>CAJQTU010000007.1:5662521-6907543 GCA_906901685.1 Desoria tigrina
GGTACAGTTCTCGGAGAGCTAGGACGCTGGAATCTATTGCTTCACTTTACGAGGTATGCAAAGAAGACAATTGTTTTTCTTGAGATTAAAATCCCCTATTCTTCTGTTTGCAAGTAGTGTGATTAAAGTTTTAACGTTTTCTTGTTCTATAAATCACCCTTTAGGAGGATGACGCGAGGAACTCCGTGGAAGAAAGCCAGAGGCTGCAGCAGCTTTACGCTCCGTATTTCGACTTGGTTGTGGTTAATGAAGATTTTGACACTACTTTCCGAAGAGTTGCTCAAGCTCTGGATTCTCTCAGCACTGATCACCAGTGGGTTCCCGTCTCATGGGTCTACTGAACTTGAGGGATCACACTTCCACAAAAAATTCTCCGCAATGTTCATCTCAAGCAATTTCACGAAATTACAAAGTTGTTCTCTGGCATCCAGTACCGCAAGAGCTAACCATCACAATGTACCAATTTTAGTTTATTTTTTCACGGGTTCGTATATATGTCTTATCATAAAGTAGGTTACAAAAAGTAAGGAAGATGGATATTATGTTTATTGGACCCATTAATCACAACAGGCTAGAACGGAATTTTTTAATTTAAAAAATAGTGGCCTTTTCCGTCCTTTTGAAACGAGGTACTTAAGATTAGCCGGATCAATCAAAGTGAATCTCATAAACCTGAAGTACTTGTGCTAATTATTGATTGTCGTATTTGTAGAGTTCGAAAATTACCATTTTCCAATTGTATTTCAATTCCAAAGCAATACCTTGTAAGCCAGTTCACAGTTGGTATATCTTCGAGTATCGTCTAAAGCAGTCTTTGTTTGTCGACAAAGACAAATTTCTCATTGTATTTCAAAGCCGTATTTATTGTGTTTACATGCTTTTTCCATTTTATGTTGCCAACTGTTCAAGTCTAACTTTAGCAGGCGTTGTGTCCCGGATATATTGTGTTATTTAGACCATAAACCAATTTGCAGTGCTTTAACTTATACTTAACATAAATACATACATTTAACATTTATATCCCTTTCGCAAAGTGAGTTGATCTTCCGTTTCAAATATAGCTTCTTCATATGATGAAATTATTTCTTACATTCCAGTGCTATTTAATTCGAAGATCTACTTCGTTGGACGAAGCACAAACATGATAAATATGATAATTAAATTAATGAAATCCTTTCTAAACGTTCACTTTTCTGTGTTAAAAATAATCATGACATGTTCGTTTGTGATGACACAATAAATTTATTTCAATGAAATCATGTTGTATTATTGGCTTTTATAATGGAATCGTCATACATCGAAATATCCCATATCTTAATCTTACTAGTGAAAGTACATAACGATTTCTTCTCTGTGGATCCCACATACATTGAATTTGAAGTACATTGGGTTTGTAGGATTGATTTTTAATTGCGCTGACTGACTAGTTTTGAATGTTGAATATGCTATTGAAAAGTTAAGTACTGCCACCACGATTTTGACTCCGGAACTGGTGCTGGAGGATTGATAAAATATCCATTTGGTCCGAAGAGTTGTTCATACTGGAAATTTCCTCCACAAAAATGTATCATGAAAGCAGTAACTACAAGGATGATGAAGACAGACGCTGTAGTTTGACAAGCTTCCATCATGCTTTGCATTTCCTCCGCCAAGTTTTTTGCTGATTTTTTTACTTCGTTGAAAACGTAGTGCTAACAGGATATCAAACGAATTCATTTGCATAAAAATAATATTTAAATACGTATATTATATTACTGTAATTTGTCGAACAGATAAACTTCGTACCAACTGAAGATCTGTCATTTCTTTGCTTTCGGTGGGTCTCCAATTCGCATAGAAAGTAGCCTTGTCAACAGTCTTCGACTGGATTTGTATGTCCATTCCGCGCTTTGTAGCGACATAATTTCCAAGAGCGGCTCTCCCTATGATGTTGTAATCATCCATGTAAGAGTCATGTGCTGGGATTATTGTATGGATCTTGTGAACTTCTGCGGTATCGAATGGGAATTCCGGGGATCCGTATGCCTGAGAAACATTTGAATGATTTTTTTAATCCCCCAAATCGTGATATCTACTTAAAGAATTAAATAATTAATAATCACCCTCCAAAGAAGACGTATCTTCTTTTTTTGAAGTTGACTGGCGAAATACACGGGAACTCCGATGACTACAAATTGGTCAAGGCATAGGGAGCCAAAATCTTTTATTTTGCCAGGCTTGTTCATGACCATGATTTCCACTTGATCATTCCGACGGATCCAGCCGGTTCGTCTCTTAATGTTGAACTTTTCAACCGAACTCGATTGGACCTAGAAATGTGCAAATAGTTCAATGGGCATAAAATAGATATACAACTACATACATGTTTTAATTACATTTTATTAACGAAATATTCATACGCAGTAAGCCATGTTCCATTGTGACCGATTTTTTATTTGAATTTTGGCTACAAAAATCCCTTCAAGGTCAGACTGAAAGAAAGTCAACGCTTTCGGGACCTCTAGCCAAGCCTTTGACATGGGCGGAACGTGACTACAAATGAATGGGCGTTCAGCCTCGTCTAAAAAATACGTAAATATAAAGATCATCGACTATATTTTTATCGACAAATATATTGATTTATTACCTTTCGAGTTCGAGTCCATTTCCGGAGCTGGTTGATGAACACGTTCGAACTCATCGCGTTCATGCTCACTTTCCTGCCTTCCCTCATCGACTGGATCTATAACATAAGCGATTGTCAAATCTCACTAATCTAAAGGTGTTTCGATTTTCAATCAATGGTAAGTCACCTTTCCTCTCCTCGAAGAGATCAGTTCCCTCTCCACTTCCGATCCGGTCACTCATCCTGTAGTATTGGTTTTCAAGTAGGTTCAAAATCAAATCCTCTGCAGAAGGAACCTTAGTTCGGAAGTCGTTTGTCCTCACAATTTCGTTTCAAGAAATCTTTTTTCCATCCGTTATTTGTAATTACTTACGAACTTATCGCAAGGCAACTAAAGAAAAAGTCCAGTTCCGTTACCAGGTAACGGAACTGCATTTTTTTTCTTTAGTTGCCTTGAACTTATCGAGACCACCTCCTTGACAACCGTAATATTCTCTCATAAATCCCTAGGTTCCATATTTTTTTATCGTCATTCATATAGGTTTGGTTTTACATAACTTCCATAATACCGCAAGACTCACTGTTTGGGCTGCTCAGATATGGACGAAAACGAGAAAAAGACCAATGTTGCTTCAAGGGACCAAAGTCCAACTTCCACATCTGAAAGGACAGAGAGTTCAAGAACAGAACTGTTATTATCAATGCCAAATCCTTCCGATCATTCAACGTCAACTCGTCATCATCATGTCCACGTTGAAGAGATGCTACATAATATTGAAACGGCGGCCCCACCCCCTGCCCCAAAACGTCCAGTCCTCTCACGAATAGCACATTCAATAAGCACGCATTTAAAGATTGCTGGAGAAAAAGTTGCTGAGATTACAACGGGCTCCAAGCATGAAGTCAAGCATGAGGGGAAACTTGAAAACAGATTTAAAGCGCTTATACGATCCGCTCGTCAGAGTATCGGGGCTTCGCAATTAATACGGGAATTACGGGCTCGAGAAGAGGAATATCTTCATCAAGTCGAGGAAGCTTTAACGAAAGAGAAGGCGAACAAATATGCGGAAGATCATCCGTATGTCGCCCTTCGGAAGAAAATCGAGGAGATGTCAAGGACTGGAAAGGAGGAGTACAAGATTCAATGTACTTATGGATCGCAATTAACAGTTATTATTAGAAACCTTGTTGTTTTAAGTAAGGAAATATAATTATTGGTTTGATTGCAGACCAGTCCCTTCTAAATCACCCGAAAGTCGTAGACACTCTGATCCCGATCTACAGTACTGGCTATGAAAACGAAAGGAAAAAGCAAGCTCGAAGAAGACAATTCATGTTTGGTCTGGGAGCTGATGACCGGTTTGATCCTAATGTAAATTTGAAAAAACTGTTTTTTCTGACGTGATTTCGTAATTGGAATATTGGAAATAAAACAAACTTTCGATTCACAGACTCAAGCGTTGGATCCGTATCTTTATACCCCGAATGAAAAACCGGACGCGATGCATTGGGGCTCGAAACATGAATCGGATATAGCATTTCTAGCCTTGATTTTCAGCGTCAGTAATCTATTCAGATTTCCTCATGCCTGCTATGTGAATGGAGGAAGTGAGCTAAATCACTGCAAAATAGGCTGATGTCTTTTAAACTAAAGTTAAATAATCAAAATGGGCTTTTACTTTCAGTTATATTTTTCCTCATATACTGCCTCTTGGTCATAACCTTAGTCCGACCTCTCATATTTTTTGAAATGCTTATCGGCCAGTTCTCTTGGAAAGGAGAGTGGGGATTTGGTAAATTGCATCGATATGCAAAAGGTATTACAACTGATACATGTGGATCACGTTCGAAAATAAAATATAAATTATATGAAAAATTCTTTTAAGCTTGAATTAAACATTTTAATAGGGTTTCCACATGCCCTAACCTTTGTAAATCTTACATTTGTCACACTCAACAACGCTGTACTTGGTTATGCTGGCCTGTATGCAATTGGTGCCCTTTATCTTGGCCCCGGAGAATGTCACCCTGAATGGATGAATTTTTTAAAGTGTATTCCATACGATTCCCTTGAACAATCCAAATCTCAGTTAATGGAAAAACGGATTTGGATTCAAGAACATTTTAAGGACGACGATAATGGGTTCCAGAACGCGTCTTTATTTCTATCTACTGAATTATTTTTCCGGTAAATATTTCATAGTCGTGAATTTTGATTAATTTTAGCCTAAAAACATGTTTGAAAAGTGCATTAACTTCTTGCTTAAATAGGTTTTATGTCTTGAATTGGAAGGGAAAGTTCACCAAAGAATTTTACCACTGGAAGTTCGTATTGTCTTTCATGGTCGTGATGCTTATCGTCGTTCCAGCGTCTCTGCAAACCACTCTGGTTTCCACTATATCCAGAGTAAATATTTTTAAATATAATCATTATACAAATACAGTTAGCATCTTCCTTACATTTTAATTTTAGATTTTGCTGATGAATGAATAGATTTGGATTTACTTTTCCTGTATTTTACCGATTCTTCTCAGTTTGGTACTGTTTCATCAGTATGCCTTCAGGGATGGATACAATACACCCAGATATTTCTCGGTTTTTAATTGGGGGCGTTTAGGAACACTTACGGTCGGTAACTTCTCTAAAATATTAAAGATAACTTAATTTGTCCGGCGGGATTGAATCTTTTGGTTTGATTTATCGGTCCTACAGCTTTGGCGTGACGCGTTCGAAATGGCATTCACAACAGTAGGCGTTGGATACGGATTGTTCATTAGAGTGGCGGCAAGTACCGACTTCCGGTACAATCGAATTAATCAGACTTCATGGATTATTTCCATTTCTGCTATCGTCTTTAACCTCTTGTGTGCTATGGTCGTGTATACCGAGCTTGCAATTTTAGGACTAATCGCTGAAGCTAAGGAATTCACTCATATTTTTGCCGAAGGTTTGTTAGAATTTGCAACTATAATCAAATGTGTCGTTTCTGGGATAATTGACATGTGTGATTTATCCCTTTCCAGGTTTCGGCGTTAGTTTTGTCTGCCTCTCCGGGGCAGTGGCAAAGATCGTTCCACCTTGGGGATTTTCGATTTGCTTTACTGGATTGCTTCTTTTCAATATTTGGACAATGGTATGAAGATTTATTCCCAATTAAAGTTCAAGGCACGATTAATAATTTTAATATTGAGTACCACATAATAATTTTAATCTCTAAAACCCCTTTAGATTGTCGCAACCCACACTACAAGCAAGTATGTTAGTCACCATGTGATCGAAGTCAAAGGAAAAAAACGATCCCAAGCTATTGGAATGATTCTAACGATTTTGGTTCAGATATTTTTGATTTCAATCTATGCATATCAGGCCGAATACACCACAACAGATTCATTCGACTTATATGGAGGGGCTGGAGCAGCTTGTACTATTCTACTGGCCGAAATCGGGATTGCCTTTGTTTTATGCGGGTTTCGTGAATTTATGACGGATATTGAAATCATGCTTAACAAGCAATTGTCGTTCTTGTACCAGGTTCAGATGAAGTACTTCATTCCACCTGCGCTTCTGGTAAAAAGCCAACAAGATCATGCTGAATCCCATATATTTTCTTAGCCATTCATTATTTCTGAATTAGATGAATTATTAGTTCGATATCCGCAGGTGGCAATGTTCATGATCACTTTGAGCTGGCTTCATTCGCCCCCAACGCTTGATAATAGCAACACAAGTTATGAGACGTATTACTTTGCCATTTGTATAAATTCGATGCCAGTTGCAATAATGGCTGGGTTTGCATTACAAGTCTTTCGAAACCGAAACAAGGTCCCATTTATTCAAACCATACCGAATTTGACATTTTCCCCGTCTCCTGTATGCTAACTGAGAATTCCCGATTACAGGTAGTACCTTTGATTGAAGAAACGAAACTTATCGAAAAGTCCCGTGGTATGGAATTATACTGGAAATACAAATCCCGCTGGATTGAAAGACGAGCAGCCATTGCTCATATTCCTGATAAGCAAATTCAAGCAAACAGACAGTAATAAATATTTAAAAAAGCGGAAGAGACTTAAAATTCGGCCAGTCAAGTCATTCGTAATCCTTGAAATACAATTACAGCACTAGGGTCTTTTCGAGAGCATCGCTGGTTACTAATTTTGCACAGAAACTTGATCACTTAGCTGCCCAGGAAGTGTACTCCGTACATGCAGATCTGAAACGAAACCTGACAAATTTACTGTTCCACCTTAAATCCAAGGCACTATGGAGGATATGGATTAATAAAATTGTAAGGATACTTCTACCATGCTAACTAACCCCGTTCCGTTACTCAATAGTTCATTTAAAAAACTGTATTTAAGATCGCCAAAAGGAAAATCAAATCTTTGGTCGTTCTCACACGTTTCATCATGCGAAGATGTGAAACGAAACGGATTTATATTGAAACTACATTTCTAAAGAATCTTATCCGTCAATGCAGCGTTTCTAACTTGGTCGCATCTTCCGCCAGTCAGTTTGAAAGGAAATCGTACGACAATCAGGAAATGGCTTTACTGAACCATTTGATAAACGTTACGGATCTCGATCTCCCTGATGACGAAGTGAAATGCTCAGTCAATACAGCTAGTCGCGAGGGGCTACAAGACCAACAAACTATTTCTGAATCTGACTCTTCTGAAACAACGATATCTTCCACAAACTCCAGGCCGATATATCACCGAATTATTGGGAAGCAAGTGATTACCCCAGAAGAAGAAAAACTAGATGTTGTAGTCAGGATTAAGAAAGCCTTACGTACGTTAAAAAATGATATACCTAAAGATTCCTCTGTACATTTACAAGCATGATTAAAGATATTTGATGTACAGATTTGCCGTGTGAGAAAGAAATATCCAACCTGCAAAGATTAAGAAGTCTTCGCTTCTACAAAGAAACAAACGCCCCTTGGTACAGCATGATCAATCCCGCACCAGAAGAGAAATTCATTACAATCAAAGTTATGAAGCGAGACCAACCAGAAGAAATCGTACTAAATATACGAGTTATCATCCTACGATGCTCGGACCATTTTGTCCTCTCCAGGCTTCCCGTTCCACGACCCGTCGTTGTCCGCATTACAAACGAACAACTTGCAACTCTCCCAGGTGCCGATACCAATCGAAAAATATCTAATTTTGCCATTAGAAGTCTCAAAGAGACATTATGGAAAACAGACCTGACTCTTCTTGGACCCGAAAACAGAACTCCTTTACTAAAACACCTAGATCAGGATATTTACAGATTCATCGACCCTGTGAGGTCGTGTATTATAATCTTAGAAAAGGCACAGGAAGTGCAGCGACTAAATTATAAATTGAGATGGCTAACAAAGCCTACAAGACGGCAGCGAAGATTAGATCAAATCCCTGATAAACTTGTTCCTATACCGTTTGAAATTGAAGAGACTTCATTTGCGAATCAGACGAGAATTAAAAAGTACAATGACATGATTGACAAAATGATAGCTGAGCCAGGGGACATAGTGTACCATCCACCCGACAACGACGTCTGGACACCAGAACCCCTTTCTCCGCCTTCCAGTGTATTTTCAAGTTCAAGTTCCAGCGGATACGAAGAGCCTAAAAATCAACGTCGTCAAGAAGTTGTCATTCATAGACGCCCACGTCATAGTGAAGCACGGGCTCAGTTAGTTGACGAAACCCTAATGACGCAACAACGACGAATTCTAAAGAAAAATTTAGACTCACATTCATCAAAGAGTCAGACATGGACTTCTCTATCTACTGTACAGGTCAATCATTTAACAAATGCGGACTGGAAAAAGAAACGGATACCGGAAGACCCTGTCCTTATTCTTCACAAAAAGCCAAACGGGTTGAAAGAGAATGTTTCTGTCAAGTTTCTGGATCCTCCGTTAATTGACGGTGTAAATGGCTATGACGAACATGAAGTGGCACAATCCATTGCTAAAACTCCTGTTGACAGCAAAGCCTCAATTCGATCTTTGTGGTCGGAAGACGAAATGAAAAGGAGGATGGTTGTTTCAAGTAAGTGGTCTATATTGAAGGATTTGAGTGAAACGTGTTAGGATTAGGCATAACTAGAATATGTGTACAATAAAATGCATATTCATTTTCAGAAAAAGCTGACACCAGTGATTACCTGTTGAACCTGGCAACTGCAGTTTCTTCAAAAACCCTTAGAGGTACGGAGAGCTAAATTTTAATATCATATGCATACTTTAATGAGTTTTTAATTAATTTGATTTTGTTTCCTAGATTTCAGTAATTTAAAGAACGATTACGAAGAGTTAATGTACTATAGGGAAGGTAGAACGTTAATCATTGAACCGAAGGACCTTTGTGACGCAATTATTACAGCTAGTCGAGATGATTCAATTGGTGAGATACGCACTATTTGATAAACTATGTTTTTGATTCTGTGATTTAATTGTGAGTGTGTGTAATTTTGCAGCATCCAGAAGCAAGCCTAGTCAAAGGTCTACTCGGACGAATCTTAAAAGAGGGGGTGGAAAAACGACAATTAGTGAATAGGTGTGATTGTGATAATATATAATATTAATTGGTGTTTTATGATGTAACAATAAAATAGTATTGTGAAAAGAATGTTTAATTTAATATACTGCATCCGTTTATAAAATTAATTCAACGATAACCGACATCTTAACAGATTGGAAAATTTGCTTTAGAAAAGCATATCATTCAATTTCTTGAAATCCGACCTAAATATTGATTAGCAAGTTTAAATATTTAATTGCATCTCCACTATCGCTTCGAATATTTACGAGGATGTACTTTCGGGGGTATCGGGCTTGATGTAGGGTAGGATACTTGGTCCTCGTCACTGTAATTTTCTTGTTCTTTCTGATCAATTCCATGCGGTTTATTCTCTTCATCCATATGCACGTCTACCAACACTCGTTTCTTATTGTCTGAATCAGAATCGAATTTCTCCTTATTTGCTCTTTTCATGGGAGAATTTTCCGGTGTAGGCGAGGATGATGTATCTCCAACCGTTTTCTGTGAAATATTTGGCTTGGAACGGATAGGAACCTCAGGACTTTGAACACGTTTTCTCGGCTTGGGCAAGTATTTCGGAGAAAGAAGCATCGTCTCATTTTGGACTGAACTAGTATTCTCTTCAGCCTCCTTTTGAGATTCGATTCCATTTTCAGCCGTTGTTTTTGTCGGAAGAATAAGTTCCTCTAAACGATCTTCGATGTATGTCCTCGGCGATTTTGATTTCTTCTTGGAGACACGAAGAGGTAGTGTTTGCCTCGTAATGTCCGGATCTGAAGAATGCCCATTCATTTTTGGCTCAGGTCTGAGTCGTTCTGAACCGGAAACGCTGTTTGGTCGTTCGGATTGAGTTGGGAGGGCTTGGGCTGCGCTGTCAAAACTCAAGGATCGAGGAAAGCCTTGGTCCGTGAAACCGTACTTTGTGGGGTCTCGTACATCCTTTAAAGCTTTATCCAGCTTGTGGATGATAGTTGCAAACTTTTCAGAACTGTCTCCTCTCACATTTGCGAACGTAACATTCTTCCTAGCCGAAGTATTGTCCTGTTCTGCTGACTTTTGTTCTTTCTTTTTCCTCATGTTGGATTTGAACTTCGAAATACTAGATTGGACTGTTGCAACATTGGAAAGTTTTAGCGTTTCGTAGTGGTACAACAGGATTGGACTTGGTTCACATATTGGGGAAGCCAATCCGACGGCCATGTAGAAGTCAAAAGGATGATAGTCAATTGCTGTGACGAAGCAATTAAAGTGGTTTTTTGGGGTCAAGAATTGCACAATGGCACTTGTATCTGCGTCCCAAATACATATCGTGGGATCTTCACTTCCACTCAGGACGAGATTGCCACAAGGACTAAAACAACTCCGAATTTGAAGTCTAAAGTAAAACAGAGAATACTGCATGCCATTTCTCAGTGAAAATCGTAATTAATCATGAATTTTTCGATATCACTTACTTATCATTGACGAGACCACTGAAGGTCTGGACTTGAATCATTGTGGCTACATCTAAAATCTTGATGCTGTTGTCCCGAAGGTGAACAAGTAAACGGTTGCCATTTGGATGCAAAGATAAGCTATTTATTGGAATATTTCCCGTCTCTGATAGTTTGACATCTCTATAATTGCATTCAGAAGAATTAAAAACCTGGCAATACTCGAATATTTAAACTGTATCAAATTGAAGAGTGTTTTACTTGTGAATTTTCCAAGTTTTTCTTTTGGTAGGGGACTTGATACTCCACGTATAGAGGCAACTATTCCCATCACCACTAAAAAGGTACGACCCCGAGTTGTCAAAAAGCAAAGCATTTACAAAACTGTAGTGCCGATCGAGCTATGAAAATAAACGGAGAGTTTAGTTCGTGTAATTGGATTTATACGGATAATCTCAATAACCATTTGAAATTTTCATACAATAAACAACGGACAGCTGTCATGGGATGCATCTGGATATAATGATGATCTCGGGGAATTGTCTTCATTATCTTTACTTCCAATGTCCCAAATTCTTATGATGTAATCGAAACATCCTGTTACTAAAAGTGATGGATGCGTTGGATGGAACTTTACACAGTATACGTACGATGGGTGGTGCAATTTCTGAAACGTTTCCATGCACAGATTTTCACGGTTAAAAAGTGTTACTAAATTAGCGTTTAGAATTTTAAAATCAGAACAGAACCTTGATCATTTTCAGCGAAGTTTCATCGTTATTTTGCATTCGCCACACGATTGCAGTTGAATCCGCAGAAGCCGAAGCTAAATGGGTTATGTAGGTGTCGTCGTCTACGTCCATTTGTTTCCAAGTCAGGTCATAGATAAGGCCATGGTGATTTTTCAAACAGCGAAGTAGATTTCCGGAGGGAATCTACGTCAAAGTGTTGGATAGTCAATGAAGTTCATCATTGTATGCACAAACGCATGAAATTGAAGTACCTCGAATATAAGAACAGCATGGAGTTCATCCGTATCCAAGCCTGCAGCTAGTTTCAATCCACATGGGCTGAATTTAAGACAATGGACATTCCCGGAAACGTTGATATTCAAAGATTGAATTTGGGACGAGGGCAACGCAGCTACGAGCTTATTTGGCACTTTGCAACTTTGCCCGTCTAAACGGGCCCACTGTATCTGCTTTCTTTTGTCGATTACTTTGACAGAGTTGTCCAACTGCTCGAGAAACATACATCAGTGTCATTCATTGGTCATGCTTTGGAGACATTATATTATTAGTTTCTACCTGTCCTTTCTTTGATATTTTTGTTGTTTTTCTTGTCGCTAATTGACTTTCAAGAATTGCTTCGGTGAGGTCTTCCTTCCGCATTGACAGTAATTGCTTTAGACTTGCTTTGGTGTCACGAGGAGGATTGACCCCTTTCACAGTTACATACAGGGTGGTATTGAGAAGCTTGTCCCGTTTATCCAATTTCCACCAGGAAAACACCTGCAAGTTGCAAGCAGTTGAAATAGTATGTTCCAATTACCATATTATTGTGTGTAAGTTAGAATTGTTTACTAATTAAGCTTTACCTCAGGTCCTCCGAGAACATCCTTGTTTCTCAATTTTACCGGTTTGAATAGCTGCAGTCGAAGCTTTCTCTCAACATTAAATATTCCATTCCCTCCTACTGGTTTCAGGAATGCCCATGCAATTTTGTACCAACCTTCCTCTGAACCTGAACAATTATACATAAAACCTCATTCCAGTTTGATAAATTACGATAGTCTGTAATCAAAAAAAAATTCCACGCCAAATGCCCCCACCATGATAACCGGAAGTCGGGATCTGAGCGGTTCTGCCCATCGGAAGAAAGTCCATGACTTCAAAGAAGAGGATAACATTTGCATGCTCGTCCAGGAATCTTGCAAACGGCTCTTCAAATAGGATGAGTTCATTCCAGGCCGGAGTAAATGTTGGATTTATATGGCTCATTTTAAACGGTTGTGTCATAATTGGGAATATCGACTCGGATTGCGAAAGATTCTTCTTGCCTGAACTCTTTCCACCTTTCCTTCTTATGTTTTTTAGATTGGGATCATCCTCATTTTTATTCTGAGAATTAAGGAATCCGCATGTTCTATGAAGTAACTTTCCTTCCTGATTCATCAGAGTGACTTTCACCACCGGATGCAGTATATTAGGATCCAGAGGAAGGAGATCGGAGGAATGAATTGTGATTCCAAAGAGTAGGTCTTTCCCAGAAGCATGACTCTTGTATGTTCGTGTGGGCCTTTTTCTTTGAGGAAGTTCTGCATCTTCAGATTCGTTTTGAGCTTCTATTTCTTCAATCTGGTGGGATGAGGTTGGCAATTTTTCTTTTGAAACTGACTTTCCTAATATATTAAATCTAAGTCTTGTTTTCTCCCCTTTTATTTGCGGGTGTGATTTTTTTAACGACGTTTTTTCATCGGGTTTAGTAGCTAGTTCTTCCTCCCCGCTTTCATTAGTCTGTTTTGTATCTTTACGGCCCTCATCGTCTGAAGAGGAGTCGTCGGATGAAAGATCTACTCCTGGTTTCTCTGTGGGATTTTTACTCTTATTGGAAATAGTCAATACCTCGTCTTCATCCTCTTTCTTGGATCTTTTAATTCGATTAACTTCTGATTTTGTTTCGGATTTATCAACTGACTGAGATTGACCGCTTTTCAGGAAGGATTTCCACCTCTCGACTAAACGGGGTTTGGAGGTTTTTGAGGGTTTTTCTTCGTCGTCATTTGTTTTAACCGTTTCAGCTTTTATAGCGTCTTCAATTTCTATTGAGACATGGGATTCCTTTCGGGATTTAGTTGTTTTATTAGGGGATGCTTGAATAATAAATTCCTCAATTGGGGTATTGGAAGAAGGGTTGGATTTAGATTGAGGGGACTTGGTCTTGTTAGTTCGGGGCCGTGGCTTTTCCTTCACCTCATGCTCGATTGTTATATATGTTTCCGTTTCGTCCTGAAATATGAATAAATTGTAAAACATGGAAGCCATAATTTGTAAATTTTTAACTTTTATAGCATTAATACCCATGCAGACGATGAGTTATTTCTATTTGCATCATCCACGTTGTTCCTTCTGGATTTAGCTTTAGGCAGTTTTGACTTTTGTCTATCGCTTATTTCCGAATCTGATTCAGATAAGTAAACTCGGCTCTTGGGGTTCGATTTTTTATTTTCAACTTCGTCAGCTTGAAAGCTTGGATTGTCAAATGCGGCCTGAACAGTATTCCGGTCCCCACTGGAAACGGAA
Organism: Desoria tigrina; assembly: GCA_906901685.1. Taxonomy (NCBI): domain Eukaryota; kingdom Metazoa; phylum Arthropoda; class Collembola; order Entomobryomorpha; family Isotomidae; genus Desoria; species Desoria tigrina. Next base: position 5,676,402 of record CAJQTU010000007.1, read on the forward strand.
GACATGGAAATGACTTCGTCTACATCGCGTTCTATTCTACGTTTTGGCTTTGGTGGAGGTTTATGCTGAAGAGTTGTGGCCGTAATCCTTGGCTTAGGTTTTGGGCGTCCTAAAGTGTAACGTTTAGAATTAGCTGAACTGGTTAATATTAAATGTGCCATGTATTCAATGAAGAAAAATATGAGAAACTATACCAGGGGGTGGGGATCCAAAGTCATCCAATTCCAACAAATTGTGCATGCTCATATTGAAAGCGTTGCAAGAAACTGGGTTTACTGTTTGAAATTATACACTATTCTGGTGAAAAATCTTTTCACGATAATCGAGTATTCGAAAAGTCTGTGTAAACTTTAGCAATTAGCAGGTAGGGGAACAAAAGTCCCGATTGGGTCTGTTCTACTCATGGGTATATGGGGTTCCAATGTTTCGTACCGGTTGCTTGGAAACTGGCTCCATCGATTCCCCTCTAAAGGACCTTATTCACAATTTGCCAATACAGAACAGTCCCAGAAACCGAAATCTGTACCCCAACCCACTACCCTTCGCTGTATCAAGGAAATTGAATTAATTTTGGTTATTATGGACATAACCTCAATTGTGTCAAATTAGTTCAGTTAAGAGCTTTTTTTGTAAATTCAAGAATGTATATTTCCTGAAACTTCACAATTTTTCTCTTTGCGATTTTGAAACATATTATGAAAAACTCGCCTAGTTTATGGTCATATATATATACTACATCGAAGCTATCGATTTCACGGCTATGGGAAGGCCTAGGCATCTCCGTGAATTTTATTTTTAAACTGAGGAACCTTGCCAAAATAATTTAACAAGACCATTATTACGATTAGTTCATATCAGAAATGTATAAAATAGTACATTCAAATATAAAGATTAAATCCTTTGCAAAATGGTGTATTATCATTTTTAAATAAATTGGAGATACGTTTGTAATGTAATGGAGGAAATCAGACATCAAACAAATCCTAGAATATAATATTTCTGTTCAATCGAGATTCAGTACAACAGTAACTGCCTTTTTTTGGCCATGGGGGACACGAATAACAACCGTACAAGCACTGTTGTACGAACACGACGAAAATCTTCAGACGGCGATTTCGACATCTCTAGTCTCCTCAGTAAACATGCTCTTGATTCTACAACCACACTTCCCGAACAAAACAAAGAATCAAACTCCAAGTACCCAAACTTCTGGCCGACACCGGCAACTCAAATCCCCACATCGAAGAGCCAGCAGCCCTCGTTTAGCTCAATTTCACCCATTAACCGCAGTCCAAAAATAATTGTTAAAGAGACTGAAAAATTAGCAAATGGAAAGTTTAAGGAGACAACGCTTCGAGACATGTCCCCAGAACAGTTGTCAAATGAAGGGATTGAATGGATTCGTATCATTAAGACTCCAGTATCTCCATCGGCATCCACTGCTTCCGACGATGAATTCATTCTTCGATGTCTAACGGCAGAAAGTAACGAGAGTAGCAGCAGTTCAATACGATGGGCTGAAGATGTAATATAATTTGTCGATGATAATTTTAACCCATGTCAATAATAAATTACTCAAGTGAAATAACCAATTCTTAATTGTAGGCAGTCGAGTCGGAATGGACCGAAAAATTGCAGAAGCAATGGGATGCGATCGAACAAGTGTGTACAGCACCCCTGGAGCCTAGTAAGCCGTCGCAAATGACGGAAACTATTTACAATGAGTGCCTGGAGTGGAGACGAGCATTTCCTCATCAGTATAGCCTTAGATCTTCCAGGTATTCCAGGTTTTAATATGTACGATACGGCATTGCAGTTTTAGTTAAAAGTATTAACAGAATTCGATAATAAAACCCAATCTTAACATTTAATTTCTAGTCATAACAGGGCAAAAGATCAGATAGCTCGTGAAACACCACGAGACTTAATGCCTATCAGAAGTTCGACCCCATTCGATGATCCACAGGACTATGTCCACTCCTGGCTAAACCAATGCCAACCAACCTCCTCAGGATTTTCATCTCTTCCAACCCAACTACCAACTATTAAAACTAAAGAGGATGACCAGGTTGTAGGCGAAAAAAGTCAATTCGAAGAATCACGGTTAGAAAACCCTAGACGCATTGAGTCTTGGTCACCCCCTTCCGACCTCTTGGAGTACAGATCCCGCATAAAAGTCCAGAGGCCCATTAGTTCGCATGTCAGAGGACACACTATAACTCCCATTTCAACGGGATTCAAAGGAAACCGTACCAGAAAAACTATTTCGAAAGATTCGTCTCTTCTCGTAATGATTGATGAGCATCAGCTTTCACAATCGACTAACCAAAAGTCGCCAGTAGAAAATCACACTGTCATTTGGTCCCGATACGATCAAAAAAGCACCCAAGACGAAACGAAAACTGAAAGTATGAAGACTGAAATTAACAGTTCCAGGGGACGCTTAGGGGAGAACTCGACGTCATTCGTAAACTGGCTGTTTTTGGATAATACGCAGCATAGTTGATTCGTATCTAATTTTGTTGTGGCAAATAATTAAACGAAGTTGAGAGAAAACAATTTTATTATTGTACAAAGGACGTTGTTTTTGTTTTGTTGTACAGCATATAAATCAATTGTGTATTTTTGTAGAACTATTATGTTGTATTTGAATATTAAATATTCACCTATTACCCCATTGAACTGAAAAACGGTATTCATACCTATTTACGGATCCCTCATAGCGTCATCAGAATTCAGAAAGATACGAAAGATGCGAATGTGCAACTTATCAATCAACTTATCAAAAAGATTTAAAATTAAGCTCGTGAAACCGAAAACAAATATATGGCACTGGACCACAGTTGAAAAATTCCATCAAATCGACTTCATTTAGGAATCGTGTAGGCTTTGTGCTCATCGCGTACGATAGTAAAGGAATCAATTACTTTCCCACCCTGTTGAAATAAAACGTGAAATGGTCATGATCATATTAGTCCTGGAAAATGAAGTACAAAGTTCCTGTTACCTGGTCATCTGAAACCTGTTCCATGTAGAGATGTGTTTTATTTAAGGCTGTAAGACGACTGTATCCATAATCCGTACTTCGAAATGCGGTGAATTTGGGCATATTCTTGACGAAATCATCATGTCGCTCTTGACATCCCTGAAATGCATTCGTCCATTGAATTATACTCAACTTTGTAGTCTGAGTTTTGACGATAATACAGAGGTTATTTTTCTACCGCAGAACCTGTTGTAACATGGACAACGGCTTTAGGGTTCATATATGGATCTTCAACAGATCCATTGTACACTTTATGATTGTACAAGGGGAACATCCGCTCGTACGAATGCTCATGAGCCCAAATTGCAAGATCAACCCCATTCTTCATAAATAAATCTTCTAGACCGAACCAGTGAAGGTAAGGCACGCCCACTCGTACTCTCGTTTCATGCGTTGTACAGTCATCGGTGTTATTATTAGTGCAGTACATAGGCCTATGACCGAAAGTAACTATCCACGGTCGTTTAGCTCGGTTCTCGGGCTTATTGGCTTCCTATTTCAAATTTTCGAACGAATTCAAAATTTCCAAACCAAGCAAAGATAATCTTCGAAAGTTGAACACAAGAATTATTGATACCTCTAAATCCTTCGTAATCCACTCAAATTGGTTAATCACGGGTTTAATTCCATACTGAAGGAAGTAGTAAAACTCAGTAGAGAAACTGATGAAATGTATAGGCCCCATATTAAAACTGTACATCATCGACTCATATCCTCCTGGCATTGAGAAACGGTTTTTGTACTGGGTGAAATTACTATCAGATTAAGGATACAAATATTCAGAAATTGTATGAATTTAGTGAGCTCGACTAAATGGCTTCTAATTAAAAGTTTGAATGCCTTTTCTCCTCGTGGTTTCCGGGACAAGTCATATAAGGCACATACGCCGCAATAGGCTGAATTTGTTCCATGAATGAGTCCCCGACGATTCCATTGTCCTACGTAATTATACAATTTGTTTTCCCATCAGAATTAATAGATTATCAAATTCCTTCAGAAATAGTTTCAAACTTGCAGAATTGGAATCGTATATCTAGTTTGACTTTCATAAAACCGATATTTGCAAACGTACGGTGTCCATGTCGTATGCAAAATCTCCTACATGAATAATAGCGTCGTAAACCCCACGTTGAACTTCTCTTTGAAGCCTGGCCAAGGATTGAGCATTCACATTTCCCAAGTCTCCATACACTGCAAGCGTCGGTGACCAATCAGTCCCGCTCTTCATTGCGTTGAAGTCAAACTTGTCTGACCACCCCTGGTCACTGCCACAGTGGTACACTGTTTGGAAAATTTAATTGAAATTTCCTACAACATTTATGGAAACGGTTTTTATAAGACGATGTTCGTACTGTAAGATTTTCCTGGTATAAGATTCGTTAACTTGACACGGTGAATATACTGGGTTGAGTGCATGTCTCCCGTATCCACAAATTTTGTGGAGTAGCCGTTAGTGATATTTTCATCCAGACGATTGAGACCGTACTCGACCGTAGAAGTGTTAGTTGGATTTAGCGTACTCCATGTTATTATCATATCTGTTGGAGAATCTGCATCAAAAGATTACGATTACTTATTGTCCAACAGAAAAAAAAAATTATTCGTGTTCCTTACCCCCATAAGAAATATGAACGTGACGTGGTTGATAATAAACGATTCGTAGAAGGGTTTTCAGGTCGTTTATATCTATCCTATTTTCACCGTTAATAGGTCCTTCGCTATAAACTTGTGCAAACAGATAGGAGAAAAGAAGCAAAGTGAGTTTGCCTCTCATTTTGATTTAACAAACTATTTGAATTGAATCCTGATTCTGAAAAAGATTTATCGTCAATGTTGGAAAATGCTATTTTAACGCCTTGACCAACTCTTGAATTGAAATGTCCGTCTACTGACGATGATTAAGCACCCCTGGGATTCTTTAAAGACCGTTTTAACGAGGTTGATGGAAAATCGTTGGTATTAATCTTCTACTAGTCCTGGATGTTCATATATACTTATACAGTGCCGTCAGTGTTCGTATAGATTTATGACAAGAGACGAGACATGTAAACTATCAAATATAACAGTTGGAGTGAGTTTGGATAAATATTATCACAGTTAGCACTATTTTTTCGTATATTACTGCATACAAAAAGGATTTCCATTCCATGATAAACATGTATGTGTACCTATAGTCTAGTTTTTTATTCGATGTTGTGGCTGGGCATTCAAAATCATCACATAATATATTCCAATGTCCCCATGATCTTTGAACTGTCCAAATGCATATGGATAAACTAGATTAAGTTGATATTGGAATTTTATACCATATAATATTGAGTACTTTCGGGTGCATCCTCCTGAGATAATAAATGCTATTTAATACGATGATGTGTAAATAATTGAAAAATTAAAAATTATTTGTGTATCGTTATGTATTTACTGAATCATAGGACTAGAGTAATTACTTTATGATTATTTTTTTATACACAAGCTACGTTTTCAAATCTAATACGTTGGGCGATTCATTAAGTCTATTACTATATATACACGAAAATCTATTACTATGTACATATAACTGTATTCAACAACAGCGACTCGTGGTTATTTATAACACAATGTAATATTGTAAAAGTAATGATAGCCACTAGCGAGCCACAAATTAAAATAGCCTACTTGTCTTTATCCTTGTCCCCAGGCAAAATTTCATATTCCTTATAACGAGGAAAATCCTGCAATAATTAAAAACAATAAAATTAATGGATCATAATTTTGTTTAAATCGGAATAATTTTCGTTAATGACGGTTAAGGACCGTACTTGGATTTTGTCTGCCTGAGGTTGAAATGTGCCAGGTGGATGATGATGAGCCTCTAATTTAGCCGCATTTTGTTTCTTCATATCAGAAATAGCCTGGTTTTTTAAAACTTCAATTTCTTGAGGTGGATTTTCGCGTCTATACCTTAACCATGCTGGAATCATAAAAATAATACACCATGCGATATAGACAATCATCGGCACATCAAAAAAACAACTTCTTGCATCATGGTGCTTCGACCCGTGAGCCGTGAGACATAAGACAAACACCCATAATTAGAGACCTTTGATTACAGATATATATATATGAATTATGAAATCTTACCTTCCCATTCCGCAGGCATTTCCGCGTCAAAGGCGTCCAAATGATTCTTCGAAGATGGTTCAAACCAACGATTGGGTTTACGTTTTCCGATACTTGGATCTGGAAAACAGTAAATTCATAATACGGTATATAATAAATTCATTCATAATTAACAAACAAACCATCCATAGGTGATAGGACATGGACCAAGGTATTTCTGGTATTTTAAACGTTTTAAAAACATAGAATTTGGAATTCGCATGTTCCAAATCAAAAACTTCAAACTTCAAATGCATCCAATTGTTGTCAATTGATCTTTTCTTACCTGGTGGAATCTCAAAATACTGGTTTCCTAAATGATCTTTCCCAATTAACGTTCCTTTAAACTGTCGAGGTCTGAACGAGTTTTTGAAAGTAGTCCATATAATCTTAATGATATCCCGCTCTTTTGGCATTGTTAGGTTAGTTTTATTTATATCAAACGTTCGTAAATCCGTCGGTTACGTGAAAATTAATTACTAATTATCAACTATTATTATAGCGATACAAATTAAACTACAATGAATGGATTTGTAAAATCCGTTCCGTGCTCTTACATCAATCTTATGGCAATGGCAATTTAACAGATAGATTCCCGCCTTGGATTTATATTATAAACCAAACCAAACGAATCGTTCCTAAGTTCTCTCCATCTCCATTTCATCATCATCGTTCATGAAAAGAGGATCCAATGCATTTATTTTTGAGACTTTAAGTCACGATAACTTTAATTTAAGGATTTTTTTTACATGTCAAATATGTCAATTAATAATTTATTCATAAAGACATGTAAAGTACATTACTTAAATCAAATAAAAGAAGGGCCATAAATGCATCTGCCATATTTGTATCTGTAGGACTTGGCATGGGATTTATGGGATAAAATATTGCAAATGTTCCACCCAGTATATAAATCTACGCACGATGAAATGCCCGGACTTTTATCTAAATCCGGTGAGGACAAGAACCCCCGTCCGTACCCGGGTAAAATAACCCCAATATTTACATCGTAGAAAATGTTTGTAAACAAACTCTACGATCCCTAGTTTTGCCATTCACGGATGTGGATGTTCCTTTAAACAAGAACATATTTTTTTAACGACTCTAAAGTCTAAGATACCGATTCACCCGACGAGAATATTATGACCGTTTCGAACTTCAGGTTGTAGTTGTACTTAAAATGGTTCAATTTAAATATCGTATCCGAGCCAGGGTCATTTCCATCGTTGAATTCGTGAGGGTTCTAGATTAATAAAAGCCGTATTGGCAATAAAGTTCTCATCACAATTAAGAGTGATTTTGCTTCTTATGATATGAACTAGGGTAAACTGATTATATCTTTCAGGGCTGGTCCGTATTCGTCTTTGTTTATATCCTGATTCATTTTGAGGAGTTTGTTAATTACATCAAGGACCCCGCTCGTAAGCATATAAAATATATTTAATAATCCACAGTTCATCAAAATAATTGATGATATGTGAATCAAATTATGAAAGTTGCTTTAATTTTAACAGTTAATGGCGTATTCATAACGACTCTTGTCACCTCCGTCACATCTTCCATTCTTCAATTTGTTGCCTCCATTCTTCTCTCCTTTGGAAGCATCGGAATTGAAACCTGTAAAAACACAGCAAGATAAATACGTTAGAAACAAAAGATTTCTTGATTTATCATAATTTCGATTTATTTAGCTAGAGAAGATGTGCCAACTCTGATGAAGTTCATCGAACGATGGGACATGCTTACAGGTTGGAGAATCTGTCTGTTGCTTCCATCTGCTTTCTTTCCTCCGTTAACTATAATTAAGACGTCGGAACTGCTCTTGTCCGTCGTAAACGTGTTCATCGTCTATGACTACTTACTTGAGCTGCAAGATAATATGGATGAGCAACGATATCCCCCAACTTCATCGTATACAAGTAGAGTAGGTCGAGGTAGATTCGAAGGGCTTTTTATCCGAACTCGGAGACTTGATGACTTAAGCGAAGGTCAAAGGGCAAGTGGATCCTCAATTGTTGCTACTCATGGTTCCAGACACTTGCCCCCACCCCCTCCGTATGAGCCACCTCCGAAATATGAAGATGAAATTGTGAAAAAGCCGATTGTAAGTCCATGTCCAGTCTGAGAGATGAGGGAGATGAACGTTGATCGAGTTAATTATCTTATTATGAATTGCCAAGCCCATAATATACTTTTTACAAAACAATATTTTGATGTACCTTTATGAAAATCGTGTATCGTGTAGACAAGTGAAATAAATATCAAACGATATATACGGGATTTCGATGTTTTTTTCCTCGAAAATCGATATTCTAAAGTTTTTCACATGTGAAAAAGCATTACTACAGACAGGCAGAGGGTCTAATAATATGTAGATAGTTTAATTTTACGTTATCAATGTCCATTCTAATAATTTTGTGTCAATTTAATATTTTATTCAAAAAGTTGCGAAAAAAAACACCAAAAGTTTGAAGGGTTATTAATCTTTCAAAGAAGAATTACAGCTACAGCATTCTGTGAAGATGGTCTATCTTTGTTTTAAATTAACATGATATTCTTCGGGTGACAATGTGAATCCGTAAACAGGATCTGTAGAAGGTTTCGGATGATTTGGTGATGCAGTAAAAGCATACCTTTGCAAAAGAGATGAGAAATAACTAAAAAGCGATGCTTTCGCCAAGACTTCCCCGAGGCAGACCCTTTTGCCAAGACCAAAGGGAAGGAGCTTGTGAGCATTGATTATGTTACTGTCGGCGTCTAAGAACCGTTCAGGTCGGAAATTCATCGGATCTCCCCAAGTTTCTTTGTTTAAATGGAGACTTCGAATATTAAGTCCAGCGAGAGAGCCCTAAATTCCAAATAAAATAGGATTCATTTCCATTATGTTTTTCTTGTAACAAATTGTTGTAATCGTTACAGCACCTTTGGAATGTTGTATCCCGCTACAATTGTATCCTCCTTGCAGCCACGCATAATAACCGGGAGCACATTGGCCATTCGCTGCACTTCCAAAATTGTTGCTTCCGTGTACGGCATTCTTTAAATTAAAGGCAATTTACTATCACATAAATTTCTGCAATACAACATGCTATAGGAGAACAATTAATTTTTTAGTGTAATACTTTGGTCTATCAAGGAGTGACGGTAATCGACTTCTTCCAACAACTGCATCGATTTCAGCTTGAACTTTACTTTGAACTCTTGGGTTTAAGATCATATACAACATTGCGAATTCGAGTGTATTGCTCGTTGTCTCAGCCCCAGCAACGAAGAGATCCAGGCAGACGATTATGAACTGTTCGTCTATAACATTGATTTTAAGAATTGAAGTTGAAATCAACGAATTTACATATTTTAACGCCAAAGACTTTGCTAACCGGTGTAGAAATTTGGCTCGGCCCCCTTTTGTTTTTGAGCATCAATTTCTTGGAGGAAGACGTCAATGAAGTCCTTGGGCTCCCCTTTGTAACTTCCAGATTCTCGTCTTTCATTTAAAATTTCCTTGAAAACAAATGAGCTTGGTTAGATATACATTGAAACTGTATGTTTCACGTGTGACGTGTTGTTTAATTAATGTACCACAAAAAACGCTTGCAGTTTTGACAGGAAAATTCTTCGACGCTTGACATTGGGCGAATTCTTAAAAAAGCGCCATAACCCAGGGATGGCTTGAACTATGCTTGCTCGAACGGGGTTAGCTTTTGAAGTTTCATCGACAAGTCGAATAAGTTCTAACAGCCTATCGTCATCATGGTCAAATCGAACCCCAGCGACCATGGCCCATAAAACGTTAAGAATTGATACGGTGAAAAACTGTTTCATCGACAGTGGAATCTTGTTGTAGGCTGACTTGTCTAGTCTTGTAGTAATGGCATTAATTTCCTCTTCGATAACAGTTTCCATGCTCTTTTGTTTCCCGAATCCAAAATCCCGGAGAGTTCTTGTTGTGAATCTCCGCATTTCCTTCCAGACGTCTCCAAAGGAGAATATAATTCCTAATAATCAAATCAGACAACTCACGAATGTTACAACGTCCAGTCTTACTTCAGTAGAAAAATTTTTAGCTATTTTTCAATAGAACTGTTACCCAACAATTTTCCATAAGATCTTTCTGCAATCAAATCGTCAAAAAACCGATCGACCCAAACTTCACTGCACAAAATGTCCTTGCTCATTTGTAGATCCTTGATAATGACTGTTATAAATGAAAATAACTATAAATTCAAGATGCGAGCCGAACATGGGTCAACCGGTCAACTTATTTAGTGGTGTCATACCCTGAGATATCTTCCCAAATTGAATGAAAACGACCGGTCCATATTCATCCACCAACTTGTCAAAAGTTTCGTAAGTCGGTAAGTTTTGGTATTTAACAAGGTGAGGTATGTTTCCAATTATTGGCAGAATTGGACTGGGCCCTATATATATATTTAAAGCGCTTTTAAGTTATTGTTTCAATTAAAACTGCGCTGTGGCTAATTATCAAGGGGTATCTTAAGTAGCATGAATGATATTTTCAATAATATATCATATAATATATCCTTTAAAATGCTTACCTGGGGGAAGATTTCTACGAGATCTGGAATTCAGCCAAATCCAACAGCCCGATGCTATGACTGCTAATAAAATTATTTGCACGAACATTTTATAGAGGATTGGAAATCGATGAATTTAATGTCTAATGTCGAGTTGTTTGTAATGTACGTTACTTTAAAAAAATGATATATTGAAAATAAGACTAAAAAAATGGTTTTCTGTAATGTCAAATTAATTCAACATTGTGAGCTAGTTATTAATGCTCATTGGATTTGTAAAGGTCGAACAACAAAACTGAACACAACCTGACTCTTCATAGTAGGCACTCTTTGACCTTTATCCTCCAGACTATACATTTAATACGCCGTATACATCCAGTCAATGCTAATCTTATCTCGAATATGAACTTCAATTGACTTATGATAAGGAGACGATCATTTTGGTTATTTACACTAAAATGCCGGGGTCAGTGAATTGGTATATTGGGACAGATAAATCATATTTTTTTTAGATCTGTGACATCCATTTTCTACGACTGACTAACTATTACACGTTTACTTTAAACAATTGATTATTCAATCTTTATTGTTAATTGTTGCAGTTTATAGTAAAAAAAATATTTTATTTAGTGTTTATCAAAATACCTTTCTCCGTTAATTATCTTTGAAAGCATTTAAAACAAAAAACGCATGATATTGATATGGCTTTAGCTGTAAATACATACTTTGGATTAATTATGTTATTTAGTCATGCTGAATATTTATCAAGCACAGTCTCGTAAGTCCCAATCCTGACATTGTAAGATTGTAACCTTCGCATTATATTGATAATTAGCAAAGCCTCCTAGTAATTCATATAATTTACAAAGACTCTTCGGGATCATGGAGTCCATCCAAAATCCTCATTGACTGACATGCAACCAAGATTAAAGAAAATACCATACCATTGAATTGTACCATATAATCTCCGAGTTTGATATTCTAGTAGAACATATCGTATCACCAAATCGGTCAATATCTCAGAACCAGAACGGAAGTTTGATCAATCTCAGATCAATACAAAGATGATCTTCTTTCATTGTGTACCGAGAAATACAACATATCTAATTCCATATAATGTCATCATTCCTTCTCGGTGACCATTTAAATTGTAATTTCCCTAACGTGCATATAAAAGTCTTATATTATTCTTTATTTAAGTAGCACAATACAGTCAAGACATTAATCTTCATTCCCTTTCCAATTATAAAAGAAATTCGACATTCGAGATCCATTAAATTCTCATCGTAAATCTAATTAATCACCCCAAGATCATATTTCACCCCGAAGCGAAGAGAGTTCTGAAAAATACAAAGGCGACTTTCTCCAAGAACTGGTTCCTCTCTTGACAAGGGACTTGCGGAGAGAGGACGGAGTAGATAGTAATAAAGTACATACAAGGTGAGTTGTGATTTGCTATCTAATCATTATTACTCTCCTTGATAGTGTGCTAGATATATTATTATGTAGCTTAGGGAATCGAAATAGGATAGTCCAACTGCACTGATATATGTATTAGCAGACAGGACGAAGAAAATTATTCTGGTGAAAGTCATCAGCTCGTTTTTATTTGACAATGACGGACATGGATTTACCATTCTGAATGATTCCCCGTCGAGTTCTTTAATCTTCTTAATGAATCTGCTCCGCTGCACCTTATCCCTTGGATACTTATTTATTTACTCATCGTCATCCTTTCGACAAGTACATATGGCATTTTTATCCTATACTCTGAGAATTGTAAATATATTGATACTGTCCATAAATAGATGATGTAAAAAAATGCAATATCTTATGACAATTTTTATACCGCATTTTTTTCAATTACAGCAAGTTGAAATAAATTGCATAAACATTATGAAAAATATTAAAGTTAAGCTTTGCATTGTAAATTGCAATTATTAGTAAGATTTACATCACAGTTTTGTAAAGATAGTTCCATCTTGATAGCTAATTTATCTCGCAGCGATCCGCGACTTGAAGACGCGGGAACAAAGTATATTAAAGAAATTGCTGTTCCAAAACCGTAAAAATATAGTTAATATCCCAGAAATCAAATAACAAATACAATCGCCATTCAAATAAATTGACACTGCCTCTTTGTTAACGAAGTTGCTACCCAATTCTCGGATGTCTTGAAAACATTGCGTGCTCCTACGACATTAATAGTGGCATTCTTGGCCTCCTCCTTCGACGTACTTCTACGGATTAGTTTCCGTTGACCTGATCAATCACTCGAAGAATGAAGAAGTACTCTGAAAGGTTCAGGATCACAATGCCAATCGAATTATTAGCTTATTGTAATCTTGAAAGATTCCATATGTCATATATATTCTATGCGGCTTCGTATATATGATATGTGTCCATGCGTGTTGAAATCTTCTATTGAAGTGCCTTGTCAATGCCTAACAGCTCTATTATAAACGTCAATCGACAAGATGTGAGAACTTAGACTGTCTGTGGTAGAATGTGCCAAAAAAAAATAATATGAGGAATAACAACGGGTAATCAAAATTCCCTTAGTCTACGGCAGTCGACTTTTGGATGTTCATGAATACTGAACCCCCAATCGTGCTTTCTCTTTGCAAAACTTTCGAGAATTCTACTCTCTTCAATATTTTTAAGTATTTGACATTATATCAAAACGTCTTTTGAATTCGAGCGAATCGTTGTTATAAAAGCATCACATATTTGAAACATGGATACCAACAATAGTGAGGGGAAACGACGGCGATCTTCGTCGTCGTACATTGACCGAGACAAATTAACTAAACTTCGGGAGATGAAGCTATTTAGCCAAGGGAAAGGAGGTGGATTCGCTTCTAAACTTCTTAAAGCGAAGGGGAAGAAAGTCACAGCGGAAGAGGCAAATATAACATCGTTTTATTAAATTAGTCTAATGGGTTCTTCTTAATTTTTTCTCAGGAGGGGATAATTCTAAAATTCAGGGAATTTTAGGAATATAATAATATAACAGTTTTAACAAAGGGGCATTCTCATACAAAAACTCCAGCAACGACGTTGCTACTTCTACTTCCGAACACTTTAATATTCTCTATTCTCTGTTGATTCTGTCTAAAAATAACCGTAATAAGCTTCCTTCCTGCCTGTTCAGCATTGTTTGTGAGAAGCAATGATAAACCAGTGTATCCGGCTAAGAAACTCAGGGTGTAATGGAACCCATTGTTCACCACTCCTTTCTCTGATTCTCCCTACTCAATTGCGTAACATATTATTAGGTGGAATAATAATATTATGACCATTAGGACGAACAATGAAGCATGGACGACACCAGGAGCTCTTTTGTCAAAAGCCACCAACCTCATCCCTTTGTGTTTTTTTCATTCTGATTTCTGATATATATAAATTTTGGTAGGCCGTCAGGCGTACTTTTATGCGAACAGGAACAAAGTCGAAAGTCATTATGGGATCCAATTCGAACGCATATATGAGTTTGTCACGTATAATTTATATCCTTGTTTACGCTTGGAGAAAGTAAAAACAGAGTTTATTACCTTCAATGGTCAACCAGTCTCACGTCCATCTTGGTCCGGAGTAGTTGTGGAAAACGAGATTTCTAGAAACGTTCGAAAAGGACAGAGTTCGAAATGATGACCCGAAAAATGTTTCGGATGATAAAACAATTTCAGAGTAAAGATAAGGGGAGCCGACGAGGCGATTCCACGGAATCGTGGACACCTTCCGAAGTTGTTGAATACATTGTTACTATATTAACTTCCAAAAGTCTTATAGGTTTAAATAAATAATAATTTACGCTTTTCAGAGCGCAGCTTCCGCTTTGTCGAAAGCCATGACGAGAAAGAAAGGCGGAGAAGTCTTACAATTGCAAATTGAGATCGAGACGGAGGTTCAGTGGAAATTACTCCTTCGGCGAGATGGTCTAATAGGTACGATTTGTTTTTTGAAAATCCGCATGCAGTTAAGACATAAATCATCAGTTGAACTCTTAAGCAACGACTTTTGTTACCACCTATTGTGCATATGTGATTTTATGTCATAGTTGTAGAAGTGTACGCCGGTTGGTCCGGACCCTGCGTCAGCATGGTAAATATCCTGAAGAAGGTGAAAGTGGACGCAAATGATGACAGGCTTACTCTAGCCACAGTTAATTCGGATAATATCCCGGACTTGAAAGTTTTCAAGAATCAGAGTGAACCCGCATGGATATTTATGGGGGTAAATTACATAGAATTATTGACCCTCTATAATGGGAATTTTTTCACTCTGAAGAGTCATTTTATGGTTTTAAGAGTTCGGTTCTCAAGTTGAAAATATTTTTTTTTTTGAGCATGAATGCTATTAATGCGAGGCATGTGTCTCAAACTCTCAAAATTGCAGGGTGGAAAGCCTGTAAAAGTTATGAGAGGTGCGAATGCTCCGAAGCTTGTGGCTGCTATTAAATCTGAGTTCGAATACGAACTACTTTGCATGGAGGGGAAAGCAAAACGACACCTTGTAAGTGTATCTTTGACTTTGTAATACTTTCAATTGAATAAAAAAAATTGATCACAAAATCACTTTAAAATAAAACTAATATTTCATGCATTTTTTTTAGATTTCTATCACAGATGAAGCCGAAAGAAGGCAGTTGGCCGAAATGGAAGCGATGCGTCTTGCAGTTGTCGACAAAGTAGAAGCCACATCACCATCACCAACTGAAGAGAAAGCCGAATTCGAAGAAATTGGTACAATAAGCTCTTGTAATTCACAGAAAATCTTAATAATCTTAATTCTTCTAACCCTTAAACTCCAAAATTATTGTTTAAATTCATAGCGACGAACGAGTCACAACCCGACACAAAGCCCCAAATAGTCGCATCGGATATCGACCTTGTAAATGAAACGAAGAGACGAGAATCTAATGTTAAACTGATGGGTGCTTTAGAAAAATATACCGTGATCGCCATTCAAGGCTTTTTATTAGAAACTGGTGCAGTTACAGAAATCAAAGATCATCTCAAGAACGATTTCAAGGTTTCTGTCACTTTTAATTAAAAAAATGTTAATATGAAATTTCGACTCTTTTGATAAAATAAAACTGGGCACAGATAATCCAAGAAAGGTATATCTACTTGCAAGAAGAAGGTGTAAGATACCTTTTTGGAATTCCTTATGAGCTCCCAGAAATTGTCGAAGAGCCTGAAGAGACGTCTATTCTCGAAGACGAGGACGAAAGAGAGGAAGGTCAACGAGAAGGGTCCAGTGAAAAGGAATTAAAAGTCATTGAACAAGAGGATTTGCCTGAATCCAAAGCTTCCGAAAATGGATCTGTCAAAGGGGAAGAAAATAATAATGAAAATGAGTCTGAAGACCCAGAACATCCCAGGGAACCTGAATTCGTAGAACCAAAGGTCACTATGATTCCAGTCCCACTTCCAGACGAACTGGTCGGAGACACTCTTCTATTTCTCCTGGAAAGTAACGAAATGAAAAAACTCATGGAGCAAGAACCGGTTGACAGCTCATTGCTTTACACGGCTGATGACTTTATTCGCGTAAGGGTTGGACCGGAGGGTTTCCAAGATGCTCTTGATAATTCACCCAATTCGTAAGAATTTTACCGTTTGTAGTGATTCTTCTGGTGATCACTGAATTAGTTTTTATTTCAAGATGAAATGCTTAGATTACATGCTTTATACGGAAGAGAAGAATACGCCGTCGGAGTATGGTGCCCCCGGAAATACGATGACAAGAGATATGTGATGCTAAACTTTTTCCCACGGTTTGTTACGGAAATGCTCATGCCACCGCCAAAAGAATGTCCCAAGTATATTTTGGCAATTTTCCCTGCACTCTTTGCAAATGAAATTATGGACCATCCAGAGGTCTGTTGGGTTCCAGTAATAATCCTTTATATATTTACTTATTCCTTCGTATACGCAGTGAAGACGAGACAGGTGGTACTGGCACAGCTACAGCATTTACTTCGATGGACAGTGTAATTACCCTGGCTTCAGAGAAGCATGGGAATTAGTGCTTTTACTTTACTTGTACCCATGTAATACTAATACTAGTTGTAGATTAGTGCGGAAGTATGTAGACGCAAATCCGTTCTACTGCATGAATTTTTGTATTTATTAAAGGCTAAAAGTAAACAATATGCCTTGCTTGAATAATACACGGACTAAAGTGCTCTGTTTATACCAGTTTAGACTTAGATTGACTTAATAATTCGACAAAAATCTCTAGTAAAAGAAACATGATCGCATTTTGTAAAGTCTGTTGAGATTATGATGAACGTGTCTCAACTCTGAATCCCTAACCCAAGTGCATAAACTTGTGGTGTCTCGTTTTATTGCATCCAATTTTCAGCTTGTATCCAACAAGAAAGACGTTCTCGCTCAAGGAAAGATGAAAATTCCTATGAGACTAGTGGAGAGAATGCTAAAATCTAGAGGCTTCGAAGGACAAGATTTAGAAGCTCAGAAGAAGGCATTAATGGGGTTAGCATATTTTTACTTTTCATACCTTAAGAATATCAGCTTCGAGATCACTTTCGACAAACGCACCAAAGTTTTGGGACAGAATTTTAAGGTTATGCGGAACTGTAATTAATAGGTTTGACATGTTTGCTGTCGCTGTGGATGAAAGAAATCCCGTACTTCGGGAAACCCTCGATACATTGGAGCCAATTCATGTGAGCGTCGACAATGAGAATGGCATAATTGAGACAGCAAAGCTATTCCCACACTTAAACATTCTAATTGACGACGATGATGAAGACCGGAGTTCATACCGAGATCTAATTGTGGAAACATTTCTTAGCCGACCAAAATCATCCCTTGAAACAATATTAGACAATGATATTCACTCAAACACCGATGAGTGTACATCGCCGATAAGTTCAACTACGGCGGAATTTGTCTGAAAAACTTTGAAACTTGTAGTAATGTATTAAATTATGCATTCGCTCTTTTATATGAAGACATTTCAAATTTATTTAACTCTAAATACAATATTTATTTTGTGTATATATAATTAACATTTGCTCTAAAGATTGTGCGGACTTTGGTTAGGTTACGAGATTAGTTAAAACCAAAACTGTCACTGTCATTGAGTTTTGTGCATATATATTAATTTTCATATTATTTTAATCAAGGCACCAGGTATAATCATCACCAGTAAGTTTATCAGGTCATAAAATTTAAAATTGTGTGGCTATTCGTAATTATTCGTAAGGCTTCAATTATAAGGCAGATAATTTCCTTTTTCGTTGGAAATAATGGAAATTCATGATAATCTCCTGAATTAGACTTACATAACAAAAGCTTACGATAACGGCACTTGAACATAAATCTAGTCATAAAAAGGTTTTTGCTTAAGAACATCCGAATCCCACAACCGTCCTAATACATGCATATCTATTTAAAACTACAATGGAAATTGTAAAAACAATTAAGAATACCTCTGAAGAAGGATAGGCTGTTATTGGTAAAAGATTATCGAGACTCGTTCACTCGTTAAAAGAGTTCGTGTTTATTTACACCACATCCGCTTCCCTCTCTATTCCCACAAATTTCAGTTGCTCAGTGGGACCGTACCTATTTAATCATTTAATGCAAGTTAGTACTGTTCGAATGCTTATTATTGTTAGTGTGAGCCACCTATTTTAGATTTTACAATGACTTTATTAGACTTTTTAACCGTAAAACGAACCTATAATCGAAGAAGAGTTCCTCTCCAGGTTGAATTGCCCGTTTGGCAAAAATTCCTATTCGATGGTCTCCATTTACCAACATCACCTTTGCATAACAATTGGGATGCACAGAGTGATTTGCAAATCGAATTTTGTTTCCTTTTCTGGTCGCGTCCACTACAAAATCTGCCCAATAAAGTGAACAATTGAAATAATTTGGCCACCGGCATTTACTTAAAATACCACAGTTTAATTTTGCTTTTGTACCGTAGTTGAGATTGAATAGGAAGCTGCACATGTATTTATCATAAACCTTGCCACGTCGATCTGCCTCATCTTGAGTGATAACCTCACCGCAGTATTCAGAAATGAATTCATTTTTCTGTGCAGCTTCTTTTATGAAAATTCCCCAACCAGCAACATCTGAAGGAGCTAATAGCAAATGTTTACCTGAAATAGTTTTAAAACGAATGAATTAGAATGCGTTCAAAGTACAAGTAAATATACCATATATACCTAGATTAAAAACAATTATTAAAAGACATACTAAATCCTTTCTGGCAACTAATATTTCGGCAATTCACATTTGAGACGTCATATTCGTGGGCACCACACATTTGGCATAAGTCAGGGTCACATTCTCTGACAGCCAAATAACAGGGACACGCCTTTGTGTTGCATTGTGCTTTGCACCTACATCCGGGAAACCGATTTTGACCTGTCAGGTATCAATTTAGCCACTTCAAATTATAGCATAATAGATAATAATCTAAATGGTAGTATTCATGATATACGTTATATAGTAGTTCAAGTGATGAGCTTGAAATCTGACATCCTTAAAATAAATAAATGTAAAAGTAAAACGCAAGCCTTACAATCACTGCTACAGAGACAGTATTTCTCGCAAAAGTTTTGAGCCTGAAGACAGGGACAGGATTGGTCACATGGTCCAGCATGATTGCATGGAGTATAGTTGTTAATATGATTAGCAGAATGGTCTTTTTTCAGTTGAATTTTTCTACAATGGACAGACCATAGCCTATTCTTCTTTTTGTTTTTATTCTTTCTGGGTGGAGTTATTTCTTTCTGTGTATCATCCGATTTCGAGTTCGAAGCAGCTTTCTTTGCAAATAGATATACCTATTTGCATATTTGATAAGGAGAACTTGTTCACAATGTTCACATTAGCCCGTTTTATTAAGACAGTGCGACAAAGATATATTCGTTATTAAACTTACGTCTTTGCATGTCCTGCTCATCATTGCTCGTGCAATTAAACAGTAATTAGTTCCATACACTTTTTGAACGGCACGGTACAAGCATTCCTCCGCTATAATATTGGTAGTATTACAAATATTATTGTGACGAGGGTAATTTAATTTGTCAATATTAGACCAAAAATGTATATCAAGTAATAATAGACATTAATTTATATTTCTTCACCTGGGGTCCATTCTTCATTACTACCCATTTGAAAACTTTCGATGAAACTAGGAGCTGCTGGCAAAGACTCTAATAAGTTTTGGGCATCCCCAACAATCATATCAAGCTTCCGTGTAATTCCATCATTAGAATCCTCGGAGGGTTTTCTATTGGTACTGCTAGCTTTCAAATTTTTTTCCCCTAAAGAATTCCTTTCCTTGACATTTTTCAACAATTTTGAGTTAGGGTCTTTACATTTTCCGCTGTCATTACTGTCTTCTGATGTCCGATCTATATCTTCAACCGAAATCTGTTTTCTAAATTTCTTAACCACTTTTACTGGTTCAATGTTCCCTTGTTCTGCAGCGTATTCTGCTGCCGCAGCAGCCGCTGCTAAATCCATTTCTTTCTTAACCTCTTCCTAAACACAAACAATATACTAGTTAGTATATAATACATATTAATCTAAACGTTTTAATTTAATCATCTAACATGTAAATATATGAATTCTCCCCACGATGTTGGTCCTGCTACTTACAATATTGCTAAAACAATTTTCTCCACAACCTAGGGCAGTTCGATACTCCGGAGTTTTTCTTTGTAACATCTTAGGTTCATGGTGGTAGGCCTTTAGTCCTATTGGAGATTGGAGACAAATATAAAATTAGTAACAAGGTATCCAATTAATACTTACTTACTTAATATATGTATAAAGTATAAAGTCATTTGAACTCGTTTGTTTAGTATTTAAGTATGTTTTAAAAACCATAATTTAGACTCACTATGGGGGAAACAATCGTATTTAAAACATCGACGACAAAATAACGAGTGAAATGAATGCATCGTTCGCTCCCTTGGTACAGGTTCCGCATTTGGTCCGTCAATGTTAGGAGTACATTCAGTGGGAACTGCTACATCAGTCTCACATTTTTCTCGTAGCTCCCAGTACCTATCCAGATAGTTCAAAATTAAATGGATGATAGGAAAACTCGTCCCCCATCCCCCGGCCGGCCCGGCCCAAATTGATGGTAAAAATTGCGGGGACGAGAATGGGCGGGGCGAAAATGTTTGGGGTCGGTGACTAGATAGCCATACACCGATATTTTAGCGATGAAGCATACCTATCTTGAAGCTCTGATGCACTCCCTTGATCTGGAAAAACTTCTGAAATTGCACTAAAAATTTTGAGTGGTATTTTAATCAGTGGATTATCCATTCGAGACAATTTATTTGAACCACTGCCCCATTCTTGATCCATTTCAATCCCTTGCTTTTCTTCTTCAGATCTTTCCTTCTTTCCTCGATGCGATCTGTCCGTATCTTTGACGAGGGTTTTATCTTCGTCCATTGTGTTCGCAAGTACCCTGACAAGATCTACAAGCAAATCGTCATCAAGCTCCGTGATAACGTCACGCTCGTCATGAACCTTCCCATCATAATTCGTCAACAGTTCTTCAATAAACTCTTCATCCTTATCCAGCAGCTCTTCTCCCATATACGGAATATTATGGAGAACGGTCTCGTCCTCGACCATGACATTAGCGCTGATGGGAGCCCATGTCAACATGGTGGGTAGCGAACTAATATCGTTAATGACTCTGATAGGGACATACTGGTTTGATTTAGGATGGTCTGGATAAGAACTGTTGGCTCTTTTAACTACAGAGGCATGATCTGGGAGATCGTTGTTTTGTTCCCAAAAGGATTTGTGGTCATCTTGCCATCGCTTGTTTTCCTGTTTCAACGCATCTACACAATCAGCATAGACACGCATACGTTTAGTTAGGAACTTAAAATAGCATGTCTTACTTTTTATTAGTCAGAAAGAACCACAACGTGAATTATATTTCCTTACCACTGATCTTATTCACATTTTGCGACCAAAGGGCTTGCACGTTATCAGCACGTGTATTACGCCTCTGTTGTATAAGATATAGGTATTCTGACTTGATCCGTCGTTTCCAATCTAATTGTCCGTCTCCAGCTGCAGCAGCAGCAATGGCCGGGGTGACCAACGATGGTGAAATTTTCTCAACGGCATTCGCCTTGGCAGCCCGTATTCCTGGAACAGGAACAGCCGATGAGATACGGGTTCGCGAAGATTTTGCTGGTGAAGGAGTTTCCAAAGAACTGCGACCTCGTCGCATTCCCGATGTTACTTGAGAGCCATGGTCACTTCGAGACGATGGGCTCTCTTTCTGTCCAGCTTTCCCCTTCCCTATTCCAGAACCTGAACTACTCATGTTGCTACAGCCTAAAGTTCTAAATCCAAGCTTAGAATATTTTTATTTTGTTTGTATTTGCTAGATTTCATGTATTCAAGTTCAGTAAGTTTAGTGTTGAGTCTTGAGTCCGTTGATATCAGATATTTTAAGAAGGCACGATCGCACGATCTAATGAAGTTCATAATATCAAGCATACTCAAAATTAGGAATTCAGTAATGAATTTATTGACCTGTTCATGCCGGTTGGTTATGAAATGAATCGCTGCAATTTATGCATTGCATATTTGATATTATGTATTTTGTTAATAATGATGTTTTTAGATAGATAATCAATGCAATAATAATTATGCATGATGATATGATATGCCACTTCACTTAAACTTACCAGTTGCAGTAACAATTAACAAAAGGGATGGTCAATGGTCACTCACTGCGATTGGTGGTGGCTTAAACATGAAAACATGATGATATTCAAAATTGAAATTTAAAAATTCGGTGATTACTGAAGATTGAGGAAAGCAGGGAACTCAAGAGGGTCCAGTCCGACCCGGAGTGGTCAAAAAGTCGCCAATATATAATACTATAGTACAAAAATCAGAGTACAAAGTACAACTCGTTTTGTGCCAATTATCTGGGTCTTGCATCTTTAGCTAGAAATTGGATAACAACAGACCGGGTTCCCTCCCCGCCTCAAAAATATAAAAGCCGGGCTTCAGAAAATCCGTATTTAGGCATCCACCTTCTCAATCTGTCTCATCTCATCCTCCACGATATTCCACAATAACCTAGCTAGCATATAGATGTTAAAAACTGGTTCAATTTATTGAGTTTTTATGAACTTTTAATGAACTTTTGTTTTTCATCTTCTTCAAAAGCAAGAAGCAAAATGCTGATGTTAAAAAACTACCCGTTTAATTGTTAGTTAGTAAACTATATTTTTAAGTAAATCCAATATGCGACATGGTATATGATAATGTAATTCTTAATATCTTGTGGTAAGCATGAAAATTTGATGTACATCGAAATCGCTTTACTCATTCTGTAATTAACCCTTTTTGATAGACTCGGTTTAGCTGGATTATATGACCAATTATGCGAAATCTAAGAAAAACACAAGACTTGTTCTTGTCTTGACTTGTCAACCTGTCATATATGCAGATCCCTATTCATTGTGGTATTCCTGGATTGTCATTCCTGTCATTTACTACGATACTTCATTAATTCAGCTTTATCCTTGCTGAAGAGGATTATTTACAAGATTTTGGACACGCAAAACACAGTGTTCAATATGCAAAACCGTACAAATGCCAGAAATAATGAACTTGGGATTTGAAAAATCGATACCACTTTAATATTTTAGAGACTACATAGTCTGGCCTGGCTCTGACCTTTAACTGACAGTCAAATAAAAATGTCTTTTTTTAGTCCTAATGACACTTTCTACCCTTTTTATTGGATTTAAAAAATCGGCGTCCAAACATAGTATTTCTAGCCAGTTGCATATACACTGTCAGTCATCAAACTCATAAAACATGTCAAAAATAGGTTAATTCCAAACTGACTCCATTTTTTGAAGATGTAATGTGACAATTTGCATTACTCATCGAATTACTTAATGTCACTACTCTTCAAACGAACTCAATAACAATTGACCAAACTACGTGAGATAGTAGTGTACGAGAAATGGGGGAAATTAACCTGTATATTGATATTTGGCATGTAGAATTTGAAACAGGGATACACCGTCTCAGTAAATTGATCTCCTGTCCGATGCCAAAAATTAATTGCATTTCATGGAGTTATAACTAATAATCACAGAGGCGTTAATGAAACTGCGAAAGGAGTTGAAAACGAGTGTCAATTATCAACAAATATTCCATTCTCATATAATATATTTGAAGAGTTCGGCTGCATGGAACGTTGTAATTAATTATGTTTGTACCCAAGCGATTTGCCCTCTATAAAGCATATATATATGTACATAACTTTAACGTTTGTATAAACTTTGCAATATCATTTTATTAGGAATGTAATAATATATAGTCTCGCTTAATCTAAACGGATCCCCTCACTTTTAGAGTTCATACTATTTGATGAATGCATTTGGTTTTGAAGACCCTCTGCTATTTATCCTCAAATAGTTGAAAACTTCACAAAAAAAAATTCAGAGGGAAGAAAGCCCTTAGAAAAGACCAAATTCGACACATAAAATCATCTAACGTACCCTTCTTGCAACTTAATTTTAATTAAAAGCCAGTCTTAACTTAATAGTCTGCACAATCAAATAAATTAACAATATTATACCAAGCTGCACCACAAGTAAGAGTTCCGTCTCATTACGTGGTAGAGTTTTACCGGAAATTCGTTTTCAAGATTAGAAATTGGAAACTCGAGGTTTATCACGAAACCGATTATTTTTTAGCATTTACAAACCCTTTCACTACTTTTTTCCTCATCATCCTACGCTGTCATCATCATGCATCATCAACCTCTCACCATAAATGGGCTACTAGTAATCTACTCCTATTCCTACAAACTATAATAACTAATAAACATGTAAATGATATCCGCTCTCAAGTTCCGAATTATATCAGATACGATAAACCCGGTTTCCCGACTATGCAAATTTTAGAAAAGATCCCTTGACTCCTCCACATATCTCAAAACGAATCCATAAAAGATGGATTCAGAGTCCCAAAGTTAAAGGAATTTGCTCCGTACCTACTTATTCGCTGCGTAGAGATGCCCGAGGTGAAAGCGGTTCCCCTCTGCTGTTACTACAACCTACACAAGCATAAACGACCGGATGTCATTCCCGTTGACTTTGCATCCCTATTTCCCTACAAGACCAAGTTCTTTTCCATAGTCCTATAGTCTTCCTTATGTGCTTCCATATCAAGACCGCCGGTTCTGGGTTAAAAGTCAAATCGAGTTTGGTGGCTTGTGTAAAATTGTCTTAGCTTCGTGACCTGTGAATTTCCGAATATATAAGCAGTAGAGATAACTCTGGCAAAATTCAAAAGGCTTTTCTGCTCCATTCACAGTAATAGTAAGCCTTCTTCTTCGTGTCGAGATGGGATTTGAAATGACATCAGGTAGAAAAAGCCTTGTTGATAGCAGTTGTGCCAGTTTCTCAGCAGCAGCTCATTGGAGTAGACGAAAACGCAATTACCTCTAGGTAGCTACAGCTCCACGAAGCTGTTGGGAGCGTTCCGCATTCCCGATTATCTTGTCTACAAGTCTACATATTTGGGCGGTCGTTACGGGTGGGAGAAAGGAGAGGTGAAATTTCCGCCGTCCTCTTAAATAAAGTTATTTGAGGCGTGAAAACTTTATCACATTTGTTGAGAGGGTGGTTACTGGGTAGGGACTCGGCGAAAGTCATCTATACGAAAGGTTAGAAATGGAATTTGGTATCGAAACACTATATCCGTCTTTGGGAGACGAGAAACAGCTTAAACGGCTAGCTTTATGATCATGATGACTTTATACACTGTTTTATGGCAGTTACTGTGGAATACCTCTTAAACCGTTACATACCTACATCCTACATTTGTTATAGAGAGAGAGGTTACCGGAAGGAAACCCGGGTGCGAACTACAAGGCTGGTGTAGTGCGTAGGAATATAAGTGGATTATGATTGTCGCCTAGTTAACCCAGACTGTAGTTGGGATTGTGTGCATAAGTTCCCGTTCGGCATGGATGACCATGTCATTCTATTCATAAACGGGAGGGTAATTAATGGAAATCTAATTAGAGGCAATTAAAAAGACTCCCTCCATCCGTCCCAACAACTCCGCTCTCCCGTCCTAATCTTTTCTTTACCCTTCCTCTGTCCTCTTACTTAGCATCTATTATAATTACATTGAATTGAAAACACTGGCACGTTTACTCTGTTTACAACAAGTAGGACGAGAAAAGACGATTCAAGGCTCCAGTAGTCTCTCTCGAGTCTCCTCTCTAGAATTCGTTCTAGAATTGAGAGAGCAAGAAATTGAGACATTCAGAATTCGAAAGTGTCCTTGTTACATTCAAAGAGAGAGGAGTGTCATTTGATTTGACAGTTGGTCTTGTTGTTCTTGGGAATGACATGGGAGTCCCATTACTTTCTTAGTCTCAAGTCAAGTCAAACTTGATCAAAATATGCTATTTTCCGGCCTGCCTCTTTTCCCACGACTCGACTACTTGAACGCGGAGGAATAATATGGAGATGGGTTATGGAGGATGGATAAGAGCAACTCTTCTGGTCCTTGCTTAGTTGTCTCAGCTTCCTGAATAATCTAGCGACAGGGAAAGAACGGAGATATATTTATTTACATGCATTTCCTCTCCGCTACAAATGACGCGATATTATGGAACCAGACTTAAACTCTAAACGACAACTCCATCCAGTCATAAGTGTTTCAAAGCTACAACTTTCTCTCTCCGACGATTCCCCCATGCTTGACTACGGGATCTGGAGTTGGTGGCTTTTGCAAATGTTGAAGATGACACACGGTGGAGATGGATATTTGGCGATAGCGATGGAATTTAAAATCTCTAAAGGAAGGGAAGCCATTAAGGTCGGCTAAATTACCGGGGCCTGAGGGACTCCTTGTCCCTCACCCTTCTGTAAACACGGCTTTAGGAAGCTTTAATAATGTCCTGGCTTGTAGTCTTGTAGTTCCAGCTTGTAGCTCATGTATGTCGTGTCCTATTTGTTGTAAAGAACTCTGGAGATGAGTGTGTACAAAATGCATCATCATCCTATGTCGGAGATTCGAGACAAGAATTAAAGGATTATTTTTCCTCTCTCTCTGCTCTAGGGGCTAGACTTCATATGGCTTATCCTTCAGGAAACTGATAAGACGGAGGAAGTCATTAACAAGAGGAGGAAACTTCTTCGACATTTTCCAGTAGCTACTATAGGGTACCAGAGATGTGTGTTTAGAGGCTAAGATCGTATGTTATGTAACCCTACTACATACAACCAGTCTATCTTAAGTAAATACAAATCTCTCATCAGGCCACAAAATACTTGCTTAAAGCTACAACTGTTGTGAAGATGAGGTTTATCCGAATTTCTTATTTAGGAAGGAAAGAGACGAGAGATAAAGACAATCCGGAATTTTGGATGAAGAATCGACCAGTAGCTCTGTAGACAAGGGGAAATCTTGACTCCTAATTGCCCACCTGCCTTTATCTCCTAACGATCTCATCAATTATAAGTAACGGTCAGGACGATCTGTAGAACTACGTGCTAGCATTTATAAAACCACAGATAAGACAAGCTATCTTTACACAGTGGTTAAAGTCCGATCCATCCGAATGCCCACAGCCCGATATAGAACAATAGATATTTTTATGAGATTTTTCCTATAAAAATAACCTGTCCTTGAGTTTTAATGACCCCCACCATGGGAAGGGATCAAGGTCTTCTTTGAAATCCCCCCTCTGCAATCCAAAGATAATGTTGGAAATGACAGAGCCCATCCGGCATCCTTTCCTAATTCCAATTCTCAGATATCGGAACAAATATGAAGAGACAATGGTTAAAAGGCGGTGGGAAACATCTCGACTGATTCACCCAATACGGAGAATCTCAGTAATAATAGTAATCTTTAAAGACACTCCGATTTGAACATATAGAAAGCGGAGGATTGAAGTCGGTGGGGTATCTATTGGGGATAGTGTCATAAGTAAGTAATGGATTGACCTCCTAAAAGCCTTTCAGTTCCGAAACAAATTGAATTTTGAAAGCCTCTGCCTTGACTTGGTTACAACAAGTACAAAAATGAGTCTGGTGTCTTTTTAGCTCTTCCTTGTCTCAAACCGGCTTGGAATTGGAAGGACTTTCTCTTTAACTGACCAAACCAAACCAGATCCCAACTCTGTCAGGATGTATTACTACATACGAGTTCGTAGTCGGCAGTCGGCAGTTACTTTCCCAGTCTTAGAAAGATGAGGATAGAGCGGGTATAATAATCTACTGGAGAAGATGTATGAATTACGAGTTTCTATATATTGGTCCGCACTTGTAGAACTTTTTTTCGATTTGTCGAGGAGGAGATTCATAATAGATGTTGATGTACTTCTTGTGTTCAATAGAGTAACCTCCTCATGTACTCCTTCCTCTCGATATTGATTAAAGATCAAAGAAAGAGTCATCCTTCTCAATAAAGCAGAATCCGCCTTCCGTTTCTGGCTTCCCAAGGAAGAAGACGAAGGTGGTCAACATAACATATTGCCTATTCTCACGATTCCCGACAGTCCGGCTCCCGGACAAGTGTCATTTGGCATGAGAAGTCCATGAATCATTCTCATGTTCTTTTCCCAACAGAGGCACTCAAAGGATTACAAAAGAGAGGGTTCTTGTAATTATCTCAGCTTCGCCACGTACTCTAATTATTGTCACGTACTCGGCAGGGATTGCGGTTCGTCCTAGAGTTCACATATCCAAGCCCCTGGCATGTCGACCAAAGTCCATTACGGCTAAGAAGGCAATATAAATGTGACCCGTACCATTCCTTCAAAAGGCTTTCGATTTGATGAATTGAATTTCAAAGGAACAAAAATCAGAAGGTTGCAAACCAATGTATATCCAAAATCTTGTCTCAGTACCTGAAATCCGCGTCTAGACTCCAACTCCCTTATTAAAATGTAAAATGATTTTGTCTCAAAAACTCTAAAACAAGCTCGTGAAATGTCAAGTGTCAACTTCAGATTTATTTGAGCTCGTATAGCCATCCCGGTTCAATCGTAATTATTAGGAATTGCTGGATATACGTATATAAATATAAAAAGCATGGTTGAGTTGGATTTTTAAAGACAATATGAGTAATCTAGAAAGTTTAGTGGAGCGTAAAAGAATAAGATAAAAATCGATAAATATATTAGACTGTCCTCTGCCATTGTGAACCCGGAGGGTGACTGACATCCCATTTTTTTTTGAGATCTTATTGAGATTGGCCTCTGTGGATAACTTTCTCTTCTCGCCTCCGTGCCAGCAGCCCAGCCGATTTACCTTTGGGTGAGGAGGAAATGGGAACCCTTTCTATTCCAGTCTCGGGATCGGAGACTAAGGAATTGAATATAAAAATAAGTTATTATTTCATTTATTTTTTATGGCTCCCTTTTATGCTCTTTTTAGACAGTCGTAAAAGGAGGAGATAAATCTGGAGCAGATTTCAAGCCGCTGTCAGTCTTTTCTCTTTTGACGTGCCATTTGTGACTCCTGAGCCGGTAGTAAAAAAAAAGAGGCTCAAAATGCTACCAAAGTTCAGTTACGGCTTATAGAGCCTTTGACACTTTTACCTTCAAAAAATATGTATTTAGGAATGAGACGGGAGAACAATGCGGGACCGAATTACCTGGATGACTGGAAAGGGTTACTTTTAAATTCCAAACGGACCACTTACGGTTTTTAGGGATGAGAATTGGCCTACGGGAACTGCAGGTGTTTAGGTACCTTAAATATGCATCGGGGCTTTTTAGAAGGATTAGCAGGGTTGAAAAGCATTTTTTAAGCATATTTTATGCTTAATTGGGAGCGAAATGATAAAAAGGGGTCTTGTCACCGTTTTTCTGGTCAGTTGAGAGTTGTCAGTTGGAAAAGCAGAAGTTAACAAAGTCTTGCAACTTATAGATTTCCGAAAGTTTCTCAAGTCCTACTTCGTAACGACCCGACAAGTTAGGTAAAATGGTCGAGAAAAGTGTTCTTTTAGTGTGGGTAACATTAATTTGCGGACGTGTGCTGGTCCACGGGAAACCACAAGTCTTCCGACCTTCAGTCCCTTCCTCTTCCTCAGAAAAACGTACATCTGCAGATCTGATGGAATCCTCAGAACCGTCTGCCTCCGTCGGCGTTGGGTAAAGAAACTATTCTCTTTAGTATCATTCAGAGCCCGAGATAAGTTCCAGATTAGGGGAAATTACTTTTAATTCAATTAATAACTTGTTATCTTCAAATTATGAAAGTTTATGGAGGAAAGTTTTTAAGAACTTGAATAAATGAAGACTGCTAAATGCCATTTGATGATTTCCATATAGGTCTACTAACGGGTTCGAACTTTCCCATGGCTATTCCGTGAACGCTGCGACTACCAAGAGCGGGGCCCCCTATTCATCGGGATGGACGTATGTTGGTGGAAGGGCTGGACCGGGACCAACCTATTTAACTGACGCCACGGGCATTTTTGTAAGTTCTGCTATAGTTATAGTGCTAGTCGAAGACCTAAATTCCAAGACGGATGTTTCGGGACTAACCCGATTTATCTTTTGAGATGACAGGGCAGAGTGAGAATCCTGGTTGGGATCTCTCATGTCATTTCACCATCTGACAGATTTTTGTGGAATAAGATTGATCTATTGTACTATTTATCCGAAATTGTACTAACTGTCCTCTTCCTTGTCCTAGGGCTCCGGTTCTGATTTGTGGTCAGGAAGGTCAATCGATATCGCTACGACGGGGATGTACTTGGTCGCTGGGGCAATGGCAGGCTTCTCGGCTTATCACTTGTTGGGAACCCCTCTCTTCTTCGGAGGTGCAAAGAAGTCCACAAAGAAGGAGACCACCAAAGTCGACAAGGACAAAGACGCCCCAGCCGAATCCGAGAAGACAACGCGGAGACGGCGACGGGATGTTAAAATTACTCAGGTATGCAAAACCGAAAACTATTCTTGGATGATAATAACATAAATGCAAAAGTAGACTATAAGAACTTTGAAAAACTTTGGGATGTAATCTCAAAGTCTCGAGAGATTCGTTTGGAAAGGGGGGGAAGTGATTTAATTTTCTCTGTTTATTATCACTAAAAACCTTGCATTCAATTTGAGAAGATTATTTTGGACTTGAACAAGTAATATAGTTACCGGAGAGGTTCCTCTCTCTTATTATTCTTTCACAAGGAGTTCTTCTAAGCTTCGTCCCAAACTGTAGCCAGGAATGTAATTTAATTAGCATATTTTTCGGCCTAGTTAAAAAACATAGACGTTTCTCCCCATTTTCCTAAGTTTGGAAGACAAAGCCGCACTTACAACCGCCCCACATAATATTAATATTCCCAATGATTACGAGAGACCTTAAATGAGCCGGAAAATTTATTATAAGGGAACTCAGTTACTTATGACAAGACATGGCCGTATTTACGATAGAGTACGGCTTGTAGTTTTATATGCTCTTCAGTTGTCTCTAAGGATCTTCTGCAAAGCCTCTATATTCAGGGGAATTGAAGAGGATCTCTGATTTAATTATGTTTTATATGAAAATCGGATACTTCGGCCAGGTTTTGATGGAAAACTTTTCTCATTATTTCTGAGCAGGCTGACACTGATCTGACTCGTCTTGCCTCCATCGTCCTCAATGCCATCGCTTCAGGA
Source organism: Desoria tigrina (assembly GCA_906901685.1). NCBI lineage: Eukaryota > Metazoa > Arthropoda > Collembola > Entomobryomorpha > Isotomidae > Desoria > Desoria tigrina. Next base: position 5,707,821 of record CAJQTU010000007.1, read on the forward strand.
GAGTGTCTTCAGAAGACCATCTGTCAAATTGGAACTCAGGTTGGAGAGTCTCCGAAGGGCCGCCTTGCTTTCAGCCTTATCGACACCTTGCTCCCCCCGGCCGTCCATACCAACCAGTACTTCATCACCATGAAGAAGTCCCTCAAGGGAGAACAGCACTGTGAGCGGTTCAATTGTAAACATGCTTGATGCTGATATTTAATTTGGAATTAATACCTGCGACTTTCCCCTGGAAATAAGTAGATTGTGAATTATTTTTAACCAATGGTGCTATTACTCCTTTGATTATGTGAATGATCAGCGTGATAAAAATAATAAAAGTAGTTTTTTTTATTCCTCATCTGTGCCAGTTCCATTTATTTATTTCCATAATTCCGAGAAATGCCTTGCAGCTATGTAAAATGAGACGGATCTTATTTTAGGATATGCTTTTAAACGATGGAATTCCTTTTAGAGTACTTTTACTAGGGTTCCTTGGTACTGGGTAGGAAAAAGGTTTTTAAGCAGATAGAACAATTGTATTTATTTAAACAATCGTCGATTGGCAGGTTAAAAACAAAATCAGAAAACAATGGACGGTGGCATTGCTGCGGTGGAACTTAACCCGTTTTTAAGTCCAAGAGCACCTATGCCTATGATATTTAAGCGTGGGTGGGCAAATAAAGGGAAATAGAGGGTTGACGGTGTTTCTGTAGAACCTTAGCTAAAATTTAAACCCTTTCATAATATTAGAAATAGGATTTGGAGGAACGACACAGATTCTTCAATCTCCCTTCAGGTTCACGTTAGATTAGCTCAATTCTTCTGTGCAGAGAACAAACATGGTCCATGCATTTGAATTCTTCATGCCTTCGGGACCTCTTTTTGCAAAGCAAGATTCCCCCATATCCATGCTGCTTTTGTTCCTGCCTATTCAGCTAAAAAGATTTCCTGATGGATTCTTACAAACGAAATTTGTATAATGCGAATTCAACTACTACTCCGAACGGCACGGATGAAAACGTGTTTTTGATAAACATGAATACCTAATCTGGAACTCGGAATTCACTCACAGAAACCCAAATTCTTTTGTGTTTCTGCAATTACCCTGGTACAATATATTGTGTACCATGGCATGTCCTTCACTTGAGCGGCTAGACGGAACAACTGCCGATATGTGCGGATAACGGTCTTTGGAAATTGGAATGTTGAATTATTTTCTAATACTACTGAACGGAGAAAGTTTGTTTTGTTGTTGACAAGCCTGAGATATAGTATACATTCATATTCGAGAAGGATTTCACATTCTCGAATATGGAAATGTCGAACTCAATTCTTCTGGAAATGCTAATTTAGACGATACAAAGCTTATTTTGATACTATACTGTGATGAACGCTATTCACACTACATGTAAAATATATCGTACAAATTACATACAGCAATTCTCACATTCAAATAATAGACTTTCGAAAATGGTTTTATGTACAATGACAAAAATTAATACGATTTAAAATCGGTTAATCAGGAAACTACCTCTGTTTGAAGTTGTTGTATTGTAGTGTTAGTAGATATTAGGGTAACATTAAGTTCCAAATTAACTTTAGGACATAATTAGACTTAAAGAAAAGCAGGTAAAAGATGTTGAATATAAAATATTCATTTCCAGGAGATTACAGTAAAAATGCTAGTTTACCAATTCATGCGCCTCCTGTATATTGGAAGCTGCTCATAAATAAAAGGAAAACTGTCCACGTAAAAAGTCGTCCACGCCACTTTTGATGAGTCCGATAATGTCTGAAAACGTAGCCCCCCCCCTTTAAATTGAATCCTTGTTCAATGAAGAAACTACTAATTTCTTACTACCAAAACTCATACTCTAAAATTAGTATCATTTAAACAAATCCCACCTGGGGAATTATTTTAAAACTTACCGTATCATAGATGAAACATCAAGCATCCATAAACAACAAAAAGTGTGCTCCCGCACCCCCACCCTCAACCTGAAAGGGATTATTCCGGTTTAATTTCAATCAAGCCCCTCTCTCAATAACACTTTTACGTTTTGCCTCATCCCAAAAATCAAAATCCAGCCCACGAACGCTCAATTTCTGCTAAGAATCCCACGAACTAATCCGCCTTCAGAATGAATTCGAAACGCACAAACATCATTTTACACAAAGCAACTTTAATTTTAATTTCCTCGAATCCAATTCACAATGTCCCGGAATCGGACTTACATGAAACCCTGTCCATTCGACATTCGCAAATTAATTCTTTTACAAACCAAATTACTCAACCGCAATCCCATGTACTACATTTCAACTCCAATACACAGTTACACAGCCTCCTTTCAAACCCAACAACCTTGGAGCTCTAAAAGGAACTTCACAATATAATATACGAAAACGGCTGTTTCGAACCTGCTTTGCAAATCAATATTATACTTCATACAACTTCCTCTTTCATTGTTAGCCCAGCCCGTTTCGGAGAACAGACTAATACGGTACGGTCGGAGTTTTCGAGTACAGATAATAACCATCTCGAAGCTGATTATATTTTCAGACTCCACGCTCTCGTTTCAGACTCCCAAGGAGATTATAAAAAGAAGTACATGTTGTGTCTAAACATAGGGATATAATAATACATGTTCCCATTCCTCCCTATAATAACGTTACGTGTACCGGAAATCGATATCTATCAAAGCCAGGGGAAACGGTTCAATTAATTTGAGCCGCTCTTACTTCCCTTATCGTCTTACTGGCTGGGATACCCACAGATACTTTCACTCAAATCCTACCTTCCCAACCTTCCGTTCCCATTCCTATTCCGCACTGATTCAAATCCGATTTACCAAGTCAGGGAGCCTTCGTCTCCGTTTTGCAAGCAGGAAGGGCAGGTTTACCCCATACGAACTAATAATACATCTCTGTTCCCTTCCATTACAGGGGAAGAGGATGAAGAAGCCGATTCATCGTGACTGACAATTTGGTCGTGGGGACTGGGGAGTCTCTCAATGTCTCAATCCACCTTCATTTATTTCGAAAGAAGCATCTCTCTTCAAGAAGAACGGCCTTACTTAGCATTACGAATTTATCAAACCCAAATGCATGTAGTAAGGGTTCCTGAAGGTAAATTCGGCAGTGGTGGTGGTGGTATGTGTATTAGATCAGAGAATGTGCAATGGATTCCATCCGATCTCATTTCTCCTCTAATCCTTTTCCATTGTGTCATCTACAACTAACCTCAGTCTGCAAATGACAACTTCTAAAGTCTCCCGTTTCCCTCTGCTAAGATATCTCTTGTTCGTCAAGGACTCAATTGCTAACTAACTACCTACACCTTCTTCACCGTCTTATAAACAAGTAGGTGTATAGAGGATTCTGACAAGGAACTTATATTCTTGTTAAAAGAACTCTAAAAAATTGGGCTCCTCTCTCTCACACTGTGGATTGAATGGTGCAATAAAATCTATTGGCTCGTGTAATATGCTGTAGATTGTAGATATTAAGGTGTGGTTCTGCTTCTATAGATAGCTTCTGTGTATAGCTTGAACGGTCTTTAAGTATGTTATAGTCGGGCGACGTATGATGACAAATGGAGGGTGTTGAAGTCGTTGAAAGTAGTAAATCCAGAAGGGAAAGCAACCACCTTCTGTCTCTAGGTTGGAGTGTCAAATAGGGATCGGAACTGTGGAATAAACCGCTTTCTCTCTTTTTCTCCACCTACAGAAGTCATCATAAATAGGATGCCGATATCATGTACCGGAGAGGGAAGATATTCCGAAGCTTTCTCCGCTATTTTCGGGCTTTGAGGCTTCTGTCTTCAGTTTAGGATCGTTCTGGTTGGCTCTACTTTTCTGGGGATTTAAAGGAAAGCGAGTTTTTCCTGGCAAGAGATTGATAGCCTCGAGCTCTTGCTAACACACACATACACACCTTATTACATTTTACATTACTGGAAATGTATATCAAATATGAATATATTTATCAGCTATGTCTAGCCCCAACTTTAATAGCATGGCAGAAGAAATAAATTTAGTAAACATTTTGAATTTTTACTTGATGGACGCTTTAAAAGCATTATTTTCAGTTTTTGGCCTTTCGAGGTGGTGGCACTTTTATACCGCACTGACCCACGAGAAAAACCGCTGCTTCAAATCGGTGCTTGTGGTTTTTAGTTTCGAGTTTCTTGGAAGTTTATGACGATAAATAGAATAAGCATTTATTTCGATTTCGACTCTCAGAATTTTATTTTGCAAGATTCTAAAGCAGGAAATGTAGGAGTTGGTATAGCTTTTCTCTGTCGTATCTTGATTTCGGTATGGAATAGTTATTAGTGGTTGAAGTCAGAGGAGAAATTATTTTGGAAGTCAAAAAGGGAATCATTTCTCCATTAATTTGATAATGGGTAATTTGCTATTGGACTGGATGAGAAATTATTTCGCCCAAGTTTTTAAAGAGGCTGACGGAGCAGTAGCCTATATAATTATAGTAGGGAAATTAAGTTTATGACAAGATGAGGTTCCCTCGTTCCCTGTCTATCTACGGAATATAAATATAGAATGAATGAGAATGCATGTATACAGTTTGTTAAAATAATATGAGATGATGGGTGCTATATGTATAGAGGATGGATAAGAAGGTTATGTATGTATACATCTTTCAAAGTTGGTTGGTTAGTGGCTGGGTTTCTGGTTGAAACTACGAGAGATCCACAACCGAGGGAAAGGAACGTCTAATTTACCGATTTCTGCTTTGACAAGCGGAAAGGGCTATTAAAGTAATAATTTCTTGAGAATTCCGAGAGAGCCGAAAGATCTTCAATACTTTCTCACTCTATCTCTCTCCCCAATTCCCAATTGTCGGAGTTGACAAACTGATGCTGGAAACCCGGAACTTCAAATCCCGACTCCCCAGATTCAACATCCAGATCGGTTTGAAGGAAGCGATCAGAATATTGTGCCTTTTAGTTTGCAATTATGTATACTTTCCTTTTGTCCGGGATTCGGATGGGGAGATGAGCAAATCTGGGGATTGAATTTGGAACAAAAGTGAAAGTTACTTTCATTAGTTTCATTCCCCCCCTTTTGTTCTGTAATATTTTCCTTGGAGTCGCAAGGCAATTATTTCAAGAAAATATGCCACATGAATAAATACCTTTATTTTTGCAGAGAAACTGGTCGTAAAATTTTAGAGAATGAATCAAGCTCCGCATAATATAACTTTATATCATAAATTGCATGGATAATTACTATAATTTTACTGTACTATACTATTACTATACTGTTACTATTACTATACATATTGAACATATTATTCCAGTTTTGAGAAAAAATTAAAGATTACAACTACGAAAGTTCTTGAAGGAAATGTAACGTATGATTTAATACAGATGAACCTATGCTCCAGTCCTGCGACAAGTTGGGAATCAATTCTTTTAATTTAATATTCAATTAATTGTGCAAAAAAACAGAAATAAAAACTGGCAGTACAACTAATGTCCAATTGAGACATTAGCCCTAATTGAAGATTATTTAACGTTTAGATGAGCCATTTCCAATTCGAAGTCTAAAATAAACTCGAAGGTTCAAATCGATTCCTCAGCAGTTGGTGGATGGAGTTGATTCATGATTAAATCGGATTGGTTGTTAAAAATTTGAAGTGCTACTCCCATAGAATTAGATAACCTCAAAACGAGTATACAAAATCAACTGTGGTTAATACCGTCTAAGACGTATTAATAATTGTCAATCCGGCCTGCAACATATGCAAATTGAAATGGAGTTGCAGCTTTTACTTCCCTGTTTATTATTTATTTTGAATAGGCAATCGTAACTGTAAGGAACTGAGTCATACATTCACCCGAGCCTTTACTTTGTTTATATTCAAAAGATCATCCTCGCAAACCGTGTATATCCATATAATTAAGATAGGCGAAGTCCTTTTACGAGGCAAGAAGGCTCTTCTGTCCTTTAGTTACGAACTTCCCATCGCTTTGCATGTTTTAAAAATCCATTTGTATGGAAGCCGAGTCGAGAGAAAGTTTCCTTTTTCCAAACTTGCAACGGCCAATTAGTTAAGAGTCGAAGACGGGATTTTCACTGGGAATCAACATATTTGCATCGCTTTCACTTACTACTCCCGAATTCACTTACTTTCAAAATTACTTCTGAACAAATTGAGTTAGTTATTGTCTTCAATGTAAAAAATTAAGATGCCAGCTGCATAGTCTGTAAAGTTCTAGAGCATTTTGCAGAATACAATTTCAGGGTATACATCTGGATGCTCGGAAGTTAATAGGTTTAGTTATCGAATTTAACGGGGAGTTTTTTCTTGAACTCTGTTTACTTGGCCCATATACCTGGCTCTTGGATCAATAAGGACTTGTTTATTTGAGCTCAAATACACCCCTGCGACCTATTTTATGAACAAAAGGATGGCTCCTTCAATAATCTGGCTTCAACGGCTGTAACTTTATTGAGTGGAAGTGGGTGACTTTTGATCAAATAGCTCCTAAAAGGGTTCTGAACGTCGAGTTGCAGAAAGTAAGTAAATGGAATTTCCACAGGACGCGAATTGCAAGCGCGGCAAAATTCAACCTGTAAATCCCTCAAACACCAAATCTCCTGGATTTGTGCAAAAAATGTATTAAATATCTTACTAATTTCAATACCAAAACTAGGAAACCTCCCAAAACCGTCCAGCTCTTATTTGAAATCCCAAAAGACTCTCCACCGAATTCCTGTCTCTGGTTTGGTTTATCTTCCCGAATCTCATTCCCCATCATCATTATTACAAGGGGATTGAATCAATAAGCTGAAGGACGAGGCGCGGAAGGGAATGAAAAAGTTGAAGGAATGGGTTCGTAATATGAAACTGGGCTGATAATGATCCTCTCTCCGTTCCACCGAGGAGGCTAGTGGTGATTGAGTGTCCTGGGGAGATGCTAGACCACTTACTTTATATCAAAGAACACTGCGGGAGGTCGGAGCTGGAGATAGCCTTTAAATTCGGAACTAACAAATGATTCCCAGAGAATATCGAATGGCGAATCAATTTCCTACCTGAGCCTACCGTCCGTACACACACACACATTCTCGTCGGTAACTAGGCAAGGCTCAACTACCCTAGATAGGTCTTCTATTGCAACAGTCACATACTTCTCTATCCCTTGACGTATATCGGTGAAGAGCCGGTAGACAATTATGGTGTGTACTCAGGCAACGGGGGAGAGCGAGGATTTCGTTCGACTCGCCTAGCTTTCTCCACGTATATACTTCCCAATCTTTGAAAAGGTAAGAGTAGCCAGGGATATGGAAGAGCATGGGGTTCTGAATGATGTATGGTTGATGGTGATGGGGAGTCCTAATGAATCTTTATGGAAGTCACTTCCGCCAGATAAGGTTTTCCCAGCAGCATCCATCCAATCCATCTATCTAGGCACAAATTCGCCCTAGATACATTTCTCTCCGTTCCGCCAGGATCAAGGACTTGACTGCTATCTGCTTACTCTAAAAGGACTGGAATAAGTCCCCATGGGGAGTTGTTGTTTAGCATTGAGGTCAGTTATGGGGAGGTTATTTAGAAGGACAAGGTATTTTCGAATTTACGGGTTCCTTGTAAAAGTGACATATATTAGTGTATAGATTGCTGGGACTGACTCGGTTACTTTCCCATCCTCCGCCCGGATTTAGATTAGAATCATGTGTCCCTTTTCTATCTCAATTTCTCTATTTCCTCTACACACGGGCTTATTTGATTGAAATTATTTAGGTGTTTTCCTGCTGGACATCTACTCAATATGTGCTACATATATTCGTTCCAGCTTCTCCTTAGTTTACAGATGTAAATGGAAAAGGTCAAACGGCAGTTCCATTATTTCCTCTGGTACATATATTTATATTTATTGGATTTCTGATCCTGGGTGGTGACTGGTGAGAGGTGAGTACATGATAATCTCGGAGATATATTTATAAAGATATCCTAGATCTGTATCTCTATAACTGGAAATGTCAAGTTCTGGAATAGATATTGTTCAAGTGAGGAATAATGTATTTATGTATACAGTCGCAGTTGTATCAAGAGGTCCTTTGAACAGTTTCAACTTTGAAGTTGAGAGGCTGAAAGCTTGAGAAATTAATTGAAGTGAAATCAAAATTTCTGTCTTAGAGATGGATGGAAGGGGAATGGGAAAGAGGCCTGTTGGAAATCCAATAAAATAATTTTTATTCTTTATACACATGCAGTTAACAAGTTCCAATCCAGTCCTCTCTTTGAAACATGGAAACTCGAGATGAATTGAAACAAATTAAAAGTGTCGACAAAGGGGATTGCTAACTCGGATTCTGAGGATACAAACTGTATATATACGGAGAGCGTATGTAACTCCATGTATTATCCCTTGGTTCATGTACTAAAACAAATGATGGGATTGGAACTGGTGAAACTAATCTTGGAATGAAGGGATCCACAACCGGATCAGTTTGCAGATTCTATTCAGGATGAATCATTTATTTATATGTAATAGATGAGAGTTTGCTATCAGGGTTCCAAAACCTGGGGCTTCTTGGGATATCCGAGATGGATTTCATGGATTTATGAAGGGTGATTAAAAAATGGCTTTATCAATCCCGTATAGAATGTGTTGATACTAGTGTAATTTCAGGTGTTTCGTTCATGGTTTTTACAAAAATATTTTCGAAAAACCAGTAGATTTATTCTGAAAATAGAGCCACAAAAACGTTCCCTGGTTCCAAGTATATTAGTATGTCAATCTTTGAATTTTAACCAGTCTGTATGCATAGTAGCTAGTAGCATCTCTCTCTCTCTCTTCGACAGGAAGGAGTATCCAGAATCCGGTTTTTGATATAAAATCCAGGGAACGCTGAACATTGGCATTTGTAAGAAAGCAAAGCCTTCTGACGCGATTCGCTGAATTTGAATCTGGATTTCCCCTGTAATCATTTTGATATGAGAGATTCTTACGGTTGACTTCCTCTCGGAATGTGAATCTGATGTGACTCCATTGCTCTCCGAACTGAACGGTGAGATCCTTCCAAGACCAGGTGAAATTGATCCTATCCCGACTTCTTTTTTGCTGAAAACGTGAGGCAGGTATATTGACAGAAATACAACACGTTCGTTTTAAAAAGAAATGTTCCACTGATCGGATATCCTGAATTCCGCTATTCCGAATCAACATATTATATAACAAATTCCAGGTTCGACCAATGGAAACGTTCTTTTCAAAATCCTTCACTGCCATACAATCCACCTACAATATTCGATGGAAAACACAATGAAATTCTCCAAGTAATGTTGTCAAAAGGAATTATATTTTCCCCGTTCCGAAAAATGCATGCATTTCCGGGAACAATCTCGCCAGGCTTAATTATTACATCTTATTCCAAAATTTGTTAAGAAACATTGATTCTCAATGATAATGAAGACAAATTAATATACAAGGAATTACTGAAATAGTATCCCTATTCCCTAGTAGTTTTCCCCTAAAGCTCGACAACAATTTGCCCTACTTTAAGATCTTGCTCACTCTTCCAGGCAAAGTTTTATTTATTCGAAGTTCAACTTTTACAAGATATACGATTGACCCGATGTGATTCATTCTCCATTTTCGACATGTAACGCGGAACATAAAAGCAGGCGCACGGGATGAAGACGAAAACATCAAAATGATGGAGCATTGAATCCACGTCTACTTCTACCGTGTATTAATTCCAAGTAGAATTACTCTATAGGATTAGGAGTACTCCACTTAAATGTGCCTTTTATACAACGTCTAGATTATAGCCGCCTCAATCCTCTTTCAATTTCCTCGGTCGGAGAAGTATCGTTTTTCAACGTTCCGAAAACATAGCCGACGTTGGAATTGGAAGGTGCAAAAGAACCGCTGTCATCCTCATCCCTTCCCCCTCTTGCTTTTGATTCACATAAAATAAAAGAGGTCGGAGGAGAGCCGGTGTGGGCCAGAAATTCCAAAAGCAGCCTAAATACCTGTTTTTTAGCAAAGGATCTCATGGGAGTCTCCTTGCGACTTGTGACTCTAAGCCCCCTCCTGAGCCTGCCAATTTCAGACAAGAAATACATTTTTATCCACTCTTGAAAAGCCGTGTTGGAATAAAACGCCGGGATATTTATTCCATGAAAGGGATAAGGGATTTCATAAATAAAAAAAATCGGGTTTGCATAAACGGGGAAGCTGCTTCGTCCGTTGATCGGGATACCCTCCGCACCCGCACCACCCGCGTCACTTACTCCCTATAGATATCCCTTATTGCATTGAAAAACATATTCCACTTCAAAAAATCCACTCTGTTGATACTGCTGTTGGTTCCTGGCGATAGGGAATAGAAAATCGGAAAGAGCCTAAAATGAAATGAATCAAGTTTCTTTAAAGAAACCTAGCCCTAGATTCTACAAGTTTGCAGGCCGAACAATAGAAAAGACAATAGTATCGGAATAGATATTCTCCGGATCCACATAATATTGTGTACTTTTTCAAAGACAAGCTCCGCTCTCTCCGCCTTTGATATCAGGAATAAATCTTTGAGCCCGAAGTTTAGCTTAAGTTTACTGGCCCCTGAATGGAGGAAATAGTTAGTTTTGTCCTCTACGTTTTTACCACTATCATTTCTCTCTCCTCGCCTCCAAGACCTTGTACCAAACTAGGAGAAAGCAGCGGCAGAAAGCGAAAGAGAGACGGGGAATAACTTTTTTGTATTACCCAAGGGAATGAGTTCACAAATAAACAGAAAGCAGGCTGAGCTTTTGACCCTGCTTTCCTAACCATCTCCTAGATATAGGGCGAAGGAATATGGAACAAATCTCATCTCTCACAGACTTCTTGGCCTCTTCTTCTCTAACTAACTCTGTATATAGGCGTAGGACTGTAGGAGACTAAAAACTGAGGAGAAAGCTATCAAGAACGGTAGTATAGCTCTAAGTCTATGATATTCGGGAGTCTTTTCTAAACAAGCCAGCTCTCTGAGCCCACATTGTCACGAGAGAAAGCACCGGATTTCCCATCTCTTATTGTTTATATAGAGAAACGTTATACGCCTTTTGTACCGGGGGAACCAGAACCAGGACGGCTTTTCTTCAAACGAATGAATGCAAATCTTATACGCATTTTTTCTCCCTTGGCTCCCTTAGACATGCATCATTAACGATGTTTCTCTTTGGATTTCCTTAATTATGATGAAATAAAGCCTGTATTTAGATATTGATGATGCCTTTTGAACTTTTAATTAATCTTAATGATCCTATTTTCATTCTATGTTTCCGCATCCAAAGCTTCTTTCCTCTGTCGGAGGAGGTTTGCAGACCAAAGTCTGACAGATTGTAGATGCAGGTTATTATTTGTTTGTCGTAGTTTACGGCAACCTTCAACCAACTAACTGAGGACTAAAACAGAAGGAGCTTTTGATGATAAGTTTGTTTGTAGTTTCGGTACAGATTTCTCATTTCTCTTCCATAAATGCAAAGGTTTTTTTTATTCTTTTAACTTGCAATTGCAATGCTCTTGTATTGGATTGACTACCTTAGAAAAATTGTGGATGGGAAGGGCACAACGAAATATAAAATACCGGCTTCGTTAATCATTGATGATTGGAGAAAGAACGAAGTACAGGGTTTATTTGCTTCTTGTCTAAAATAATTGGAAAAGGATTAAAATTTGAAATGTGGAAGGGATATGTTGAACAATTTGATATCCTTGTAAATAACAATATCGATCGATACATTTTGGATACGTCCTGTCCTGACTATTTGTACTTGATTATAAAACAGATTTTGTCCAGCCTTTTGATAGCAAATATGGAGTTAGTTGAATCGTTTAGAATTCTAATATCTTATTATTTACTCTGCGGGGATGCAGGGGTACACTACAGATACTTCTGTAGTGTGTAGGCTTGACATTTGGAAATGCCGTAAATAATGCTATATATAACCCCAGAATACGTTTTAACTAAAAAAAAAATTGTATATTGAAAGGCCAAATTCTTTACAGAAACTCAGTTTTAAATACATTTTATATAGATTTTAGATTATCCAACATATTCCCAGTGGTTATCCTTCTTATGATCCTCCCTAGACATAGCTAAAACTTTGTTCAAAAATATGTCATGTTTTAATAATATTCAATTATTTAGATAGTTTTATATTTATATAAGTTCTGCATCATAATAATACAAGAGATATTGTGACAATATCGTGAGAGTGTCTACTATTACTAAAAAAGGGGTTGTAATTTATTTTTGCATCATGCCCGGTATTTAATTCATCAATTAATGTTAAATGAACGGAATCGGCTGCAATGTTCAACACACATAGATTCTTTATTGTCTTTGCTTTTTGTTCCTTCTTCCAGGTTATAATTTTTCAATATTTAATATTTTTGTAGCGATTCTTTCTCTTTTATTCTCAACTTGGAACTTAGGCAGAAAGTTCGACTAGTGACTAATAACTTTTTTAATCCATCACTAAATCTTTTCATATTATTTCGTAGTGACATTTAACACAAACATTTACACTCATAAATACAATATACAGACGAAATATGCATCAATAAACAATTTAAACAAACTAACCCTGCGGGTTATAGAGTTACTTTTGAAAAGAATCAATATCTCAGGTCATGAATATCTAAAATGAGTAAATTAAATAATATCAGCTTGGCGATTTCGACTTCGTTTGCAAATTTCCCGTTAGTACAGCAGTAAATCGTTAAAACTTCCAATAGTAGCAATCACAAACCCTTAAATCTTACAATTATGAATTAGCAACTAATTTAAAACAATAACTCTTTAAATATATACATACTGAACAATTTAGTTATTCCGGGTTATTTTGGCCTTTAACAAATTCAATAACACAAATAATGTCGACTGAACCGGTGATAAATACAAACGTACTAGAAACCTGTAGCTTATCTCAGCTACTCTTTCACCCCATTCGATAATTTCATGTAACATCAATTAAATATTAATATACTTTAACAAAGTTACAGCCACAGTTATGTGTTTACCTCACTTTTTGATCGGGACAGTAATTAGTACATAGCAAAAGCAGGGACTTCCTTCCGTCTCTTTCATAATAATAATAGTAATTTATTTCTTAGCATACTGTGGACGACGGACATCGAAACTGACGGTAGAAAGGGAGAGAACATGGGGCTCGTATGTCCTCCCCCTTTTCACGGTCGCAATTTTTGATTCTCTTGTCTAATGAACTAATTGTAATATAATTATAATCATAATGAACTAGTCTGTGGCTAAATATACTATGTCTAGCCTTAATTGCCTTAATTATAACAAGTCTATCCAAAAGAGTATGGATTCGTAGCATCAGGAAAGAGAAAGTTGCTGGAACTTTTGTGTTTTTAAAAGTCTACGGCAGAGAAGGTTTTAGAGAGAGAGAGGGAGAGGAATGCGATACTGTTTTATAGTCCATAGTTTTTCCCCTACACTAGGATAATAAATAGAGCCGACTCTTCTCAAATCTGAAATATGATTATTATTATTCATATTATTCGATTACGTTTAGTAGACAAGTCATATAAACTCGTAGTTACCCATGTTCTCTCTCTATACAAGATATATATAATAATTCACATCGGAGAAAGGTCGGATTTCGTTCTTTTTCTAAGATTAAGAATGGAAGCGGCGAATGTAAGTAACTGACACTTGGTAGTTTAGGAATACAGGTTGGGTTCCTATACTGGATGGGCCTATCGAAGATAGCAGTTTCAAAATTTTAAGTCATATGCAGGTCTCCCTTGATGATTCGGGTGAAAGTCTTTTTGAACTGTTGGTTGGCAAGGGCATAGCAGAAGGGATTGATTGGAGAGTTGGCATAGCAGAGAAAGTAGGCGAACATGTAGACGTGGGTATTGATGCAGCCACAGAAGCCCTCCACCATCGCTAAGATATGGTACGGGGTCCAACATATCACAAATGCCCCGAGAATGAATGATATTGTCCTCAACGCTTTCCTCGCCCGATTCTCCGACTTTGATTTCTGACGCCCCTCCTTCTGACGCTTCCGCTTGATACGCTTCCCCAGCGACTTGACCAGGCTCCGAGCATTGGACTCCTTCTCTTTGTCGATTCCTCCTGCTCGGCTGGTTTCGTCGTCGGGTTCTTCTTGCTCAAGGCCACCACCGCCGCGGGACTTGGACCGCTTCCCATCCGTTGTAGTGGGAGCGACCGTCGAAGTTCCCGTGATCGAGACAGTCTCTATCGCGTCTACCTCGATCCGCGTTTCTATTGTCTTGCCACCCGCAGTCGGTGCCTTTTCATTGGAAGACGAGACTCCACCGAATGACGATGAAAGTTTGTCACCCGATGACGAGTTGAGGATATCCCCTGGGGGAATGAGGACAGAAATGTCGGCTGGTTTCCCCAAAGGAATCCCACCCCCATTCCCTATTTGAGATGAATCAGTCGGTTGTTGTTGAGGTGGGGAAGGGTTCCTCCGGGGAGGGGAAGGGATTTTGGGGATTACGTATTGTTGGACGACACTTCCTGTCGGAGACGTTTGAACTTGACTTTCCCTCCTCGTCGTGCTAGCACCACCACCGTTTTTATTGTCCCGGGCTAAGTAAGTAGAGGAGGTTGATAAGCGTAGGTCATCGAGAGGGATATCGTCCTGGTAGGGGGTACTGCACCGAGAACACTGCATCAGGCTGACGGATTCCTGCCTCGCGTGGGGAGCGTTGTCGACCAGCTTCTTCGTCGCTGCCGCCGTGCTGGATGCAAGTTGAGTGTAGTAGCTAGGCTGAGGGGACCGGACGCTCTGAGCCGACCCACTTTTCGACATGCAGGAACATAGGGGGGCTTGAGCACCGATCTGATTGTCTAATGCCGAGGAGGAAACCGTCGACGACGGGATTTGGAGTTGAGTAAGCATGGCCTGCTGAAGGAGTATTTGTTGTTGTTGGATGATGAGCTGTTGCTGGAGCTGTTGGATGAGAGGTACGGTAGTTTGAGGGGAAAGGTTCTGCTGCTGGGCTATCAAGAGTTGTCTTACGAGATGCTGTAACTGGATCGTCCAGCAGTTTGGCTCGACTGGGGCAGCCGGTTCGTAGATTCCGGACGATGGAGGAGTCGGGGTTTCGATAGTCACAGAGCTCTCATCCATATACCGAAAATCCGCCCCGTCCAGGAAACTGAGGGAAGAGAGTACGGAGTGTCTTTTGTCTTCGGCTGACATGTTGGGATTATTAGTGCTATCTAATATAGAAGCCACGACATCCATGAGAGGAACCCCTCCCGACCCAACCATGTTCGTTCCGAGACCCTGTCCCGAATCATGATCCCCTCGCAGGGTCGTGGTTGAAGAATGGAGGGACGACGTCAGTAACTTGTGCCTATTATTGTGCTCGACATTGTGGGCGGCGGTGCTGGGGGAACCAAGGAAGACTGTCTCGTGAAGAGAGGTGACGGTAGTAGAAATAGTCGGGGGGATGTCTGGAGTAATGGACCCCCCGTTGGCCAACGAAGCCAGTCGAAGATTGGAACATTGTTGTTGTATGCTGGCGTGAATGTCCCTTGTCGAAGGATGGAGTATTGAAGATGTGATAATGTTAGTCGACGTACCTCCCTGTGGCAGAGAAATCATTTGCGGTTGTGGAGTCTGGAAGGGTGGAGTGGGATCGTCGAAGGGATTGATTTGTCCCGGACTTCGTTCTTCCGAGAATTCGTTAGTAATCCCAGAGTCCTTTGAGTCCACTTTCTCTTCAATGATCAGCCCTCCGCCTCCAACATTTATCATCCCGGGTTCCTTTGTGAGAATCGGCTCTTTCATCGCTTTTCCGGCACTGCCACTACCCCCACTAGTTGTGGAATCTCTTGACCCTCGATGCCCGGCTTGGCTCTCCTCCAATTCCTTTTTATTATTATGATTACTATTACTATTACTACCACTATTACGAGAGGATCCTCCACTCGAACGCCTCTCCTTGCTTCCATTAATTGCCAAAGTCGAAGGTGGCTGATGAAGTCGGCTCTTTGTCGGAGTTGTTGCGTTAATACCCTGCGTCTGATCGCCTAGGAAGTCGGGCGGTGGGGGTGGAAAGTCGTCGGAGGGGCTAATTGATTCTCTCTTACTACCTCCTGACAACTTCGAGTGCTTTTGTTCTATTAGAGAAATGGAGGAGTTACCATTCTTTAGAGGAATTTTATGAACGGATTGAGCAGCAGATTGCTGGGAAGAATTAGTCGAGTCAGAAAGTTTGGGAGAAGGTTCCGGAATTTTTATCATCCCAGCAGCTATCTTAGGAGGCGGTTGACTCGAAGCCCTTGGTGGTGGGACAGGGGGCGATTTGGAACTGGCTGGTGCTCGACTGCCGTGACCGTGACCTCGGGTTTTGGCTGCCGAAGTGCTTGGCTTACCGCTAGTTGACTTGACTTTCGACTTCTTTGCAACCACGGAAGTGGATTCCTCGTCCGAGTCAAAGGCCGGACTCGAGGACCTCTCATTGTCTCCCTTCTTCTCGTTTGAGTTGGATGAGTCTGGCCTCGCCTTTGAGAAAATATAGAAAGCAAGGTTTTTTAATTAATTTTTTGGTTAATTTTGCTTAATTAAAGAGGTCCGTCGGATGAATCAAATTTTGAAGAAATTCTATCAACTGGATAAAAAGTAGATATGCATTTTGTGTGAAAACAATCTAAAATCCACAAATCTGAAAATCAAGGTTTCCGAAGCCCATGAGGCTGTTTATACGCAAAAAATTCTCATAATAGGTCCAAATTGCTTGAATTTTTTAAATTCCGAATTCTCAACGAAAGTTCACTATATAGCCCTCTCCTCGGAGCCATTTTAAATCTACAAACTCCACCAATAAATTCACTATTTAGAATAAAGGGCCGGGACATCCTTAGATAATACTGCTTCTTGCCATCTTCAAATTTGTCTACGCCTCATTGAAGCTAAAATTCATCTCCCATCCCAAAGGAAATAATATTACCAAAGAAATCTTCCTTCTTTTATTCCATTTTCCTTGGATTTGTAAAGATTTAGAAATATAACTCGCTGTATATTTCCTTTGAATTGAGGAACTAGTCGCACGTAGTAGAAGTTGTAGAAGCATTGGAAGTGATTCCGTCCCTCATTGTTCGATTTCCTCACTCTAAAATTCAATTTGCATCGAACAATTTCCTCCTTTGAATTGGTTATTGATCGAGATTAAGAAACTCATGTACAATGAGCTTATTTAGCTCGTGTGCCTCAAATACATACCGGTTTTGAAAGGATTACAACAAAACTCTACTTTCAGAGACATCCCTTTACATTTTCAGCTAGCTTGGAATGTGAAAAATGACAGCTATTCAATCTGACTTAAATCAAATTCAAATCTACAACACTTCATACCAGATTATAAATATATAAATATCCACGATCGTCGGGCCACAACCTATGATTATGACCAGACCAGCGTTCAAAATGAAAAGAAGTCACTCCATTAAACTCCATAATAATATGTCCCGAATAAACTAAGTCCCGACCAGACCTCAATGGAAAATTAAGATGCTTAGACTACAACAACTTCTACAAATTGCATCCGAGATATAAAGGGCCATTGCATATTGGGGGGACAGAGAGACAGGTAATTTCTTTTAGTTGTATTTGGGCTATTAAGTATTAAGATATAGGGAATGGGTGGGCATTCAATCTTGGTCTCATCTGCGGTGGAAAAAAAGATTTTTCCTTGGAATTGGAAAGATTGGATTCCTTAGAAGAACAAGATGAAGAGAGCCAAGTCAACCTGTCTGCATCAACGTAAATTCCTTCCTTATTCCATCTCCAGGAACCGACAAGTTGGAACTTCGGCTTGGTTTTTTTAGATAGAGAAATGTCTCTGCTTCTATAGTAGAAGTAATAGGTGAATTGTTGAATACATTTAATATCCCTATGCATCAATACAAACATATACGAAGATAAAATACCTTTAATCCTTTCCTCTACCTTTAACGGGTTCAGAAGCTCATGTGCATTTGACTTTACTTGTATTTAACCTATGCTATATACGGTGTTGGTATTTGAAATATATTTTTTATCTTTGATCTTAAACCCACTTGACATTTGACCTTGATAATCCAATTTAACCCTTGTGTTCCTAAAATTATAGTCAAAACAAGATCCAAATTTAATTTTTAATTTTTAAATGGCCTCTAAGCATGGTTGTTTTCAGTGAAGCGCGTTGAATTGGTTCAATTGTTTGTGGTTTTAATAACTTTTTGAAGATTTTAACGCTTGTAAATGCATCACAGGGGTTTGATGTTAGTCATTGAATAAAATGCCATTAAAGCCATGAGTTTTGGGTGGTAAAAACCAGCTACAAATCAGGTAAAAATACGTTAAAAGCCGCCAATAAAACCCACCCTATTTAAGACACTCAAAACTGTGACGATTTCATTTACCCTAAAATTTTCAAACTTTACAATTTTTTAATACCTTACTGACGTCGTTTATGGACAACTGACGGAATCATATAAACTGTCTACGCGCCATGTCGCGGAGGACATATAAATTGCACAAGAGCCACGGTAACTAATAGGCCATTTGTATGCATGTCCCATGAATACATCCAGCCAAATACTCAAACAAACCCAGAATTCCGCCGACATAGTTTTCCTTCATAACATTCCATGAATGGGACTGGGATCCTTCAACTTTCTTATATATTTCCTTTCTCTCGGTATTACTTTCTTTTCCTAGGTCATTCCAATAATCCATACCTTTACCTCTAACCGGAGAAATAAGGCTATATAAGCTCTAAAAGTTGTAAATAGGTATAATATGGGTCAGAGCCGACTCAAGGACTTTCTCCGACATTTATCCTGGAGAATTCCTGAGTTTCTATCTGTAGTTGGTAGTGGTAGTATAGGAATATTTCTTCGAGCCAAGACAGAGGCATTCGTCTCTAGAGCTTCCCTAATGGAATAATATATAAGTGCTCCATGTCACACCTGACCGCAATCATAGAGAGACGGAGGATCATATTCCTAGACATTCCACAAAATTCCGGACTTTTCCTGTGTGACATGAAGTTTCTGAACTTGGACTCCTATCCCATTTAACCAGATACGGAATAGGAGGTTGGAACCGTTGGAAGCGGCTCACTTTACATAATTCAACATTATTACATGTCATCATAAAATGAAACAGGTGCTGGGTTCATGCCGGATATGAACTCCAAGTTTACTGCTTCTTTCACATAGGGGAAAGTATATGGATATGGGCATTCTGATTTTACATCATGCTCGAATTTTTGCGAATTACGAACAGTCTCTTCTATAAAAATAGGAAATGTTTTCCAATTTGCAACGATACAAATCTGATTGAGGTAAATTTATCTAGGACCATACAATCTATACTTAACCAAAATGAGCAGGAATAACCCTTTTGCAGGTGAATGTAGAGCTAGAGCGTAAAATAAAGATGAATCAGATAGAGACAGCATATATGCCACCCGAATGCCCGAATCCCCTGATAAACTAGCCTGGAAAAAGCACACTCGTTACTTTTCCACTTAGGATTAGTTTCCAGCCAGTTTTAGCAGCCTTAGTGGGTCAGGGGCGGAAATAGTATATGGAATTGAGGAAGTCTGACGAGAAGTCTTGAATTTCTCCGACTCCTTTAGTTAGTGAGTCGAGTGCACTCGAGAATATATTTTTCTGTCTCATCTCCCATCTTGTTCAGAGGAATATTCAAGTACATCATAATAATCAGGAGTAATAATATGAACAAGCGGCTGGGCTCGTATACTTCCCAGACCTGGCCTGTCGGGAACATGAAATTTCTCACGTTTCACTCTCCCAGCCCTTCAACTTTCATTTCCCTCTCCATTTCCACAACTTTCCCTGGCCAAGACCGGCTTAAGAAATCGTCGAGAAGGGCCCTCGTCCAATGCGAAGGCCTTCGTTTTGAATGAATCAATAACTATATGGCCTACCTACTACCTGTACAATCAAATCCGGAATTTGAACCGTCTCTAATATAGGAGGGATCTTTTCATCTCCAGACTTTCTCAAGCAATAATGAATATAATCCAGAGGCCGGCAATGTTCCCTTCTAGTTGCTGGAATCCTAGATCCCGAGCTCAGAAATTTCTCACCTTTTCTCCATCTCACTTTGTCCTAGATGGGTGAATAGAACCTAAAAACTTTCCCTTTCACAACCTTTCAAACTAAAATCCGGGGCTCTGCACGGATGACGTGGAGATCGGGACTGAGATTTTAAAGGGCCGAGAAATAGTGAGCTCGCTCAATTTCCATTAACACTGGCCTTGGGATCATCAGACTGCGCTTTCGTAGTTCATTCGAACCCGATGAGTTGGGGAACTTCTGGAAATGCATGAAAGGGGATCGTTTTGATAAGTCTGGAAGAAAGTTATGGAGTGAATGAAAGTAAATGAAAGCTCAATTTGTTTGAGATAAGGATGTTTTGTAATCCCTCCTGATATTGGATTACGAAAGTCTGGAACCTCTCTACATGATAGCATATAGTTACAGTTATGCTGCGTTTGGGTGGTACAGCTTACCTGATTCCCGTTCCCACTGTCACTATTATTGACATGAAGAGTGGTATTGTTCCCCGTCGGCTTGTTGTTCGTACTACCGGCGTTGGGCGGGGCAGGATGAGAAATCCCGATATTCGCAGTCTTCCCTGCCACTCCGGCCAGCCCTCCTGCCGTCATTTTAACCATGTCCTGCATGCGTTTCCTCTTATCTTCAGACTTCTTTTGCATATTCCATGCCGTTTTGTAAATCCCGGCATAAAGGGCAAAGAGAACGATAAGCGTAGTCCAGTAGTAGCCGATGATAAGGGCCGTGTTGAAGACGGGATCCTTTAGAAACTGCACTGTGCACTCCCCCTGTAATTAGATCGAGAGACGTCTAAATTGGAACAGTTGTGAGGTTCACTATTTAAGGCACCTTAGGATATTCTACTTATTGCAGTTACTTACAAATGAAAATAAATTGCGAATAGGGTTTCTGGCATAATTCCCGTTTTATAATTCATGAGTAGCAATCTCGCCCAAAATTCAACCTTAAATAACCCAGTGCCAAATGGAATTATCAAATGAGATGGAACTTACCGGCTTGAGGTCTCGATAACCAACCCAATGCTCCCAGCCAAAGATTGACGTGAAGAACAACAAAGCTGGGATAATCCATGTGATGATGACCATAAATATTACACGATTCTTAGTTCGCCAGGATCGATACCTCGCCGCAATTTTGACGGAACAAAAGCGATCAATAGTTATGAGAAGGACAGTATACTGAGACACGAGACACACAGTGTAGTCCACAGACAGCCATAAATCACAGAGGATCGGGCCCAAGTCCCATGTCCCTTTCAGAACGTAAACCAAAAAGAAGGGCATTGAGACACTGCCGATTAGTAGATCTGTAGCGGCTAAGGAAGCGATAGGGTAATTGGAGGGCTGTCGGATTCCCCGGTCAACTATAAACGCTAACAACACGAGAATATTGCCACCGATTGTCAGGATGATGCAGATGATCATAAAGAAAGCGATGGCTATTGTCTCCCACAGCTCGAAGGGCGGTAGGACGGGCTCGAGGGACAATCCCGTCTCATTTCTCCGGAGATCGTCGAATCCCGGTCCAAAGGTCACATTGGGGTCGAACCCGAATCCCCCTGTTGCATTAAGAATTGAACACTCGATGGCAAACTGCGGGTCCTTGCACAGCCGTTGAATCTGTCTCCTCGTGTTCCTGGAAGGTTAAATGAACTCAATGAGATTAGGCCCATAAATACCGTTTTACAAACCACCGGACCATTAGCAATTCCAAAACGGATGACATCTAGTCCCGAGTCTAAAGCAGAGCGGACAAATGACGTGGTTTTTGCTCCAAACTTCATTTTATTACACCTTTGCATGTAGGAATGTAGGGAGGATTTAATGGGCTTCGGTCCTCCTAACCCGAATCTATGCCCCGTCCATGCCCGATGCTAATAATAATGGGAGGACGTGATGGAATTAAAAATCAAGGCCGAGATAAGGATTATTATGAGAAACGGGGTGGGAACATAAAGATGTCAATCCTGATTGTACCTCTGGAGAAAAAGCGATGATATGCCGGCGAGAAGATGATTTTTCAGTTTCGTGGCAAGATTGACTTTATCAAAATGTTGGTTCGTTGGTTAGATCGGATTCGGCTCTCGTTCAGCCCTCAGCAGAAGCGAAAGATTGATGGATGTTGGTGGTTTTGTGAGATGCATCACCAGCAATATTTCATACCCCCTTTCTCCCAACTATTCTTTCATTCATCCCATCATTATCATCAGTTATCTCAATACCACCACCACCACCATTCCCAATTTCCTCATCATCCTTCCAAACTACCCAACCTACTCCCTAACAAATCGTCCCTACATATTATACTCGAGTGCGTTAGGAAATTTATAATAATATTCTTATCCCGTGCTTACTAAACCTTACTCATCCTTCACTGACTTCCCTACGAGAGTGAAAGTCCCTTGATATTGGCTACACTTTCACCAACCCGTCAAACCAAGCCCAACAACCACTACCACCACCGCCGACATAACCAAGCATTTCGCCAGGTACTTTAACCTCCCCTGCATGTTAAATCTAAGATGTTAAGAACACCAACAGTATCTACATGGTTGCTACAAAAGCCATAAGGTCCTCTCCGTCAGTCAGGATAATAATATTCCCAAGTCAGCGAGGGCTCATTTTTTACAACACACTGCCGTTGGCACATGACCAACCTTTCTCCTCTTCTTTCCTCAAGCCATTATAATATTACGATATAGGTGAAAAGGGTATTGAAGGACGACGTGAAGTAATAATAAGCAGGTATGATCCGAAAGGAGGACTGAATCCAAATTGTCGAATCTGGGTTAACTGACTCCTGAATCCTTAAGTATTAGGATATAAAAATGAGGATGAGGGCCGTTGGTGTTGGCTTTGGCCACTCGATCCAAGCCCAAGCTAGCATCATCTCATAAGGGACCGCATATGGTCCTCCTGGTTATAATACATTATCTTCTTTCTCTCTCCGTGGATTTCAATATCCTTGTTTGTTACGAGGCGGAAGATGCTTACAGCCGATTAGCAGCCCTTTCTACGCTTTCTCTTCTAATAGAATAATACCCGTGGATTCTGTACTAGAGGGGATAGGATGATGAGGAGAGGCTTCTCTCCATTCAATCTCCGACTGACTGACTTCTTTTTCTAAGGACAGATTACCCTCCCCATTAGGGGCACACCCCCTAGGGCGTGGGGCACACGGCAGTTGATAGTTGACTGCTGTGGCTGATGTCGTTTTATAATATTCCCTTTCCACGACTTGCATAAAGGAGTTTAAGAAGGCTCTAAACGGCCCTCTTTTCAATTTTTATCATCCGAATTATATGTGGGGAGAGGAAAATATTATGATGATTTCTCACCACTTCCCACCCACTTGAGCTCAAGCTGTGACTGTCACAATGAACCATTTGAGGCCCTCCATTAATGCAAAATACCAGCTCTAACTCATGATTACGAGTTGGAGAGAGGAAACAAAGTCACAAGTGTGGCCAATAGTCCATTTCACCCCCATCGAGGAACAAATGAGCTTCCATTTCTCATTCCACAAACAAACTCTGGGGGAAATTTCCCTTTTGTTCGCGGAAAAAAAGCAATCTTAGCTTTACTCCTCTGCGAAGATTGACCATCAAAACCACAACTACTTTCTAAGCGGGGATTTATATTGTGCCTTTTTGCTTTCTAAGCATAAAATCGGCGAGTGAATGATGGACCTCTTCAATCCGCTTTCTTTTGTACAGTTTACGGAGGAGGATCTCGACTCTCTTCTTCATTTTTTAGACTCGGGAAGTAATGCAATAATCATAAAAAAGATGGGCATTATGTGGGATTAAGGAAAACACCAGAGACGGAGCTAACAGTTTACCATCTGGTGTAGGGCATTAGGCCGGCTCCTGGAGAGATGTACGTACATAGGCCCAGTAATATCCCACATTACACCTGTAAGTGTTCCCAATTGCTTAGTTACTTAAAGTTACTACTGCCAGATCCCCACTAAACCGCATAGAAATTCTTCAGTTCTGGGTCGTTGAATTTGGGAATACCACCACCCAGGGCCAGGCCAGTGATCCCTGTCCTTATATACCTTCCTGTGGGACAGAGGATTTTTTTAGTGCTCATCCTGCAAATTACGAGTCAGTTCTATCTCTGAAAGTAAATAGCCTTTAGTTAGTAGAAACGGTATTCACTTATGTATTAGAGGATGAGACACAAAGATGCTATTTTTATTCACTCCAGCATTACATTACGGGGAAAGTTGCCTCAAATTCCTCGTTTTAAGTATCCTCCTCTCCTCCCTGCAATACCGACTATAAGCCCAGCTTGTGAAAGAACCTCGTTATTAATATAGGAGACGAGATAAAGGAGAGGGAAAGAAAAAAAGCTCTTCACGGCAGAAAATTTCTGCTAAGTTTATAAAAAAATATGCCATAATCGACTAGCACTCCAATCCAACTTCCACAACTACCTCTTTTCTCCTTCTTCTTTCTATTTGTTGTAAACTCCTG
Organism: Desoria tigrina; assembly: GCA_906901685.1. Classification (NCBI taxonomy): domain Eukaryota; kingdom Metazoa; phylum Arthropoda; class Collembola; order Entomobryomorpha; family Isotomidae; genus Desoria; species Desoria tigrina. The sequence continues at coordinate 5,732,406 of CAJQTU010000007.1, forward strand.
TTTCCTTTCGATAAGAAAGTTCGGAACTAAAGGAACCTTTTCCCCGTGTGCTAATGTTAAATGTTGTTGGTCTTGAGCAAACTAAAGGTTGGTGTAATGAAATGTATTATGGAAGGATATATTTATGCATCCATATACAATGTAGATAACACGTGTAGACATTTACACAAGAGGTAGGGAAGAAATTGTATTAAAGACTCTCCTCCTATTATTCTCTCCAGCTCTGTATTTCGGGTGCACTGTGAGGGTAAGGAGACCAAACCAAAGGCCTTGTACTTTTCTCCACTTGCTCGACACGGTAATGTTAATGTTGAATTTTGTGGTTATTAATGGTGGTTAGGTAAAGTTTGCTTACTTAAAAGGACAAGAGGAGGGATATCTCTCGTTGGTGGTCGTGGTGGTGGTGGTGATATAATGTAATATTGTATGCTAGGAGTAAATGGAAATGCACGTCGAGGAGTGGAGCAAAGGTGTCTGAAGATAAGGCCCTATCGAGAACTTTCCTTGGTTCTTTAAGTATTCGTGTTAGATAGGATCGTATATATGATATGTCATGTACATGTGTAGGTTTAACATTGTGGTGGTTTTGGTTGTTGGTTGTGGAATTCTGCTGGTTGGGGCTACCATCAAACAGCCTGCCTGTTGTTCAGATAGAGCTTTCGCTTATTCAGGGAAACTTTCGATTTGCATTCTTCTGCTTATCGTTCAAAGCCTTTCTCTTGTTTGTCGTGCCGTTGCGTTGATAGTGCCGTGAATTACGATGTATTCATGAAGAGGCCGTAGATACCCGTCACATTCTTGATTCTACTCGGTTCTCCGGGCAGGAGGATTCAGATTTAGAATCTGATAAGCAGAACGTGGAGGATCTGGAAATGGAGAACTGATATGATATATAAGCTAGTCATGAAGCGTTTTATCTTTATTCCATACACTGTTTGTCCTCTGTAGGACCTTTGGTGGAAAAAATTGCAAGTTTCTCTGACTTGTGTATAAATATAAAGTGTTTTGACTATTTTAAAAGACTTAGAAAAGAGAAATTTATACTGTCATTTTAACACTTTAGGATAATATGAAAATGTTCTGAAAGTGCGTTGTAATGGAAGTGGCGTAGGATAAAATAGATAAAGTTGCTTTCTTCAGCCAATTAATTTTTTCTTTAACCTTTTCGTACAGTACACAGTACACAATTTTAGTAATTCCATTAAAAAACTTCCTCGGTGATCCTTCTAATTTCTTACTATTTTGTACTTGTAGTAAGTTTTAATTTAAACCATATTTAGAACACGTAAATTTAAATTAAACTTTGTCCGAATAATTATGACGTATTTATCAAGTCAGTTTTTCATCATGAAATCCGATTTTGTCGAAAACCCATATAATTATACAGAATCTAGAGAAGTTTCAGTAATTATTAAGGACATCAATTTCTGCAAAATACGATAATTTTATAACGGCCAGCAAATTCCTTATAAACAAAATATCGAATCCGTCAAACCAATGCAATACAACGATTAGAAAACGTATGTGGACCTCCGATTACAAAAGTTGAAATCGATCCAACTACTTATTACTACATTCGGAGTATATTTGAGTAGATATAATCGACAGGGATTGTCCATTAAGTTTAAACAGAAAGGGCTACTTATCGGTCCAAAGTATAAACATGTAATTCAAAACTATTCATTGTTTAAAAATTTCAGAAAAGACATTTCTCTCCAAACTTCCTCCAACTCCCCGTGGCAAACTTTTATAATTCGGCTTACATAACAGAAGAGATGGTTGAAATTGTGATAATTCGTTTATCCCGATGATGATCAGGAAAAGAGGAGGTCCTAGCGGAGAGATAAACACTTACCTGAGTGAAAGCACACACGGTTGAGATACATTAAACGATACAAGGAACAAGGCATAAGTAAACATTGTTGAGTGCCTTTATATTATAGTCAACAAGAGTTGAACGGAGTTTAGGAACTTCTGCTCCCGTTTCCCCCTGCCTCGGGTTGTCTTTAGCCCTTCCGTTCATTCATCCTTATATCATGTGGAAACATATCCTCGCATATAAACATACTGGGGATAGATGGGAAATGTGGACCTGTAACTGTTCCTTGTCTCATAGGACTTTGCTAAGGAAAACAGAAAAGGAGTAAATAAAAGGAGTAATAAATTTCTGAGCTAATCGTGCCACTCCACAAGTTTTCAGGACATTTTATTTTACGAGGATACTTGGTGGCTTTCTCTCTCTTTGAGTTGGAATTGGAATAGGAGATGGAATGGAATATGCTCTCTTGACTCAAGAATTGGAATTTGCCAGCAAGAAGACGGGATTCCACACTCAACCGATTACGTACCGGGAGGGCTAGAGGAGTTGTCCATTTAACTTCTCTCACTCTATTTTACCTCCATCCCCCTAGGACCATTTACTCTCAGGAATATGACCATTTATAGTTGTTACTGAAATTGAGACTACCTGATATGGTTACTTATTCACTTATCTGATGACCAGGGCCGGACTACAAACCACCACTTTCATGAATAGAAACCTTCAATTTAAAATTTTGGTGGTGTGGACATACGCGCACTTTCTCTAGGCAAAAGTAAACAAAGTTCCTCCGTCAAAGCGAACAAATTGTGGGATGAAGTTTAGCAGAAGTGTCCCAGACTTTGGAATAGTTAATAGTTCATGAACGGCTGTATTATTATCATCCCGGGTGTTTTTATACAATGTTAAAGAGCGGCGTGAATACAGTGTAGGCATGTGATGCCCATTTGAAGCTGTTTAGACATGTTCACATTTTCGGCTATTTCCCAATCGCCAATACAGAAAGTAGCAATTAGCCTCAATTGATTGAGCAATTACCTCATTCTTGCAAAACACAAAGGAGTTGGAATAGAGAGCTAGCTACATTTTAGGTTGCCATTTTCGGGAATGAGGATATTGCCCGGGATTGAAAACACGGTTGCAAAGTACTCTATAATTATAAGTTGGAGATGTACATTATTTGTTGTTGACACCAAAGTGTTAGAATGACGCTGCAGAGGTGTTATGTAACTTTCCAATACTGGATACTTAAATCTACGGAGCCCTTATATATATGGTAGCATTTAGCGGTTTTCTTGTAATGTAATGCCTTTGTCTTCTTACTACATGTCGTGTGTTTTATGGAAATTCGCCACAAGGGAATGAATAGAGTGAGATAAGAGTTAATCCGGATTAGACGTCATTCTGGCAGAGGAACGGTAACAGTTCCACATTCCACAAAGTGTGGTTTCTCAAGATTAACCCTTCCAAGGTTCATAAGCCAAGATTAAATGAGGAAAAGGTGTGACTACGATTTCATTCTGTAGATTAGTCTCTTCGTCATCGAAGAGTCTTGAAAGCTCCGAATCAAACAGTTAAGTTAATAGTTACATCCAGGTCAACCAAGACGAGCATTACTAACTGAACTAATATTACTTAAAATTTTTTTTAAGGAAACACAAAAAAACGTTAAAAAAAATTAGACCAAAGTTCATGATAAATAATATTTCTCGTGAAAAACACCAACTTCTGATGATTTAGTGCCCCACCATGAACAATATCAACACCTCAAATTTCCTTTTATCCACAATATTTCGCTTGTTTTGTAGTTTCTGGTCTGTATTTACAATGGAAGATTTTTTATTTCCTAGCCGAGTACAGGTTTTATTACCCCTGTTTATTCTTTATTGGTACAATAGTCTTTTGTACTGAAGTTGAGATGGATTTAAACGGTTATTTTTTGTACATGTTGGGAAAGTGTGAATGTTAGATGTTAGATCTATCACCAACATTATATTATATAGAACTATCCTCTGAACCAAGGCTTTCTCTTGAGGTAAAATGTTCGCCGTCGATTTGACTATTGTGTCGTCGGGGAAGATATCCTGTTCCCATTTTCAACGGTTCATTCCCTCCTTTGTGAAAGGAGAAAGTCTAGGCAAAGCCCTTATTTGTGCCTGTCCTACTCTTTGAACGGGATTCTTACAGATTTCCATGTAACTTCCTCCGACTTAATATACTGCTCCATTTACTTCGACTACATACACTATTTGCTATTCTAAATATAGACCCAACAATACAAGCCTCGAGTTACTAATAGTAAATACGCATAAATCCTCCTGCACACAATACGATTTCAGATTTAACATCCACAATTTACAAAGATCCAGTATTATTTACATGGAATGCTGGAGCTTCTGTATGTACACGTCCATTCTATTCCACATTTAGAGCCTAAATTTCAGACTACTATGAGTAAACTATGTGCTTTCCTTTAGCACCACTGCTGCTCTTTCTATTGGTTTAAGTGGTGGGAATTGTGTGTGGATTTCGTAGATCCGGAAAAGGATAATGGAATTCCTGATCGGTTAAAACCTATTTCCCCTCTCGACTCTTGAGGGATTCTAGAAAAAAGAAGTTAAAACACTTTCCCTTCACGCCATTCTAAATTACACATACAAGCTTGTATATAGATAGGAAAAGTGGGAGGAGTTACGACTTGCAACTCACAATAAATGTAGAATGAACCTTCAAAAATACATTTCTGCTAGCTCTAGCTCTTGTTGAGGATAATGTAAAAGCACAGTAACGATTGTGGATTGATGTTGTCGGGTTTGAGAAAGTATTCCTCAACTATTGTACCTACACATGTGTGTGTGGGTCTACACTCTACATGCAGGATTTGGAAGCCAGCGTTTTTTTCTAGACTAACAAATACAGCGTAAAAATACGTAGTATAGAATCCTGGGAGAAACTACAATCTATTTTGATGATATTGAAAATGAGAGATGTAAATGGGCATGAAATCTCTCCAGCTTCCGAACTTTCCCCAGAGATGTAAAAAAATAAAGTCTGCAAACTCTCATCCTAGGCTAAGAGTCTTCTTTATAAAAGATCAGAGTTCCTTATCCAAAATATAATCTTGGAGATGGGAAAGGAACTGACGGAGAGAGAAAAAACTTTTCCTTGCTTCCAGCACTCCCTTTTTATCAAGAGAGATAGATTTTGGATCTATAAAATGAGCCATTTACCATTTCATTTACCACTCTGCCACTATATAGTGAAGGTGGCCGAAGTTTAGATGTAATAATGTTGAGCCGAAGATTTGCTAGGTCTGATGGTACTGCTGGGTATTATTTCCTATGAGATAGAGGTGAGATGAGACTTACCAGGTTTTGAAATAGTCTTGAGAAATGGTGTAAATCGGTGTGTAATTCCCAGAGGAGTTTCTCTCACCGCCGATCCCTTCGCCCTCCATTCTTCCGCCTCTTCTTTCCACAAAATATACACTTGAGTAATATCCTCTAAAGAAGTAAAGTGGCTAACCGTCTTCCCAACAGCGCAATGAGCTAGCCACTAGTAGCCAGTAGTAGAGACGGGTTGGTATGGACTTCTCTTCAAGAAATTGAGGTAACTCTCTATAGATACACACACTCACTCAATCAGACACACTGAACTTGGAACCGAAATTCGGAGATTTGTTGGGAACAGGAGATCAGAGAAAGGGGCTTTTAGTTGTGAAGGACGAGATGGTTTGTGTCAGTGGTTCTTCGGTCTTGTCAAAGGTTCTCCTCTTCTTTCAGATTTCTTAGAGCCGGAATTCTTAATCCTGGCCAGAGGCCCATTTTCACCTTCCCAACGATTTCCGTCTTGTCCTCATCTGCAATCAAGAAAGTAAAACAACCAAGCTTAGATTTATGTCATTCATATGTCCAAAGTTTCAAGGAAGCCTTAGCAGGCTTGTTTAATCCACAAAAAGTACAAATACCGATGAATCAAAGTAGCGGAGCTACCACCAATCTTCGAGGTTAACATTGGTCTTATGACTGGGAATTTTATCTACCATAAATACAATGCTACACTGCTACCGAAAAAACGGAAGCGTCGATCGTACTTTCACCTTTCATCGTGAGCATGAATTGGAAAATAACGAGGCTGCAAGCTGTAACTAGCAGCCACTGTCAAATTGCTGTATGCAAATAAGGACAATATCCAACCAAATACTTGTCAGTCACACTTCATCATTAGCTATTTAGAAAAATAAACTACAATTCTAATGTCAGGTCTTGTCTGACAATATTCAATTACATCTAGTCATCCATCCGCCTGGCCAAGATTAGGAACAGTCCGTCAAGCCGTATCATACAAACGCAGGAAATATTAATACGACAAACGAGTAGGAGGAGGGAAAGCTAACAGTGAACTCCTCAGAACTCCCGAGCCTTCAAAGTAACTAAAGAGAAAGAGGGCTAGTGTGTAATGTAAATTGTTAAACAAACATACCCGCACGACCAACTACTCATTCCTATCCTAACATCCTAACTCTGTACACACAAATAAACAAGGAAGAATCCGGGGCGGAATGAAAGTAGAAACCGGCTAAACTAGGAGTTTTTCGGAGTTCTTGGGACCGAAAGGATGAGGAACGAGGGGGTTTATCATCATCATTATCATGATCATCAAGAGAACATCATCAACAAAATTCCCCTTGGCCGGATCCTTTATTCAGGCCTGCCCGGCCGGGTAAACCTGCCGTTTCTCAAAGCTCCATGATTTATGACCTTTTCCTCCTCATCCGAGTTAACTTTTCTAGAATCTAGAGTCGAGAAGGACCTACGGATTTTTTTTAACTCCCCCGACAAGTCAGTCGACGAGATCATATTGTGTTGTAGATTGTAGACTTGGAGGGAGACGGCTGGCTCGGCTATCAACAACTTACTTGATACTCGTCTCCAACTTACAAAACCATCAACTTCTCCAGCATTTCGGACTCAATTACCCTGCTTTCACTGCCCTTAAAAACGTACTCTTCTTCATTTCACTCACCCAGGGCCTGGGAATGATGAGATTAGAGGAGTTGATAAAATAATCAATGTTCCTACCATTTGATGTGTACAGAACATTACGGGTTTTTAATGGTAGGTCGGGATGGCCATTAACTATTTTTATAATGCCGGTAATATAATAATAACAAGAGTATCTCCAAGAGCGGTACGTCCTACGTGGGCGCTTGAAGAGGCCTGGCCTGATGATATGATATGGGCAATTAGGGGTCCATCCAAGTAAGACTAACATCTCTAAATCAGCACAGGTTTTGGACCCTAGTTTAGTTTGTTATTGCAAGACTTCGTAGAATTTTACCAAATTTAATCTCATTCCAGCTCAGCAGAGAAATGTACATCCATATACTTAAATCCCCATGTAATATTCTGCAATTCCGTAATCAGATAAAATAATTACAACACCCATGAGACTCTCATCATATAAACTCAAGTTTCCTATTACAGCTCTTTAATTAGAGGCTCGTAGCCTCGGCGTGTGTTCATCTCTGTCCAACACACATTGCATTACTTGGGTTCTAAGGTCTTAGCTCGAAACTGTGCCAATATGCACAACTCGAGAAGAGTTCATTATTCTAAGGATTTCCTTTATTAGCCGAGGGGATGATGAACTACGGGGAATAAATGGATTCCTAGAATGAACATTCAATACTTTACAAAGTTGAGCCAACTTTGACTGTTACTGTTCAGCTTTTCAGAATAGAATCACCATCACTATTATATATGGACGTACTAAACCGACTTTTCAACTAGATTTAACTGCTAAAGTGCCATAACTGTATCGAATGGAGGTAAAACCGTTTCATTACCAGAGCTCAACATCATCCACCTTCGAGGAACAGATTCTCACGGAAATCTAGGACACTTGGCTAAAAGATGCCTAGGACTTTGATCGAAATCCCGACTCTACAATCTACACCTTTATAGTTGCAGATAGAGAAAGGCAACTTGAAACGACCATCCCTTTCACTGTGTATTAACAACCTACTGACGGTTTGAATCTGGTACAAGAAGAAGGAGAGAGATTGGACTGACTGACTGAAAGATGGGAACTCAAAGAAAGATCAATCTAATCTTTTGGAAAATCTCAGAACGTGATTTCCCTGAATTGGTCGTCTAAAAAAGAAGAGTCGAGAAAGGAGGACTTTCCATCCGAGAAAAAAGTTTTTATAGAATATTACGGAAAAATACAGGGGTCTTCTGGTTGAAGGTACCATTTGCTGGGATTTTACGGTCACCTAATTCATAGAGACAACCAAGTCATAGCTAAGCCTCCCCTCTCAAATAGTTGGCTATATCATTTTTAGAGCGGCTTAGATTGACTGACTGACTTCTTGGCCCAGATGGACTTGGTCAAGTAAACTGAGATTTGTGTCGAGAAGAAAGAGGGGAAAGCAGGCGGGACTGAGAGATCAGAATATCATACAGTCCGAGATACGGCTTTCTCTTTTGTATATAGGCCAGATGAAGACGTCTTATATACAGGGGAAATAAGCCCCTTGGGATTTGTTTCAATTCATCATCTCCCTCCGACTCGACCACGGACCAGGAATGACCTAACTTCGCTTTACCTGGCTTTTCCGCACACATGGAATGCAAAAAGTAGCCTACAAACGTTCCGATTCTTTGTGAAACGCGTCGGAGGTCGTGAAAGTTCATTTCCAGCAGACTCTACTGTCTCTTTTCAAAACGATGTAGGATGTATGATTATTCCTAAAGTTGGAGATATAGTGTGAGAGGAGCTGGAAATGAAATGGGAGCGGAACAGAACATGATATAATATGGATTGTGTATGGATAAATAAATTTGATATTCCTCTCCGGTCGGGTGGAGTGATGAAGTCTGAACTTTGAATGTTGATGATGACGGAACGTGTTAATGGGACACTCATCCTAATGATGACTTTTCCAGTCCCTCATTTGCATTTCCCGTTTCCTATTTCTCACCTCACCGACAAGACTAATAGCAGACTGGGATTTAATTTCATCATCGCTTTCATCATCTCTCTCCCGATCCCGAATCCGTCACACAATGAGATGCATATGTGCCCCTGCCTCCGCTCTCCAAAACTGACTTCCAAATACTTCCAATCCAAACCACATACACTGACAGGGACGAGGTTTGAGTCAACAGAGAATTCGAATGAGGCCAATATACGGGTTCTCGGGTTTGTAAATACGGGAATAAGTCCCCAAATCGGAATAACTTCTCCTGGCCGATCTTGATGTTTAAAGTAATAACTCCCCATGGGGACTTATTTGAAGGGTTACGGTAGAGGGTGAGCCATTACCATAAGATGTGTGTGAATGGATACTGTACTGACGTAATGGTTCATAGTTCATGTTGATGTTCCGCTCCTCTCTCCTCTCAAACTACACGTTCCTCGTTTGCTCATCCAGGGGTAAATCCTCCGGTAAAAGTCTCGTGAAAGGACCGAAAAGCCTGGGAGAGACAGCACCAGAGCCCAACTATAGAGCTTCCAGATCCAGGCTCTACAATTTCAACGGTGTGGTATAGCGGTCTAGGGTCCATTTTAGAAATTTTCTCCGTCAATAGGCTGACATGTATTCCCTTTTTAAAATTTAATCAATTCTCACATGTACAAACAGACATGTATCTGACGATGTTCCAGTTTACCTAGTCATGCGATAGAGATCTACATGGTTATCATTTTCAACATGTATCAAAAATATCACTGTTTTGGAGGTTGACTTCTCGAGTTTCGGATGATTAAACTTTTCCTGCAAGCCTAGTTAATTTATCTAGTTATGCGTTTTATCGAATGACTGTAACTAAAATCCGGCATGCAAATGAACTCTAACTTTAACCTCGTCCGACTTACTGAATCGACAAATCCATACCGTATTATTTGCTACGACCAAAAACCATTCATCTGTAGACACTCTAACAATATCAAAAAGAAGTAAAGTAAGCCAAATCGAATCGGAATCCAATGCCATGTCAAGGAAACACTAAATAATGACACCAGACTCAAGGTCTCTCTGATTTCGACTTGATTCTGATTCTCTTCCATCGGCCCAAACACAATTGACAACCTATTAAAGAGAAAGTCCTCTGAACAGGCAGTAAAAATTAACTCGTAGTCAACAGCCTGACTTGAGTGCAGGAAATGCAAGTGTAACGAATAGGTTCTGGTTCTGGTAATAACAGAATCAAACTGTAATTCCCTACATCCACATGTCCCACTCCATGTTCAATGTTTCCTCTATCGCCTTGTTCCTTATACGATATATCAATTTCAATTCAATTATATTCTGTCCCTGTTGATAGCCGCTGTTGATTGTTGACGTGTCTCTCTGTCCATGAAATACTAAATAGATTACTGGCAAAGAAACCCTCCCATTAAATTCTATATCGGATGTCAAGGAGGTATACATTTTTTATATTACTTGTATATCCCTCCACACTCCAAACACTTTGTTCCCTACACAGTGCTGGATGTGTATGTAGTATGTGTAGTAATAACGAGTAACTCTAGTTAGTTTGTCATAGACGGATTGATTTATTAGAATTGAGAAAGGAAAGCCTCTGGAATCGGAACACATTGTTGGGTTCCAAGTTCCAAAAGGGACATAAAAGGGGAGAAATACAAAGCCTTCTCCGATTTCTGTCCCATTTGGAATGTCTCCACTTTTCTCCTATACACGTATATATTATATATAGATTTAGGGACCTCATTCTACACAGATTTTGATGGACTTTCTTGTGATGAATGAGCTGCGAGAATGACACAGCACCCGCAGCTAAAATCCTGTTCTAAGCCAAGCAACTCGTAAAACTTGGCGGCATGGGAAAAAATCCATTCCGTAACTTTAAGTCTGTAACGCACATGTACAAGTTAAATGCTGAAAACCTTGTACTAGCCCAAACAAGGATCTAAAACATTAATAAAACTAGTAGGAACATGGGAATTACACGGTTCCATTCATTGGATTTGTGGGGTTCTTTGGGCCGCCAGGAAGATGGTGGATTGGTTTTACATTCTACTTTCACCGATAAGGTTTAGCAGCTCTTTTCCCCTTCAAGGATGAATAAATTGAGGATAAAAAGGTGGAGTAAATTGGAGACATATTCGGGAGACAGGTGTTCGGAGGCTAAATATTTCATAAGCTAATCAATACACCTTTCCTTATAAGAGCCGTTGTACTTCCTTATGGGAAAGGAAATACTTCCCTATAGATTGAAAAACCCTCACATATTTATAGAATCCCCAAGTTATCAGCATATCGTATCGGGCCAATACATTATTAATCCGAATTCCCGGCCTGTCCACTTACGGAGTGAAAGTACTTTCCCCTACTGCCCCAAATGGACCCAACTCCTGCGGAAGTTTAAAACTTACCAATTCCTTCTGAACCGAATGTCAATATGCTAAAATTATATTGGTTGCGTGTCCTTTTTTTCGTCCAAATAATATTGTAAAATCGGAACCCCAAAGCCACCTTTAAGCTGGACCCACTCCAGAATGTCCTCGAAAACCCGGTGGTACATTATTCTGGTAAAAGTGACAGAAAAATACGAATAGAACTGGGCCGATGAGTTGCTTTCCTGCATTATTTCTCAGTCCCCATTCCGTTACCTCACTTTTTCTCATAAGGAATAAGTTTCTCGGCTCACAAAGTGTTATTTGATGGAGAGACTAGTTTCAATAAGTTCATATATTTGTTCATTTCCAGACATACAATCCGGCCTGCATTCACAGGGACAATGCAATGCAGGTCTCTGGATATTGCAACTGTTTACTTCCTCCGTACTCATTTGTACGTGTAATCTTAAGTGCAAAGATGGAGAGGAAGGAGAGTATTTGTATTTTATTTTCTTGTCTCATTCTCGTTCGATTACAAAGTTCCTTGTTTTCTATTCCATTTATCTATATAAATTTATATTAGAGTAGTTGCGAGTTTCCAAGTAATTTATATGACAGAAAAAGAATGGGCCATGTTGGCAGTTGGTAAACTTCTGTCCCCCAGTTGGCTGCCAATAATCCCTTTGAAGTTGTCATCCCCACATGGGGTCTCCTTAATGTTGAGCCAGACAGGACAAGCAAAGGGCCTTTCTACTTTCAGGCACCGTTTCAAACGATGTGTGATGCATGGATTGACACTTCCAAGACGGGCCTTCGTCTACTATTTTATACTCCGTAATGGGATACAGACGGGCGTTTTAGTTTTGGATCCAGAATCCAGACCACAGTACAGCAGGTACCGCTACCAAACCGCAAGGATATAAATATAATACAAGGTTCGCCAAGGTTGGAAATATATCAGTATGGCTCCCTCGTAGAAAATGAGAAAAAGATGACAGAAAGTTTTTTGGTCGGCAGGGCCCTTTTGTTGTTGCTGTTTTGATGGTGGTATGAATTAAGAATAAGGCGATAAGGAACTCGGCACTGCAGTGGCAACTACTGGCTCTCTGAAAATTCGCTATCTCGTCATAAATATAAATGCAGTTTTATTTTGACTTGCGAGGAGCCAAGCTGCGGTTCGTAACTAATAAATTCTTCACATCTTCTGCAAGTCCCGAATCAAATTCCATGATAATGTCTTTCATGATGAAAATTAGAGGGGAATTCTTCGGGACCGAGGAATCCAATTTAGCCACAAAGCAGAATGGGGATCAAATTAGACTTTTCACACTTCCAAAGTATTATTATAAATTGCAAATTAAGTTCTTTATGGATGTAAAAGCCCAAGATGGGTGGTAACACACATATGGAAGCCACAACAGACGGGTGAGATCAAAAGTGTGAAAAATAAATTAAATTCTTTCTTTCTCGAGATAACCCAAGAGGAAGAAACGGATGGCTAGGAATGAGTGGCAAAGGAGCGAGGACTACGGAGAATAAATGAATAGAAAAATTTAAATCCTGGAATTTGGGTTTCTCAGCGTTTACAAAACCATTACCACCAACATTGGCATTTCTTCATTGTTTATGAGTTTGTGGGCTGAGGAGTTTGTAGGTTTGAACAGACATTGTTGGGAAGAGTTTTTGAGGATAAGCCTTGTTGTTGAAACATTTTTTCCCTTGTTGTTGGAATTCTATCATAAAGGATCTTTGAACGGGGTGTATGGACTTTTTGATTCAGTGTTTATTTTCTAAAGAGCATGACAGATGACAAATGTTTGCTACTTGTTTCCAAAAGAACATTGACAAATATTTGCAAATTAGTTTAGAAAATAAGTTCCTGGCAGAAACGAAGGAGAAAAATTGGAGTTCAAACCTCTTGGTTAAACGCTTTATCTAAGAATAGCTTCTCTAAAAGTTAAGGTTCTTACAAATCATGAGTACTGACAGGTATTCAAGGTTCTGAAAACCCCGATTAAAACGGTAATTACTATAGAATATCCGGATGCTTGGATTCATTAAAACCTAATCAATATTCATAAATATAGAGATAATTGTCCTGCCATTTCATCACAAAATTTCATAAAATTACTAAAAAGTTTAAATCAATGGAACGATAAGGAAAGAGAAAGCAAAACTCAAAATAGAAGTCATTACGAACTACAGCGAGCCCGATAACGGTGGACCAAAATAAGTACAAGGTCTCCAGAATCAGGAAAAACATCCCAATTTCTCCTAACGACAAAATCCCATTATGCTAAATACTATTTATAAGTCTGTAACCCAGTCGAATCTGCAAGATATAAATGAAATGACATGATGATGACAAGCTAAACCAGCCTTGTGGGAGATAGGAATTGGACGAGGAAGATTATTCTCATCCCTTCATCATTATTATGATTACTATTATAAGATTTAGTAAATGCCGAAACGAAAGGAGAGGATGTTGGCTACTTTGGGAGGTGGTGGTGGCTGGAGACGAAGTCTTCCAAAGTCACCCTGCTAGGAGATTGTTGGTTTCCGCTCAGAGATGAGGGAAAGTGTAATAAGGAAATTGGAAAAAATGTGTTTTCTCTCGGAAATCAAGGAAGATGGGACAGGGAAGAAAACTCAACGAGATTTGATTACATTATTATTACATTTTCCATTTCACTCTACCGACTTCAGACGAAGATGAGGCAGAGGAACCAGGACGAAGACGAGGACTGGAAAGTCTCAACTAAAACTCATAGCATTAATATCCCCTCAATCTTTCCATTAGCCGCGACTTGGTACTATTTACTACCACATCTCCATATGCAGAGAGGACTATAAACTAGTAAGGTTCTAAGGTCTCCAAACTCTAAATGCTCCTCCTTAACTTGTCTATAAAATGGGGTAATGTCGGGAGTCCTTGGTCCTTAAAGGCTCCTATCACCATAATTTTCCCAAGCACTCCCACCATTCCCCAGCTATTTTGCATACATTTCAAGAATTTTCTTGTTAAAAAATGAGATGAAGATAGGAAAAGGCTGAGTCGCCTACTTGGGATATTACCATTCCCTATTACCTACTGAATGGTATAAAGGTGCTCCAGTCTCTAGATGGAGCACCTTGCGATTACTATTATCACTATTGCCACATCTTCGCGGCCCTTAAGCTATTCCATCACTTTCCAGCACTGGCAGTGCAATAGGAGAATAGGCACTGCAAACTGCAATCATAATCACAATTTCCAGTTTCATAAGATTTAATAAGATGGAAATGTATTATAGGATTTTCGGATAAATTATTTCTGTATCTATTACAAGGATAAGGAGATTGCAGAGAAGGTAGAAAAAAATTGCACGACTTGTTGGATTTCCACACAGCCCACTCCTATATTTAGAACAGACTTCCAAAGGATTGTCTCGCAAGGCTTTTGACGATAATAATAGTACTGGTGATGATGCCTAGCGAATATCGAAATTAATAATCTCTAATAGCGTCTTTGACTGTCGGCTAGCACGTACTTGTGAAAGAATGCTAATTTGATTGCTGTGCCTAAAATAATGGAAGGATTTGTGTCAAAAGTATCCCGTTTCTTAGCCCACGGAGCTCAAAGTCTCAAAGAGAACCTCAGTAGGACAGATTAGCTCATGCCAGGTTTTCCATCAAGAGTATTACTTCCTTTCCCATGAAGACATGAATATTCAGGACCAAGGAAAGGTAACTTTTCCCATTATCCCATCCTACCTGGCTTTCTACATTTACCCTTGCACTCTCTGGGTCTTAACATCCGGGCAAATAGTGCTTCAGTTAGTTGGACTAATTATTCACAAAATAAAGGAGGACAAATGACGTTGGAGAATGAGAGTAATAATAATAATAGATTCTAGAGAATGAGCTTGAAGCCCGTAAACAAGGTATGCAAATCAATGCATTATGTGACTTTTAAGGACTGACGACAGCATTGAATCCCGACTCAATGATTAGTTCAAGAAATTCAAAACAGAGTAGTTTGACCTTTTGAGCTGAGAAAGGTGTTGACGAGTAATGGAATTTTAAAGAGGATTTCCCTAAGTCGAACTGCACTTTGAAAGTTCAGGTGAAAGGAAAACAAGTTGCCTTTCTACCAAATCCATCCCAACTATCGGGAAAGTTTCAATAAATAAGGGACTGTTACTAACCCTAAAAAATCAAATTCCAACCAGGATGGTTAGACCAAAGGCTTTTTTGAGGAATTCTCTGAGTATACATAAGCTCCACGGAGTGTAGGTTAAGGTGTAACGCAGATCCTCAAAGAACCATTTCAAAATTTGGAACAAACGGCTTGTTTTGACAAGAGAGAGAGAGAGAAAGAATAATATGATCTACTACTTATATTCCAACGATTGGAATACCAAATTCCGAGGACCTGCTGATGCCAGAATTGACTGGGGAATAAGACGAGCTCTGATGTACAGAGTATGGAAAGGAATATCCGAAGAAAGCTGTAAAATTGAAAGAAGGTAAGCCTTTCGATGGAACCACTGCCACGAAGGCCCGATCTACCAGTTCCGCTTTCCTTGTTGACTTATCCCTCTAAACTTTACCTTACTGTCCTAAGAAAGCCCGAGTTTTGTGGACCGGAAACCCGAACTTACTTTACATTTGAAGAGTTGTGAGATCAACCACATTCAACGGGTGTCCGGGGCCGGGCCTTGGTACATCATCACTAGACAATACCACCACCACCACCACCATTACATCAATTCCAGCATGAACTAAAACCTGCCATTCCATTGTAACGTTTGAAATCTTCAGATTAGACAATGTGTAAACTAATAATAATGATAGAAGGAGAAAGTTCCGGGGCGAAAGGAGACTTCCTATTTTGACTTTCTCTTTTGGAAAGAAAGTGGATTAGTTTTAACAAAGGGAGACATTGTAGAGAGTTTCATTTCATTTAATTTATTTTACTTCCTCTACTTTCCTTCCGTAATAGACATTATTGTCTACTGCATAAATTTGATAGTCGACACCGTCGAGCATAATATATATCCTCTCTGTCCGGAGTAAAAACTGCCCTTTGAACTGGATCCCTGTCTACACGGGATCCTGATTCATTTGCCGAAATGAGAGATGTGCAGCTGACCCGAGTGTAAATCACTCACTTGTAACCCCGACCGGTTTCGACTCTTCAATCTGATGACATCCGCCTTTTTCATCCATTTATAATAGAACGGACATTCAATTCCGTTCCTGCCTCCACCACCACCAACACTTCCATATGTAACTCTTCAAGTTCTTTTACGCCTTCCCAGACAGTAAATTTATATAGATGACGGAGCGGAGTTGGGATTAACTGTGTGCGGTGGTTAGTTGGCATTGGGATTGGTATTCGTCACATCGGATGGCTGAACATGGGGCATCACAGAGGTTTTACAATAAATTTCACTCACTACTACAAGGAGAGAGAAAGTTAATCCCAGCCTCCAAAAACCTGACAAGGAACACAATGTCTCATATACTCTCATCGCCTACAGTCACAATCTCCTCCGTAGATTGATGGAAAAAATGCTGAGACTATCAAATAATACAAATGCACATGCACACACGAACCCAACGACCAAACCAATACAATTTACTTTCCCCAACTGCTCAACAACTTCCCTTTTGTTTCAACCACCACCACCACCACTTCTCAACCATCATCCACATAGACAACTATGCTGACAAAGTGGAAAGGGATGGATGTACGTAAAATAACAGTAAGATATATATATAGTACCTGAGCGAGGGACTTGTAGAAAACAATTTCGGAGCCGAAACCATAGCCTTCATCCCAAAATAATAGCTCCTGATCAGAAAATACCTATCTTTTACGTTTTACGGCGAGGAACTAAAACTAGCCA
Organism: Desoria tigrina; assembly: GCA_906901685.1. NCBI lineage: Eukaryota > Metazoa > Arthropoda > Collembola > Entomobryomorpha > Isotomidae > Desoria > Desoria tigrina. The sequence goes on from CAJQTU010000007.1 coordinate 5,749,485, forward strand.
GCAGCTTTCTTTTCTGATTCCATTTCCTTGAACACGCGAGCCGATTTTTAGAGGAACCTTATCCCGTTCGTTAGACCGGTTATTCTGTTATCAACTCTGCTCTTATCGCTCTTACTTTTTCATTTCCCATACGAATAATAGAGATAGTGCATTTGAATTTGAATACAACCTTTATCAGCCAGCTCTCAGCTTTCCCCGACAAAGAAGGGTTACCTAATGATCCTCTAGGACAGATAGAAGGGAACCTGATATCAAGTAATCCGATACTAAGAAATGGAAAAAGCTCGATATTTTCTGTACCAATTGGGCATAAATGTTCCCAACTCCGAAAGCACAACTGGTTATTGGGGATGAGTTATCTAGCCTTGTTATGCTTGGGCTAGTAAGAAAAAAACTTCGTTCTTAAGCTAGCTTTCTATCCTATTTATGTATTACAGCAACAATCCATTTCCAAAAGAGCATCCCAGTCAGTCAGGTATAGCAGGCGATTGTGTCACGTGTACGGTAAAGTTGAGACATATTTTGTTACAAAATACACCCGGAATAAAAGTCAGAGGGAAAGGAGACTCTTACCCTATTATTCGCAAAGTAATCCCTTTCAATTTCATATTCAACAACAAAACAATCCCAAATCATCCCATGCTATCAAGCCTAGTCCGGCCCACTTGTACAGAGAAAGTCGGCTATTCGAGACTCAAAAAACGACTAATCCACTTATGCTAAATCCTACGGAACTGGCACAAGCAAATATGCCCTGCACGATATACCGAGTATCTGTAGTTTGACCATAGAATCCACAATCGGGAAATTATATTAAAATTTTGTCAAATTCCACTTTCAGTCAAATCGGTTTCCCTTCCACAACCAGGAAAGTCGACCACCCGATACTAATCAACCATAAAATGGACCCCACCTCCTACAACAACTACTCTTCATCCTGGACAGGGTATATTAAAATTATCAATTTCATTTGAGAATTTCGAAATCAACTCCCACCGACATGGGAGAAGAGACCTTCGTCTATCCCCTATTATTTTACTTTGATATTATTCCTATTGATCTATTCTATTACAGTGTTTAAAGGAAGGTAGCCTTGTCAAATTTTCTTTTTTTAATTTCATTTCCCCTTGTCATCCTCCTAGGAACCCATTGTACATATGTTGAGACTACAATTTTGAATAATCTCCTTTATTTAAAATGTATTTATTTATTTATAAAAAGAGCTGGGAAGGCTCTAGCTGGGAGGATGAGCATTCATCAATCAACAACTGGGGTTCTTTATCCCTTTTTCTCTGCTATTTGTTATGCAAAAGGGTATTGTGCCTTCTCTGAGCCTCTTCTACTCCGAGTCCTCATGTCTTGCTGCAAGTCCTGAAACTCTTGAAATGAATTCTACTTTTTACTCCTACGTGTCACCAATATCAATCAAGTTGACTTTTAAGCCAAGGAGAGAAAGTAGAGTAAATATCCTTGACTCTTTACTTACCTTTTCCTCTTGCTACTTCTAAATAAATAAAAAACAGGAGCTGAGGAAGACTTGGTCTGCCCTCGGAGACATTTAAGATCCTCTTCCTTCATTTCTGGAGCTTTTTCAGCACATTTCTCCTCACTCACTTTAGTTGGCAGAAATTAGCAAAAAATCCCCTTCTTCTTCTTCTGGGAGGTACAATTCAGGAGTTATTTTTTGTCACTCGCACTACAAGTCTTATAGCGACATAAATGTAAACTCCGTCACATTTCAAATGATTGCGATTCCCATCGGCGGAGAAAGTGATGACGATGAGGGGTAGTAAAATATGAAACACAGCTGGGGAAAATGTTAAAACGAAGGGGGAACAAAATAAGCTAAGAAACTTAAACGGTTTGCAAGAACGGGGAAAGAGCTTATTACTCACATTTTTATAAAGTTTTTTTCTAGAGATTGGTGGTAAATTGACGGATTCGAGATACAGATGATGATTGATGAGTATTCTTTTTCCTGTGCCTCCCTATTCGAAATCGGTGATTTCGGGAGAAGAGGGGCTGATGCGGGGAGAAAGGTGTGTTGTTTGCAGGGACGAAGGAATTTATGGACTGAGGGCATTTTGGCAAAGACGAGATGGACTACCGGCGTGTGAAAGGCAAACTTTTACTCAGATTTACCTCAACCCGCATGTGTCACCCTGGCATTTGCCATTTCTGTCCCAACTTTCCCTCTTCCTTTACCTCATCCATCCGGCTAAATAATAATATGTGGGCTGAATAGCGTTTCTTATATGTACACCTTTGATTTGATTCAAGACTCCCCAATAACAATCCGCAATCAAAGACTGACTATATATGGATCTTATACAAGTGGACGAAGGAATAGCACTGTGTGAACCACCTACTTTTCCAGTTAATTGGAAAATTTCTGCCGAAATCAAGGAACCGAAGTTGGAAACTGACAGGCCAATCTATTTGCATGTTCCTCTACAAAGTCCGTCGAAGCCTATCTACGTGAATAGCTACCTCTGGTTCTGGGAAAAGATTTCATGAGATTTGGCATGGTCCAATGGTTAGTCAATTATTTTCGTAATGAAGAAGGAGAATTACGAAAATTAAGCTGCTTTAAATAGTAAAAATGTGATTATTTTTTGTAAAAAATAATTGAATTTAGCCAGGATCTTAGAAAAGAGTTATATAGTACTTATAGACTATAGTTCCTAGATTGAGTTTGTTCATTAAACTCACGTCGAGGAGATAAATAGAAGCTATTTGTATGGTAATTTACAAGGACGAGTAGATGTACGTAATTTACTTTATCTTAATAAATGACTAACAACGTCCGTACTAGGGGCCCTTGCCCACCTGTCCTGATAGATTAAGACTAAGAGCGGAGAAAATAAATAAGACAACTAATCTGGCAGCCTACTAATTATTGTCCTCCTCGCAACTCAAATAACTAGCCTCTCGGGACCAGAGACCAACTTGAGCCTGTTATGATTTTACAATGGGATTCTCTGCTCTGGAAATAAGGGAAAATTTAATAGCATCTGCTGCGTTCAACAATAAATTGTTAGTAGATGGAGAACTCTGTATATCCAAAGCATTTCGAATCCGCTACATCCCTATGGGCCATTCACAATATCGACACAATTACTGTTCCAATTTCCTTTGCGACATTTTAGACTCCCGATACCAAGCCGATTAAAACAATGTGTTTAATGAGCCTTAAAATTAGGCTGTGCGTACAGCATTAGGATAAACGCCAATAGGGTTAGCAGCCCATTTGCATGTATTTGATGCACTTGTAACTACAGGGCTGGGCTACTTTGCAACCGAAATAACAATTAGAGAAACACGGGAATCAGTTGGCTATATAAACTCAACAAATTCATTCTACTATGTTCGGTTAGTTGTGTTAGGATGAATAGATGGACTCGATAAATAACCCAACTCATTACAACTACTGCTCAGCGCGGTGTCGTTATATTTGCATAGGCTAAGCAACCGTGCGAGGAGTATACATGAACATCAAACGTAGCGAAGCCCACTTTGGCACAGGTATGATAGACCTACTTGTATTTACCTAGAGGCAACTGTTTACTCAATGATCCGGTTATCTCCGGTGGATATCTACCTTTGTAGGTGAAGCAGGAAGGAGATTCACGATGAGATCGAGAAAAACCGAATTCTCGTATCCTCATTATACGGTTGTGACAGGCGGATCTGAAGTCCTAACATTTCTCCGAACTAACTAACACCCAGTCATTATAACAACGAATCCGAAGCTTCAACCTTTCCAAGATTCCTAGTATTTCTCGTAGTCGTAGTTCTCGTCGCACTCAGCAACGAGAATAAGAATTAACCGTTGCAAACACACATTACAAAAGGGTGAAACAACTAAAACAAGACGTCAAATTACGTATAATCTCGAAGTGTGACACATGGAGTCGTTTTATACAAGAATCTCACAGTACCCCAAACATAAAGTAAATTATTATACCTGGTCCATTACACTTGACCGTACCTTTTCAACGACATATCAGACATTTAAGCTGGATGTTTCAGAATATTATGACCTTTGACCTTCCACCCTTGGCATTTGACCTACATGTCCTCTTATCTTCCGTTTGAAGGTCATAAGCGATTTTTTAAAACAAAAATCGAAAATATTCAACCGTATGAAACTTAAAACGCAAACGGAAGGACGAACGGACGGACCGAGTGAAAGCATTAAAAGGTTTCGCCCTTTAATTTAAACGGTATTACTGACTGTTACTAAAAAACAAGATTGAAATTCATTGGAATATGCTATCCGAACTACTCGAACTCTCCTAGAGAGAGATACATATAGTCTGGTAACCTACATCTAAACCGATCACCTTAACAAGCAAGTTCATTGGGACAAAAAATTGGGCTAGTCTACCTTACCTGGAATCGAGGGAGCATAAACGCCTCATCATCAGATTATTAGGATGAAATGTGACCTTTATGGAGTTATTGCGTATCCTCACTGGCATGCCCGAAGTAAGCCTAACATTTCTACAGTGCCAATGTGAGTCTAGGAAAGAATTTGAAAGGACTGTAACCTAGCTAGATTCCCTGGCATTAGGGCTTTAGAAATAATGTAAAGGATTGATATTCTTATCCGTACGGATCCAGGGACCTAGTTCAAAAGTCATTAGCCATAATAATACATAATGATTATCATCTGTCTGCATGTAGTGGTGCTGGGATGTGATTCATGGGCCCAACACCCTGCTCCTGCTCCTGACTTGGATTCCTATAGAGAAATCATATAGAGACAGGGAAATTAGCAACTGTTTTCTCCCGCTTTCTACCTGATTTGTAGGAACCTAACCCCATAAATATCTCCGCCTAGGTTCATAACTGTTAAACACACACTTTCACTCACCATGAGATTGGGCTAGGGAATCTGCTTTCAGTAGTCTCCGTAATCTCTGTCTGAAGGAGACTGCGGCTTTTCAAAGAATTCCAGGAATGAGGGGGCTTAGTAGGTAAGGATGCTATATAGTTGGCTGTTGGTGGTGGTGGTATTCATTGGCTGTTGGCTTTAGACGACTAAGGCAATAAATCCGAAACTGTGCTAAAGTGTGGAATGATTTGTTTTTTTGTGGTTGTGGTTTTAACTTTCACCTCATTCCACGACTTTCGGTTATAATTAAAAAATAAGAGTCACGCCGTCTCGGCCTTCCGTTAGTTTTCCCAAGAATTCCTGTGACTCGTTCCCTAGTTCTAAGGTCCCAAGGTATTCATGGAATTGAACAACTACTACCACATTACTGCGGTACTGGCTCTTATATAGAAGCAAGACTGTCTTTAGACTTGGTTTTTGGAGTAACCAGAGATGTATCCGAATCCTCTTTCACTCTTTTCAAGCCCTACAATAGCTTAGAATGGATGAGCATAAATAATAAATTTCCCCGAAAAGTCAAACGCCGAAATGAGGTGGCTTTACTAATGTATAAGTCAGCTCACCTTGACTTACCTGCAGCACTGGCTGGACTATTTAAATGGGTATTGGATTCCTACGAGGGACTGTAAGTCCTACTTTAAGTGTAACGAGTTTAATGAATTCTGTACCGCTTTCCCACTAAGCCCAGCACTTAGGTTAGATGGGAAGTCAGAGGGAAACCGGATTAAGTGTAATCAGAATCCCTGCTTTGTTACCTTCATCTTGCTATTCATAAATATAGAGCAACTCTGCCGTTCTTCAACTATATCATTCCGGGTACTGTTCTAGTTCAAATGCACTGACTTTGTAATGAAAATGCAGTAGGATCTCTGATTCGGAGTTTAGTAATGATATGTTTGCCTGAAGTACTTGAATTTCATTTTTATTATGTCACAGTGCTTCAAAAGTCATTGTTTTTTGCCGAAAAATAAATTTGCGTTTAGTGTTTTTCTTAATTAGTCACGGAGAAGCTTTTAAACTATCTCTCCAGCCAGGGGCAATTTTAATCTCAATTAAGACAGTATAGTTGAGCAAGAATTAACTGAAAAACATTTATATAACCTTTTTAAATTATCGTGTTTTTAATTTTTAATTGACAAACGGTCGATAAAATTGAATAAAATACTTTAGCAGCAGCAAAGAAATCATTATTTGATTTGTAGTTAAAAAAAATTCCTGTTATCAATACACTTTTTATTTTGCTACAAGCAAAGACAGAAATTCTAAGCTTCAGAATATGATCATGAATTTCCTGCTATCATATTAAATTCCGGTATTATGCACCGCTGGAAATTCGAATCCAAGCTATTACATTAAATTAAAACCATAACAAACAAACACAAAATGCGAAAATATATTTTTGAAGACAAAGAAAATTCAATAGCAAAACTCCAAGCAAAGGAGATTTATAAACGTTACCATAAAAATACATTTCCTACTGAATCCTACAACGCATGCAAGGTAGATAAACATAAAAAAGTTGTACCTTACTCTAATGGCATGCCAAGTCAACTAGAATTACAATTATAAAATGAGGTAACCTCAGTAGAGCTGAGAAATGGATCCGATCCACCAAAAGGCACTACTGCCACTGCCATTCCAACTTCCAATTTGCCCTCACTTTCACTTCGATGGTTACAGATATACAGCGAAAAATGCTTTCTTTATATCACAACATGAAACTAATCTACATATACCTCAATGTACCTCATGTTTTGTAACGATATAATATTAAATCGGCAAAGATCGTCTTCATCGGATGTGGCAAAAGAGAGTTTGCAATAAATCATTACAAATGGGTGTACCTAAGTGTGGCACATTACTATTTTAATTATTTAAATTAAAGGGTGAATGAATCCCTTTAATGTATTCACTCGGTCCGTCCGTCCAGATATCAGTTGATCAGTTCACACTCTCAGTTTCGAAAAGTTGAATAATTTTAATTATTTTTGCAACAACCTTTTATTAAATTCCACCGACAACAAAGTTAGTTTGAGAGAATTGTAGGTAAAAGGTCATATAGAGTGAACGGTCAAAGGTCACAATTTTTCTCAATAGCAACACTACATTTGTGATACATTGCTGGAAAACTACAGCAAATTGTCCGTAAAGTAGGTGATATTAGAAAATTTACATGAATTCCCTCTATGAGTGGGGCACTTTGAATTGTTATAATACGACTCCCACACGTGCTGGACAATGACATTAAACGATAATCCAAGTCGTTCGTTTCTTGTCATCTCAGCATTTATTGGTATGCATTCGCAACGGCTTATTTTGTATTATAAAGTACACGATTCGATTCAGCATCGAAACCACGAGCCCCAACCGTTGGGATATGAAGATGATCGGTGAATTTGTGACCGAATAGATATAAATGCGACTCATTAATTTATACACAACACAAGTTCGTGTCGTGTCCATCCCATTTTTCTGAAAAAAAAAGTGCAGAAAATATAATAATTACAGTTCCTGTCAGACTTCGTCGTTGTCCTTCCCAAGTCAAAACTAGCATAATCTATTCAACAGCATAATTAGTTCAATTCCGTGACCTAAATTTACCGGATTTGACAACTCATAGCCTTGCCGCGGACCGTCAGACAAGCGGCAATAGGATTCACATAAAGTTTTTACAACACTTACTTAACATCATCAAGCCAGAAAAGGTGGGTTCCTCCTAATTCCATCATACTTTCCTACTTTTCCTCTTTCTCCAGATTACACATCCAATTCCCCTCTCCAAAAAGAAAGTCGGTAGAAGAAATTCCCATATAGATTGAGGAGGAGATGTAGACACGATCTGTCTCAGATAGTCCGACACGTTTACTTTTGCCAACTTTAATAGACCCAGCCACGAGGGATCGATAAACCAGTAATTAAGTTTTAAGAAAATGTGCTGAATAATTTGGAAATGAAAAGAAAATTCCCTCTTCCCTTTTTCATCTTTATCCCTTTTATATTCGGGAATAACATGGAGGCTGGAGGAAATAAAGAAATCTCCTCTCCCAGTCCACCTACCTCCAATCCCAATCTGGAGAGAGATCCTACTACTTTTGTTTCATTGTGTTGAAGGAGACGCCCAGACACCTTCTGTCTTATCGGCTGGCGATGGCCTGGAATGTAATTTATATTACGAAGACATGTTTTATGTTTAAGGAAATCGATTCGAGAAGGGCCCATTCAATTATCGATCCTTTTGTTTTCATTAACCTTTAGAAATTTATGAGAAGAAATAAGGTTAATCCGAATTGCTGTTCGAGGACGCGTGGAAATGGCAGAGGAAATATAAAAATTAGAAGAACATCCTTGTCCTGATTTGATTTATGTTGTTAGGTCTGAGCCGTCATTGCCATTCCTGGTGCACCGTTGGAGAAGGAATGACAGATTTCTTCGAGATATTCAGGGCTTGATATGAAACAGGGATGGTGTTCCTTGTTGGGTTTTATGTTATTCCTGGAATTTTGATACCACTCTTTCTTTGTTTCATCATCGTTGGAACGAGTTACATCTAACTCCGCAGTTTATTAGAGTCTAACTTATTGGAATATTGTGCAATAATAAATTATGAAACATTCAGGTGGATCAGGCTGTCGAATAATTCCCACATTGCGTGATTTGCCAAACAGCGAATGGTGCACATCGGATATACACAAATCATTATTTGCTTGCCAACAAATTAAGGTAGAGCTAAGATATTTCAAGAACCAATACATCAGAATTCGTATCAAAGTCCATTGTTTGTCCGTATGTTAACTACTTCAAGTTTCTGTATTAAAAAACCTTCAGCTGCAAAATCGCAATAAAACAAACTCATAATTTGTTCTCAGAATTAACTATGAACCCTGTTCCTGCATGTTTCCATCGAAGTACTGGAAATTGTATTCAATTCAAATCTTACAAAAACTGATGCGATCATAATAATCTCAACTACAAATGTACACAACTTATTAAAACGGGAATTGTAAAAAGAAATCTAAAATAAATCAAAATTGTCCATATAAAATTCAACTTGTTAATAACTTAAAAGGAGAACTGTTAAAAATTACTAGAAACCAACCGCCCAAAGCACTTCTGCTTTAGTTCAGTTTCTAAAAAACAAAATTCCCAAGAATATCCTGAGGCTTTCTCTTTTTTAGATGGGAAGCAGAAGGAGATGAAATACAACCGGTTAAAAGGGTTACCGTTTTCTTTTCTCCACCGACTCATCCACCTTTTTCTGCTCGACTGACAGATCAACCCCGTCTAGGTAATATATCATCTTCAATACCTGCATACAATCAACAAACACTTGGGAGAGATCGTTCGAACTAAAGAGAAACTATTAGCTTATATATTCTTTATATGGGCTTACCACACATACGACAACATCACGGAGATAGAACTTTCACTTTCTCCAATTCACCATCCATTTCCGAACAAAGTGATGAAGAGGATGAAGCTAATATTGTTGTATGATATGAGCTACATAAACATAATATATACGAAATATCCCTAAAAACTCCTTGATGTTTCCATTCCATTCTGTGTATATAAATCTCACACACTTAAATTCCGTTAACGCATATTACAGAGAGAGTGCACCAGAACCTGTTATATGCATATTATACACAAGATCCTGTGCAACGGCACGTGCCTTCTTTTTAACAAAATATTTATAATTCCACTTATACTTCCTATACTTCCGGAATATGTTCTTATACAATATACAACCCTTTGAAGATTTTTAACTACCAACTATGATATAGTAGCATGTACATAATGTAAAGGTCATAGTCAGTCTATTGTTGGAATATTGATCCTCTATTTCTTATTCGTGACGACGATAAGGGCGTAAAAATAGACCTCGTTTATTTTGAGGTTAAGTCAGTCGACGACCGGCGGTACTTGACATCTCCTTGTAAGTAGGAACGGGTAATATTTCATCGTCCAATTTGCATCGTTTCAATCCGCCCCAAAATCCTCCAAAAATGTCGATTCGACCCCACCTTGATTCTTTTACCTTCGACTTGTCTCGCTTGTCTAGCCAGCTCGATTATTTGACCAGACACTACTTGACAGCGTGATATTAATAGGATCATTGTACTCTGAAACAAAACGAGAACAAAGGCTCACCAGAAGGTTGTTTTTGACATGAGAAAGGGATGGATGTAAATATGTAGGTGGCTGGTGACGCGTTCGGAGCCATATTCTTTGGAATGTGAAATCCCAAACAATGTGATCACATAATGTTGGATTAAGGAGGACAGAAGTTTCACTTAAATGCTCCTCTCCTGTTTCATGATTCTGAGAAGTATGAAAGAGTCGTAAAAACAATAACATCCATTAAGAACTCCTTTATGCTTAAATGGCGGAGGAAACGTGCACATTGAACCCCTTCAACGGCTTATCTTATGGAATCAATAAAAGCTCTCGAATATCTCAGAGTGACATTCAATAACCTTCACCACAATTATTAATACTTAAAAGTGCCTCTATAAAACGATACATATCCTGAATTATAAGACCGCAGTTCGGAGTTTCATAAAATTGACAACGCACAAGAAGCAAAATAATGGAAACTTTTTATTTACGTTTGGGCATACTCGACTCGTGCAGCTATTAAAACCATCGCATGGGAATTTATTCAAGCGCCTGACGTTCGGTTTATATTTCCTGGATATTAATACTTTATTCGCGAACTAGAAAAGCGTCATCGATGTTTGCAATTTCAATGAATTTGTTCAATTCTAGTGTATAAGGTCGTACTCGTCGTCTTTAAAATTTTGAATGTAATTGTAATCCATACAGTTTGCCGATTTAAATTGCACTATTTACTGGATTATGGAATATGGCAGATTTGTAAATATATTTCTCCGGAGTTCACTAGCTAGTAAAGCCACCTCATCAGCCGTTTGGTGAAGTGTTTCCTGTTCCTTCAGCTTGACTTGTGTCAGATAAAAGGAAGAAAGGTAGTGAAAGCAGGAACAGGATGTTTGTAAATAGATTTTCCTCCATAATTCCATTCCCATGTGGCTTGCTTGCATTTAAAAGCATATATTCGTGTATAAGGAACGCTGCTATATATATCCTCTGCTGTATTAGGTTATACAGCTTTTCTAATACGATTATCACAGAAGATGTTCATACGAGAGGAATAAGATGTACATATATTACAAGGATGACAGAGTTCCTCCTTCAAGCAGCTTACTTCCTTCTGGAACTCAGTCGATCAATAATATTTTACGAATTTACATCTTTCTCTTGGAGAGGAAATTTTACTCATTCGAAATCCAATCTTGGATGACTTTCCAACTGAAATTCTCAACTCGGTTGTGACGGTGTAAATGAGGTCAGAGTTGAGTAGACTTGGTCTAATATGAACAGAACCTGTTGGTGCTCCTATGCAGTTGATTTGACAAATAAATCTCATAGTGTACCAACCATTGCGGCGCGATCTGAATTCACCCCAAACATAGAAAAAAATATATAACAAGCACTTATTTTCCGCTCCAAAGTGCCTGAGAATCAGACAAAAATCACGTCTTTTGCTCACTGCTCAGAAAAAGTTCCAAATCTCATAAAATATTCTCCAATACCCAACGCTTCAACGCCTCCACGTCATGGACGATGGAATAATCGGTTTGGATCCGATGTGTTGTAGTCAAGACAAGAAAGTGAATTGCTTCTTCAAATTGTAAATGGTCAGTAGAGAGGAAATTGGTTGGAAATTGCTTAAGAATAAATAAAGTAGGAAACGAACTGTTGGCTGCTGGTCCTACACACACATACATCATCTTCTAATTTGTTCAATCTCCCAGATTCGATTTAATGCTGAGCAAGAAACAAATTGATCCCAGAATAGGAAAAGCCATAACCAACAGCCTCTATAATATTCCGACGTGAAAGAGAGAGAGAGATGGAAATAGAACATCCATAATAATAACTCTATTCCTTGGAGTCTTACGAAATAATTTACTCGATTTATAAATAAGAGGTTACTTCCACTCGTGTTGAAATTTATTAATAGCATAAAAGGATCTTTACGGCAAGGCGGCTTGCGTTGCAACTGGTAGTAGTAGCAAGTACTTCATTTTAGTAACAGTACCTGGAAAAGTAGGCTAGGAGGTTGGTCGGGACTTTCCCCTTGAAACTACGGGGTTATATCGTCCAACGGGGAATAAAAATAAGTGTTATAATACGTGGGTCTGGGAAGAAGAGGCAGTAAGGCAAATTGGTTTAAGGTTCCGTCCACCATGTCTTTGAAAACCGAGCCGTTCCACAATTCTTGCAAAAATGTCACACACACAGTCTTAAAACGCTATAAAAAATAATAATTAAAAGTTTGGCTTCTAGCTAGTTAAGACTTATAATAATTACACTATCTAATCATTACTGCCATCATCTCCTAACAAGGCCCTGTCTAGCCACGAGGTCTCAATCTAAATGTCTAGAAAAAAAGTTCTAGACCCTAGGTATAAAAATATAGATAAAGTGCTGAGTTTCCTCTGCTTATCCAACCTGCACGTTGCTACTAGCTATGAATGAGCCGCGTGCAAAGGGATCCGAATTCCACCGTACCATCGGAGATATATTTATAGTAGCAGAGCACTTCCTTCAGCAGCCCCCACTGGTTTCATTTCCTTTCTTCGGGATTAATTGAATTTTTTTGAGGTTCCACTTGAAGACAAAGCCTTGTTTTTGGAAAAGAGTTTTGGTTGAGTTTGAGGTGTATTTGAGGTCCTTATCAACGGGGCCCGTACGGGCGGGCGGACGTCCGTTATTTCTTAAGACGAAGATTAGGGATATATATATATACTAAAGCTGACTTTGAGAAACGGGGCTGAGGTCATAGTTTGTGAGCGGAGGTAGGTGGGTTGGCTTGATGATGTTGGCCAGACTTTCACTTCTGTTTACCTAATACTTCAACTTGGGAAATTAAACCGGCTTACCTGAATTCTTAATATATGAGAATGAGACGTCTGCCAATACTTTCTGGGAAGGATAAACTGGCAGAGAAAGTTCGTCTCGAAATATTGTAGGAAAGAGTCAACTTTGGGTTTACATATCCCAGGACCTCCTTCCACTGTTCTACATATTAGACTATGTAATTTCGAAGCTGAGGAGAAGCTCCGAAGAGTTGGAAATGATTGAATTCTCATAGACAAGTACTTTTGCTATATATTATTACTTCCTCTGTCTATAGACACGAGAGCTTTTATAGGGCTGTATATATTGTTGAAAAAACTTGAAACTTGGAAACTATCCATCCAACCATGTGAACTTAAATCTTATGGAGATATTATTTCAGTTGTGAGAAAAGTGAGAGAAGAGGAAGAGTCTTGGATTTCGGATGTCGGGATTCCGGAGAGGCTGGACCTTAGCTGCTAGAAATACTTAGAAACTACTCCATTCTTTTGTATTAAAGAACTTTGTAAAAATAATCAAAGAATGGAGGGTCATGAAGTCATGAAGAAATTGGATCGGATAACTCGACCGCTACATTTTCACTCACTTTCCCGGCTCTAAATGAAGTTGGAGTTTTTGAGTTATTTTTTAGAGACGGTTTTTGGGCTAGACTTATTTGACGTTTCTTTAGCTTTCTCCTGCCTTGCTATTCTACCTCTTTTTGAATTATGGAAACTTTGAAACTTCATTTAGATATTTTACATCACAAACTTTCCGGGACTTGCTTCGGGTAGTTCCTAACCTGACTGTGAAGGATCAACTTTTGGCAGTTTTTAAGCTTTTTGTTCAGACTCTGAATGATTGTGGGTAATGGTAAGAAAGGGAGATTTTAACGCTGACGAGCGTGATCGGAGATTTTTTTGGGGTTTATAAAGGTTTCAGTTTACACTTCATCGGTATAAAATATTATTATTATGATGGAGGTATTTTTTTTTGGCTGGAGTTTGTAACATCATTGTCATAATATTTAAAACGTCGGCTGTCATTAGTTATAAAGTTATAATTCTTAAAACTGAGAGACTTGTAAACTTGGGACTCTATTGACGAGACGGAAAATCGTTAGTATTTGACCTTTAATTGGGTGTAGTAAGATATTTTTTAATTTAAGTTTTTGCTGTTTTAGTGTTCAATAAACCATTCAAATGCATATAGCAAAGTATCGGAGAACAATCATCGAATTAGCAAATCATATTATATAATATACATATTTATATAAATATATTATATAATATACATATTTATATAAATATATTATATAATATACATATTTATATAAATATATTATATAATATACATATTTATATAAATATATTATATAATATACATATTTATATAAATATATTATATAATATACATATTTATATAAATATATTATATAATAATATATTTATATAAATATATTATATAATATACATGTGTCCCATGTGTTTACTGTCGTTCCCTAACCCTAAACACACAAAATATCGAAAATCTCAAATTGCCCCAGTCATAGAGTAAAATTACATGCGTCATTCGAAAGCCCTTGATCATAGCTTTCGAATGACGTATCACACATATATGTTTGTTTTTTGACCTCTTTGACCCCTCCCCACCCGTCAGGAAGTGACCCCACCCCCAAATCATATACACTATTGAATAGCCCTTGACAATAGCTTTCCATCGATGTATCACACATGGGGGGTTGCTATTTGAAAAAATGTTGACCTTTGACCTTTCCCCCCCTGACCTTTGACCTGCAAGGCCCCCAAACGAACTTGACCTCCGCTTGGATGTCCTATATAGATATCCGAAAGAAAAATTTGAAAAAGTTAAACCGTTCTCGAGTTATCGCGATGACGGACGGACGGACGGACGGACGGACGGACAGACAGACAGACGGACGGACACCATCAACGAAAACATAAAGTATCTCCGATACTTAATAAGGATAGAAAGTATCTGTGAAATAAGATGTTTTGAAAACTTTGCATTTGATTAATGAACGAATTATTCGGTGAGGAAATTCCATAATGACCCTTCAAATTTACGTAGTAGTTTTTAATACACATGTTTCTCAAGTGTGTTATTAATTTAATACTTTTGAATCCTCTCGATGGGGATTAATTTCAAATCACTCTAGCATATTAAAAGATTCGTACACAAAATCCTTAAGTCCTATAACCTCTTCGGAATATGTTATAACCATAACCAGCCTCCCTCCCTCCATCGCCTAATTAGAATTTTAAGAGGGGGATAGTGATTACGGTTTTCAATTTTGAGTCTTAACATTAATCCTTGCTAAATTCATACCCCCATAACACAAGAACCTAAAATGAAATGCAAAGCACTTGTGTTTTATCTATCTTAAGAAATACATAATTACAAGAAAACTGCTAGTTCATCCGCAATCTTGCTAGAATTTGAACCCACTATTGACTATCGTATAGATGATTCCTTACTCTACGTATTTATTCTAGCACAACATCTTGAAAAAAGTTTGTTACTGTTACATCATGATTTGGGTTTCCAGCGATTTTGTCCTCGGTTTTCGGAGGTTTGAAAATAAATTCATAAAAATCAATTCAGAATTAGGCTACTAAATTAGTAATTTCTGGTCTTGTCTATTCTAGGTTATATGTTGATTTCTCAACACGATAACCGGACTTGAAATCAAAGAATTCCGCACTGGTGCTTTCACTCCACAAAAACATGCAGGATTTTATCTGGACCGCTGAAGAAAAATACGCAGAATTCGTGATCACAATTTTTTTCAAATGGAATATCTACGTATAATTACATATAGCGTTAGAAATTGACGAGTTTTTCAAGTTTATTAATCTAATGAAAGAAGGATCAAGAGATTTTTAGAAAATAATAAATACAGATTTTGGGGTCAAGATTGGTCGGAGACGAGAAATATAGGGGTCATAATAGTCGGGGGCAAGATTGCTGGGGGTCAGCAAGCTAAGGGTGAGATGGTATAGAATCGACAAGTCTGATTTTTATTTCACTCAAGTTGCTCAACTTTATTATTAAAATAGAATCCGAAAAATTTGATAGGACCCATAACATCTGATAACCAAAGTAATTTATTTTCTCATTCGAGATAAAGGTCAGTGAGTGGATATATTCTCCCAAATCTAATTGTAAAATCCATACCATCTTTTGCAACCCCAGATGGGTTAGTTTTACTTTTTGGAAACTGGGTAACAATTCCGACTTGTGACAACATGAACCGGTATAAAAACCCTGTTTATGCAAAGCATTATAAATACAGACTACAATATGCCACCGTTCCCAACCTCGGTTATCACTTCTCATCAACATTTATGTTTTAATTGTATGGTTTCATTAAATTCGCAGAGCCAAACTTGCAAAGATGACTATCCTTGTGCATTATCACTTCCACACCATCCCTATCTCCATTCGATCATCAACTCATTAAGATCCAAGTCTCATCATCATCCCCATTATTGCCAATACTTTCTCCTCACTTCTCAAACTAATGACTCGCTCAAGGACTTTGTCTTGGAGAGATCTACAATTTACATAGCCCATTTACACCCCCTGATATCACGTCTTATCTTCATCATTGAGACTCCCAACGTTCCAACGCCGCCGTCAGACTCGAACTCTAAAACTAAATTCATCCCATCATCTCAATAAGTATCTCTGAGGGAAGGATGAAAGGAGGTTTTCTGAAAACATTGAACTCTAGAAATAACTTCAGTTCTCCAATCTACATTCTAAAGTCTTAATAAGTCTCAGAGTTGGTTATTTCCAGAGGAGAAGATAAGATGAATTTTCCAAGACCGGCTTTCCTTGTCACTGTTATTCCGCAACAACTACAAAGTACACATAGTTTACCAACATATATGTATATCTAGTTTCCTTGAGTTAGTCCGATTTGTTAGCACTGGAAGTAAGTTTGCCAGTAGCTCATTTCAGGAAGGTAAACATCTTTCTGTATTTGAAAGGAATACTTTAACTTTACTTTCTCTGCAAAACTAAGTCCCTCTGCCTTTGTCGGGTGTTGAACATATGAATGAAGTGTAGTTCCTGATAGCAAGGGACTTGCTAGTAGAGTACGTGTACCATTTACCAACTCGTAAATATATGTCCATTCTGTCCTCATTTCCCGTTCACACTTTAGTAGACAAATGAGGCGTACAAATAGGGAAATCCTTGGGATTCATTTCATGCTCATAAAGCCGGAAAACCGCAAAAAATACATGGGAAAAATGTCTTGAACAGTTTCTCTGGTACTCGAAGAAAAGTGTGCTACAGAATACATGGTAGTAAATATAATAGAAACTTTTCTCAAGAATCTTTCATACTTCTCATCCTCTTATTCTCTTTCCTAGGGTTCATCTACGCGTTTCCCCGTACTACAGAATGGAGAGAGAGAAAGTCAAGGAGTCTATATTAGGTATTATTAAAGCTTGGCCGAAGTTTAGATTCCGCAAAGAAAAACTATCCAAATCTCAATAGTTTTAGTTGAAACATGTAACTTGAAACTTGTAGCAAAGTTTCGTTGGATGGTACTAGGTACTACTATAGGCTGTATACTACCCAGAGCAAAGCTAACTTTTACTTTTGTAAGTCATCAGATTGTTACTGAAAGAGTTGTTCGTTTGTATTTACAGTAGGTAGTTTGTGCTGAAGGGAAGTGTGATCAGAGTGTGGTTTTCACCTCCGTCCTTACGTGGTCCACCTCATGTCCTCATATTAAGCTCCTACTTTCCTATTATTACGTTCTGCACTCAAAACTCAAAAGTCCAGCAGGCCCTTGGAAGCGGATGGTTGGGGTAGGGTTTGGGAACCCAGGGTTTTATCCCAGATAACTCCAGTTTTTTTAGTTTAAGCTTTCTGTAATGACAAAGTTTGGTTAAAAAATTAACAAAATCCATTTGATTATTGCACAATAAAATGACTTTAAAACAGAGACCCAAAACCCCAAAAGCTTAAGAACCCTACAACTCCGGCCTCTCGAACCCTAGTTGTGAAAGTGGAGAGTCTCCCATGAATTGGTCTGAAAACCTCGAACTGCTATATTATATAGTGGACCGCCAGACTTTTTGGACGGTAGAAACACACTTTGCAATAATACGATGGTCATCACAATCACCGAAACCTCCAGTCATCAGCATCACCGATCATCAACAACCCGCGGTGTCGAAGAGGACAATATGGGATAAATTTTCTATTTCATTTAAGTTCAATAGAAATGGAGAACGACAACGAACCCCTTGGGAAGGGAGGGATGGAATTGATTAAGTTTCAATGCAACTAGACTGGGAGTTTTGATTATAAACACTAAACTAAAGTGAGTGTAAGTCGGAACGAAAGTAGAATTTACTTTTCCAGCCAGAACTTTTGACAATGGAGATGATCAAGGATGGACCGAGCGAGTCAGAGATGGTATTATGCAATTTAGGCCGCATGGACATAATATAGAGTAAAGTTGGACCACAATACCCTTCTTATTGGCTTAATGAATGAATTTGGAATGTATAAAAACGAGGTGCTATATTTAGTATGTCAGAGTCTGCCTTTTCATGGCTGAAATGCTGTGAATAGGGAAATTTCGAAGACCCTCCTACTTGAACGACTTGTCAGACTTCAGCTCTCTCTATCTACACCTATTTCCTGTTCCCTATTCTTTTGAAGCCAAAGAATCAAAACTAATATTGTTGAGTACAAATTTTATTAGGCTGGTTTCGGCTTTAATATTTTGTATTCCCTGGTTTCCTTCATCACCCAGTTTCCTCCATTCAACTCCTGTAATTTAGCAATGGAGACACAATGGTCTGAAATGAATTGTCACTAATTGATATCCAGTTCTAAAGTAATTAATGATGGCGAAGCCTCTTAAAAATGTCATTTTAGTATATATTCTAGTCAATCCCATGTTTCCGGGAGTAAAAGGCGTGTGAAGAACGGGGTGGAAATGTGGAAAACAATCCATTCATCACGATCGAATGGGTATCACAGAAAACTGGACTGAACAAGAAAGAACTGTTGGACAGATAAAGGGCAATAAAATAGCATAAAATCATCTTTTAAGACCACTTTTGGACTTATTCAATATCCAATCGGCAGACCAACCAACTACTGCCAGAAAAATTATTAATCATTGTACATATGTACAAATTAAAAATGTTCGAACTCAGGCAGTCTATGGTTATCATTCATGACATTTCGCAACATCAGTTTTTCAACCATCACAAAAAAGTTCACATCAAGACGTGTATATTTTTTAATCGATTAATATTATTAAACGCGTGTCATATCATCATTTCGATTCTCAAGCGATGCGGTCTTATCCTCGTTGCGTTTAAGAAGTCATGCATCTTTTCATAAAAAATGAGGATAGTGGAGATGCTGCGTTATTCACAGGGACTTCGTTGCGTGCTGACTTACAATTTATCGAAATATTTTACTAATGTTAAAATGCTACAAGGTCTGTATGGAACTGCTTTTAGACCAGCGCAGCGTCCTAAGCCCCTCATAATATGGCCCCATATGGTGCAATACAGTAACATCCTAGCACTTAAAAGTCAAATAGGAATATGTATTCAAGGAGCGTGTGAAAAAGTATATGTGATATTTTGATATTTATCAGCTCTATTTGCTCTATTAGTCTCACTCTGATCTCACTTTCTCCTTAGTTGGTAAAAATCATGTAAAAATCTTAATTCTTGGCTTTCTCTTGTATCAATTGCCCCATAAACAGAGGTAGAGAAAGCAGATGTGGCACGAACTTTAAATATTCTGACTCTTCATGCGAGTCGAGTTTTATGTTTTTCGTCTTGTAGATTTGACATTATTTTATTTTGCATTGTGCATTGGATTAATTTATCTTGTTTAGCTCGTGTTTAAGTTCATTACACATTAGTGATTTATTCACTGTTAAATTGTATCGAAAATTGTCTATCTTGCCGATCATATGTACTATGTACATACATACCTGACTACCTGAGTATGGAGTATAAATAAGAAAGAAACTGCAAAGTAGTGTCAACAATGTCATGACCAACTAATACTGAATAACAAATAAAACAATTTAATTGTAAAATACATGTGTTTTCCATCAAGGTTTCAATTAGTCCACCCCACAACCCCACCCAGAGTCCAGCAGTAACCCTGCTGAAGGCGGCGAAAATTAGAAATGAGCAAAGCTCTGGATACGGATGACAACTATGTCACTTTTGGAACTGCTTTGGATCCAATTGAGGAGGGTTAGTTCAGTTCATACATCATATCATCACAGATTCGTGCTCAGGCATCAGGTGTCTTATAATTCATAAAAACTAGAATCTACATACTCATAATTAATTAACTTATTTTACAGAGGAAGTGGCAAGAAAAAAGCCCATTACAGTTTCAGAACAGGTCGCTACGGATGAAAATGGACGACGAAGGTTTCATGGTGCCTTTACTGGTGGTTTTTCTGCTGGATACTTCAATACTGTAGGATCTAAAGAGGGATGGACACCGTCTACTTTTAAATCTTCTAGAAGTGAGAGGGTGGGACAGCCAAAAGGTCAAAATGTCACTGATTTCATGGATGACGAGGCAAGTTAAATCATCCAGTAATTTGATTGTGAAGGATTAACAGGCGCCTTCATATATTTTATTTTTATATGACTGGATTTATAGGATATTGGCTCGTTTGGGATTGCACCTCAAGTACTAAGACCGACTGATGACTTTGCCAAAGCAGAAGGGGTGACAAGCAGTAGAAAGAGACCCAAGGCCACGCAGTCGGATGGACCGATTCCTGGTGTACCTGTGTTAGAGCAAATTATTGAACCTGTCAAGTAATTTACCGATATCCTTCATTCAACTGCCTCTTTTTGTCAACACTGGAAAATAAACCAAAAAAAATTTTTTTACAGAGAGACAGTGGGAATCAGGATTTTAATAAAAATGGGTTGGAGACCCGGTCAAGGAGTTGGCCCTAGAGTCGGAAAAACTATCAAGGAAAAGTCTAGACGTCGGAAGAAAGAAAAAGACTCCGAGCAGTTGGAAATACCTACTATTGTTGACGATGAAATAGAAATCATTGAAAATGAGGGCCAGAAAAAACGGACTTATGGTTGCCAATTGCCTCCAGAAATCACAAGAAGTCGAAAAGACTCTGCGGGATCAAGTGACGACGACTTTGATTCCGATGTTCTATACGCACCAGAAGATGTTGACTCACCACTATGCAACCCTAAAGAAAATACGTTTGGTCTTGGATACAAAGGACTGGACCGAAGTTCTCTTGTATCTTCCAGTG
The DNA here is from genome assembly GCA_906901685.1 of Desoria tigrina. Classification (NCBI taxonomy): domain Eukaryota; kingdom Metazoa; phylum Arthropoda; class Collembola; order Entomobryomorpha; family Isotomidae; genus Desoria; species Desoria tigrina. Next base: position 5,770,634 of record CAJQTU010000007.1, read on the forward strand.
GGCATGTAGATTTATTCGGAACACAGTTGAAGTTTCGGGGGGATAATAAAACATCCGGCGTAACAGGAGAGGTTAGGATAAGATTTCATTCAAATTCACTTACGACTTAACCTGAATTTTTAGCAGTGCGTATAAAATTCAGTTCGTGTCAAATCCAAACCGTATGCGTATCTAGCTTTAGTTCTTAGTTTTTTTTGCAGAGAATAGGTTATATAACTCACAATTACAATTAAAATTATTGATTTTAAAATTCGCAAGTTCTGAAATGTTTCATGCCATTCGTTCAACAGGCTTTTGGAATTGGTGCTTTCGAAGAACCCGACGAGGATGTTTATTCTAGAGAAGATTTATCCCAATATGATTTCGAATTGGAGACTATGGAAGAGCGTAGGGCAAGAAAATATAAAGAAATTCAAGCAAAAGCCAAGAAAAGCCAATCAAACGGGTCTTTGAGTGGGTTTATTCTCTCAAAGTCATCTGGTACTAGAAGAAAATTCTTTCCACCTCCTCATCTGCCGCCTAACTTCGAACCAGTCCATTCTCAGAGAAAATCACGATTCGAAACAGCACCCCCAGTGATAAATTTGCCTTCAATTAAAAGAGGATTGGAACGTCACAGTCTTACAGTACAAGAGCGACAAATTCTTCTCGGTGAAGAAACTTCAGCAATAAAATCACCAGGAAGCACAGATATCGTCGATCCAGTCATAACTATTGACGATAAAAATGATGCCACGCCTTCGTTACGACCGGAAGATGATCCATCGATTATTGAAAGAGTTGAGCGTATCAAAAAATTTGTACAAGTATTACAAGCTCACAGTGCGGCAAAATCTGATGATGTCGCGACCTTAAAATCAAATTTTAAACCATTTTCAAGAAATCCAGAAAAGCAAGACCGTTATGAAAAGTATTTGACTTTGGTAGCAGCTGGATTCCAAGGTATTTATTAAGTATCGGAGATACTTTATGTTTTCGTTGATGGTGTCCGTCCGTCTGTCCGTCCGTCCGTCATCGCGATAACTCCAGAACGGTTTAACTTTTTCAAATTTTTCTTTCGAATATCTATATAGGACATCCAACCGGAGGTCAGGTTTGTTTGGGGGCCTTGCAGGTCAAAGGTCAAGGGGGGAAAGGTCAAAGGTCAACATTTTTTCCAATAGCAACCCCCCATGTGTGATACATCGATGGAAAGCTATTGTCAAGGGCTATTCAATAGTGTATATGATTTGGGGGTGGGGTCACCCCCTGACGGGTGTGGAGGGGTCAAATAGGTCAAAAAACAAACATATATGTGTGATACCTCATTCGAAAGCTATGATCAAGGGCTTTCGAATGACGCATTAATTTTACTCTATGACTGGGGCAATTTGAGATTTTCGATATTTTGTGTGTTTTAATCGTTTGATACGTCATTCGAAAGCTATGATCAAGGGCTTTTGAATGACGTATGTAATTTTGCTCTATGGTTGAGGCAAATTGAGATTAATCCAGTGATACGTCATTCAAATATATCAAATATATATAATATGATTTGTTAATTATGTGATTACTCTCCGATACTTTGCTATATGCATTTGAATGGTTTATTTTAGCTTAATTGTTCTATTGTTCATACATATATACTGACATTTCTGTCCACATATGAAATATATTTACAATGTTAAGGATATTTTTATGAGACACAAAACGTATTTACACCACTGTCTACTAAATATAGATTGTGTGAAGGAGCTTCAGCCCCTGGAAATGACCGAGTGGGAAAGAGATAGAGAAAAATTAGAATTCGAGAGAGCCGCGGACATTTATAAACCTCTGAGCGGTATCATGTCTTCGAGATTCGTATCGGCAAAATCTCATGACATATCACATATCGGTAAGTGCCTTTACATAAGTGACCGTGACTAAATTAGAAAAACAATCACTTAAAAAAAAGCTGTCTAGATTCAATAATTTTCCTATATCGATGTCAATGCCAGTCTATGTACGATGTTTGTATAATACTCCACCATCGCTAAAACCGACACATTAATGTTGAGATTCGTATTTCAGTTCCCGAGAAAGAAATTCTCAAGGAGAAGGATGCGACTGAAGATCCTAAAGTTGCTGCCCGCTTGAATCTTTTTGGAAAGCTGACTCATGAAACGGTTGAATGGCATCCTGACAAGCTGCTTTGTAAACGATTCAATATAAAAGACCCCTACCCCGAGTAAGTTATTTCCTGTCAAATTCATTCCCACTCATATAAGATACGTATGTAAATAGTGATCCCTAATACCAATACTTTCCCTTTGTCGCATTTAGCTCAAAATTCGTTGGGCTACGTGGTGGGCCATCTTCGAAAAGTGTGAAAACGATTTTTGAGGAACCCCAGGTTGTGGCAGTTCCTGTTGCAGTTGTTCCGAAAAAGTCACTTTTTGATAATCTGGACTTTAGTAAACCTCCACCTGGACTTTTTCCGGGAAACAGCATTAACCCAAGAGAATCTGAACCGCCGCCACCGGGCACTGGGGCAGATTCATCACACCAAACACAGACATTAGATTTCCAGACAAATTCAAACACTGACGAGAAGGAAAATGTTCCTGTTAAGGCTTCGTTGGACCTATTCAAAGAAATTTTCGCCGATAGTTCTGAGTCGGAAGATGAAAGTAGCGCTGATGCCTTACAAGTGGAGATTAGTACTAGAACCAACAAAATTGCTGTCGAGCAAAATGATAAACGAAACGACTCCAATGGGAAATCTAAAGAACGTGATGATTATTATAAAGATACGACCCAGCCCTTGAAGGACAAAAGGAGTGAAGTGCGGTCCAACGAGAGGTCAAAAGACAATGAAAGGTTGTCAGAGAAAGTCAGTGGGAAGAAAGGCATCTTTGACAATTTGGACCTGTCGAAGCTAAGTAAGGGAAGTGAATCTAAGAAAGAGGGACGAAATTGTCCTTTATCTAACACCTCAGCCGAAAATAGAGAAAGAGAAGACGATGAAGATGATGATTTACTATACGGCCCTAGGGTTCCTTGTCCGGGGAAACCACTTTCTACTTTTATCCCAAATTCAAAGCCACAATCTCTTAGTCAACATCCTCTCCCATCTTCTACTTCAATGACATCCCTATCGATGAAAACTTCCCTAACAAATAAAGATGACGTAGTATGGGTTGAGAAGGATGCTGTTAGCAAGAGTAGGACAAAAAGTAAATTAAGACATTCTGCAAAGAAAGTCAAGAAAAGTAAAAGTAAGAAGTCCAAGTCAAGGCACAAAGAGAAACACAAGAAAAGCAAAAAACACAAGCACAAACGAAATAAACTCTCAAAATCTCAGAGTGGACATTCTGATAGTTCTTCTAGTTCATCAGCAGACGAAGTTGATGCAAAAATCAGAGGTGATGGATCGTCTGACGATTCTTCCTCATCCATTACCATTCATGGTTCTCTAGACCAAAAAGCCCTTCTTGCCCAACTCAAAAAGATTTCGAGATCGAATTGATCAATTGATGTGGAATATTATTATGAGACTTTGATTAAAAGGACAAGATGAAATTAAAACTTAAACTACTTCTTAAAGATATATTCGTTACGATTCATCGCAAATATTTATTACCATTGCAATTATATAGCTAAAAACCTACGTCATACATAATGTAAACCAAATACAAATTTTCGTGGACTAACTCCGAACATTATTAGCATGTACTGTACTACGACAATTAGTTACATATAAATTTTAAAAGTAAAATTGTTGACACGTCCAAAATCGTTGAGATGACATGACAAATCCAACACAGCATATAATTTGGAGGACAACGACGTCCCCTTGGGTATTGCTACAACAAACTTTTCCCAAAACTACATGAAGACACGGATGAGATGATGGTTGTCACAAAGCGGTCCTGGGAATTAACCTACACAATAATATAAAACAGACTATAATAGCTTCAATACACAATTCATAGCATATAACATTTTGACCGTTACCCCTAGTCTAAACTCAATTTTCCTGTGTACACTTGGCTAATTCGACAAACAAAAGTTGAAGGTATTTATGAATGCATTCATAGTAACTTTGGAAAATCACACAGAATTTATGATCGGAGTAGTTAATCAAAAAGTAATTTTACTACATGTATTCAAAGAAGAATGAGTATGGAGTAGTCTCAGTCTAAGTAATAAATTCAAATCATAGAATTTCATACGAACGAGACTGATTAACATCATCGACACTCCATTTAACTGTCGAGTAAATTGCAAATAGCTTCAAAAATAGACCAATACCGGACGAGTGCTAGTTTATTAATTACAAATTAAAGCAAATCAAAATTAAATTCACATTATATTTGAAATACAATGCAGACTAGCAGTACGCCATTTATTAGCTATTTCGTTACTATTCTCAATACTTATATCTACTTACATCAATTGGTAGGGGTATGAAATCTGGCTAATTTCAACTTCCAGTCACTCCAGGATCCAAGAAGACTGCTTCCGCAGTCGAAAACAGAGCTAGGCTCGCGATTCTCACCCCACGATAATACTTCCTACGAATGGTATTCTTAAACAGCAACAACTCGCAACTTCCTTCGAAACGAAAAATAATCACACAAAAATTAATTACAACTATTGGTGTCAGGGCATTTGACATTAGATTTAAAGTCGTGTCAAGTAAACTTGGACGTTCAGATGGGTTTGTTTAGGGAACAATGAATCTTCATGGTTCATCAAAGCGAGCTGAGTGGATCATCATAAAGTCCTTTTATTTTTTTGAAACTGAATTTATTGATTGAAAATCGTAGGTAATTCTTTATAGAACGTTAAGAAAGATTTTACTGACGCAGCAGAAAACTAAGCGGCATTTGTTAACACCGGCACAAATACTTGAAATACTAAAAGTAAAGATAGATGTTATTTTTGAAGTACGAGTAAAGTGAAAGGTACTTACGTTAGTACACGGTTGGGGTTGACATCTTGTAGAACAAATTCACCAAGGAGCTTTTTCAACGAAACATCTGAAATTACAATTGAGTTTAACCACTGGTCTGTTATTAATGTCGTCATATAAGTATATCATAATATGTACGGCAAAACCCATCTTCCTCTCTTCATTGAATGGAATAGTAAAAGAAAAATTAATTCATTTTGATATGAATATTTACATATTTTTGAAAACCGTAAACTACCGATCAAAAAATGTATGGCCGAAATAAACGAACTCTTTGCTCATCAAATATGTACTTACAGAGGAATGGGTATGCGTAGGGTAGGGAGTCTCAGTCTAAGTAATAAATTCAAATCATAGAATTTCATACGAACGAGACTGATTAACATCATCGACATTTACGGAGTGACAAAAATGTCAATTAGAGACAAGTGACTAATCTGACAATGAGTAATTAATAGCATTTTTAATACACTTACATTTATTCTTAGATCGTATCCAGATGAAGTTTTTGCGATGAAAAATCTAAAATTACACAATAGATCAACCGTTTAATTAGTTACTACTGACATTACACGCAATAAAAACTTGGTAACTTTTTCATTGTAATAGTTTTCTCAGAATAAGCGGTATCAGCATAGGCTTCAGCCAGGGATAACTTTAAGTCCATCATTGTTGAAAATATTCTCATTCTCATATATATAGATACCCAAATAGACCATGCAACGATCTCGAATGTAAATTGTAATGATAATAGCTCAATTCAACAAGCACAGAAAACTACAAACGACGTTTTTATCTACAAACAAGCTATGAGTATGGTAACATTTGGAAAATTACACTATAAAGGATGAAATGATAGTATTATTACTTTCTTACATGTGTAATTGTGATTTTTGACTTTAGTTCCACGAACCTTGCATTTTGTTGTCAACTTGATGTGAGAGGGAGTAACGTCCCCCCTAAACATTTCTTTACCCCTCCGCCATCAATAATGAAGTTCCGAATCTGGAAATCACAAATCAGCAAAAAAAAAAATTTGCTTTAAAAATACAGTGCATAAAACATAAAATTAAATTTTTTTAAATTGGCAATTGGCTTTTACTCAGAGTAAGCAATCTCAGCATAGACATCAGCCAGGGATAACTTTAAGTACATCATAGTGGATTTTATTTTTGTAAACGTTTCTCGTCAACTGGTTGGGAAAAACTCGTTTCATACTTTATCTATAATATGCAGTCGCATTGACTATATGCTACCAATATATATAGACGAAATGAGTTTTACCCGGCGAGTCAACTAGCATACGGACTGAAAATTCGATCTCGAGCCAACAATTAATCAACGTCTTACGAAGTACATGCAGAATGTAGTCAATTGTACTTACGGTATATACTTAAGTAGGCTTGTATATTATCCCATGTTGTTCAACCAGGCGAGCATATTTCATTCGTTGGGAACAACATAAGAACACGAAATGTTTTCTTTCTTTCCCACCAATCCCATGGTAGGGTGAAGGTATTCTGTGAATGACAACAGTACTTTTAATTACTAATAGAATGAAACAACATTACTTTCATATACAACAGCAGATGCAGGAAATTGCAGCCATTAATCCTCCATCTGAACTGTAATTAAATCAATTCTTTTTTGTGTCAAGATCGACTTTTATCAGAGTGGTTTGTTTAGGGAACAATGAATCTTCATGGTTCATCAAAGCGAGCTGAGTGGATCATCATATAAAGTCGTATGCTACACTAAAGTTACGTTACTATTTCATATCGAGTGGAAAACAAATTTCCAGGCATGAAATGCTTAAAACCAATAATTGGAACAAAAAGACGTTGTATTTTATTTTACTTTTCAAATTCAATGTTATCTAGGTATTTATAAATTTTTACTAATTGATAGCGAAATCAGATTAAAAAGATGTATCACTTACATTTAAAATCCACTTTAGTCCATTTTGTGGCGTCCATCTAAAAATAGAAAATATTACAAATTAATTACTATGCCTGGTTTTGACCATTTCAAAATGTTCGTTCGTGATATGATCGACATTAATCAGATTGGTTTGTTTAGGGAACAATGAATCTTCATGGTTCATCAAAGCGAGCTGAGTGGATCATCATTTAATGTCACATACTATGCTAAGTTCGCCCAACGAGTGGAGCACTAATTTCAATTTCCGATCACCAAATTATTAAAAACAATGATTGGAGAAAAACAACGCAATGTTTTCTTTTACTTTTTGACCTTAATGTTCTCTATAAACATCTAAAATTCGACTGAAATAGGTTTATTAGGTACTTACATAACGGTACTGCATTCCCGATTCACTTGGGTTGGATGCATCATAATTGATTAAGTCCAACATACCTAAATTTACAAATATGAGCATTTAAATACTAGCTAATGACTAGCTTCTATAGTTTATTTTAAATTTCCGTGTTCATATGGACATTCAGATTGGTTTGTTTAGGGAACAATGAATCTTCATGGTTCATCAAAGCGAGCTGAGTGGATCATCATAAAAGTCCATTTCCAACACGTATTATTGAACGGATCAATGAATTATCGAATAGATACAAGTAATAACTATGGTAGTGCAAAAATGTCATTTGAAAACAGGAAAAAAACCTATATTTTAAAACGGCGGAGTGGTAAAAGATACTCTCAAAAATTACGGCTACCTTGAACATGAAGGAATAGATGATACACTTACCCAAATAACTAGGCATCAGTATTTGAAGCGTGTGTGTAACCAGGATTTAAAAATACATCGATCAGTAAAACAGCATTATTCCGATCTTGAACATCCAGATATAGGTAGGTCAAATAGGTCTTGAGATGAAACAGTAAACAACAACATTATTACTTTTTCGGCTTTGGGGCTTATTTTCCTTATCATTTACAAAATTTAAAATTAAATCCTCTTTTCATGTTGAGATGGACATTCAGATTGGTTTGTTTAGGGAACAATGAATCTTCATGGTTCATCAAAGCGAGCTGAGTGGATCATCATATTTAGTCACATGCTCAACATGATTGAAAAAAGTTCATGACTGTTGTGAGTATCGTGTTAAAAACAAGACATTCACACAGTCGGTTAAAACTTAAACTAAACGTCTTCAAAATACCGAACTAGCATGTCTAAGAGAACTATTTTCTGGCAAGAATTACATCCTCCTGTCTACTCTAAAGTGAAGTGAAGTCACCCGAAAAGGCATTAATAATTTATAAAACAACACACTAAACTTACCAATGGGAAACACAATACAACTCCAAGAAACGGGAAGCAATGGAGGTCTCCTGTTCTTCTGCAATAAACCCAAATGGATCTCCTTCGCTTTCGATTCACAGCGTTTAACCACGACCCATTTCTTCGGCTTTAGTGAAGCTTCTCTGATACGTCGACATAAAAAAAGCCGGATTTCAAATGACGAAATAAGGCATCTTACATTCCTTGGTTCAAGAAACCAACCTAAAATTCACAAGGTCTTGCTTTTAGAAACATTTTAAAGAAAAAAATAAGCCATCAATGGTAATGACGGTACTGTTTTCTCAGAGTAAGTGGTATCATCAGAGCCTTTCAGCCAGGGATAACTTTAAGTACATCATTGACAAAAACCCTCACCTCACCTGACACGGCAGAGTCTAAGTAACCTGTGCAGTGTAGAACGGCATGGAAAAACTTGACAAGTGACAAGAAAGTAACTATAAAGCCATGCCACTCGTCCAACGTTTTTGTAGTTTGAACGTTGAGCATTGGATTTCCCTTGATAGCGAGTAGCAGAAAAACACAACATGCCACTTACTAAATAATTCCTGGAAGGAGAACCGTGCCATATATGTATTCCATTGTTCTATCCTACGATTTTCTATTCCGAGTTCACAATGGAGGCACTATCATTGGTTGAAATAGAAAGGTAGCAGCAAATTTCTCGAACCCTTGTCCTAGCCACATCTATTCCAGGCCCTGTATTCCCAGGCATGAAAAATCAAATCAGCGTTGCAATGGTTTGCTTTTCGATCCCAATGGCGAAATCTTTCAGGAATATCTGCAAAAAAGAAGCAACAGAAATTGATTATTTTATTTTCCTGAAAATTGAACCAGCATGCCAAGATATTAGTTTAGATTTGAAGGCGTTCATTCATTTCCCCTTATAACTTGGTACGATAAGAACGTTGCTTGCAATAAATCATACATCTTCACGCTGGATTCTTACAAAAAACAAACATAAACCGGTAATTAGGGGTGGGCCGAGCAGAGATTTTTGCTACCGAGTCGAGCACCGAGTATTTCAAAGAAAAATTAATACTCGGCGAGTACTCGGCCGAGTACTCGGTGAAATACTCGGTGAAAATAACTCACCGAGTACTCGGTTGAACCGAGTTTTTTTTGGCTAAAAAAATGCTGTGCGTGGGGTAGAACGAGAAGATCATTGAGTGTTATTTCTCACAAGAATGTATTAGAGAGTGAACTGTCAGAATCGGGTGATTTTTTTACCATGTAAACTGCCAGCCATATTAACTATGAAAATCGAAAAATTAGCTGCCCAATTTTTATATTCAATATGATTAAAAAATGTTTGAAGTTAGGAGGAGCGCCCATATAAGATACATGGGGGAGAGCCGGGAGCGCGGAAGAGACTTTCTCCGGCTTTCCTCTAGCATACCCATTTTCCCTTTCTCCCACGCACCACTATCCAAGGATAAGCGACGTTAAAATTTCTAAATTTCTCCTCCAAATATAAATCCAACAGTTAAAATGTTAAAAGATCATTACATTAAACCAGTAATTGAAATAATCGTGATAAATAGCCAGGCACTTGATCTAGTTGAAAAATTAATTGGATTAAAAAGTAATTAATTTCAAAACCTTCAATATTTATAATTTGATCCGAAAAAAGCCCGTTATATGAATTGTAGCAATAATTGACAGTTTCATCACTGCGCACTGATCCAAAATCCTAGAGTAGAGGATCATATAATATATTAGAATTAAAATGATATTTTTTGCTATAATATATTATATGTTTAAATATTTGTGCTTCGGCGTATGTTGTTTTTGAAAAACCCATCATGCAAAAAATATTGCGAAAATATTTAAACTTTTAACATTATTTGAGCACAAAAAATTATCGAATTTTATATTCTAATTGTATGAGAACTATTGGATTTATATGTGGAGAGAGAAATTTAGAAATTTTAACGTCGCTTATCCTTGGATAGTGGTGCGTGGGAGAAAGGGAAAATGGGTATGCTAGAGGAAAGCCGGAGAAAGTCTCTTCCGCGCTCCCGGCTCTCCCCCATGTATCTTATATGGGCGCTCCTCCTAACTTCAAACATTTTTTAATCATATTGAATATAAAAATTGGGCAGCTAATTTTTCGATTTTCATAGTTAGTATGACTGGTAGTTTACATGGTAAAAAAATCAGGCGATTCTAAGAGTTCAATCTCTAATACGTTACTTGTCAGTTCAAGTGGTAACAGTTAAAATCTGGTGTTTTTTGTTTTGTTTATGTTTATAATTCTGTCGAAGAGGTTGTAAGATGTCAGTTGAAATTTGGTTGCCGTTGTTCAAAAACATTACCAACCACATTATAAATTCATGAAAACTCGGCAAGCTCTGTAGATAACTCGGCCGAGTAATACAACCGAGTACTCGGCCGAGTAGTTCCAAATACCCGGCGAGCCCGAGTACTCGGTTAAACCTCAAAAATCACAAATTTCATGCCGAGTACTCGGCATGCCGAGTACTCGGCCCACCCCTACCGGTAATGTAAATAGTGAAACAGAATGAATCAATAAATATCCTATTGAGAATTCTCAAAAACAATATTATCAAGTCCAGCAGGTCGGGAGTACCTGATCATACAAATATCTCCCAACCAACTGAATATTTTATGAACAATAACCCTTTTCCTTTCGTGCAGTTGCTATTTGCTATAAAGTCTGTCGTTCCCAACATAATTCACTTTACAAATTTACAATTTGCATTGACCCTACCGCTTTCTCCTTCCTACTCCGCCATGCCTGTATATATATATGTAACTCTGGACTACAAACTGTTACGAAGCTTGCAATGCACTCTGACATTTGTCAGATGAGATTCAATTGCCGAAACTGTTTCAAATCAAATTCTTCGCGAGTACCAATATATATGCAAAACGTATCTTGATAGGCTTTCCTCTTCCAAGATTCTTACAACTAAAGGCACTTTCTCGTCCAAGGATATTACATAACCTTCTCACAAACAAGACACTAGCAAAACACACCTGATACCCTAACAATATCATTTAGAATCAAACCAGATACCGTTTTTGATTCTCACGTGTCTAATGCTATAGTCTTTCTATTTTAGACTTTTGACGAATCAACATAACAACCCATCTCGAAACCTGTTCACGCCGAACAAGTTAACTTATTGATTTTATGCACTTTCATTTATATATAACAAAAAAAACGCACATAAAAGACACGGATTTCATTAGGTAATTGACCAAAGAGTGCTACGTTTCTGGCAATTCTTTCTTGAATTATCATAATTCTACAATTTCCAAGCAGCCTGCACTACTCAACATGGATACTTAACCTTCCGTAATACAACCCTTCAGTGTACAAGCCGATGTGATGAGCCCGGCTGGAACTTTCTCGACTTTCTCCAATCATTATTCCCTACCTACTACTTAACTTACTACCTTCATGAATTCAACCAACTCTTATCCCGTCTCACATAAATCCCCCCCCCCCCGATTACAATAACACTGTCCCGCAGTCCCTACAAAGGCATTCATTACCGTCTGCCTTTATAACGAGCCCAATTCCATGCAACATCAAATCCATTGATTGAAACTCCACGCAGTGAGACTTGTCAAATTTGGCATACAAAGAGGCAACCTGACTGGGTTAATATGTGTATAAACCAGACTTGACGAAGGTAAAGACAGACGTAGGAAAATGAGAGGGCAATTATCAACTATTAATTTTGTTCTCATTACTCTAAAACATGCACATTTTCATCATCTTTATGAACAGCACAAGAAGTCGAGGCATAATTTATTTCATAGTTTCTAACTTATTCCATTCCCCTGACATGAAAACAAAAAACCCTGTTTCAAACCATGGCATGGAGTTCCTTACTTAAGAAGCATGTAATTATTTTCTCCGGTCTAAAACTGGCAACTATTAATAAATTCCCGTGCTTTTGCTTTGTGGACTTGGATGAATGATCTGCTTTCCTCTCAACCTTTGCAGATATTATTAATAATATATAGCATATTAATCATAGCTAGAAACTCCTTTATGAAATTAAGCACATTCACAGTTCACATCTATTATTCTCCTCGACATGCTGCACCATGAATAAAAGCTGCCTTTCTCATTATAGAAATCCGAGAACCAGTTTTCTACTCGTTGAACGGAAAGGAAGGCAGATTCCAGTCATCATTTATTTTTACAGCACCATCCTGACAACTGCAACCTGCTGAACTCAACTTATTTTTTATTATAATTGCAAGTAAATTGTTGAACAATGAACCGGTAGTTAATGATGTTCAGAAACCTTCAAGGGCTTCTTTAATAATCATAGAGACCATAAGTTTTTATTCATCATTATATCATTCACCGACTACTCTTCGTGCTCGTCAGATCTGAAATTTTTCTGCAGGAAGAAAGAGCCCACTTTTGGGTAGGATGTTAAACACATCCAAGTTGATCCAAGTATAAAAAAAACTTCTTATGCGGTTGGACATGGAACTCTACTGGGAACTCGAAACTTTCTCCCTACAAATTCATACCAACTTACCAACATTTCTTTTTATCAACTTTTGATTTTACTTCTGCCTCTTTTCTGGTGCGTCTTTTCTGGAAGGATTTGTATTGCAAATACCTGAGATCCAACTTTTTCAAGTTTACCTTGCTACGCCTTGGACCATATATATATATATATTGTATTAAACTTTGCAAAAGGAAAAAATACATGTGAATAAGTCAGCGGTGAATCGTATTGAACCTCAACAGGAATCTCCAAATTCTACAACCATTCGCTTTCACTCCTCAATAATTTCTGTTCATGATCCGATTAGTTTTTTAAATCTAGGTCTAAGCATAAACGACCAAGGACAAAAATCAAAGAAGTGTGAGCCTCTTTCGATTTCTGCCAACTCAAAAGAAAAGTCAAAGAGTTCTAATTCCTATACAAAAAGTAGTTTAGTTAGTGGAACTGTGTGACGACAGATTTCAAAAACGGAAAACCTTTAAGTTGAACAGACTAACAGAAAATTACAATGCCGAATTCAATATAAAAACTAAAGTACACGGGTCATATTATTCATTTCTTTTGTCCTCTCTATTTTGTTCACACAAACGCAACCAGTTATATACATCTTCAATCTTTAAATAATATCTCGACGAGGAAACGAAGCAACATGAAGCCATTAATAAATTAAGGAGTTCTGCAAATTTGGAAAGCAATAACATACTACGTTATGTTATTGTTATGCTAAAATACTAACCCCATCGTCTGCATCACTGCTTATCAGTTTACTTATGACAATTATCAATGATAAGCATACGAATAACAAAACTTTTCTCCGATAAGTTAAAAACATGCACTTTTAAATAATACAATACAAACTTGGAACCAAAACTTTAATTTAAACCCCTAATCTGGTGTCTTCAATAAGCGTAACTTTCCTATTCTAATCGAATTCCAAACTTCTGTTTAAACCATTAGGCATACACCCTACTGTAGACAGTGATTCTACATTAATCTTAACGAAAGCTTATTCCACGTCATCAAATTCTCTGCCACAATCTCATTCATTCATCTTGAAGGAATGTGAATTCTGGCTTTATATCGCTTCGTTCGAACCAGAATAACAATTCATGGTAGAAAAAAAAACACACCAGCCCGAACATTACAAACTGTTTGACTAATTAACTTACGTAACTAAATTATTATCAGAGCATTCCTTTCTAATCATTACCATACGTCGTGTATTTTGTCAAGACGGAAACCTAGGGGTTTAAAACCCCTAGAAAGACGGCAAAGATCAAGGTCATACTAGATAAAGCATTCAATTTGGATCTAAATTGTAAGTATTACAGGAGGGACAATAAATTATTTCTCAGCAACTGACAATCCTGATTTCAAGGAATTTACTCCTGATTCAATCTGTAACGCTACAAGCATCTGCAGAATCTTCAATCTAGCTAGAAACCTCGGATCTAATTACAATCGCACACCACGACACCGCCAACGGAAGGGGATATTACGTACCTAACTCATTAGTTTGAACCAACGGAACCAAGTCAATAGGATAAAAAAGGTCTCAATCACTCACTGTCATGTCAGTTAGCTGTAGATAATATTTATCCAACTTCAGGAAGGGAGCAAACTATTAAACTCTTCATAATGATACGGAAAAACATCCTATTAAATCTCATAATGGCGAAGCACTTAAAACTTAAACTCCATAATACTGAATAGCTAAGCTCCACATCATTGCTCATCCTTATAAGCAATTTATAAACTTTTAATACCGTTATATATAAGGTTTGTCAGTTTCAAAAGTTAAGAGCTACATAAAATCCTCGTCTAGTCATTAAAACAGAACAAAGGCTCAATAATGCCATGTATTTATTGCTCAAGGGACACACTACTATTTCCAGTAAAGCCTTCTTAGTCTGTCTCTGCCGGGTAGTCTTGTTCACAATATTATTATTTAACGATGGTTTTCAAGCCGGATTTAATCGAGGGGCAATACAGCCTTAAGCTGGCTGGAGTATTATTGAATTAAATTTCTTTTCCTTAGCTACTCACCAACTGCGAGCATAAACGTACTGACTTGACTAGTGACCATACTTACTTGCTTACTTTCCCTGCTGGCTGACTTCAAAAATCAATAACAATTAATGCATGGCAATTCGTCCGATCATCAATTTTGATTTAACGAAGCTGGAGAAGCAAAACCATGTATTTTACAGAAAGATTAACTTGACAAACTAAGATGTTCAAAACTCTGTTTTAATTTTATGTGAATTTGGATAAAAATAGAGACATGTCATTAACTTAATTCAAGTCCAATCCATTCTGAAAGAACAAGAAAAAGAATCCCAATTTCATTTAATGACTGCAGAACAAAATGCAAATCATCAAATATCAAAGCAGCAAACAAAAAACTCATCAATAAAACTGACAATACAAAGATTAAAATAGCTCTAAGCTCTCCATGAATCAACCAATGCAATGCAGTTACTACTTCACTTCTAGTTCTAATATGCTCCAAGTCAAAAGTAGGACCTTAATCTACTCAGGATCCCCAAAAAGAACTCATAAATCTCTTCAAGCAGATCCTCTTTTAAACCTTTCTTCACAAACCCATGCACCATAAAACTGTTACTGCTCACCCACGATAATCTGTCAAAAAGAGCATGATTTAAGGTACATGATTGGATTTCCTCAGGTGAGTTATAAATATAAAAGATCCTTTCCTTCCAATAATGCAGCATCTCAAGTGTCACAAACCTTGAACATTTGTACTTCGGGTAACAAGACAGAAAAGGAGAAAGGACTTTGCAAAAAGGGTTTGAATTCGGTCTTCTTGTCATCTTCATCTTTCCTTTCCCATCGACGAGGGAGGGAGGTCGACCGTCTAACGACAATATATAAGGAGCTCGCTGAAATGCTGGAAATATCAACTACACCTCGCCTTCTATTGTACATTACACTCAAAGGTTGACAGGTGAGTATGTAATGTGTGATCTTTTTTTATGTCTACAATTTCTACGAACGTATGTGTTTCCTTTATTAAGTTTCACCTTTAACTTTCTCCATTCCTTGCGCACAAAACCGCCAGGAAGAACTTCTCTCCGGCCGGGCTCGAGAAGACAATGGTAGAGAGATACAGAAATTCGCAGAAGGGACGTGGGAAAACACGGATAACCGGATAAAAGAGTCCTTCACATCCCTTGCTTAGATTAGATAGACTTTCGAATTGAATGAGAGCTGACTCCAGCTCTTGCACCCACTACTACTATATACATACACGAACAAGACCTAGAAAGCACTAGAATATAAAAATACTAAAAAATCCCAATTTGCCCATCGACCCTTTCTTTCTGTCCTACTTCCCACTTTTAACTACAACTTCCCAATCTCCAAAACATTTTCCAAGTCGAACAAAAAGACCCGGAGAAAATTCCGTTAGATTAACTCGTTTTAAAGTAGGCAAGTACAGAATCCCACGAAGAAAATACGGTTCAACGAGGCTGTTAATCAACCCAGCAAAACCGAACAGAGCGTTTTACAAATAATATTATACAACGGTTCCTACACAAAAAGAAACAAGACGAGAAAGAAAAGCCTTATCTCAACATTTGAAGGTTCTGTAGCGTAGGTCTACATAGTATATATAGCATAACCGAATAACGACGAGCAGGAAATTTAAGTCACAGGCCAGCGTCGAGTTTTTGGCCAACTCACTACGTTTCCCCACAGCCGGGTATTTATAGGGTGAATTTCTGGCCCATGTCCACAGTCCGCACGTTCACCACTGACGAACATACCACGACTTCAATAGTATACACACACTCACACACATGCACTTCATCTCGAGTAATCGGACGCCAAAAGCTAAAAAATCAAAGGCTGCAGCCAGCCAACTCCAACAAGAGACGATATTTCTTGAGCATATCATATCCTACAAAAACATTATTATTTCTGCTCATCCAGCGTGGATTAAAGACTCAAATAAGGACAGAACATCGGTGACAAATCCGTGATTTATTGCAACCACCTATCCATCTATCTGTCTCGTTTTCTGTGTACTGGAAGTGGAACTAGTACAAACAAATTGTGACTCTAGACTATCAATTGCAACTCCAGTGATAAGAAGCTCTAGTCTGCTCTAGCGCTTGTTTGTTCAGAGAATCGGCAATAACACGAATTGCTTCATCTTATCATCTTATAATCTCTGGAAAACCCTAATCCTCCAAATCAACATCGTCAATAAGTAAGTAAGCGTTTATCTACGATGTACCTATACTTTTCTTTCGAAAACATCTTCCTAAAAATACCTTGACTTAACTACAGACAACGCAACGTTACATCCTATTTTTCACAGGAAGGTTCAGTTTCGTTTCCAGGTTTATAATTCCAAATTCCAAAACTTCTTCCTGAACAAAAATAATCGTTATCCTATCCTAAGCAACTGAATGTCAACGTAATCACTCAAGCAGATTTTTTTTAACGATCGAAATCTTTAAATTTATTCCTCTTGTGTAGCTTTCCATCTCTCTCTTTTCCCGATCCTCGATTACAAAACTAATCCCTAAGGACATCCAACGTAATTAAGTCCAATAAAACTACCTTTTCCCAAAACTCCTTACTTGCAGACCTTCTTCTTCTATTCTACATCTGCATTTCTGCATCCCATATCATCCAAGAAATCGCCGAATCTAATCCTAATTTATAACTTTTCCGACACAACGCACAGACTCATAATCACATTATAAAACGAAGTTTTTTCTTTCTGACGGAGCAGCACGATCACGATTTCATGGGTTTCATTTCTTCCTAATTTATCAACAACTCGTTTGATTTCTCATCAAATTTCAAAGGATTTTCTACTCCACTTTCTCCATTACAGGGTGGCACTGGTGGCAGTAAAATCTTTTGTGTTTCCTTCTAAAATGAGGGATTTCCTCTTCTCTTACGCAACTGTAGCTCTCAAATGAACCAGTCTTTATCAAGCTGTTAAAAGCCTTTCGCTCGGAAGACTTTAACTCTAGTCAGTATAATTACCGAATTGCAAATACTCGGGTAATGACAACAACATTCCAATACGAACGAGTTAATCCTAGCTAGTTTCAATTAAATGAAGTTCCTTTCCTTTCCCTTGGCTAGTAATTTTGTGTGCCCTTCCAGTCCATCCATCTTTATTCGTTAATGAAGATAGTGCATACTACACAGTATTGCATTATTTCTGATTCCCCTATAAACCATAGACAAATAGACAGCCCTTCATTATATTTTTGTCGTACTAAAGAAATGGATGGGCAGAAATAAACAATAAAGGAAAACATGAAAATCGAAATTATCGACCAATAATTCGATTCCTAAATAAACATTCATTCAAATTAGGCAAGGCAAGTGAGCCCAGCAGGAGTTGCAACCAAGACCTGTGGTTTTCTCACGTATTTTCCGTCGCACTACTCCGAATTCTCAGGCCTAAAGTTGATTACGCTTGAAAACATAAATGGTAGGTTCAGCCATTATCGAATTTCCCCTTTGACTTAGCCCTAGATTTATTTCAACTACCACAAATAACTTAGGGTTTAACTTTCCTGTCATTGTCATTCATAATCCGACTTGCTCCTGTCAGAGACGTCAATTCACTCTGAGCTTATGTGGTCTTGTCTTGCCACAACCCATCAAGGTACAGCGGAAAATAAAGCCGCAATTCTATAAAACATGTTCCTCTAATTCCAACGTGCTTTCTCCATTACAGTACGAGATATAATATCCGCATATTTGAGACCACAAATCGAGCTCTGTTTCAATGTTTCTCCCCGACCTGCTGCCAACCATTATAGAAGCTTAGTCAACCATTAAATCGCCCTTATTACTTTCATTGACACCACCGATAAATTAAACCCTTAATCTCCTGCCCATGGCAAGGGAAATTATATAAAAATGGCTGGGAAACATATGCGCCGCATCTACAAACATATCCAATATTAATATAATATCGTGATTGATGATAACATTAGATGTTATCTTACTCCATAATGAGTCAACGAGCAAACGTTGCATACGCATTTCTATTTCTAATCAACGTCTCCTTCAACCCCGAACCAAATATAGATTTATTATCATTTATTCTGACCTTTCTGTTTTAATGTACGGTGAAAACAATTTGCAGTCATTGCAACCACGGTTTAACCTTATATCCTTTTTTCTTGGCAGGTTCTGTTTGCTGTTCGAAATTGCCAAATTTCAATTATCCACTGAATTGGATTGAAGACAACCCTTGCAGAACAACATAACCCGTAAACATCATCCAACCAATATTTCAAGAATTCCGTCATTGGGGGATTAGCCTGACTCAGAAATATAACAACAAAATCAAAAGATAGAATCCTCCGGCATCGATGAGACTTACTTCAGTGTAAGATAGGATCTGGTAAAATGCAATCACCACAAGTGAAAACAGACAACAAAGACCAGGAATCTGATTTACACTCAGATGAAAAACCCTCGAGATTTGTATCAGTCCTTGTGAAGTAGACCATTTTATCAGGGGCAATCAACCGGACCGCTTGAAAACAGGCCAAAAGGAAGGAGTTGTGAAGAAATCGATGAAACTTTCCAGTGACAAATACGACTTTTACTCTACTCTCAAAGCAAAGATCCGTTCCATAGATCAAAGATTCAACGGATTTAAGTCAAAAATTTATTCCACTTCCAAAACATTGTCGAGATTCATGGCAATAAGTCTAAGTTGTTCGTAGTTAAAAATGTTAAAATCTACAGAAACAGAGAAGTGCCAGTTATATCATTATTAGTTTCTCTGGAATCGGAGTCCTGTCATCCAATCGGACCATAAAAATCGGTAGATACGTTGAAATATTAAAACGAAGTAATTCAATATTCTCAGACAATTTTATATTGAGTGCATTTTTTGAACTCCTTATCTGAAGTGAATTACATCTCCGGTTGGGAGACGATTCAAATAAACAAGTCTGTCATTCCGATTTCATACAATCGCTGATATCCTTCTTAAATGCTTAGACAGCTCCTCCGGAGTTAATTTTGGAACAGAAAAGGCGTTTGTGAGAAGGACTGTGCTCAATCGTCAAAAAAAAAACTACCCTGCAATAGGCTCGATTCTGAAAGTGGGAAATGCTCCGTACCGAAACTCATTTGCACAGCAGCCTTTAACAAATTCTAAATCCCTTTCCTTGTCAGTTCACTTTCGTCAGTTGTGTTCCTTGCAGCTTTTCTGTTCTGTTCTACGAGATTGTACTCCGAGTGCTTGAAGTATTCGCCAAGTGTGATGGAAAGTATATAATATTATGGGCATAATATATTAGTCAAACAATTTCAAAACATGAACATTTCAACGCTGGATTTTTTCCTCGCGTCTTCTTATCTTTTCAAATGACATTTAACGTATCAGAGTTAATAGTGTGCATCGCCCTGATTTCCATAAAGTAGTGACCCCATTGTATCAACTGCCAGTAAGTACCAATACAAGATTTCAGTCATTCATTCATCCGAAAGCTTGTGCCAACACCGCAGTTACTTTCACTTAGTCGGAAAAGAGCCCAACACCCTATCGGTACTATTTGAATATATATCCACACTGACTCGCTTGAACTTGATCTATATAAACTTTGATAAGAGTAAAAGTCGGACAAGGGAATGATCATCATCCGTCCTAACTACTGGGCCATTTGGCAGTGGAATCCCATATTTTAATGTATTTTACCATTAGAACGGGGGGCGAGAACTAGAGTTTTGTGTGAAAAAAACTTACCTACTTTTACCAAGGATTCAAGGAATCACGAGTCATCCCATAATAATATGACTCTCGAATTAGACTCCTACTATCAAAATCTACGAGCAAGCCAGGGGAGATCGGCATCCATATGTGCACCAGGGTGTTCGGCTATGGAGACCGCTGCAATTGCCGCTGCTGCAGGTCGCCGTCAACTCCCCCCACATAATCTAAATGGACGTGGACAAGGGAACGACTACAATCATTACTCATCACACGGGAGTGGAGGAAACATGCACATTGTAAATAGCACGGCAACTCCAACTCGAACGAGGAAACATGGGGCACATCGGTCACAAAGTGCACGAGTCGTTGGGTCACGTCCCAAAATCAAAAGAAGAGAACAGGAACTTCAGGAATATCAACAACACCTTGATTTAGCTTCCTCAGACGGTGCCCTTCGTGATAGCCAAGACTCTTACAACCCTTTCTTGAACAAAGTGCCCAGTACGGGACGACTTGTCACTTCCACGTCGCTAGAAATGAGCCAGAACTCCCTTCATCATCAAGGTACTCCTCCTCCCCTTCAGCAACCTACAACAAATTCTGCCTTCCTATTATCTGCTGAACTCCCTCGTGATTCCCCCCATCTCATGAGACGGCATAGCGGTGGAGGGTACGAACGACGAGGGTCATCTGCTGATCAGAAGTCCACTCCAGAAAAGGATAAGTTGTGCTATGGCGGTCCAACCATTATTCCAACAATAGCCACACCCGAAGCGTCTCCTCATCCCGTCAGACGTGGGAATACAAATAATTCACAGCAACAACAACAGCAAGGTAGCAATAAGCCTACCGGACTCCCGAAATCCCCTACAGCCTCTCGTTCTGGCTCTCAACGACGAGTTAATTCGGTAAAAAGTCCTAAAAAAACGCCAGAGCGGTACTTAGATGTTCCAGACTCTAACCAGCAGACTTCACCCGATGATGAAGATGAAGAATCCTATCGCTTACGATCCTTCAGTTTAACTCCCAAAGGTGAGTGGCACAAAAGCCTTCCTCTACGTTTTCTTTATCTCACAATAGATTACAATCCCACTGCTACAGTTTCATCTTTCCCTGCTTTCTATAAATTCACTATATTCAGAGGATGTTAACTACATCGTGTCTGACTTCATATGTATTTTTGGGTCCTCTGTTTGCTCTATTATTTTTTTTTATACAGAATTGCCTTGTCGCATTAGTTTTTTTATTGCTTGTTAGACACATCTCCTTGCTAAACTTTCGAGTTCAAGAATATCAAATATGAAAAAATATACAGTAGACAAATCTGAGTGACTGACATTTACTTGCTTCAATGAATATGGCAGAAAACAGCAGGTTCATTTCTGTCAGGGTAAAAAATACATAAAGTATGCAGTTGATTTATTATTAAGTATATACTACGAAGTACCAATGTAGCTTCGAGGTAAAATAAGTTAAACCCTGTGTAGTAGGATTGCGTGTTTCGTTACAGTTCCGACGTTATAAGTTATTGTTAGTCCGTAGCCATTCTTGTTGCTCGGTCATCGTAATAATATTCGGAACTGTACTACTTATTTAATGTTTTTACTCCGCTCAACCAAACAATCCAATCGACTGACAGCGATCAAATAAAACAAACGGCCGCATGTAAAAATCTATTGCTGACCCGCAAATGTAGTAAAAATTAAATGAACCCAAGTTTTTTTAATCAACGAAACCAACCGCTGGTCAACAGATTTTTTTTTCCGAAGCCATAATTTATACTATTAAAATATAGCGGAACAGAACTACAAGATACAGTAATCATTTAATGCTTAGAAAAATTTAGAATCAGGCGATCCTTTGATCAGAACTGCTCTAATTGGTCATCAGACACTGATGATTCGACATATTTGAATTCAATCCGCATTTTG
The DNA here is from genome assembly GCA_906901685.1 of Desoria tigrina. NCBI lineage: Eukaryota > Metazoa > Arthropoda > Collembola > Entomobryomorpha > Isotomidae > Desoria > Desoria tigrina. Next base: position 5,793,018 of record CAJQTU010000007.1, read on the forward strand.
GAAGTGTTGGATATTGAATAATAAGAACAAGATCATTTTTTCAGATTCCAGTCCCTTTCCTTATCAGAATTCACAACGTGTACAAAAATAAACATTACTAATTAACTAACGCTTGAAATGAAATACGCTACTATATTACTAATTACTATACCGGGACCGGGGTACAAACGAGGGATCGAAGTAAAAGCAGTGTCAACTAACGAAAATTCTGGTTAAAAGAATATTAAAATAAGGAGATTAATTATATCATATCAGAAAAATAGCAACATATATGAAGTGAGTGCTTTAAAAAAACAGCATGGGACTTGGCAGCTATCCAGTTACCATCTGTGAATTCTCTGAAACTGAGGAACCCCTACTCTGAAGCTCGACGGAAATATTGGAACAGAAAACTGCAAATTGACTTCTAGTATAGTGTCAGTGTGTGCTAAGACTGATAAGTAAGGGTATAAATAAATACAGAGCATTTCTAAACCAAATGAAATAGGAGACACGAGTGAGAAAACCCACATTCGACATTACACAAAGTTGACATTTAGGATTTGGATGATTGAGTCCAGAATTACACAACGGCCTTAATCATCAACTTGTAATAGAATAATACGATTACAACTTACATGGAACTCATGAAAATTTTTCATGGAAGAAGTAGATCTTGCCCCTTCCAGTCGTGCTCAAACGTCAGCTAATAGCCATCACGGTTGAATTGATTCTCATCTTGACTTCCTGATGATGTAACAATGACCAGAACATAATGGGACACGGCTTTTAACGTTTGATTTTGAACTGGATGTGGATAGAGCACGCCGAACCAATTCTTTGAACTCCAAATTCTAAAACAACAGAAAACAAATCATTAGGAAAATTTCATCAAACCTGCAGATATTGTACACCAGCAACAAGCAACTTCTACTATATTTCAATTCAGATTTTACCTATACTAAACCCACACCCACACAGAAATCACTATTCGCCCTGTTTCACTCATCCGTTTTAGAAAGAATATACAACTACATTAACTACAAGCCAACAGCTCATGGCGACTAGAGCGAGCATGGTGCATTTATATTTACAATGTTGATCTTTCGATGGCATTTCAATTTGGCAAGGATTTCGTTGGTACTTTTCTCGGATAAAAAAAACGATAGCCGGAATCAGCATCGTATCATACTTTAATGGCTTGATATTTGACTTTTGAAACTTGGCAAAACGCGTGGCAATGTATGTAACAATATTTTTAAGCTCCAAATAACACTACAACCGTTTAGCTGTATACTTTCCTTCTACGTTCATCGGTATTTACCCTGACTCTTACGTGTCCTAATTGCTCTAATTTTCATGCAACCTCTCGACATTTTAACGTTTTAAACTTTGTTTCTCAGTGATAGAGAGGTAGCCTCTCTCTAGCCTCACGGAAACAGACGACAGTGTAAACAAATATATAATATTTCAATTTGATGTAGTCATCTATCTTTGTTAACAAAGGGTAGCAGTGAAGCGAAGATCAAACACCCTTTGAGGTACATGACAAGAGCTCGTTGATGTTTCTGTGGCGTTCATGCCATAAGGTACCGCAAATGGGAAACTTCACGCACAGCTCACGGGAGATCAGTTCTGGTAGCAGTTATGTTATGTCCAATTCTAGCAACAGTACCAACTGCACACACTAGTGCAGATCGTCAATATCAATATCGCTACTTCGGTATATTCGTATCCGTACAATAAATTAGGCAAACATAAGTAGCAGCTTTCTCCAGCAACATATATAATGATAAGTAAAGTAAGTGATTCATATGAAGTCTTTGAACATCTTACAACATGCTGGCGTAGCTGGGGGCATATAATTTAGTCGTTCGTAGAAGAGCCAAGACAGCAGCAGGAACCAATACTATATAGCCAATAGAACTAGAAGAATAAGTTTAAAAACAAACCAAACCTACGCCTGCCGTCAAGCCATTTAAATTAAATCCAACTTCACAGAAAATAAGTTGTGCAGTGCAGTGTGCACCTGGAATCCCTGCAAAGTACATTGAAATTGAAGAGACAATTCAGTCACAATTCTAAATACTACTAGCTCTACGCTCTTTTTGTCTTTCATCAAAACGGTCGGGAATGATAAAAACTTCAGAACTTTAATAAAGTTCTCTTCATTTCTTTAGAATCAGGAAGCCCGGAAAAGACAGAATAGAAGCTATGCCATGTACACACATTTTCAACGTCTTTCAACTTCAATGCACTATACGGTTTCATTTAATAAAAACTCTTGTAAATTTCTTGACAACAGAACTGTAGACATTGCTGGCTGGCAGCCTTCATAACATCATAACTTGCCTCAACATGTGCATTCCCTTCAGTTTACTCAACATCTACAATTATCATATATTCAACGTCCTTACGTCTCGCGAGACAAAAATTACAAACAACAAATAGCAACAACTAAATAACTAACGCCCCGTTGAACATATATACGCAGTTGGAAAATTCAATATCTAGCCAAAAACCCCGAACACTCGACTTTAAGTGGAATGACCTTTTCCTAAATAAATATAATATTACATTCATCCGAACTGATTTCCCAATTCTCACAACGGCGTTGCGTTGGCCTATTTAAATTACACAAGCTCATGATTCGGAAATATAGACTAGACTTCCGGTTAACTCCTATACAAATAGTTAAGCTAGAAGTCAAAGTCGGAATCGGAACACACAATTCGGAGGTTTGACAATCTAATAATACTAATGCTAAACTTTTAATTACACGGCTATAACTTTATTACTTAACTGACCTTAATTTCTTACAACCAAGTAACATATAAAACTACGTAGTCGTATAAACCCAACTACTAAGACTACTATCACTAACCAACCCACTACTATAACTACTTCATCAGCTTCATCCGTCTAGAACTAAGACGACTCTTTTTCCGCTAAAAAGGACTTTCCTTTCATGAAACTAATCTCAAACTAGAATAGATCTCCTTTCACCTTATTGCTCGTGTTTTTGGATGAGCGGATCCTGCATTATGAGTAAACGAGCTGACAGGAATTCCTTTGCTCTGCCGGTTTTATCTCCTCTAGCAATACAGACTTTCATTACGTATTTCCTTACATGAAAATAATCCTCGACTATTAGTACTGCAGACAGAGCAGAGCGCAGAGTAACAGAGACCGTAGACTATCAGATCTTTGGAAGAATAAAAAAGTTTCAATTTCCTCTATCAACCTCCACCAGTACTCCAGTACCTCCTTAGTAAGGCTAAGGAGGATAAAATAAATCACTAAATAATACAGCCTTTATACAGTTCAGCCCCCACGATTTTTGGGAAAAGAAAGCAGAGTGCAAGGAAAGGCGGCATATTCATTACAATTAGTTACTTTTCTCCCTACATAAGCTGTTGCACCTATCAGATGCTTTTTCGAACTGAGACTCTAAGCACTTTTTTTTACGAAGATTCAAGCAGGCTGTCTAATAATTTTGCTAGAAATCCGAGCAAGATAATTGGCCATTTCACCAGAACCACACGGCTCAGTCTTAAGTAACAAGATGGACCTGTTGCCTCGTACCACCTGCCTTTTGCCTTTTTACCAAAAAAAACTAGCCTAAGAGCCTAACCTACCATCCCCAGCAATAGTGTAATGATGTTACTCTCCCACCACGACGACGACACGACATCTGAGCCCGATCAAAAATTCCATAAACTATTCTGCACCCATTTTTCGTCATTGCTTTATTATAAAATATCCCGTAAATAAGCACGTAACATCCTGAATATAATCCTATCAGACAGAACCATCAACTCATCACAGAGGAGTAGGATACTTTAACAAATTTTCTTTTGCAAGAGAAGAGATGGAGAAAGTCAGCGAGTCTAAATCCATCTCACTCTTACGACAGGAAGAGGCTTTAAATTAGATTCAAACTAATTTGATTACTTCAACCCGATACTACCCCCTATTTTATACAAGACAGAATTTATTTTATGAATCCATCCGTACTGCATACTACATCCCCTTTCATTTGCCTATTATACTCAAGGATGTAAATCTCTAATTGACAGAGTCGAAAGCTGTCTGAGTGTTGACGTACAAACACTAATGTCAGTTCCCGGTTCCCATATTCTATTGTAATGAGTAAAATAAGGCATGTAGAATGAACCGGGGAATGGAACTCCGAATTGCCATCACCTATTATCATTAAGTCAATATCAATTTCGGGTGAGCTATGAGGCAGGTGCCTGCTTTCACCTTTCACTCGATGCGAAAATACAAGTATTTACCACCTTCATTCTCGTTTAGAGGATTTTGTAAAGGGCGAGAAGGAAGAGTGTCTTTAATCATAACTTACTACTTGGAACTTGGTAATGATAGGAACAAAGTCAGGGAAGTAGTTGTGCAATAAATAACAAGGGATTTACACTTACTTACACCGGCCAATATCTTTTAAACTAATAAACTATTAATGATTTTTGAACCATGAACCTCCACTGGTGACTGGAGAACTACTGGCTCTCATAAATGGATAAGTGCGAATCCATTCGTTTGCATAGTCCTTGATACCTGACATTTTCGGTGAGTGGAGTGAAATGGAGTACTTGATTAACGCACACTCACACACCGCAAATAAAATAATTCGTCATTAATTTAATAACATAGAAATAGAGACATTTCCTATTGGACAATATACGTGATTATCAAATTCAACTTTCACAAGTAATACTTTGAAAACAGTGGAGACTTGGAGAGCACACGTTTACGAAATTGCAATTGAAATGCTAGCAATAACACTACAATACATTTTTTGAAAATGTTTACAAGTATTTTGCTTTCATTAATATTGAATTTGGATATAACATTTTTAATAGTACTCTGCCAGGTTTACAGTATATCCAACTATCCTCGACTTGGATCTTGTATCTCATTTGTTTTTTGTCTTAAATTTTCATTTCCGAGTAACATCATGACATCACAAACTAATTCAGTCCCTCAGGGCATCTGTTTTATCGGCGTCATCAAACAAAAAATTATTAAGTAAAAACCCCCATCGATACAGTACATAGTAACTAACAAAGTCTGTGGTTTGTACTCCACGTGCATCAAGCTTTGCTATGTATCTTTTGGATGGAAAGACGACTCTTCTACTTAAAACGATATTCTTGAGACTTGAGCCAAAATACCCCGAAATGTGACAAGGATGACGTAAAATGCCACCAAGAACCCTGGAAACTCTCCTAAATCTTAACAACTTCCGCGGAGTTTTTGCTCGTTCGCGGATTCATGACATCATCGAAGCACCCAGTGAAGTCATTTATCTCCAGTCGAAAGCAAAGACCAGAACCGGCTGATGTTACAGAAATAGGATTTCCAGTTTAAACAAAAACTTCAACATAATATGTTCTCCTTAGTCATGGCTGGTCCCAAGATAAGATATCGAATTTTCATCCCCGACATCGTTTACGTATATACTTTCATATGGGAATAAGAGTCTTCTCGTTTTTAGTGCTTATAGATACATACAGGCTGATATGATGGGATCTAGACAAATGACTCGAGTAGTCTAGAGGCAATTCAAGAGGATTATTTTCGAATCATAAGATCAAAGTCGATTCCACAAATCCTTGAATCATCATTTCGCCAATCAGCTCAACAAACATAGTATTACACGAGTAGTTTGCGGGCGTAACTTCAAGACACTCAAGAAGAGTACCATTTTTTTTAGTTCTTGAGATCAACCCAACTACTCAAAGTACTCAACCAATATTGCTACCATGAAAATGAAAATACACAGAAATTGAGATTTCAATCCAAAATCAATATGAACATGATAACATGAACTCAACTTTCAAACGTATACATAAATCCCAATATCAAAGATAAGTATTTCTGAATGTTTGCCTAAACAAATTGGTTGAAATCAAGGATGCATTATTTATATATACTCTCTTAAAAATCTATACATTTGAATGAAAGAAGGGAATCCATTAACTTAACGGTCTAGATTCTCTATTTTGCCGTCTGACCTCAACAAGTTACTTCTGACTGCTACAATAAAACAAGCATGCCGTGGATTATAAGAGGCTCATTAGTGAAGGGATACGAACTTTATTATTTCAAAACAATCGGTTCTCTATTAACTGTTATATTTCGTAGCAAAATTTACGTGCTTGTTAAACAGTATTAAATTTTAATTTACGAGGCAGGCGCTTACTTTAATTAAATTTAATTAGTTTAGTCCAGTTTTATTAAAGTAAAGTGTAGTAATTCTAATACCATGAATGTTAATTCCCAAAACCTCAACCTTTGAGCTTGATTGAACCACGATGCCAATAATAATTAATAATTTAATAATGACAACATTGACAACATAAGACAGACAGGTAGGAGAAAGGAGAAATGTAGACAAAGAAGCTTGAACTACTTCAATATTTGAAATATTGAATATAGACAAGGCAATCAAAGTCTCAGGTAAAATAAGCCGGAGAACGTCTTTATTTGTCTCAAATACTCGTCTTGTCATTTTCAGAATAACAACTTTATTCTTCGAATAATTTCAAATAGCAAAACCATCATGCCATAGCTCTAACAGCAGCCTTCTTTAGATTTCCAATTTCAATAAAATACGTAATGACGCAACACCAATTCTGTAGATTCGAATCGAATGAATAGGCATACCAACTGAACTAAAACTCATTAAAGCGCTATTCCAGGAAAATGATGGATTCACAAAAAGAATAGACCACCTGACAGAGAACATAACAATTTCTGAAACAAGAAGAGACTTCTTCTCAATCCTTCTTACTTTACTATTTATTTACTATAATATTCCACAGAATCAGAACTCTGCGTTTTGGTTGTCTCTATCCTGGGCCAAACAGCACGGGCTTTCTCCATGAATTCGTAATAGCTCAGCTCTAAAGTCAACATTTTCCGACGACAGTGCAAGTATGTATGTACACACAGAGGCAGGAAACTCAGAGTCGCGAGTCCCTTCTTACGCTTACTGTCTTACTGCACCTCTACTACCAAACAATCTCCTAATTTCCACCTCACCCCCTGTCACCGCAGACTCTCTCTGATATAAACTTGCTTTCACTCTCGTTCAACAAAACCACTCCAGCTTTTACTCTGCTTCGGTTTCCATTTTTTTTTTTTATATATCTTTATCGAATTTGGCAAATAATTTGCGACATGTTTCCGTGCTACCTTCATTTCTCATTTTTCTTTCTGTAACAGGGATAGTCAACCGAGGGGATTCGTTCCGAAGACGGCGATCCCGCAGTAACAGTCTCATACCTACTCCAACGACACCTGAGCCGCAACCTCACTCGACATTCACTTCGGATGATGGGCTCCTCATGCCCGCCGCCGTCAGTAAAGCCAACAGCAGAAATAATAGCAGAAGGTCATCGAGGGCATCTCCTATGCAAACACCGAATCAGAGTCCAAGACCGAGTCTTATCCCGCAACCACCTTCGCCCACAGGCCCTTCTACTCACTACCGAGTCGCAATGATTGGAGCTAGAGGAGTTGGGAAATCAGCCCTCGTTTCACAGTTTCTCACCTCCGAATCCATAAACGCATACGATCGACAGGCTGAGACCGGTTCGTAAAATTCCTTTTTTTCATCGTAATTCATTTCATTCCCAGCATAAAAAGGGAGCCTGCCAAAGTTAGATCCATCACACACACACTCAGAAATGCATGAACTTTGGACGACGTTATCCATTCCTTGCAGGCATTTATTTTTTATATTATATTATTTATATCCAAGAGAAAATATAGATGCTTATCCATTTTATAGCCTCAGGGCTATACACGGTTTCAAATGGAACCCACAAACTCTTAAATATTTTACGAGGCCGGATCCAAGTCTGGAAGGCGTAAGGTAGAACTGTGGATTTGCCACTTGAGAAACGGACGAGCCGAATTATCCACACTCTAGTTTTAAGGCCGGCGGAGTACTTTACTTTACCATGTAACCGAGCCTAAAAAAACGAATCTCAATTCACATTGGATGGTTTTTCTAGAATCCTTCCAGTTTCACTGGTTGTCGAAAATCCTCTTTCCTCCAGACAGACCGCAAAAACAAATCTATTTCTTCTGAAAGACAACCGAGCAACCCATTCATTCATGCACTGTGGTCTACGTAGTAAACACGGCATGAAATGTAACCTTCCGATTCCCTAGACAAAACTCTTTTTCAAATCCGACATAATTTTATAAGCAAACAAAAATCAGTTTGGCAGATATGTTCTTGCTTTCCCAACTTTTCCATACGTACCAAAACTAAGCTAACAATGGAGTCGAGGATAGGAGAACCCTACAAACAAGCAGTAATTAATTCTATTAGAAATTGATAATAACTTCTACTTTTCGCTTTCATGTAGCCTTTACCATTGACTTGACGTTAAAAGTTAAAAGTAAATCGATCATATATAGTAAGAATGAACACCAACTCCCCTGTAACTGCTATGCAACATGCAACAATAATATTTCTATCAATTTTGAAACAAGTGTATTAATAACACTAACAGCACATAAGTTGAACAAAATCATGAAATCTCAGCTCAGCAAGTTCGAGTCCTGTTTTTGTGTTCATGTTCGTTAGTAAACGTGTCAAACTATTTTCCTCATGCTTGTTCTGCTCAGTAGGAAATTAACAACGGATAAGCGTAGAAGCAGGAACATTGAATTATTTACACGGGAAATGCTTGATACACCGTCATTCGAAAGCATATACTACTTCTAGGAGTTCTACGAGCTAACAATTCCAGGAATAGCTTTCTCCTTGGAGTGTAGCTTTCTCATTCATTATCATCAAGTTCATCATCGTTTCCGTTCCAAAAGTTAAAACTAACACGTACTAACCAACTAACAAGTAACAACTCCGTAACATCAATTACACGGAGGTATCAAATTATTACTGCATACGGAATATACACCAAGTTTGCTCACTTAATGAACAATAACACGGTCGAAATCTCAGAGGGGATTTGGCGTAATCCACCAATTTCGTCAGCACCTCACAAACATGTCCATTGTTTTTAGATTCCCAAGGATTCTCTCTATTCAGTACAACTGATTTATTAATACTCCGCAATCCTGAACTCATTAAGAGATTCTAAAGAAAAATCGGGACATTCCTTCGGGTGATTTAAACCTTTCTTGAAAGATACAGCACACAGAGAAGTTATTTCTTTTATAATGGCTTCTTTATCAAGTCCTTGGCCCCGAGCTATGTGCAAATGCTTTCTAGAATATGATGATACATCCCGATAAATAATTTAAGGAAAACTTTTTTCCTTACGCGCTTGGAGCTTAATGCACATTTCCAACACGTTGTAGTCGACTAACGCTAAAAGGATTTTTGTGCTTAGGGCTTTCTTTTTTTCAGACGAAAGAAATGTAGTCTTCGAGTTCTTCTCTTCAGATTTTTATCCTTCGTCATCTCACTTTACATGGACTGTCGACTAGTCAACTTACTCCGATACGCCATCGATGCCAAAGGGTATTATGTGAATGAATGCGAATTTACAATGCAAATATACTAATCGTCATCCGGCCGGAGAGTATCTGAAAACTTTTTCAAAGATTATGAGATTACAACTTTGTGCTAATGTTCTTGGAAGAGTCTGAGTCTGTCTGTAGAGAGTTACTCTAAAAAACGGCAATATGTTAATCTTAATCAGTCTTTTAACTTGACACTGTGGAAACTAAATTCAATAGATCCATCCCATACTTTACCCCGTCCGTTACGATTTACGATAAGATAAAAATGAACTAATTGTGCTTTAGCACAACGTAGAGCTTCATTACCAATGTCATTCAAACAATTACGGATTAATTTTAGGGTCTAGTTGGAATAATCCTTATTTCCTACTTCCTACTTCATTTATGGTTAGGCTCTCTTCGGATTGAATTTCCATAATCCATATTAAAAAGAGAAAGTAGACCGGAATTACCATTGAATTGAGCTCACTCATCTATGAATTCCAAGTTAAACACACAGCCTAGTTCTAACTCCAATACCGCTCATGTTGCTCCGTATTTGTATTATTTTCGTATTATTACTGCTGATGCCTCGTGTCTTTTCACGAGTTCGTAATGTTCGTATATTTGCCAAATTCTAGTTTGTAATAGCAAACGTATCCAACTGGAGTAGTTCGCACGGCGTAAGGGAAAGGCAGAGCAATGAATCCATTAGAATTGTGCATCCTCTCCGTCAATTGTGACTGTGACCCGTTTTCGGTTTATATTCTAATTTATATTTATACATTGGTTTTGGTTATGCTTATTTGAGAGATAATAAACCCCGGTTGTAAATTAAACCTAACCTTAATCCGGAACCATTGCAGAAAATGCCAAAAACAAAATACCGTGTGATTTATTTCTAGCTAAATTTGAAAGTCTGTGTGTAATCGCAGGGGCCAAAAGTTCTATCGAGTAGTAACAGTCGGTGTTTTAGATTACACTGTGGATTACTTTCACAGCCATAAACGCCATAGTTATGCACAAAATCAAGCATACTTGGAGCTGGGACTGTGCTTGCATTACTACAATATCGTAATATTTATATTTCCTTTGCTAACAAAAAATTACAAAATATCTTTAAATTATTATCTCATTTATAACATCAATACCTATTGTTATTTCATTTGCTCAGATAAGGTCATAAGGACAGGTTCATAAGGTCAAATTTTTACAACTGTGTAAAAATGTCTAGAACTGCAAATTATACAAATCGGCGCAGAGCATGTCTCGCTTTCTAAATCGAAGTTTCTTCGTTTCCCCAGATAACGCGAGCGTATCTTGCGAAGGACGCATGAGATGAGAATTGAGAATATAAGCATAAATCTTTTTTTATTTCGAATTTCCGAAGAGTAAGGACCAACTTTCTCACTTAAATCCCGGTTCGGGTGAAGTAAAAATAAAATGTCTATCGCGGATACAGTCGAAGTCTGAGTGGCTATTTATTTGGATCGGCTTTGCCATTTCGCACCCATCTGCCTCCGGCCGGCTTCCCTCTAAACAACTTTTTATTACTACCAGTAACAGGGTTCTAAACAGATTGATAAGCAAACCTTTCACAGCTAAAAACTTATAAATGCCTCAAGTATACAAAGTACTTGATTATCTCCTCTCTCGGCATAAAGATTTGAGATAAACCAGACTTCCTTCTAGTTTAGCCATAAAAATGCAAAAATACCCGCACCACTATATACAAGCATGCACAAGTCTCCTTAACAATTTATCGCGGAGAAGTTGACGTACATTTATCGCCCTAACCTTCGTCAGCATTATTTTCTGAAATTCTGAATGTCAAACGAAAATAACGTTCAATCGGTTTGAATGGAGTGGAATCTAAATTTAAAACAGTAAATTGAATATCTTTTTAGAACTACGCTCCATCAATATTCCGACTAACATAATGTTCTCTCTTCAAACCGAACATTTAAACTAAACTAACGCTATTTGGCTTGTTCCATAAAACTTGACAAACTTGTATCCAATCAGCACATTTCTTAGTCCACAGCTCATTTAAACTCAGTTGACACTGTTGACAGTACAAAGTGCAAACCATGTATATATTAAGGAAGTCAGAATGTCAGAAACATTAGTACAAGCAAGGTTTTTGCAACTTCTACAAGACAGCAATATAAAAATACACGTTTTCTGTATTTTTGTAGCAACTAAAAGCCTATAAGATCAAGCCAACAAAAATCGTTGTTAATCATCGATTGATCACATTATACTAACGATTGGATTTTTGGTTGTTTCAGATGTTGAAGGAGATAACTCGATTGGTGTAATGCTCAACGGGGAAGAGTCGGAATTGACCATTTTTAAAATGAACAACACTAAGGTACGTAACGTTATCCACTCCAAAATATATTATTAGTATACAGGCCTTGCTCTCGAATTGCTTTCCGTTTCCGTCCCACATCTCACCTGGAAAGAAAATTCCCTTGAGAAACCGCCTAGCCCCTGTAACATTTCTATCAACAACAAGACTCATAAAACCAAATTTAAAACTTCCATCTCAGATTTATTCCACAAAAATGTGCAGTAATAAATAATATAAAGGCTAACCTATTTCGACACATAACTGCCAACGGAAAGAAGACAAGGAACCACATTCGAATATTAGCAGCGTCCGCTAAGCCAACGCGCTTGAATAGAGCCGCAAATTTGTCTAAAATAAATCCCGCCCGACTATCTAAAATTAACTGCTTCGGTGCTTAAACTTTAACGAGAGAAAACCATAAAAGATTAGAATTGACGATATTGTTTCCTATTTCGGGATAACTTTACAGACGGATCTAAACCGACTGAGTCCTCCAGATGGTTTCCTTCTCGTCTACTCCGTCGTTGACCGAGCCAGTTTTCAGCGAGTGGAAACAGAACTTCGAAGATTACAAGAAATGGATCTCCTCAGAACCAAGGCTGTTGTCATTGTGGCCAATAAAATCGACTTAGCACGAAGCAGATCTATCTCAACTCAAGGTGACATTTCGGTTCTAAACCTTCCATAATGATAACAACCATTCCCCTAACTAAACGCTTTCACCAACGTCAATTAGTATCAAATCCCTTATGGCTTTCATCTACTTCGCTACATCCACTTAAGCCTCCACGATGTTAACGTTAAAACCCTAAACTCTCTACATTTTATATATGCAGATGGACGATGTTTAGCCGTAGCGTATCGAGTTAAATTCATTGAAGTATCCGTAGGAATCAACCACAATGTGGACGAACTACTCGTTGGAATGCTTCATCAAGTACGACTGAAGATCGACTTGACCGGTATGTACACAAACTGGATTAAATTACTTGTCGAATGGGTATCCTATCCCTGTCGCATGCAAAAACTTTTAAACTCATTTCACCGAATCAAAGAAATAAGTGTATTTTAGCTTTCACCCTCAATACTTTACCTACTTTACCATATTCATTTATTATCCGCACCGTATTCCGTTCAACTTTCGACTGCATATATTCAATCTCTGCGTTCACATTACTCTACATAAGTTATTCCAGTGGAATTACTTTACTTTTGATGGATTTTGTAATTCAAACCTTTGTGTGGAAGAAAATCGATAGGCATTTTTATATAATCACAACCCCCCGATTTCTCCTGTCAGATAAATTGCAAGCGACATGAATCGCACAAAAATCTCTGATAAAGGATACCCATTTCCAACATAACAACATCTGAAACTGAATGGATTGACTAGGCAGAGGCAGCCGAAGGAGTTTTTTAAATCCCAAGAAAAAGCTCACTTCATGTTGGCTCTGGCTCACAAAACTTGAGATATACTCGTTGAGACGGGAAGGAATATAGGACTTCAAAAACGATCTCGAAATTTTAAATACGACGCATGACATTAACCAGAAGAATGTGATTACATTGAAATAGAACACAATGAGATCAGCCTATTCTATTCATGCCATTCGTTCGGGAAAAGCAGGTAGTGAGGTTGAAGCTGAGCTTTTCATCCAGCGAGAGTGAAAGCCGTTTTGATAGATAGGAATTTATTGTCATTAGAAGATATTTTTACGTGCAATCTTTTCAAAATATTCACAAATGCTATCAGATCAGAACTGGCATAATCAATGAATGTTTAAGATGCACGAACGGAGAATAGAATGTGATTAAAACTCAAATTCAAATCCAAATGGCCGGATCCTTATAATAACCGGCAAGGTTAACAAACAGCAGAAGAAATCCCTTCAACGCTCATTCTTTCTTAACTTTCCTCATTCAATTCACAAAAGGCGTAAAGATGGAGTACGAAAATGGCAGAGTCCACAGATAATCAAGTTAATTAAAATGCAAATTTAATTTTGTGGTTACAGGGACACAAGAAAGTTGGTGCAAGAACCGTGGGATTCTTAAGGCGAGTGCAAAAGCTAGGCAAATGCTAACGTGGCTTCTCGGAAAGGAAGACGCCAGATTCAAGAACTGTGAAAATCTTCACGTTCTCTAATTAAAACTGAAATTTAGGTTATGTCACTCTGGAACTATCCAACTATCTATCTATACATATATATGTACAATAATACATTGTTATCTAGTCTAGTTCACTACCTACTTACTTATCGTGTTAACATCGTTAATCTTGTTAGCCTAACTTAAGTCATTAACTGTAATAAGTCTGTTATCTGTTACACAATTCTCACCTGACGAGAAGGGAGAGGAAATCTAAGAATCCTTTCTTTAGTCTATGTACACCTCTTCTCCAACCAGTTTTAGACACGGCACGGCAGCAGAAGTTTATCGCTCTGTTCTTACTAAAATTGATATCACAATCACAACTCCCTTCCGGCCTTTTCTTCCTCCTTTGGGAAATCTATTTCAAAGATATGTTTAATGTATTCTACTAACTAACCAAGAGATTCTCTCCTCTTTTATATACAAACTTTATTTATTTCTCCTACAAATCCTTTGAGGATTGAAGATAAATTAGTATTTGTCTAAAAATCGCAAAGATGACCAAACAAGATTAGATGGCTGGGATAACCACAGATAGATCCCGTATTGTTAGCTGTATTTAACGATATCAAAAAGACCTGATCACTGACATCCAAATCCATACGAAATACTCGCTTTAGTAACGGCTTAGAATTTAAGCCAGCCAGAAATTACAAGGACTTTTATTACCGTGATACCGTACCGACCTTTTACAAAAGAGTTTACACAATTACACACAACCGCGGCATTTAGTGATTGTTTCCGGGATTTGGCTTTAGTTGCCAGTTGGACAATTTGTAACAAATCCCCAGTCAGGCAGATAACTGTATCAGACAGAATCCGATTCCGAAGCAACTTATCTTTAGACTTTAGCCGTTCCAATGCTACAGATTACACAAGAACAAGGAGGCGAAACCCGTCATCCCAAAATAAAATCCCGATGTAATTTAATTTACATGGTCAATGGAACAGGCTGGAAAGACGGAACACAAAATTCACGGGCATAATCGTATCGTCTTATCCAGAGAGAACACGAAAAGTGCCTTTCACTTTCCATCACATGAAATCCAACAAAATTGAATAAGATAAAGATAATGACATATTACATTACATATTACATTTACGCAAATTGACGTCGTAATCGTAACTTCAAACTGTTCAAAACAATACAAAATCTAATACTGTGTCCCTCAAATTATCCAGTCTCACGTCTCAGTCTTCTGTTTGGTTTTACAGTTAAACCAATATCCATCATTCGAATTTTCCTTGAGATAATCATTGTTAGGGTTAGATTGTTACAGAAATAGTTAATCTAGTCTGTCAATTTATAATGAAAACTTGAAAACGTATTGATTGATTGTGTATGACTGAAGGTGTTTTTATTCAAATTCAAAATTGCATTAACTCATTCATATTCATAACTAATAAATCAACAATATTTAAGCTAACAATGACTAGAACCAAAGAGAATAATTTGATAGTATTCATATTATACAGATTCACACAGAAAAATATAATTGTAATTGTGAATATAAAAAAAATGAGCCGACCGCGTTGTCAGTTATTTATATAGTTGAGGAAAACGGTGATAAACTTTATCGGTAAGTTAAAGTGGTATGACATGACAAAGGATAAAATGGAATGGATGAGACCAAAAAAGTCATACAATCCGACAAAATCAAAATCAGTGTGTCTGTCTGTGGTTATTTATTCACTTACGTACGTAAGTATAAAATGTAGTGATTCTTCTCGAACTATTGATAGTTCGACTCGACGCCTTCATAAAGCATTTAGCTTCAGAAGTTGTCATCTACTTTTTAAATGTGTTTGTAATGTGTTAGTTGAATATATTGTCTGAACTACTTCCGATGTTCTATTTCTAATACTTCTAATTGAATCTCTCATATGCAAACCGGAACCCAGTACAATTTACTTTCTTTTACCGGATCAACCACTTCGTCGTTACATACAACTTGTAATCAAAGTAAAAGTCTTACTAATGATGGACCGAAAAACGAGTTGATTTGATCCACTTGTGACTTGTAGGCCGAAGACCAACATCAATAAGATTACTCTACTGACAACTTTCCTTTCCTTGTTTAATGACTAATGAGTAATTACTGTTAATCGTTAATTGTATTGTCTACCGGGTCTCAATCCTCGGATTCTGTCCCTGCGTCGGGCCGTATCCAAGTTTTTTTTTGGAACTAATTCTTCTGCTTTAGTATTGTTTAAAAACAATGCAACTCGCGTACTTTCTCTTGTCGGTTCTAATTCCAATTTCAACAAAACTCAATTTATTTTTCCTTTCTTGTACTCATGACATGAGTCGACTCTTCTCTTTAACAGAAACATGACCAGATTACAAATACTTGTACCGCAGATCTAAAAATACTCTTTTGTAAATGCTAAGAAACTTGGGTGCTGGATACAAGCTACGACATACGGAAAGGAAATGTAACTACCTATATATCTTAATCATACAGTTTACAAACAAAAATGGAATGGAAGACTAGACTAAATGTAATCGCTTGCAAGAACAAGTGTAGTGAATTGGACTGCATTTATGTATAGTAGAAATACTATAAATACACGATTATAATTATAATATAATTTTTAAGAGTATAAAGTAACGGACAGACCAAGCGGATCTTCGTAAATGAATTCATTAATTTAGTTTGGAATTTAATAAAACTAAGAAGCTAAAGTAATGATTACGCACATTACAATAAAAAAACAAATATTTGCTACTTTAGAATAAATTACATATATGTAATTGTAATTTATATTGAACACAATATAAGTATGTGTCCAATATTATACGAATGAAGAGATTATCAATTAACCCTTTTCGAGTAATTGGCAAATCGGCATTAGGTTCATTATTAAACGAGAATAAAATAGGCAATGATGGTGTAATTGGTGTTTGAAGTAAGTTTAAGTTAGGTTAGGAATTAAATAAATTACAAGATTGTGCAATGACTGAAAATCTCATGAAATTAAGTGAGTGAACGACAGATTACTTGAGCTAACTACTGAATATGCTATTTTAGCCATTTCAAATTGACCATTTATTACATTGAATGGATTTTAAAACCATCGTTTTGTTTAAAACCCACTATATTATATCAAACTGTTAACTGTTTGATTCTGCAGAAACGCGAAACTGTTGGATATTTAATTAGGAAACGATTCAAAAATTCATAATTTACCTAAAATGTAACTATATGAAAAATACACAATTTGATACACTACACGACTCAACCAATTGTTATTTTTAATTAATTCGGTAAATGTGTGATGTACATTTTTATAAACAACCATCGCATCAATCAACAATTTAAGTTAACTATTGTTTGCATTCTAACTATAAACGCTGTGGAAATCAATAATATCGGACGCTAATTGATTTTGAACTTGATCAATGATCAGTTGATTATATTATATTATATTGTAAAATAACTATATAAAATATAAATATAGATGACTACTTGACTACAAACATTTGAATTTCATGTTTCTATTAAGCAGGCAGTGATGTCCGATTTTTTGTAAATGCAAGTCAACAGTAAATCACTGCACCGAGGAGGGATGGAATATGAATTTATGCATGTAAATGTATAATTTTAAAAGCGAGCTGTGTCAGCTCACGACAGCAGATTAAATTATTTGTGAGCTGTTTACGTTTGTTTGATAATAAAGTACCTACATTGTTTTATGATCATGCGAATGCCAGAAGTGGTGCGATTTTTTTTTAGTAATTTTGTGATTTGCCATAAATTTTTTATGTAAACGTACCTCCAAATATCTGTGGATTCCACATTTTTCAGTCATCATATCTTCAACTGCCGTTTCTTATTTCTATGTACTACAGAAATCTACTGTGCTGAATTACTACTAGTTAATGGTAACGTGGTGATGGTTTCTCGGAATTACAAGATCATGATGGTTTTGCCTTGCGTTTCAGCTTCCTGTCCAAAATAGCATCCTTAGCCTTCTGCTCGTCTACATCCCTCTGCTTATGCAGATCTACCGCTAAGTCAACTTCCTTGGACAGTTCTATAATTTTTTTCTGGAAGAATAAGCATGGTCAATTTAAATCGTTTTTCCAGCACAGTAATAAAGCCGAAGCAAGGCCAACTCAGTCGGCGAATTGTGAATTGTAACAAACAATGGAGAAACATCTTAAATCTTACAGCAATATCACGTTGCTCCAAAGCTCGCATAACTTTTCCCCTTCCTGGAGGAGTAGGTCTTCCATCTACAAAAGAATAATCAGGTCCATCCGTCAAAGGTCCATACGCATTTGGATTTGATGGCAGTCCCCGTCTAAAAATACAATTAATTCGATTTATACAGTCAATTCTTTATCTTTTAGGTTTAGCTTAATTTGAAAAAGTATGTAGTACTTACTGTCGACGCCAATCCTGACCAGCATTAAGGAATGGTGACGAGTGGAATTGGTTCAGACCGTAACAAAGACCATAACCCGCCTTCAAATTAGACTTGGATTGGGATGAAATTATCTTCGAAAGCGTTCTGCAAACAAAAAAAAACGAATGCAAAATTAAAATATGAAATAAAACTTTGACCCTCCACGCTCGTGCGTGCCTCGTAAGTTTTTAGTACGTCAACAACTGTGCGTGCAATGGTGCAATGCAGTTTACATTTTACAATGGCAAATGGCACATTAATATCAAATTTAATTTGAAATGTTGAATAGCAAATTAATTGTGATTGTGGATTGATTGACCAATGAAATGTGAAATGAATGATAAATTCAAAATGCATCGTCAAAATACAAAATAATATGCAATCAATGGAATGGAATACAAGACTTACTTTCCACAGGAGGGTAGCATTATGGTGTATGGCTGGATGAAACGTAATCTCGAAGTCGACGTTGACAGTTAGTTGAACACGTTCAGTTATCGTAGTAATTAATAATTTCTCTTATCTTAAATAAATCTTAATTTCTCCGGCTTTGGCTTGGCATTCAAGGAGAGGAAGGAACCTTCAAACACCTCTCGTCCACATGTCTCGATGCAATGGAATGGAGCGGAGAATGCATGGGAAGAGGAACTTTCTCCAGCTCAAGGAAGCATGGAGTGCATGCTGTTGTCGACTTCAAACTCCAGTCCTGAATACCCGGCTCATAGCAGATGGCAGTTCAAACGCTTCTCTATTTCTGCGTCTACATTATATTTCTTATTTATCTCATCTACTTCTGCTCTGCTTGTCTCACAATCACAATCAGTCTCAGTCTCAACTCCCCCGCACTATACTAATCACAAGCAAACACAACTTTCTCACGCTCGCATCACACCATTTCTTTAATTATAAGCTAGAGCAAGAATCTAATCGGATCAACATGCTAATTATTTGTTAAATATTATTACCAATCAACCCATGCATTCATTTTATTTGAAGGATGTGTATTCGTTTTTTCTGCCCAAGGCAGTGCAGTGCTTGGTGCATAGAGCATTATGCATTTGATACGATATATTATTTGGCATGACACGGAGGAATCAAATTAACAAGTCACTACAAGGGTTATAATTGTTATAATTATTGAATGATGATTTGATATTGATTAAATATTCAATCCATGAAGCAAACCTTGAGCAAAGATTCTAAATTTTCATCAAATAATAAATAGACTGACCTCTTTTCATGCATGGTTTACGCTAAAAAGTCAACAGTGTTTTGTTTGTCTTTTTAATTCGGCCTATAGATTAAAGACGTTTCATGATTTCACCATTGGGTATCTCGTTATTAAAGACAAGATAGGTCATAGTCATTGGTAATATGCTTAGTTTTTAAATAATTGAGAGTTTACAAATTACGTATCAAATAGATATAGTTTTAAAAAATCAACTATGATAAAGTATGGAAATAAAGTATTACATAGCTACATTATTAGCTCGCCTATTGAAAATAGGGTTTAGAGCTAATGAAGTCAACCGTCCGTGTGTCCGTCGTTTTTGTCAATGTAAATCAAGACAAAATTAAACAGCCTAGAAGCAGGCCGGATTAGAACCAATACAATTTTTTTGAAATGGAAGCATAATATTCGCTAGTGCTTATCAAATTTCGAACACAGAATTAAGTTTTAACATAATTGTATTGGTTTTAATACCAAATTTATATATATGAATTTTATCCTTTTTTCTAAATTTAAAACAATTTTGAAAAATTTTGAGGTTTGATATGAATTGTGCAACATGAAAATGGTTTTCGAGGAAACCGTATTGGTTTATATATAAAATGTTTTTTAAAGAATTTCTATTGCTTTAAATATGTAATTAAATCGACATTTCTGGAAACAGGAATGATATACAGGGTGTTTCATGTTATTGTCCACATTGCAAAAATTCAATATCTCCTCAACGAGTGAACCGATTTTGTCGAAATAAATTTTGTGTGGAAGCCAATGAACTAGAAGGAGGTATGGAGTTGGTTACAAAAATTCATTGATGCCATGGAAAAACCAGTGGGGGTTTTAGGAAAAAATCCAGAAATTAACATTGGGTGGGATAGGGTAAAAAACCCGTAGCAACAACACAAATTCTTAGCAACGTAAAATCAGTATGCATTTTTGAAGGTTCAAATTATGGTCGATTCCTTCAAAACCACTATCGGGTTGGACAAAATGCCTCCCAATTTTTATTTAAAAACCGAACGAGCTTTTATTGCTAGAGAGTATGGAAGAACTTCGAATGCCACGGAAGTTGGGAGAAGATTTTTTGCTCTGAAAATCTCTGAAAATTCAAATGTAAGTTTCATGCATACGCTCATTTGAGCGGTATCAATGCTTATAAAAGCTCTTGTAGTTAGCTCGTTCGGCTTTTAAATAAAAATTGGGAGGCATTTTGTCCAACCCGAAAGTGGTTTTGAAGGAATCGACCATAATTTGAACCTTCAAAAATGCATACTGATTTTACGTTGCTAAGAATTTGTGTTGTTGCTACGGGTTTTTTACCCTATCCCACCCAATGTTAATTTCTGGATTTTTTCCTAAAACCCCCACTGGTTTTTCCACGGCATCAATGAATTTTTGTAACCAACTCCATACCTCCTTCTAGTTCATTGGCTTCCACACAAAATTTATTTCGACAAAATCGGTTCACTCGTTGAGGAGATATTGAATTTTTGCAATGTGGACAATAACATGAAACACCCTGTATATATATCAATACGTTTTGAAACAATAATCCAATTTTAAAGGTATTTACGTATTTTATATGCAAAAAAACAATCTAAGGTTCGTAAAAGCCTTAATTGGGACATTTCATAATATTGTTTCATGAACTGTTCAAATTGATCCAAAAATAGAATCTATAATTTAATAAACTAAGCTAAAAAGAGAGTTCTAAGTTGAGTCGCTCCTAAAAGAATAAAACAAGAAATATCTTCAAGTTTCTGAAATACCTCTATTTCGGAAAGTAAAGTTGCCTCAATATGGGCCTCTCTTTTTCTCACATACTTTAAATGCTCGTTACTCTTTGTTTTATAGAGATAATCATTTTCGGCATTTTCTTAACGATTTTAAAGTATCAGTCAACCAAGGTTATCAACTCTGATAATGGAGAAATTAGGAATTTTTAAAAGGTAAATCTCTGATTGAGAGGGATTTTTGCAGTTCATCAGAGAGACTGGGCAATTATTACTTTAGGCTTGCAAAATAAATAATTAATTATTGTTCAGTTTCAATTATTTTTGCAAGCCCAATGCAAATACCCTAGATCATTCACAAAACGGATAGATTTCTTTTTGATAAGGGAATTTGTAAAATTGTATAGGACATAATATATAATTTTCGTATGGTTTAATTGCACCACTATACTCGTCGGTGGCACTACTGGAAATTTAAATTTTTTTGGTATTGTCTCCATTTCAAGCCGAGTGAAACGGCATATAAATTCGAAAAATCCAAATAAATTATAAGATGAGGAAAACCAAACCAACCAATTAAAGCCCTGGATCTATTTTAGAGTCTAAAATGAAGAATATATGCTCTGAAGGATCTATTGCGATTTGCTACCCACAAAGCATGTCTCATTTTGAAAATAAATTTTCTGAATTCATTCTTATTATCGTCTTATGATTTGTATGTTGATGTTTTGGAACATCTCAATAAACAATTATTAAAGGGTGAAACCCCTTAATGTGAACACCTTGTCTGTTTGTCTGTTCGTCCGTCCGTTTACGTTTTAACTTTTTGAAACGGTTGAATTTTTTTGAAAACGGTTTTCGGATTTTAAACATTTACTTGGCTTTCAGCCAAATATAAATTCAAAATAGTCGGTCACACCGCCTGATCCCAAAAAATTAAACTCGACAATTTCTATACTAAATGACTCCTACCTGTCAGTAAGGATAGTTATTCGTGTGAATATTTAAAAATGTGACGTTTTTGTTTCACCCCTTTTTACGTTTCGTTTGTAACGATTTATTTTATTTTTAAAAAATGATGAGAAAGTATATTAGTGAGCAAGAAGAAATCGCTGAATCTGTCGCTATATGCTAATTTCGCTCCTCTAATGTTAACTTCCTATCTACTTTTGGGTCAGATCTACGAAAGGAAAAAATGCTGCAGTTTCTTAAATTTCCCTGTCACAACGTAAGTAGGTAGTCGTCTGGTCCACAGACTTCAATTTCTGTGATTGTCACGATTTCGGTTTTTAGTATTAGGAGTTTAGAAATGTACTTTCTAAATCGAGGCCCACGTTGAGGCAACTTTACTTTCCGAAATAGAGGTATTTTAGAAACTTGAAGATATTTCTTGTTTTATTCTTTTAGGAGCGACTCAACTTAGAACTCTCTTTTTAGCTTAGTTTATTTTATTATTTTAAGTGAATAGCTTATCAATAAAATGTTCAGTTATTTTATAGATTTAGATATGACTAATTGAAAAAAAAATTTCTACGGTTACCAGGGGGGGAGAAATTTCATATTTCAATTGGAATAGTATATATATACACCATGAGACTTGTGTCAAACTACTGGAATTAGATACTTAAAAGGATACCATTGCACTTTTGCAAGGGGAATTAAAATCCGTGTTTATATTCGTAGTACTTAGCCTAATATGACTTTATTTGTGATTCAAAGTTTTATTCTATATAGTGCAAAGGCGTAAGCCAAAAACTTCCCCGTACAACTTATTATAGCCCGACTTCAAGTAATATTCTATTATTAAAATCAAGTCGTTTTTGCGTTTTAGTTTATATTAGTTTTGTACCTCAGGTATCAAAAAATACGCACGGATCACCCAACAGGGTCTATAGAAGCAACCCTTTGTCCACGATTGCTTGGTCATATGTACCTTTGTAATATCTTATGGTAACTGCATGTATACCAAATTTGGGCGTTTTAGGTTCGTTTTCAGAAAACCCGCATGGGTCACTCACTAGGGTCAATTTGGGCCACAATTTTGAAAATTAAATTTTCCATTTGAAGTTTTAGAACCTCGGTCTAACACTATGCAAAATTTGATGCTTTAAAAACTATTTTCAGAAAACCCAATTGGGTTCGGGGACCCCCCACGGGTTAACGTATGGACCGATTTGACCCATCTTCGGACTTGATTCCTAGCTTTAACCAAACCCAATGTTTCCCAAATTTTAAGTTAATCCGACAAATATAACTCGAGTTATCGTGGATACGGACAGACATTGACATGATCCTATAAGCCCTTGGAGTCGGGGTAAAAAGATATCTTCCAAATAACGCTTTGGTTTATATAAAATTCGGATTTCAATTCTTGGTTGTCGGGTTGTCGGTTAGAGGTAGAACCACCTAAAAGCCATCTTTTTTACTTAATTTAAGCCTATAACTAATTGAATCGCATCCCTTTAGCGTTATAGCCTTGATTGCCCTATACTAATATCTGGTACTATAACGACAGCTATAGTGTAAATCATTTACATGCAATTGCCCATAAGGAATTTTTAAATAGACATATCTCAATCGGTTTTTGACCGATTTCAAAAAGAAAAAAAATAGTATAGCTCATTTTTAGCATTAATTGATAAAAACAGCTTTCTGCTACAAAAAGTGCAGTACTTGGTCCTCAAAAACGATTTTTAAATTTTCCTTTATAGGGAAACATAGGTTTAAAATAATTATTTCAAAAATCGGGAAAAGATGACACTAGAAAATTGAATTCTCCAGCTTTTTTATTCTTTGCATTTTTTCGATAAGACGCACCCCCGAGGCTGTAGGCGTGGCTAAAGATTTCCAGGGGGGGGGGGGGGGTGAATGCATACTAAGGTGAAACCGTTACCATGGCCAAGTCCATGTACTCTTTTTGTCTCAACTTAGAAAAACAGGGTTTTAGGTAGATTTTAACTGCATTTGTCAAACAACAAAATAATTTTTAACGAAATTGTACAGTTTAAATAGCAAAGTGGATGGACACATTGGGAAACAGTTGTATTCAATGTAGTTTAGGACAATTCTCAAATATGCAGTTTCTTCAAATATTTGCTATGGAAACTATCTTTATTGTCTCATAGTATATTATTGTGGATGTAAATCAATTGACCATAGAACAATTACTAAAGCTTTGGGACTAAGAATCGATCGTCTAGGTGAACGTAAAATATGATATTTTGATCTTTTGATATTGATTTTTAATTGTTTTGATTGTTATATTTAAACCAACACGATTTTAAGTAATATTGAACAACAATATATATTAATTTTGCGAGCTGTCGTTAACGTTTACAACGTTTTATTATGTCCCTGACACAATGACACATGAATGCAAATTAGGTTTTCATAACCGTTTATTTCAGAAGGACCCAGTTTAATCATACTTTGTTTCGATGATGCATGTAAATCACAATCACAATGCAGCGAGCTGTTTTCAACGTTTTATTTCCATATTTTTGGTATCAAAATACAAATTAGTTCATGCACATTGTTGGCGAATTTATAGGTTAAACTTATACACATAAAAAATAAAATCCAACAAAACAACCCAAGCAACAAGGTTCATATACTCTTGGTTTCCTGGGTGTCTTTTCTGAACCCAGGAAACCAAGAGTATATCAACTTTGCCAAGCAACGTTTTACAATAAAAAATAAACTTTGAACTTCTAGTGCAGCCATGTCAACTGTTAGTACTTAAAGTGAACGGGCAGTATGTATAGAGTTGGGTCCATATGTTTGCTTTAATTTCGACATTTTGCCTATGAAAATATGATTTTCAGATATTTAATCTTTGAAAATGATGAAATCCACTCAAATGGACCTAAAAATTACTCTAAAAATGCCCTTCTTAACGAATCCACCCTTACGCACCCCGATCTCCAGCAAATGTCCCTGTGGCGCAGTGGATAGCGCGTTGGACTTCTAATCCAAAGGTCCCGGGTTCGAATCCCGGCAGGGATGCTATTACCTTTTTGCAGAAACTGAAGTCAATTTATTGTATGAATTCATTGATGCAACAATATTCACAGAAGGTGTAATATGTAATCACACTAATATAATGAGTGCTGTGTTACATTTACATGCATACGATGACATATTTTTTTTTACAAACCACTGAATTCTAGGTAGCGTATGAGTCAAGGACCAGTGGATTGGATCTGGATGATCAATTCTGGATTTTTTAAGGACTTTAATAAATAGTTATTAAAGTTATTAAGTTATTAAGTTATTATTAGTTAATATGCAGTTCCTTTTCTTTTATCGCCTTTTAACACTTTTTGCTTTTGGTCGTGCGTGTGTTTTATAAATCCCAACAAAGCCTACGGTTAATCCATACTCCATAGAGTCGCCTTAGATCGTACTCCAAGTTTTTTAAATATAAAATGTGGACCCTAATCAATCCATTTTTCAATCAATCAATACTGACAAGCTGATAGTACGTAGTAAAATATCATCTTATAAATGGTAAATGTCGTTTAATAACCGTATATAAATATATTTAAAGGGAGAAAAGAATGCCACATGTATATGTTGTGCTTAACTCATTCTTATTTTTCTAGCATTCAGAGTCAGACGCATTCTACTTACTACAAGTAGAATTTAGTTTTTCAAACATTTTTTGTGATCATCTTTGACGGGATCATGATGAGAGCAAAGAGAATTAAATCCAGTAAGCGGCCCTGACTCCTGACCCTGAGTAAGGTATAAGTTAGGCGTTTGAATGTCTTTGTTGACATTTAGAATAAATTGAGATATATACAATATTATTTATCTCTATAATAAAATCAGAATAAATCAGAATGACGTAACATAGCGGTTGGTAGCTACTTTACAATAGTTTTATTTTTATATATTCAAACAATTTTGAATTTAAGCCTGACTGACTTCCTTGATATATATATATCATTTTTACAAATATGGTATGATAATTGAAAATTGAAGACAAGTTATTCACTGGTCGTTGTCAACTGTATTTTATCTACATTTTAACATGTAAAAACGATTTAGTATTTTAAGAAACTTAACAAGTATTATTATCATATATCTCATATAATAATATATCCATATATTTTGGTTGTGGTAAACACATTGGTATTTTAATTTTACTTTTTAGTTTTAGGTGTATTGATAAAAATATCATACATAGGTATGGAAGTAAATTCTATTAGGCTCACAAAGGAATGACATTTTTAAAATACTAAGCAAGGAAGGTTTCTCCAAAACTGTCTTTATCATTACCGGCTAACTTTAATTTAATAACTCTGGAGTACCAGATTGACTTTTTCATTGGCTTAGATTGTTCTCATTGAACTGATACGCAGTGGGTCAGACAGGATCAGGATAGCCGAGAATTGTTTAGGATGAGAACGGTTGAAAATCTTGTTCGGCAAAGTGTAACCCTGAGTACACTATTATCCATGTCACCTGAAAAATGGTATTTTTATTTACAAAATCCACATTCCACATCTTATCGACTTCGACTGTCGATACTCGATAGTTACGATATGCAATGATTTTAAAGACTAAAACGGTAAACTCCTTACAAGGAATCCTGCAAATGATGTCATAAATCCTTCTTTTGTAAGTTCCCATGCTCCACCAAATTCTTCTTCGTCGACTTTATGAAACCCCGAGAAATAAAGATAAAGTAATCCAGCATTCGTTGCAAAAAATCTAAAAGAAAAGTAGTTTAGAAATTTCACTATGTTCTTAAGAATTAGCTTGGTTTTTTAAAATCCTCTTGTTATTATTTACAGAGCAAGGCCAATTATCCCAGTAAGAGGAATGAAACCCCAGAGGAGACCGAGGACGATTCCTAGTACTTGACGAATCCAGTAAATTATGTCCAGAAACTCGTCCTAAGAAATTAAAATTCATTATTGCTAGTTACACTTTTCAATTTTAAACATTTTATCATATAAAAGTACACTCTATCTATACATTAATTAAAATTGGGTAATTATATGATAAAACACAAAATGATGCGTAACTCGTACCTTATCAGGCCATTCAGCTTGCCGAGACAGAACTTTGGACCACGCGAAAGGTGTTGGACTGTCTCCCTTTGCTGCTCCCATTGCTTAGTTTAGTTTGTAGTTAGTCTTTTTAAAACAGCGTTCGTTCAGTTCTATTCAGTCGACTTTTCAAATTCACCTTTATCCTTTTACATTTGCCTTGCCTCTACAACGTCAAAGCCTGGAACTTAAAAAAACATAGAACACGATTTTGAATTTCAAGAGGTTGTTATTTATGTTTTACGATTTATACATTCATTTCATTCAACATTACGCAGTGAAGTACGATTTGTACACCGAAATACGGTGAATGTATAATAATGTATGTAGTCAGTAGTGTATAATTTGGTGAATGGGATTCAGCTTCAAGCTTCAAAGCAGCCTTTTTATTTTTTCAGGCATTCATTGTTCATCGGGATTCCCGATATTCCCGATTCGGGAATGTCATGTCATATGATATGAGATATGTCATACCGACTTCCGGTCCGGTGTCCGGTCAATTCACAATTGCAATGCAAATGAATGAGATTTTGTGTGTTGTGTTTGAAATATGAAATATTTATTTTGTATCTTTGATCTTCTTAATAGATACAATGAAGAATGAAACATCCAACATCAAACATACAACCTATGCGCTATGAGGCAAGGGCAAGGCACAAGGTAGCAAGGTTGTGTATCGGTATCGGTATTATTCGGTATCTCGTATTGTATTAGTTTAGACGTATTTTATATTCAATATTCAGTTATCAGTATCAGTAACAGTATATCGTATATTCAATATTTGAAATTCAATTATAATTGAATTGAAATCCAAAGGAGTCAAGGGCAAGAAGAAAGACAATGAAATGAAAATTAGAATACAATACAAACCACTGAAAAACCACAGATTGACTTACTTAAAATGAGATGTTGTTTTTTTAAGATCTTCCGGCATCCGGTTTGGTCTCTCGATTTATTCGTACACGTATCGATTGAAATAAATGAGAATAATTGAGAAAGCGTGAGCTTGGAATTTGACGGGTTGCCTTTCACTCGACCAATGTACAAAATCTCTTCTATGTCTTTCCCTTCCAGACTGAACTTTTTTTATTATAAATTTTAAATTCCTCGTTGTTGATGTTATGGCGAAAGAATTGCTGAAATATATTTTAAGTTTTTAACCCATCGTTTATTTATTTCCATATTTTCTTTGCAAAAAATTCACACGTCTGAAACGTACGACTAACTTTTACTCTGTACTCGATAATTCTGTTCTACAGTCTTGAGTTTTTCTGAGTCTAAGTAAAACTTAATGAAGTCATTTATATATATTTTGTTTTTTCTGTTTATTCCATGAAAATGGAAGTTTCATTGAGTACTTGTCAAAAAAGTTCGTGAAGCTATATAAGCTTTGTTTTATTTCATTACAATTTTGAATTTACAGTCAACAGTAAAAAGCGCGAGGAGTTTTAAATTAATTCACAATCAATAACGTTTAAACGGTAAGGGTTTCCATTTTTAATTTTAGATCATTGACCTTCAAACTTATTAAGAAATAAAAACTATTGTATATTGAATTAATCATAACGGTCATGTTTTGTTTTATACGACGAATGAGATGGTTTTTTTTTCTTTTGCGTTTACTTAGATCAAACGATGAGTAAAAACAATAAACGAAAGGCTCCCGTTGCTTTCACTGCGCCGCCAGAACCCCCATTTATTCGGCGAATGAAAGAGCAACTTGGTTACAAGGAGGGGCCAAATATTGATACAAAGGTGACTTTTTGAGCTTAACGCCACGTAATCTTTGGAAATGTAATTGGAGGTAATTGGATTTCAATTCAACTCATGATGTGATGACATGACACATGACAGACCCCGAGCTTTCACCAGCTTTATTCACACATCAATGAGTTTGACATTGTCGATGGAGGAATCGAACGCAAACAAAGAAATTCAAATCCATTGATTGTATATATTGTATTTTCGAAAGTTGATTTTAACGGTCTATGACACACTCAAGTATAATTAACCCTTTAATTGGTTTTGAAATAGAGAGAAGACCTAGACCAGGCGACATACGAAGATGAAGCAGATAGAGATGATGAGAAACCCACAGTCGTGGTCCTAAGGTCAGGAGACCTTTCACAAGAAGAGGCAGTACTTATAGACGCAGATGTTCTCAAAGGTTACTAAATATTAGCGTGGTACACGTTTGTACTTTTTTAAATGCAATGGCCTTAGAGTAACTCCAACAGATAAACACACTGTCTCGGATGACAATGGCCTATGAATATCGCACTAGTATTAATCTGAAAGAGATTGTACCAGTAAAATTGTACATTCTTTAATTTCTAGATCCGGACGAAAATGATGGAAAAATCAAATTTAAAAAGCCTAAAAAGATGTCCGAAAATGAGGCAGCTGAAAAAATAAAGAGTAAACTCGAGAAAAAAGAAAGTCAGATGGCTCAAGTTAAAAATAAAACCCTCTTATCTTTTGACGACGAAGAAGACGATGATAATTAATTCGTAAATAATTATTTGTATAGTATATTGAATATAATAATAAAAACAAATGGCCAACCAACCGAATCGGAAGGCTTGGATATTGTATTGTACTATATTAAGTACGAAACTACGAAAGTCACATTATACCGTGCAAAAAAATGGCAAGTAGTGCCCGTGACACTTTCAGATACCTATTAAGAATACATTAATTATGATAATTAGTTCGTGTTTTACTTTGTACACCTTTTTGTATTTATGGAACCTGCAAAGACACGAGAATTGTTTTTGTTTTTTTTTTTGTGAATGAGTTAATAGGTTTATTTTCTCAGTTGTCACAATAAAACTATGACTGCCCAGTCATGTTTTTTATGGAATGATTGAAGTAACTTCATTATAAATAAATAAAATTTATCATGAGAGTATACAATACACATCGCATCTTTTTGTTCTGAGATTGTATCAAGTTATTTTTTAAACCTGCAATATAAACCTATGATAATCACTCAGAAGCGTTCCAGAGAGAGGAGCATCCGCGTGCAAAGCAGGCTCTTTATCTTGACGTTTAAAAAAGGCAACTTTTCTAAAAATATACAACAAGTCTCGGCCTAAATCCGTCCAAAAATTGCAAAGAAAATCCTTACTACTATTGCATTGGTTTGGTATTATATTAGTATTAGTTTTGAAAACACTTTATGCGAATGACCAGTCCGTCTGTCCGTTGTTGGTGCGATAACTGCCGGACGACTTGACCTACGGTAACCAAATTTTCTACACTTGTTCCTTAGGTCATAACGGAGGCTAAGGGTCAAATTGGTCACACCCCCTGCCCCTGTTTCCCATCCATAAGTTAAACCCCCTTAAAATACCAAATTAAGGGGAGACTCTTAAATGAATTGTAACTTCCGCTTAGAGGTAACTTTATGCCTATCATTTAACATGATAACACCTCGAAACTACATTTCAGGGTGCAAACCCTGGACTATTTGGGGATATTCAGATATGAATTTTCAATTAAATTATTCCCGTGTGCAATCGAACAACATAGATGTATACGGGACCACTCCTACTGAGCTACTGACACGAGCGAGGGTGTAAAAACCAGTAATTTTTTGGGAAATTCAGATATTACTTTATTTATGGTTATGTTTTCAACACTTGGTTACACCCCTTACATCAGTTTTATTATTGATCGGCGAAGTTATATAATTATTTGGAATTATTTTGTTATGTATATCTCATATACATTCAATATCAATATTGAATGTATATGAGATACATAACAATCTTTTGATGTCGGAATGAATGAAATTAAAATAAACTATCCATTTAATTTGAGTATCATTAACGGCAATAATCATGCTAGTGTCACATAGGTAATAGTAATAAGTTAAGTATAATTATATGGAATTACCAGTGTCCGGTGTTTTCCCAACCACTTCCATCCTAAAGTTCGGTTCCACGTGATTTTCCATCCATCATTTTCAGAGTGGACACTTCCCACCATGACATTTTGCATGCATTCTTCCCTTCCAAAAGCGGACATTTCCTACTTGCTTAGCGAAAATCTAAAAAAATTATATGTTTTGTGCCTTTGAAATACAATACCAAGACACTGCTCAATTTCCAAAAAAACGCACTAAATAAATTCCGAATAAAAAACCTGGCTAAATATTCCCGATACCAAGATTGTACCAAATATCTTAATACCAAGACCGTACTAAATGTTCCCATTGGCAAGATCGTATAAAATTCCCAGTACCATACCGGACTCAATTCCACATGCCAAGACCGTACTAAATTTCCAATACCACGACTGTATTAAATTCCCAATACAAAAGCCATTATAAATATTCCCAGTACCAAGACTGTAGTAGCAACTAAAAGCGAGATTTTAGTACGGGCTTGGTATTGGGACTTTTGGGAGCAATGAGTACGATACTAGTATTGGTGTTATTTTTATTTAGTACGGTCTGGCATTGGAATTAAAATGACAACGGTCTTTCATATAATAATATGGTGAAATGTTTTAATTTGGGGTGGGAACTCGGACTGTCCGTGTGCCAAAGTATGGTGGGAAGTGTTTGGGTGGCAAGTGTCCATGCCCTTGTGAGAAGAAGATCATCATAAAACCATGAGTGGGAAGCGTCGGGGTCCGAAAACACCGATAACCAAATTGAATTGTAATATGAATTGAAAATTTATAATTAGTTATCAAGACAATCGTTAAGAGGGAACCCTGAAATTATAATGATACATTACGGGACTCGGGCAATTAATTCCAGTCACTGTGCACCGATACTTTTGCCTTGCAGGGAAATTATCCACAATTCAATTTTCAGAATTTATTCACCATCGGACCGGAAAAGTTGATTGGGCTTTACTCACGATGACTGGTAAAGGATATGACTTTTGGAGTAATAGTTCTCGAGTGACTGAACGAATGAATTTAGATTTAAGAACTAATTTCGCTTATTCCATATTTTACATTTCAACTTATGACTTATATGAACAACAATAATATGAAGTAACTCATAATAGACTAATTAATTGCATTTCATTCATGTATATATTATAAATATACTTCACAGCCTTCACGGTTCACGGCAGGCACTGCAACAGCGGTTGTTAATTGTATTTCATTCCGGAGAGGTTCCATAAACATAATTTCTGCTAGCTGATATCGTTATATTTCAAAGAGTCGACTCAGTTTAAACTCGCTTTGTTCTTTAAGGCCACCAGGTTTAAGATAGTAGAAATAGAGGGGACAAATTTTTTTAAGCTCATTGAAAATGTGACTTACCGAAAGCGTTTTTTAGCTCGTGAGTTCAATTTCATTTCTAACGTTCATACTTTGGAAGCGTCATTCTCGATGGTTCTCTCCGTTGGTTTCACTATTGCATACACGATCCTGGCTGTTTGGACTCTCGTTTTCGTCCAATCACGATCGGTACTGACCAACGTGTCTTTGTTTAATGACATGCTAACATGCTAAGTTACGAGAGACGACACTTTGGTAAGGATTTAATTTCCGCAGTCAATTTCTTCTGCTTATATGAAGATCAATTTAAGTTTTTTTGTGAGAAGGTACAAGGTCAGCCTTTTTATAAAAATTTTATGTAACAGATCTGCAAATACTATTTACTTTTACAATTTCCATGTGATACAACTTTTTAAGAAGTCAATAAAAACACTTATTAATTTTCATTTAACAGTAGCTCAGTAGCTGTCGTTCATAAATTGATTTCCACTTTTCAAAGCCATTTGTAAAATTTATTTAATTCGTGTGTTGTTTTATAGAAAGAACAAAGTCAAAAGTACAAAGATTCGAATACGAAACAAAACAATCCCCTCTCTCATTTGGGGTGCAATGACTCATCCTTGCACTTTTTTCAAGCCTATATACTGAGAAGTTTAGATAGGTCGGGAATTATCCTTACAAACTAATGGATTTAAAAAATGTTTTGACATGACTTGGTGAATTTATTATCGGGTCGACTCATTTGATTTTTACACCAATTTCTGGATAATTAATTGATAACTTATGTTCAAAATGGATTCGTAGATATGAAGAATCAATCAAACTCTGTACTTATTACATCAGTCTTGATCTTGGGTGCCCTTGGACCACTGGCTTGTCCTCTATTCTTGTCAAATTTGGATGCCCTGCCTGCCTGCCCCCATTCCTTGGCTGGTGTCTACTCGACTGTTCCACCCCTGTCCATCCATTAAAAATATTTGGACTGGCGACAATGAACTTCTTTCTAATGTCACATGCCCGGATTGGAGGGCCATCGAAGTGTCTTATGGAGCATTTCTCAAAATTATTTCCATCACTTGATACATTGAGGACCTTAAAGCAGTTAAGAGACCACTGGCACAAAAAGCATTGTTGTACAGGGAAATTCAGATTTTAGGACAGAAATTTAATGATTTCTATCAAGGCTTCTTGCTTACAGGCATAATTCCCCTGCTTCAGTTGGTTGCGATTGTCTTTTCGTATGGAACGGGGAGACTCCGAAGCGAAATGCCACTTGCCGGGTTCTTCTTGCTGATTGAGGATTGAGTAGTCGGGCATCGACTTCAATATTCTTTCTTGTCGTGTTTTTCACCATTTCTAGCAAAGTGTATGACACTTCCGCTAATTTGAATCAAGCTTGGCGAAGGGAAAGGAGTCAAAAATAGTTCAATAAATTCGCAGTTTCTTGTCATCCAATAAAAGTAAAGTTCGGGTCCGTCAATTTCGTGGAAAAGCTTACTCCGCTAATTGTTGCGCAGTTCATTGTTTCTCAAACTTCTTCCCTGCTTTTAATTTAAATTTATTGCATTTTTTTTAATTATCATTCATATTTGTCAATTTAACCCGTAGCAAAATTTATAAAAAACTTTAGAAGTCTCAATCCGAGATCCAAAGTTATCGATACGTATTTAAGATAGTAACCAAATGCTGATAATAATTAACATCGATTCGATTTCCTCGTCATTTTAAAAACAATAAACGAAAGGCTCCCATTGCTTTTACTGAGCCACCCAGCCACAAGAACCCCCATTTATTCTGCAACTCGGTTACATAGAACATAGAAGGGCCAAATATTGATACAAAGGTGATTCTTTCAGCTTAATGTCACGTAATCTTTGGAAATGTAATTGGAGTTAATTGAATTCAAATTCAACTCATGATGTGATGATATGACAGACCCGCTTTCACCAGCTTTCTTCATCATAAGCACATATTTGAGAAACCCACAGTCGTGGTTCTTAGGTCAGAAGAGCTTTCACAAGAAGAGGCAGTACTTATAAACGTTGACGTTACAAATTTTCTCAAAGGTTATTAAATTTTAGCGTGACATACACATTTGTACTATTTTAAGAACAAATAGCCCCTCATCAGGGTATGAAATATAGCACTATTTTGAATCTGCAAAAGATTGTACCTGTAAAGTTGTATATTCTTTAATTTCTGGATCCTTTAAAATGATGAAAAAATCAAATTTAAAAATCCTAATAAGACGTCTGAAAATGAGGCAGCTAAAAAAATTCAACTGTTGTCTGAGTATATGGCATTGCTCTACGATTGGGGCAACGGGAGATTTTTCGTTTTCACATTAATTTTTAACATTTTCAACCAGATTTGCCATACGAGTCGTTTTCATAAGCATTTTAAGTGCTAAACATTTTCAAAGACGGCTTACATTAATCCTTTTCAAATAATATCAATCCGATCAGTTGTTACATTTAAGTATATTCTTTGGACAGATTCTTCAAGGTGAATAGATTGCTTGCGTCTTTTAAGGTTATACTCTTTTACAACTTTTAAAATCATAATAAATCCATGTACAATTACAATTTTTATACCTCTTGTATGGTCATGGCTTGTCGTACTTCGACACGATCACGATCATGAGAATCGTCTAGTGTTAACTTTATTGTCACAATAAGATTTATCCTTTGAACTATTTTGTTGTTTCAATTCAAAGGAGCTGCTTTGACAGTATTGGCACTTTGGCAGTACCGTAGGCCCTAAATTTTCAGGAAGAGTGAAAGGCAGTGAAAGCATGAGAATGTATAGATAGAAAGTGACATAGATAGGTCAGAATTTTTTTTAAAGAATGCAATTTTTCTAAATTAAATCATAAAAAAATCTATTTGAGTTTGTGAACGACTACTTGTATTTGCATTCACACTTTCTTTCTGTCTTTCTGTGTGTATGAATTCCTTACATAAACAGTGCGACCATGACCCCATTTGCTCCCTCTTGATAACACTTTCATAATGCAAAATATACAAAACAATCTAATCAAACTGTTTCATTCCATTCCTCCAACCTCATACTTTTTAACAAGACGGGAACTTTGAGACAGACCAGACTATTGACTATTTTGACATAATTTTAAACATCTTTGCTGCCCTAATCAAAACGATCATAAGACTCGACTGATTTGACCATTGTATTCTGTCTGTCGAGATCGATATATGTCGACAATGGCTGGAAAGTGGCGTACTTTTTTACGTCATATTTTATCAGCGGGGGAGGGGATGTAAATGCAATTTTATTACATATTTATGTAAAACAAAAAAACACTCTTTTTTTTGGACACTCAAATACTGCTAATCTATCCAGGTGACGTCATAAAAGTCTTTACCTTATCGAAATTGGAAATTTTTTAAAACAATTAAAATTTATCTTCCTAACTAATTTCATTGCTCATATCATCTTATTATCGAAACGGATGCATTCCACCATCCCATCATCGATGACGATGACGTCGATGACGACAACAACAACAATAACGCTTAAATACCTCCTCCGCAGTGACTATTAAAAACAAGTCAGAATCTGCGGCTGGTTTTTTACATTTTTTTACAACAAGATATTCATTTTGGCTGCCGCCGGCTGAAAGAACCCGATGGGCCCACCTCACGCCTCCCCCGCCGATCAGATCATACAGACTTTAGAAGTAAATTTTAGAGAGCCGTACAGGAAGAACGAAGAAGGAAGAAAAGGGCGTAGTGCATAAACAACCAAGCACGTCAAACCCACCACGACCGGTGTGTGTGATAGCTCCACTTACTTGCACTTCCACACTGCATTCTCCCTTGCCAATGTGGTTGCCTTACATTTGGGTACATCCATTTGGGGTCTCTAACAACATAACCTAACGCTAACGTGTAGCAAAACCAAAAAAGTAGACTGTCCACACGGCCAACGCAACTGCTAACTGGAGCAATGCTAAAATTATGATCTCTGTATAATGTATGTCTTCTAGTAAGCCTAGACTACATCGGACTACCCCTGGGGTAGTGTACCCAGTGAAAGGCACAACTCAGGGCGTAATAATAAGGGAAAATTCTTTTAGACATCAGGTATCTGGACATGACATGTTCATCAAGTCAACAATATATTATGACATTGCTAACGTGAACCATAAATACGTGCAAAAGAGTTCCCGATGGTATATGCAACTTATTTTAACTTTTTAACCTCAAAATATATATACATAGGTGTTCCTGGATAAGGCACTTGAGTCATTATTCCGGGAAGGGCTTTAAACAATGATTTGTGGTTATAAGGGAGCTCAGAACGTGGCATGCATATAATATGCTCCGACTGCACCTGTGCTGGGGCAGTTTCGGTTTGGGACGTGTTCCCGGGGTTTAAATAAAGATTTTGCGGTAATTGGGAAAAGTATGGCTGCCTTCACCCCCTTCCCCCCGGCCAGGAGGGGACGATTTAAGTATTCCAAAGGCCTATATGATAATAATTTAAGGATTTTCGGTAATAAGAAAACGCTTTGCGGTCTCCGACCACACCCCCGGGGGCAGTTTGGGAACTGCATCCAGCCGGGCTTTACATAATAAATAATAATTTCCTTTAATGACAAAACACATCTGAGGGGGGACTTATTTATACACGGGGCTCTAAAAAGTATTTACGGTAATAGGAAAAAGTTTTGCGGTCTCCGACCACACCCCCCTGGTGGGGACAGTCGAGAAATGTATTCCAGAGAGCTGTAAATAAGGATTTACATCAATATGTAACAGTACGGGCTGAGTATGACCACACCCCCTGGGGGTATTTGCATTGCGGGATGAGTGGATGAGCCCTCAGCCGGGCTTAGAACTCTTGTGCTGTGTGTGAAGGATGGAGAGAAATTGTTCCGTCAGTTTGCTTTAGAAGAGCTCGAGAGTGAGGCGAAGGAAGAGGAGGAAAAAATAGGCAGCCGTCCTCCGACCGACCAAGTAAAGCTGAAAGCAGACGAAGTGAATTTGCAAGAAAATGTTGGAAATAGTTAGTTGAGTTGCCCTGGTGGCCTGGCCCTCTCACGTGACTCCGCCATCTTGTTGGACCTCTCTCCTTCTCCCTTCCCCGTACATTGACATTATCAAGTCTCTAATTGCCATCACTTTAATTGCAATTAAGTTACCACGAATAGCATCAAATCCGGCTTCGGGGCGGACTTTTATCCACTTCCGACACTATAAGGTGAGTATGTGGAATAGAGTTGACTTACTTTTCTCTATTCTTTTGCAGCATTTTATACACACTTTTCGCGCCCACCAATCCTCTTATAAGATAATGTGTAACTCTCCCATACAAAAGAAGAGTTTTTTCCAGTAGTTTAAATTTATTTCTAAATACTAAATACAGTCACAGTATTATTATTTATTATTTTGTTAACCGCATCAATTCATTTAGTTGTTGGTAGGTCAGAGGAAGATTTTCGAGTATGTATGACCTATGACCTTTGATGGATACTTTAGAAATATCGGGTTTATGATCCGAGAAATGAGTTCTTGTATTTTGTATATATGTGATACTGATATGGTATATGATTCCCTAGAATAGGCAGGCCTCTAAAAAAACATTTCCTTCGCCACAAATCTAATCATGAATCACATTGCATTGATCTCCCATGTTCCGGCTTTCTCCTTCTCAATATTGAATATCTCAATCCACAATCTCATGCTTCTCGTTCAATCTTATTTATTTCTCTTTCGGACTTTCTTTCCAAAGACAAAAGACGATTTGGTTTGATTTTCCTTGAAAGGTGAAAGGTAAATGAAGATTTGCTTTGCTTGCAACAACACGTCATAAAACATTGAACATTCGGTTGCTTCATCTTTAATTTAAAATGATAAAAGTTTACAAATTTTGATAATATCAGTGGTTTTGTCTACTAATGTCATCGTAATTATCGATCACGAGTGAATCTTGCAAATTACTCTGAAACGCAAGTTAACACAAACACAACTTGATCATTTTTTTATTGAATGAGTATATAACTTTCTCTTTGCTCTGCTCTGGCTCTGATTCCCCGGTTCTGGTGTGCAATACCCCAATACCCCTTGCTGCGAAGATTTGGTCCGTCTGTCTGTCGGACCAAGTGTTTGTATTTGTTTGGGTAAATCGTTTGTGACTTTCGACGTTTCAACAGAGGCTAAGTTCGGTTAAGGACCGTGTAGGTCAAAGGTCAATGTCAATGTCTGTACGGTCAAATGTCAGAATTTTTCAAACAACAACCCTATGGCTACATGTGTGCTACATAATGCCACATAGTTGAAACGGTACGACGTACGTCCACGTGCTATTCAACGAGGGTTGACTATACTATATGGTTGGGGAAAAATTAGAATTTTGTTGTATAAAACGTCCCTAACGTGACAGTCAACTACGCTGAATGTTTTTGATGTTGTATCGAAGGGTCGCCCCCTCGCCCCTTTCCGATGGGCGTTTGCAACGGTTTATTACAATTTCTTAGAATATAGTATCAAGAAAGGTTCCCGTACGGAACCTTGTATTTCTCATACATGAATTTCACTAAATCCCAGTTTGCAGCAAACCTGCCATGCCATATGCGTGTAGCATTACTCATTTTAGTAATTAGTCCTTTGCCATTCGATTGTGTAATTGGGAAATTTTACGTACAAGGGAGGTAATGACAAATAATAAATAGAGACCCTCCGATATTTGACATATTTTGATTTTATATTGATTTCAAACCCCCTTTCGGACGAAAAATCGATTTTTAATAAGTTGCATTTCCTTACACAATACTAATAAATGTGGGGAGCGCCGAGCGTTGCTTGTCATTCCATTATAGCTTCCCTTCTTAATTATTTTCAAAAGTTCGAGATCGTTTTAAAGTTTTAATATATTTTAATAATTCCAACAATTAAATAGTGCGTATTCGAATGATAGACATTGTTTTATTGTCTGACGGAATATTAATTTATTTACACTTTGGAACCGTTTCATTTTTTATTGCTGTAATTTAAATAATTCTGTTTGATAATAATAATATTAGTCATTCAGTTTAAAGGCGACATTGCGTTGCAGTGTACAATTTCACCGCTAACATTTTTAAATAGGACTGCATTTGTTTCTGTTTTATAAATTTTGGTCCCCATCATCCGTCCAGTTTCACAAAATAAAATCTGCAGAACTTCTGCTGGCTCCCTTGAACGGAAATGTTATAAATTTTCAGAGCAATGATTTCCAATTTCTATTTCTGGAACTTTCTCTTCCATACCGTACTTCGTAGATAAACCCCCTGGTACTGGTAACCATGGTCTAAAGAGTTCGGGGTTTTTGGCATCTCCGAACCGAACCTCTAGAAAATCGATTATGACTTGTCTTGAACCCAATCCAGGCCCGAATGCCCTTACTACTGCTTCGCATTTTTAGACCTTTTTCTGCCCTCTTCGTCTGAGGGTTGCCTTTCCATGTTAAATACTTAAATAGCCTAAACTTTAATGGCCACATCAAAATCAGAAAATATTCAACTTGGGTGAAAGTCTTACCGACCATCCGATGTACGAGTTTCTAACACGAACATAACATTATCTTGGTTAGGGTTAGGATATATCTTAGCAATTAATAATTAAGGTATTAATTAAAAGGTATATTTCATTCATAGTATATATAAGTTCCCAATCATTTAAGGAATGAAGAATAAGAATGAAGTACAGATTCTATGTTATGCCCCAATAGTCAAGTGAGGGTCTACTTTTCCATCAATTCATTGTTCCACATTTCATTCGTCAATTAAAGGGATGTCCCGAGTCCCTGATTTACCTGCTGCTTTGTTTTTTTTTTTCATTTGATTTAACGGTCTGTAGCTGGATTTTAGCTACTCGACACGCAAGTATTCAATTTTTCAATGTCGTGTTTTAATTCTACTAAAGATACGATGTAGTTGTATGTTATAAATCTTGAACCATAAAGTTTGAACAATGAATTCGATTTAAATTTTTGGAAGGGTTGAGGGTTTGATGTCTACCAACAAAATAGTAAATGAGGACCTTAAGTTTTTGCACTCGATTTTTACGATCACGATTGTCAAATTCTCTACTACACTATACTACACGGGGCATCCCTAAATCCCAACAAGTCAGAAAGTCTTGAGGAAATTTTTAGCCTCACTTCATGAAAATAGTAAAGTAACTGTAGAGAATGATTTCCCTACATTTAAATTCGATTAATAATGCTATATCTTAAATCTCAATCCAATGCATATTGTATTTATTGAATATTTTGTTTTGATGGCATAATGGTAATCAAATTGTTTTTTTTTGGTCCTTGGTTTGGACTGTAAGTCAGGTACGATAGTGGAATATAATGAGGTGTTTACAGAATGTGGAAAAGTTGTAACTTTTACAAACACTCTGATACAATATCATTGGACTATATCATACAGTTCTGCAAGTTAATTGCGGTTGGATAAGAGCTACGAAGCTACAATGAACATGAAGTAGAGGATCTAGTATATAGACAATATAGAGGAATATATTATATATGGGTCAAGTCCGCTATCTCACAGAGGCCAGTAACCTGTACGCAATGTAATGCTGTGCTGAACATTTACTTCGTGTGAACTGTCAAGAGTGGAGAATCTTTCCTATTTCTACTTCTTCGTGTTCCATACGACTGAGAGTTTAATTTCGATTCATTTAGGCTTTATTAGACTAAAAAACTCCATCGGTTTTTCAAAATGTCTTCAGATCGGATCATCGGATTGATTATCCTTGACAGTATGTTTATGAATGTACTATGTCGACAATGTCGACCACGTTTTTTGCCATTCGACCATGCATTTTGTAGTCGCATTTTACATGGGATTCCTTCATCCTTCTCCTTCCGATCTTGCTGAGTCTTCGCCTTGTTTCATTCATATTTTGATTGCGAGCTCCTATCCGAACCCCAAGTACGAAGGGCTCGTGGACCAGACCCTGTCCCCCGCTCCGGTCACGTCATGTCAAAGGTCATTCAAGTCGACCTCGATGAAAAATCAATTTTTTTACGAAAACATCGATTTGAGCCGAGGGGGGCCCAGGTATGCTTGGAAGGGCAATTAGCTTCTAAGGTCAAAGGATAATAAAAAGTGTGGCGTTTTTTAGTTATCTATGGAAGTTAGTTATTATAGATACTCGTTCGGCGGGTTATATTTTCGACGGCGGCTTTGTAAAACGGCGGGGGCCGTCTGGGTGGCTGGGTGCCCCTGTCACACCGCCCCTACTGCAACTGCTTCAGTGGAAAAAGAGGGGAACCACCACTGCTTTGGCTCAGCTATGATGATAACGTACCGTAGTTAGGTTACCACAACAGATAGGCTGCTGAAAGTATAGCTGTGCAGCAGCAGTCCCTCCCCGGGTCACTATTCTCGAAGCAATAATATTGGCACATCATTTCGTGCCTCCGCTAACTATATAGGCAGGCAAGGGGCTCGGGTTTCGATTCAGTCGCTTTCAAGCTATTTTCCCATCCGTTCTTCGTCAATGCCGGATGGATGCGGAACAGTGCTCCAGAATCGAGAAACAGTCCTCCTGTCCTTCTGTTCTGCCTTGGCATTTACTTCCTTCTGCATTCTTCTAGCAGTGGTGGTATCGTAGAAGAAGAGAGCTTCTCGATCCCGGGGCATCATCTCATCAGGGTACCATTTCTCAGAAGAATCAGACTGGCCGGAATACCGAAAACCGGCAAGTAGAAGTAAAGTATCTAGGGTCCCCCTCTGCACTTCGAACTGCAGCCGTCTTCTCGTCTCATTTTGCCTCCTAATTCTTCTTCTTCCAGTTCCGGTGATACGAATACGAAGAT
Organism: Desoria tigrina; assembly: GCA_906901685.1. NCBI lineage: Eukaryota > Metazoa > Arthropoda > Collembola > Entomobryomorpha > Isotomidae > Desoria > Desoria tigrina. The sequence goes on from CAJQTU010000007.1 coordinate 5,835,525, forward strand.
ACGATGCGAATTGGATTGTTTTGGATCTAGATGCCATATGAAACTCGCATGGTATTTTCGTATCATCGTCGGCTTATTAGGGAAGAGCTACAGGTGACCACGGAGAGGTATGCACTTACTTGACATTTTGTAGAGTCAAAGGTCAAAGCGGTCGATGACCGATACCCCTGAGGTCAGGAGGTCATGGGTCAGGAATGAACTAGGTCCCTCCACGTCCAACGTTTGACGTTTCATGCATCATGTTTTGCAATTGAGAATGAAGAATTTTGGGAGTGGGGAGTTATTGCGGTTGGTTTAGTTTTAAGGATTGCTGTAAGTTGTTGGAGCCTGGCCGAATGGAAAGGATGATGGGAGACCCACAGAGAGTGGTGGTGGTAGGCCGTGTGGAAAGTCGGTGTTGTATGTGAGTGAGCCCACGGCGGCGGGGTGGGACTTAGCAACGGTGGGTGCGGGGTATCTGTGCATGCAGTCGGAGTGCCACCTGGTTCTCGTACTCTATTCGTCCATTCTTGTGGGAAATGATGATGATATTCATTTCTGATGAGCTAACCCTCCCCACCCAACCACAGCGGTGGAGTGGAAGGCACCCCTCTTTTTCCTTTTTTATCCACACGGCCGCTTCCTTTCCGTCGGTCGACCCGAGTCGAGTCATTCAATTCCAGTCCTTTGCCCGGGGTTAGTGCCATTTCATTACGAGCCCTCTGCGTCACGTCACGGATTTTCAAATTTCAAAACGTTTGAAATTTCGAAAAGTTTTACTTTGGTTGAGTCTTGCATCTTTTTAGTTTGGTAGATTTGGCCTGATTTGGAAGTAATTGGAATATTTGGATTGGAGCAGCACATAGCAGGATTTGTTGGTGAATTCAGTTCAGTAGAATATATTGGCAGCGTCCGGGACTATTAATTCGTTATCGTTCATTGGCATCGATTCACGATTGGATTTTTGACATTTCATTCTATTCGATCAGTTCACATTCAACATTTGACATTTCATAATTGGGTTCGTGTCAGCCACTGTCAGCTGGCTGTCCAGGTCACACAGGTTGCAGGTATTGATTGTTTCATAAATTTGAAATTTGCTGAATTAATTGATTGTGGGTATTAACATTTGTATGTTATTTAAATGCGTTAGTCATGTGACATCTCGATGCGTCTTTGTACTTGTGACTGGAACCGATAAGTTATCGGTTTGTGTTCATCTTTCTTAGGTCAGCAGGTCGTATTTCGTAGGTTATAGGTAGGTTGTAGCCGGGTGGGGTTGAGTAAATTATGAATAATAAGAAATAAGATTATGAAATGACATTCAACATTATTATTGTGTATTGGAAGTTAAGTTGGAACTGTGAACTACACTACCCTGTGCCCTGTCCTACAAACAAAGACGAACTGATATGTGCTTGTTGTTGTGATCCTAGTTCTTAGAATCTAAAAAATATGCATTTTGCCGAAATTGAATTTATACATGAACCACTTTCATTTGCACTTTTTAATTCATATGACAGTCAACAGTTGTACCTTGGTAATATCTTTTGTTTGACTCCTTTAAGGCATATCACATCACACATTAATTGTCACATAGTTATCCATCGCATAAGACACCGTAATGGTTTAGCATGTTGAGGTTTGTTTAATTAATAGTACAAATCAGAAAAACCGATGTCCACGACTCGGAGTTAGATAAGACTAATATACTGGAGTTGGCGAGGTGGGGTACAAGGTTTTTGTGTCATGTGTCGGAATATTTTACCCAGAGTGGCCAGAGTAACCTCTCTTTTTAGAGGCTTAGGGCTTAGCCTATAAAAATAAAAACAAAAACTAATATTCTATATTTTTATTTCAGGGCACAATAGTAAAGAAATTCGACCCTTTCAAGTGAGAACAGCATACTATCCAGGATTAGGATGAGTTCGGCCGGAACAACAGTTGAGGTCAGCTCTACTGCGCAAGTAGCGCCAGCCTTGAGTCCAAGTCCGGATGAGTCCTCTAATTTGGGTAAGTGCCTTATAATTTTAAATGCAATATAAAGGACTGAGCATCCAAACATTCCAAACTGTAACTAGGTATTTGCCCTATTGCTCTTATTCAGTTTTATTTAGTTACTTATTTATTCGCTTCATAACGGTTAAGGTTAAAATGAAAAAAATAATTTCGTATTTACAGATGGATCCGATATAGAAATGGTGGAGGATGAACCGAAGAATGGTGAACATGAAGTTGAAGATGAAAATGAGTTAGAAGATGAATCTAAAGACGCTAAAGAAACTGAAAATTCAAAATCGTTGAACGACTCTATAGTTATATCTGACTCTGAAAACGAAGATACTCCAAGTAATGACAAGGGCAAATCGGAAGAGGAAGATGTTATAACGATTACAGCAAATGATGGGTCATTAGGAAGAGGTCACCTCATAGCTCCTAAACCACAATTGCCTGAAGATGAAGATGACGAGAATGAAGTGGAATTGTTGGAAGAGGATGACGACAGCAATAGCGTGGAAGCTATTCCAAACGGTCAGGACGAAGACGCTTTGTTGGCTGATGAAGATTCTTCTGTAGAGAACAGCAGAGTTTTTGACGAAATCGATTCGTCCTTATCCAATGATATGACTTCAACGGGCAAAAAAATTGATCAGAAAGACCCTGATGATGATGATGATGATGATGATGTCATGTTGATTAGTGATGAAGATGATTCTTTGACTTCGACAACAGTCAAAACCACGAATGCCGGAAGTGCAAAATTAAATTCTGCCCAAGCATCATTTCTTGCCAAATCCGGGATAACAATAGAAGCGGTAAGGGGAAGAGATGGTCTTTTAAAAACTGCGAAAAGTAATGGGAAAGCCGGGGACGACGAAGTTGTGGAACTTGAAGACGGAGATCCATTAGGAGGATGTGAGAGTGACGATAACAGTTCTCAAGGGGATGCAGATGACTCGGAACAATTTGCTGTGAATGGTGATTCTAATGATAGTGACTCCAAAACAAATCAAACCACAATTGTTGTTAATGATACCAAATCACTAGTTGAACTTGCTAATAGTAAAAACGAACCGGGTAAAGAACCAACTTTGGTTATAATTGACACGAATTCAATTCTCTCAGGCAAGGGCCCGTTGCCTATGAACAATAAATCTCCTGCCATTCCACAGCAATCTAGGAGTTCGTCACCGGGAAACATCTCTAGACCATCCCATGTGAACCCAATCCCATCATCTCGTCATGCTTCAAATGCAGGATCCCAATCCATTGATATCCCGGATGATGCTTTCCTTATTGAAGCCCCGTCGTTCATTGTACCGTATGTGTTCGAAAAAGCAGGTGAAAAGTCATTAAAAGAATGTATCTCTGGAATCGCTGCACAAGTTAAAGAAGAAAAAGAAGCCAAATTAGCACGCGGGGAAGAGTTGACAATAAATGACGAAATACAGGAGCCCAAAAAAATTAACTCCGAAGAATACTTTGAAAGTCCAGTGGGAAAGTTGTTAATGAACATCGGAATGAACATGGTGCAAGAATATGTACAGATAGATTTGCTGAAGATGCAAAAACGACAAGGAGAAAAAGAGAAGGCTAAAAACCGTGCATCGGTTATGAGTATGGTGACACAACAGAGCATAGTATCTCTCAAGAAAAACATAGAAGAAAGCAAGGAAAACAATGAGCCATTCAGATCTAAAACGAAGAAATGTGAACTATGTAATTTCAAGACAGAGTCGGAGCTGGTCATGTCGACCCACTTGGAAACCCCACACATGAAGAATTACAGCTATAGGTGCAACTTCTGTGCTAACACTACACGTGTTCCACAGGAGATCATTTTTCATATGGAGGCAGAACACAACGTTAAAGCCCGTCTGGAAAGGTGTGTTTCTCATCCGATACTATTTTCTTACATTTTAATGACAACTCTCACTAATGTTTAATGTACCAACGTATTATTTTTAACAGGGCTCCTGCTTATCATCAGTGTCCTAATTGTCAATTTGAGGACAATTCGAAGGCTAAACTGAATCGTCACATTCAAGGGTGCACAAAGAGATTTAATATTAACAAGAACCTTGAACCACCAATGGACTGGGACACACCAGCAAAATTACCGAAACTTCCGAAAAATAGGATGCTGCAACAGGGTTTAAATCCTTCATATTTAACTGCGAACCACCAACGCGGTGGGTTGGCAGCTTTTGCTTCCCTTGCCCCAAAATATATGTCAGTTGGAAAAGGTGGCCTTCCACAATTGGTACAAGCACCGAAAAATAAACCAATACCTGGATTGATAAGAACTACAAATCCAAGATCCCTTCAGTCACCCATAATAAATCCTCATTTGCAAAGAGGTAATCTTTATTTTTATTGTTTTTCAAATTTCAAGTAAACCTAATAATTGCTAGATCAAGTCGTAAACTAAGATATTCGCATAATCAACCAGGAATGATGATGCAAGGTGCCAGAGGAATTCAAGTTCAACAGGCTCATATGCAGTTAACTAACAACCAGATGCTACAACAAGTGGTAAGTGGACAGTTGCTTGGAGCTGCACAAGGAGTAGCGTCCGGCTTTTTGAACAAGTTAGGCCTACAGCCCCTTCAAACGGGACCAAATGCTTCACAGCAAAAAGTATGTTTTTGTTTGGTTTATTTTTTTGTTTGCATTGCTTGAGCTTTAATTTTTTCGATTTATTGTATTACAATATCATCATTATTCGTTTTTAGAGTGCCTCTTCCCAAAATATGCGTGTTGTAAAATCTGCAAACCAGCCTAGTATTTCGATCACTCCTCTACCTCGACAAGCTTCAAGTTCTTCGGGTTCTGTTGCATCTCAACAAAAGCCAGCTGGAAAAACATCGTTTGTCATCTGTGAAATATGTGACGGGTATATTAAGGTACGGTTTGTATATGCTCTGTTGATTTTATTAATTTCCTCTGTGTGATGTGACTGTATCTAACTAAAATTGACACACAATAGGATTTGGATCAACTAAGAAATCATATGCAGTGGATTCACAAGGTCAAAATACATCCAAAGATGATTTACAACAAACCCCCACTCAACTGCCAGAAGTGTCAGTTCCGATTTTTCACTGATCAGGGTTTAGAAAGACATTTGCTCGGGTCTCATGGACTGGTCACATCTTCTATGCAGGATGCTGCCAATAAAGGTCAAGATAGCGGTCGCTGTCCTTTGTGTGGAAAGGTAAATTTCTGTTAAATGAAGCTTTTTAGAGAATACAATGTTTATGTTAAACGTCTAATCGGAATTCGTGATCAATTAGGTCTACCAATGGAAATTATTGGCTCATGTGGCTAAGGATCACAACGTCACGCTTAAGCCGGCTCACCTCTCATACAAATGTACAGTTTGTACTGCAACATTCGGGATGTACAAACTCTTCGAGAGTCATGTTTATTCGGCTCACAGTGTAACAAAGAATGCCCCCCGTCCTGAACGACGAAGTGGTGGTAATCAACAGCAAATTCCAAACAAAATGAACCAGCTCCAGGTTACTCCTCGAACTATGCCAACTAGCACTTCATCTTCCAACTCATACAAACCATTGAAAATCAATGATGAAATCACCATTATTCCTCAGCCGATGTCTAATGCCACACAAGCTCACCGAAACAAAGGATCTCTTACGATTACACCTCAACCTATGTCTCGCCGAAATAGTAAAGATGATTAATAAATATTCTATTCATTGTCGCTTATTCGTTCGTGAGCGTAAGCCAATAATCCGTGACCTAATTTTCTAAATTACCTATTTTTTTATTTTAGTGCGAAACAACGACGATGATGGTATTCAAATAATCGAGATCGATGACGCTCCACAGAAGATGTCATCCAACGGAAGGAGTTCAAACCAGAATGGTGATTTCAAAGCTCGATTCCAAATGAGTGAAACTCTTCGAAAGCGCAACTTAGAAATAAGTCTATGCGGGACTGATTCAGATAATTCAGATGATTCTAGAGGCCCTGTTAAGCGACTTCGTCAAAATTAATTATTGTATCGTAGCTCTATTTAATAAGATTTTTAAGTAAGCTCCTCCTTTTTAAAGGTACTATAATGTGTATAATTTGGCGAAGGTGTATAGTTAGTAGGTAGATAATGTTGATGTTTCTAAATGTTACATTTCTATTGTGATAATAATGAAGAATTACCAAAACGTCCTCTATTTGTACTTTATAACTATACGGCATATCGGTTTCAGTAGGGTAGATAAGCTATCACGTTATTAGGAATTTATTAGGACCTAAAAGCAGACAAGAAGGATGGACATGGGGTTTTTCTGTCCCAGACGTATCAAGAAGACTGGTAACAACTTGCATATTTGCTCGACTACACAATGCGTAGAAATCTTAAGTTGTGAATTCAAGTTTTTGTTCTGGTCTACTTTAGCCACGGTTGAATGGTTAGGATGTTTCAACTATCCAACCTGCTCATCACATAAAAAATTATACTTTGAACTACTTCAAACTTTTAAAGTAAAAAAGGCCCCACTGTAGTCGTGCTATCAGAATGTCGTAAATAAAAACTAGAAAGTGATATGTGCTTTTTAGATACCCGATCTCCTTCCCCTTCTGCAGATTGGGACATAGACTAATGTTGTTATTTATATGCATATATACCTATGTTTAATAACTTAAGTGTATTTAGTCCTAATAAAAATATATTTGTAAGTCTTAACGTAATGTACTAATAATATCCACCATTGTAATTTATACAGGTAGACTGTTAATAACTATTGTTTAAAAAACTATTTAGGTGTTTAGCTACTGTGTAAATTATATGAATTGATCAGAGTGAATGGCTGGAGTGAAACGATATTTTTATCATGTATGCGAAGGAATAAAACCTTTTTCCAAAGAAATTAATACGGAACTTTTGTAACTGTTTAGTTTATAAAACCAAATCTGTATTTGATAATTTTACAGACAATCAAGCATAGTACGTAATACATGAGATGAGAACACAGAAACAGAAACACTCAAGTCTTACTAGAAATCAACAAATTAGATCAATTGGGTATTTGTTTTTTAAATCTTTCGCCTTTTACTAAAGATTTCTGTAATTAACGTCATCAACGTCAAGGGGGCTATTGGTATTTTTATAAGACTGAGAATAGTTATACATAAATTATCTATTAATATTTTAAATCTAACAGTAAATTAACATACAAAATGTTTGCTTTTCTTGGGTGGAATGCCATGCTTTGACAGGAATCCCACGCATATGCATATGCTTCGTAACTGAAGATGAAGTGGACGGAGGATTTCAGCGTCTTCCTCCTCCTCCCCCTCCACCACCGCGACCACCACGTCCACCACCATCTCGATCGCCGCCACCTCCTCCTAAAATCATTTAGCAATCAGTTATATGAATCCGACAAAACAAGCAATGCAATAATTTGAATAATTTTGAAATATATTATTAATCTTACGTCCTCCCCGAACCCCTCGGCCTCTCCCTCTTCCACCCCTGCCTCTGCCACGGGCAGCAGCTAAAGTAATTAATAAACAAACGAATGTCAAATTTGCTTAAAGCTACCTTAAACCATCAGAAATTTCCGAGTTGGTACATATCTTTCGTAAACGAAGAAATGACAAGAAACCTACCCTTCGCCTCTTGCTTCTTTTTCTTGGACTTGGGTGCATCGTCGATAAGGAGGGTTTCCAAGGGCAAGTGGTCGGGTAATATGTAATACCGAATATTATTGCCACGAATGCTCAAGGTATCTAATTGTACAGGCTCTCGGTTCTTAACTGTCATTTTCACTGCTTTCAGGTGAGTATTCATCGCAACGTCGACTCCTGTTTCATATTGAAAGAAACATGATGATTAAGATGTAAAAATGAACATGTAAAATGTAAATTTAAATTTGAAATTTGAAATTAGTCAAAAACAAACAAACCGGTGATAGTTCCATGAACTTGGGTTCCATTCTTCAGCTCGATTGTCACAGTCTCGTGACTTAACTTCATGAGAAATCTGAAAAATCAAAGATAGGAAAACTTATTGCCAGTACACAGTATGTATGCAGTAGCACAATTCTGCATTCAGGTCAGTCTCATCTTTAGTGACTTAATTAGAGCAAGAATGAAGAACCAGATTTGAGATTGAGAAATTGAGATATATGTTCGATGCTGGAATAGTGAAATATGCAATGAAACAAAATGTGAAATGATGATGCTATGATTTGTGATTTTGTACGTCCAACGGTCCAACACTGCACTGAACACGTTTGACGTTCAATTTTTGAACTTTTTGTAGATTACTTCATACTTAATTCAGAATATTTGTAATTGGCTTGTAAATCAATTCAAAATTACGGTAATTTCAAATTCAAAATTGATAATGTTTAAGGACAAAGGCAAAAGGATGAATGATTAAATAAATAATAATTTAATTTAAATTAACGATATTATAATGATTGATGATGGTTAGATTACCTTACTAATTTCATCTTAAATAGGATAAAATATCCAAAACTGGATTCCAAAATCAAAATTCAACGAGCTAAGAACAAAGACCTATCACTATCACCTATAAATAGTATAGATGTTGTTTTTAAGAATCGGTCGATAGAACGTAAAGCTGAAATGTCGAATTGAAAGAACCGGTGGTGGGGAAAGGACAAAAGTAGAGAACGCAGTGTTTAAAAATAGCGGCTTCCAGCAACTCCTAAAACTTTAGATCCCACATGTCAGATGGCCAACTCCTCTCTTCATCAATTTGCAGCTCTCTGTCTTTGTTTTCGAGAGCTTCGAATTTAGATCTTCAGTCCTTGCTTGGCTTCACTGCTTACGTATTTTAAAACCCCGCAAATTTAGGAAATTAATTGTTCAAAATTATTTTCTAGAATTTGAATGGAAATGCATGTTTCCGAATCGGATGAATTTCGTGTTGAATACACTTCGTTTGAAATCAAATTCAAGTGAGAGACGGCATATCATCCAGATTAAGTTGTATGTTGTATGAATGAAAATTTAGGACCCGATGCACCCGATGATGCTAAGATAGACGCTTGTAATTTTTTGTAATGTTTCAATGTTTATAATGTCTTTAAAGGTCTATGGTTAATTTAATATAATTTAAGGATCAGATCTAGAAAGGAAAAATGTAGTCAATTCCATTTTAGCTACTGGTTTAAATTGAATGTATTTGTTTCGATCCCGCAATAGCATAATGTAATATACCTTTACAAAAAGGGACATGAACAGTAAGTAGAAGAAGGTTAGAATGAAGCCGATTATCGTAAATTAAGTGAAATGTGATGACATATGCTTTGGAAATGGCTTAAAACTAGTCAATTTTGGATCGGCTTCCTTATTGTTTGCGGAGAAAAATACTGTTTGTAAAGCTGATGTTAACACAAATGATTCAATCTGTTTGATTTAGTATGTACGACTTCTTGTTTCAAATGCCTAACTAAAAGGGTATTAAAGCTCAGTTGAAACTTATTTTAAAATTCAAATTTTCTTGTTTTTATTTATGTTTGCCATTTTTTTTAACTAGTGAAACCTAATGGTAACTTAATTCCCGATAACGCTCAATTAAGTTGTGTATTGATCATAAAGAATTTCAAGATAATTGGATACTATACTTCTTGCTCGCAATTGTGTTGATGGAAGCCGTGAACTTTTTTTCTGTATTATTTTTACCAATGATAAATGCTTACAAGCTAGGAAGATTGTATGCTTTATTTTTATTATCAATAGGTATTTATAATTCATAAACATCTGCAAATTTAAAAGTTTCGACAAAATTTATAACCTTGACTTTTACAGTTCATCGATGAAAACCAGAATTTACTCTTATACACTATGATATGAAGTAAATAAATTATTTTTTGTGGCTTGAAAAACATGATAAAAGAAATGATATGCAATACACTCGTTCCTTAATATTTTCAGTCGCATAAACATATTCTAGTTTCACTGGAGTATTCTAAATATAAAATAGTTTATTTGATATAACGTTCAGAAATAATTTGGTTTGGCTATCGTATAATATAAGACGCTGCTTTAGTATCCGTTATACCGTATGTACTGAAACAAGTCTGATATGGTAAAGTTTCACCCCAATTCAGTCTCACATGGTTAAACACCCCGGAATAAGTCCCCGTTGGAGGATCTGTGTAACATTGGCAAAAACGCCAATCGACTTAATTTCTCCCGAATGCCAAAATCACTCTGGCTTCTCCAGGGTTTGACTTTAGTACAACTTGTTCGGGTGAAACATATCTTTGTCAATACGAAATCGTAGTTTTGGAAGACTTCTTACAAATTATAATGAGCTATTTCGTTAAAACCCCAAAAATATTTGGGGAAAATCCAATGACTTTCATACGTCAGCCATTTCTCAATCCTTGTCGGAACGTAGCGAGCTACAAATAAAAATACAACTGTAGACAGACACAACATATACAACAGCTTCTTAAATTAAATTAGAAAAAAAATAAACGGACACTCCTTGAAGGAAACTGATGCAAGAATGATACCAAGAGACAACAAAAGAAGGGCTGACAAGGTTGAAGTGTGACAAGTTGAGAAGGATAATTAGTCATGGGAAAATTATCAATAATCCAGCTTAATTTTCCACTCCTTTGCCACCGTAATCCCTTTAAAAATACATCCCAACTGATGACGAACTCCTTGTGTGTGACGCTGTTACCTAACATTAAAAATAAGTTATATATTATTACTATCATTATGAGGCTCTGAGGAATTAGAGTTTAGAAGCGGTATATGGACGGAAATAAGGGTAAATTGGATGGACCAATTATCCAAACTATTCTCGTTTTTCGACGCCGTCACATCCCAATGCATTCATTGTAACACGTAAGCGTGGGGGAGTCAAGATTCTTTCTATCATTCTTCGAAATTCGGCATAATTGTCCGAGACTAAAGGCTTCTCAACTTTAGAATAAGGGCCTTTGGGCCCTGAAGTGTGTCCCCTCTCTTCAGGCTCTCTTCCGTTCCTTGATATTTCTTTGATTCCTGTATTTTGCAATTGCAGTTTATATGCGAAATTATTTTGAAATATTTTACATGTCAGATTTCTTTACAATAAACTCAGCTCACTAAAATCGACACAATTGACATTAAAATGGTCACAAGACTTTCGGCTACAGCAATATATTGGCCTAAGAAATGACGGGATTTCCGTCGGGGTCGGGGTCCTTCGTATGAATTAGTTAAACATCCCTGTAGTTGATTGTTTTTAACTGTCGGTTGCAATTGTGTCGACATAATCTTATGTGTTATGAACGGTAATTTGAAAATGGTAACAAGATCAACTTTTGAATGACTTATCCATTCTTCGAATTCATTGAGTTAGTTTCATTTTTATACTATAATATACTATTGAGCTAATTTGTCCGTTTTTTAAACATTGACGTAAATGCAAATAAAATAAAATGCTTATACTGATTTTCTTTTTCTTTAAAAGTTATTCTAAAAAACTCAAGGTAGACGAAAGCTCCTAGTCTTAACTGTCGTAGATGTCACAATATTGTCTGAATCGGCCCTTTATACCTGTTTAATCTGTTGTTCTCGTCAAATCATAGATAAAAACACTTATTTTACTTATTTTATGCTGTTACAGTTACACTTGTCACATAATACCAAAACACCATAATTTATTTCGATCCAAATCAGAACACTGGAATTTTTGGCAAGAATTCAATATGAGTCCGTTTCATGGAAACGGATGATTGAAGCCTACGGAAAGTAATCCTGTACAACAATCTGTTACACAGCCTGAGCAGTCCTCATGATGGAAATTGCATTCGATGAATTCAAGGTTCCAATTACAGGATCATATCAACCATGTATCCATAATTTATCTATTTTTTTTACCATCCAAATAATTTATATCCGACCTTGTTTACAACGATATATATACGGACCCCTGTTTTCTTTTTCCGATTACGTGTTGCATTTGCATCCATACCTTTTCTTCCTTTAACGAAAAATAGCCTTTAGAAGTGATTGCAAACAGACAAGACAAGAGCTTATAAAAAAGCTTCTTCTGCAGATGCTAAAAAAAGTTATTTAGGGCTCTTCACAGCAGCGTTCAGCCTTTAGTTCGCAGTCATTCCCAAAAATTTGTTGAAAGTTTCACGTCGAAACTCTAAAGTAAAAGAGGAAGGGTGTATCCATTGGAAGTGGATGGGTGTCGACGAAACGGAGAAGAGTGGCCAATCCTCAGAGGAGGGAAGTCCTATTGGGCCGTCGGAACCTTAGCTTTTAGCGTACGATCTGCTAGGACTTACTTGATCTGGGCCTGAATCTGCCCCAACAACAACCACTCTTTCAAAATACGAAGCCAGGATCCTCGTCATTCAATATCAAACATTGCGGAAGAGAGTTGTGTCGAAACCGTACGTGTTTCTATTGAGGTAATCATTTACACTGCATTCTACGTGGATCATAACACCTCGCACCTGCCTAATCTCATAATCGGAGCTAATCTCAAGGATAGTTATTAGAATAAGTGCGGTTGACAGAGTCAAGGTAAAAACAGGAAAAAGTGTGAAGAGTGGTGGATACATATTACAGTTACTTTTGAAACTAACAAAGCCAAACGAGCCTTCTTGTTCTACAAAGTGAGTAACGAAAACGTATGAAAAATTGACGGAGCAAGTTGGAGGCAAAGTGAGTTCTAAAGGAAGGAAGTAGGTTTGGTTAAAAAATAATTAGAAGATAAGGGGAAGCAAGAATGGTGATGATAGCTAATTGCTCAGAATTGAACTCGTGTTTAGTCAGTCATGAATAAGGCTTCCTCTGTGTCGTGTCTTCCTCCACCGTCTCATTTAAATCATCTAAATCATTTAAACCACTTGAGCCACCCTCACCATCATCACCACCACTTGGCTGGACATCATCAGAGATCTCCACTTGGGAATCATCATCAGTCTCCGTTTGTAAACGCGTCTCCAATTCATCATCATCATCATCCCCCACCCCCTCCAGGAACCATGTTACCCTTCGATTCCTTGGGGCTCTACGAGCCTCAGCCGAAGCCCAGGTTCTATTTCAAAATGCCCCGTGTCGTCCCGGACCAGAAGAACAAATTCGAGTCAGATGAACTTTTCCGTAGGCTTAGTCGTGAAAGTGAGGTTAGTAGAGGTCTTCGTTTTCATTTTCTTGCATGGCTTTTGAAATAATGGGAATTGAAATCGATTGGCCTATCGATTCATGCATGTGTTTGAGAATGTCATCTTTGTATTGATGCATTGTTACCCTATTTGGTTACCAATTGATGCTTAAAAATGGGATCTAGGTCTAGGCAACTCATCAAAAGTCATGATCTGCTCGACTTATAGATTTCTTGGAAAAATGACGGATAGATTCTTTCATCTGCTATTTTGTAGTTACTAACTTGCAACCCTTTGCGTAGAGAGAAAACGTATGTCGTAAATATGTAGTATATGAAGGGATGAATCGACAATAAGATGTGAATCACTTTTCTGTGAAGTACGGCTTATTGGTTTTTGTTTTAGCTACCCTTGTTTTCTTGATCTTCCTCACTTGGTTGACTATTTACTGAGGATTTTAATTTCAACTACACAGTCATCCAGATTTTTTTTACCTGTCTGAGAATTATAAGTTGCATGTGTCATTTGGTACCTAAAAATGTCAATTTTTAAACGATGTTACTATCCGTTAAATGAAGGCTGAATAGAAAAACGGAAGTAGTTTGAAGAGGTTTAAATTACGGCTCAAGACAACTTTTTATGTTCTAAATATTCCCTTTCCACAGGTTCGTTACACGGGATACAGAGATCGGCCCGTCGAGGAGAGGCAAATGCGATTTCAAAACGGGTGCAGAGAAGGACATACAGAAATTGTAAGTTATGTTTTATATTTTTTACAACCAGCAATTAAAAAAAATTGCAAGTAAAGTCAAACTATTTGCACCATCAAAAAAGTGCGAACTATTTCCTAATTTGCGTGATACAGGGACAATGGGAATCTCATTGTCTGTCCATCTCGATTTCAAGTATGCAAGCCTTCCATGTTCAAGCGTTAAAGACCTCCGTATTACTCCCCATTATAGATCCTTGGGGCAAAAACAAGAATCAATTTTCTTAGAATTTGACGCCAGTTTCTGAGAATAAATTAGTTTTCCCATGATGATGAGCCAGTTCTTTTGAAACCGAACACGTATTCGTTTTTCTAGGGGTCGTAGTAGTAGTATCAGTTATTCGTATAATATATCGGGATAAAAGAATGTATTTCACAGTGCCTAAAGATTCCTCACTTTTTTACTGACATTTGGGCCACCACCTAGGAAGTTCGGCCTGACGGGCATTGATTGACGGGAGTATTACGCAGATTCACGCTACTATCCGTTTTTAAAGACTTTTAAACTTTCAAAGTCAGAAGTTTTACAATGCTCATCTTAAAAAAAAGTTTGTACCAACAAGAATGCATCTGTTTTCGCATGAAATCCAGCCCCAGTTTACAAAAAAAGGCTCATGAAATCTATCAAAATATTTTCAAACACAGAATCCTCCACCATTCAAACGCTAAACAGATCTTCGGAGGGCAAGTGTTCAGCCTCCTTTGTTTCAAAATAGCCGATTCTCCAACAACGGAAGCAATTGAGATATTTGAGATCGAGTAACCTTTTGAACGAACCCTTCGCCGCTTCGATAAGAAAATAAATAAAATCCCTTGTGATAAAATTCATGATTCCGACAAAAAAGATAAAAACGACAGTAACGTTCAATATGTTTGAGTAAAAATTAAAGAGCCACCAGACTGTCTTGTGCCATCTTATATACGGTTGTCTGTTTTTAAAAATAGAACAGAAAAGATAGACTGAAAGACAGTGTCTCTGGATTTGTAGAACTAGTCCTTGTCAAAATACTAAAACCAATACTACCATTCAAATGATACTAAATTCGACGTTTTAATTTTTCTAGGCATTTATCGCAACGGGTACAAATCTTCAATTAGTCTTCAATCCAATCTCTAATGGCTACCCTCCCGAAATGCGAGACTGTGACTTCGATAAGGAGCACGGAAAGGTAAGTGTCATGCACATATTTACATCAAATTAGTACCGTTTATACTCTAACTAATTAAGTAATTATCCCGCTTTCTTGCTATAATTAAACTATTATTCCACTCCTAAAGTCACTCCTGATCCGAAAAGCGACTTATCATCATAACAGCTATAAAAGGCTTTATGAGTATTACATTATATACACATCACCCCGGCGTTTCAGATTATCAAGTTAGATAAGCCTCCAGGCACTCTGTGAGATTAAATCAAGACGAAGGATGTGAAAAGTTGTTAAAGGGTAACCCTTCCAACTAATTAAGTTCTGAAAGACCCACCTGAAGGGCCAGTTTCTCCATACTAATTTGTATGTAAAGCGTAACAATACAATATTTAACCAAGTCAGTCATAATATGAAGTAGTGTGTAGGAATCAAGTAAGTTGTTGTTGCTGTAGTGTGGCAGACAGTGAGTAGGGTCTTGTCCGGAAGGGAGAACCCTTAATTAGAACAAGGGTCACGAGATCATTACCAATTTTATTACTATTCTTAGCTCCTTCGATATCCATCTGTGCTCACGTAAACTAATTCCACTAACACGTTCTATGAATCCTTAAAATCATTCAAGGCTCAAGTTCCCCTCATGTAATAGTACATTTAGATCCACTAAGACCTCTCAATTAGGCCAAGAAGTTCATTTCCAAAAGGGTTACGACTCAATGGTATTGTAAGAATTGCCTCATTCATATCCATAAAATTATAATCATGGTCCTATGGCTAATAATCCCAGAGCAGAGTAAAAAACGAAGCTAAAATTTTACAACTTCTCTGTCCCAGTCGAAATTATTGTGATTAATTCCTTATTCGTACAGCCAGACTCCTTCCTTTCTCAAATCCGAATGGATAATTTACGATGACGGGGGAATTAAGACAATTAGTTCGTTTTGTGTGCATTTTTACGAGTTTTTAGTTACTACTTTGGCTTTAGGAAGGAAAACAGAGGATTGGAACAAGTGGCCCAGAAAAGGCTTCTGAGATTATAAGCTTCTCATCGTAAATTCTTCTTGTTTTCCTCTGGATTTTAACGTTGTAAAAGCCCTAAGTGTCCCTTAAACTCTTTTCGCTTTAAATTCAAGTTTTTCTCACAAAATTCTGTATATGGCTCAATTTTTCCCAAAATATAAGAGAGGATCTTTAATTTTTCTCTCCAAGTTCCTACACACCCTTAGCAGCGTCGGACGGAAGCTTGGTCTATAAAACTCGTATAATTGAATGCTCAACTCTATACTTATGCTCACGATAGCTGGCACTTTCATTCCTCAATGAACTTACGAAGATTTTTTCCTATCGACGAGTCTCCTTGTTCTTTGAAAGGCTACAAAAAACCTGGTTACAAGAAGTCCATCATTAACTCCAAACTCGACGTCTTTTACTGAATACCAAATCAGCTCCTTTGCGAGTTTCTAAAACACAAGCCTCTTTTTGCAGTCCCGTCGAAATGTATTTAGAGCCTCGCAGAGGGGACTGTAACGAATAATATAACGATGTGCACGTAGGCGAAGATGATCATCCTTCCGTTGTCTAATCACCTCTCTCACCTGTATTATCACATTAAATTATGTTAGATGTGCTCACCTTCTCATTCATCATCTCTCTACTCTCTTCCTGCCTCTGGTATTCCTTTTGGCAATGTGAGAATGATCTAATTTACAAAATTGGGCAAATGAATGGAGGAGGTGGACATGGACGTTACTGAAGGTTCAGGGTTCATCTGAAGGCGTGTCAGCTGAAATATGGTAGCCCACTTTTGAGGATAAAAAAAACGGAAGTCTCTGTTATTAAGAGAAAGGTCCAGAAACTGATTAGATTCCGCCTGGCAATGGAACTTCTGTCCAATTCTCCTCACACCTTTGTCATTACGAAGTGGCAGAAGGCTTTAAAGTAAATAAATGTGCACGCGCCCGACTGGCCACTGTCTAAAAAGTAATTTGTCACCCCGAGAGACCAGTCCTCCGGACGACTTGAGACCTCGTCGTCTCAATTTAGCTAGTAGTTAGTATATGAGTTTGTATATCCTTGTGCATTTTTTCAGGAGCCCTTAATCATTCTTCGAGCAATTCCCTGACTTGTAGTGTAAACTATGGACTGAAGTGACTTTTCCAGCGCGAGATGTGACGTAACCCAAGAAGACAAACTCGGCACTTAGAGTTATTGACAGATTTTATTTCCTTGTGCCTAAAATTCCATTTACAGGAGGAACACTTCCTCAACGCCTGGCCACCCGTACATTGTAAATCCATTGGGATCAGTAGACATGTCAAAAGGTCTTCGGGGAGAAAACACGTGCCTTGTCGACAAGAATGTCTCCATCCATTTACTTAGATCCTTGTTGCCCTTTTTAGACTTTTAAGAGAACAAACAAGAGTTTTTTTTCTAACTTTGGAAAACCTATATATTTTACTAATGCCCCGGGTATAACTCTGGCAGGAAAGAGATAAGGACATGGATCTCAAGCCCTCCTAGGCCGGGTTTAATTTCCATTGCTCATGTTGTCTGTAATTGACTCATTGAAAAATTGCCTTCATTCTGTTTGTATGTATGACTCTTGTTGGAATCGGACCTTCTCGTAAATTGCATCTGCTCGACATGACCATACCAACTTATATATAGGTCTGTTAGGTATGATCATGATGATCCCTTCAATTCTTCGATCAGGCACGGTTTTCGTCAACCAATTGTCCATCGCTTTTGAAAAGATTCTTCCTGCTCCTCGTTCCTCCTGTCTGTTGTCCCTTGTTCAGTTCTAGGAAAAAATCAGGGGGAGCATCCCATATCAGGTTTTTTACATTGTAACTTTTCAAAGGACCAACTAGCTCTGTCCTTCTTCTCCTTTTTGACATCAGTGCTAGAACTGACACTTGTGACGGCTTCTGAAATAATTTAAAGAAAAAATTGGGATGAAAAATTGCAGTTGATAGCGTTGATGCTGCCGGGAACAAAAGGAGTGAGTATTTTAATCATTTGTAATCCAACGGAAAGGAGCAAAATATTATTCTGTTTTGTCAGTCTGATCATCAATCTTCGAGTTTATGCATAAAAGGAGGTGTTGGGCCGGACAATGATTATGGGCAGATCTACAGTTTACATAAAATGGCGTAAAACCGGTTTCGGGCCTTTTGGCAAGAAAACTTTATTGCTTGTATTTGTTGTTTTTCAAAGAAACAGAAGGAACTACTACTCGTTTAGGACGAGGTAGTAGTTGTTGATTTATCTGACTTGATGGGAGTATGAAACTATTATGTGTCTTTAAAAGACCGTTTAAAGTCTTGTTACTAAAATGTTAATGTGCGAATCCCCTTTGGCTTTAGAGTCCTGTGTTATCTCTCGTCACCTTTGTTTCTCATTATTGCTGCAATACAATTGTAGGATCTACATTAACCTTTTAGTTTATGATACCCAAATAATTATTCACTTTATGCTGGATTATGAGAGGATAGCATTGACTTTCAACAATCAAACTCAGATGAATTTACAGGATCAGAATCAGAAAAATCAGCTTAAGATTAAATCTGACCCGAAGGGCAGATTTGTTTTCAGTCTTTTTAAGCACCGTACATATTACCATTATAATCATGAATTTGTAAAGTTTTCCTCTAAAAATCCTCAAAGCTGGATGAACAACATAAAGCATACTATAGTTGTATTAAAGTCGAAGTAGAAAAGCGAGGAAACTAAACTAAAACTTCAATAGCAATAAATTCATGAAACTTCTTCAACTCCCAACAGAATCAAACTTTTACACGAAGGAATTAATTAAAAGGGAGTAGTTTTCCCCTGAACGAAGGGTGGTTTTAACTTGAGCAATACATCCATTTTTAATGATCCTACTACTTGTTCATCATTCCTGCCAATCTCAATCTCAAGAATTCTCTTGATTACCTAAACGAGAGTTCGGATTGAGGGTAGATTCACTGAAGTGTAACGCTCGAATTCCTTAGTAATTTTGACTTAGAATCAGAAAGTACTTAGGCAGATTTTAATACGAGCTTTATAGAATGCTGGTTCGTAGTTAATTTATCCGGAATTGAAGTTTTCGGAGGAATCCACCATATCCAAAACCGGGTATCCAAGGAGAAGCCTCTTCAAAAACAGGGGGAATGAAGGTTTTCGGAAGCGCAGGCCCTATCTTTTTCTGCCACCCCTCAAATTGATCCACGTCTAGAGAGGGAGAAAGATAATGCCCGGATCCGGGTAGAATACAAGTCTGTATACACAATAGTATGGAAACTTGAGATGGAAATTCGGATTTTCCTCTCCTGGTGTTGGAGAAGAGGCTTCTATTCGAAATGCTGAAATGATCGAATCTAAAATTCATGATGGCTAACATGAGAATGCGTAACGATCCTTGCGCCCGTCTCTACTTCTCTCTAATGATCTTTCCCTACGACGACACTTGAATTAGGGAATGAACGAGCTCGGAGGCCTGATGACAGTAATTGATGGGCCATTTCCATTCGCCACCTCCACCACCATCATCATCATCCACCGTACCAGTAGATTTCGAGGCAATGCATTATTTCCTAGTACAAAAGTCCCAGGGAAATGCCCCCCTTTTGTCTTGGATCGGGAAAGTTTATCAGCTATTTAGGTAACGATCGATCAGTCAACAAATTATTACACGGTCCTTCTCTTAATGTGATCAGACTCGTCTCTTTCATCTACGAAAAATGTTGATGGATGAGCAGACTCTCAAGTGGTCATTCATACAGGGCAATTTGCCGTTTAACAATGAGCATATTACATGAAAGGTATCCCTACTTGAGTTGTGACAAAGGGATCCGTTTCAAAAAACCGAATTGAGCATAAGTACATGCGGAAACTTTTCGCATCAATAGTTACCGTGTATTGTATTGTTGTGTCAGTCGGCATGTCCACCGGTGAGATGTACCACGGATTGCCGATTGGGAGCCTTTGGAGGTCCTTCGGTGGTTTTGGTTAGGATATCTGCCCTGTAGTTTGTAATTTCTACGGCGTATTCCACACCATGAAGGAATTATTTAGACAGTTATTATTTTCTGACTATTTGTTAAAATGGAACGAAACTGCTCATTTAATTTTTTCAAGTGTACATTTTCCAATATGAATTTCATCCTATTCATCCTCAACCGTATTAAAATAAAATCGTTGATGGTGGCAGTGGAAATGCTATCTCTTGTTATATCTCTGCTTCTTGGTTTTGTCCAAAGCTAATCAACCGAATCAATTGGGACTTTGTTATACACTTTTGGCCTGAGTTTTGAAAGATATTGGATGTTATTAAATGTATCCTTTCACCTTGTTGAGCATCATTTTAAGGATTGTAGAGACGCTTAGGTCTCGTGCCTCTTTCCGGAGACCTCCAACATTTCATTAAGGTTCTTAGAAGGAAGGTTTCATGCAAAACTAACTGCCTTCTAACTATTTATTTGGTTCAGTTCCTTTCGTCTGTACGGAGGAACGATTGAAGCGATGAGTCAAAACGTTCTGTTGAATTCTGACCACAATTTTCCCGGTATACAGCTAGTTTAAACCTGTTAAGTGTGACCGAAGAAAATGACAACAAAACTAGCAACAGCTAATTGCAATCTAGTCTTAGGAAGAAAATATTATATGGGAGGCGAATGTTTTTCGTGGGCTTTAAATAATATTGTTGAACAAAGTCAAAAACATTTTGATTCTACGAAACTAAGTATGAAGGGCTTAAGATGCTCTTGGACTTGACATTGTACATACATTGTGATGAAAGATGAACTTGGGCTATTTCTAGCAGTTCTGAAGCTGTAATTGTAATTGTCAAATCAATCTGTAAAACAACACATGTAGTTTGTCAAGAAGTTAAGCGTTTAAATTCCTTGGTCTTTGGGACATCTACAAAAAATAGCACGGTATTGTATTCTTATTGATGTCTACTGTTATATCGGCTAGTAGTTTCTAAGTATACCATTTCTCCGTTTCTACAAAGTAAGATGATGGTGGGAATTATTTTTGGCATAGATCCTCCCAATAAATAATCAATTTACAGTGGAATTACGCGTGGACTTAAATTGTGAGAGAATGATCGTTTCCGTTTTCTCACATTCCTTTTATCTGTACTGTTCTAGTTGTAACTGCTCTATCACATCTTGTGTCGAAAACAGGTCCAAGAAGGAGATAGGATTTACAAAATATGCTTCGGCAAATAAAACCTATTTTTCAATATCACTATTCCCTCAGCATAGTATTCTTAAGACCAGTGAAAGCTTGGCTGTAAGCATATGTAAATAGGAATTTAAAGAATGGCAAATCGCATTAAATTCATCGCAAATGTTGTTTAACGATGGGAATGGACGTTCGTCAATGAATACATACATACAAACTATAGTATAGTACGAATCTACGAATGTAGTGTCAAGCTACCAAGAAGTCCTTGCATTTGGACTCTTTTGCTCTGCAAGATAAGGATAAGGCGTTGACCCACAAACTATTTCATTGGGAACAGAAACAATAAAATTATTCGATCGGAGAATTAAATTGCATTAGCTTATATTGAGAGGGAGCATTAAACATATAGAGTACGTCTCATCATAAAAGAGAGCACTTTTTTGTTCACATTATTTGATTGATATGAAGAAGGTCATTCCCATGCTTAAGCTCTCCTGTGGTTGACCGTAGTTTCCGTTCGAGTGGAATCTTCATAGCAATAATTAATCTAGACTGGATTTTCGACGTGAAAAGACTAGATTTGTAATAAAATACTATGAAGCTAATCTTGAGAATCTGATAGAAGATAGACTACGCATACGATGTACTCTCCCATTGGAGTTAAAACAGGCAAATTCAATCAAACTTGCTTGTCTTGGAAGCGTGAGATTTAAAAACCAAATAAGATCCCTGAACTATGAACAAAATAGGTTGTAATCTCAAACTATCCAAATCTTTAGGTACAAAGTGCCTCCATTGGTGAATAACGCTAAAAGAAATTTAGATTATCTCAAAACTGAAATGATTCTTAAACAATTGTTTGTAATCTATAAATAATTTATACTGAGCCTGTAAGAACTGACCTAAGACCACCTAGAGATGATTTTGTTAATGGATTTCTAAATGACTTTATTTCTCAACCCAACTACTTCAAAAAGTCATTGAGAAGATCTAAAACAAACTCATCTTGTGATGTCTTAAGAACTATCAAAATAGATGTATTATTAGGTAAGGTTAGCACAGTCCGCAGGTTACTCTTAGTTCATTTAAAATTTTAAACTCATTTAAATCCCATTTATCTTATTCTAGCCTGCTGGTCCAAATACAACGAATAATATGCCTTTCGTAAAAGGACCTGACGTAAACGCTATAGTTCACTCCCTCAATCTCATACTACACTGCCTTCTGCATCTCGGGCTTTGCTATCGTGTATAATTTACTTCGGATTTCTTTGAAAAGTCATTGTTTTCGTCGGCAGTCTGCGAATGAATGAGAAGTTGGTGTAGGCAACATGGAAAATTAGAGAGGAAGGGCCGGAAGTGGCCACTTTTAGCCTGGAGATCAGTATAATTTCCTTAGATTCTGACCCTTCTTCAAGCTTGTAATTTCGGGGTCATTTAAGGTGTTAGGTCACGCCCAGCCTGTTTACCCCCAGAAAGGGAATACGATTTGCTCAGTTTCAGCATCGCCTTGAACAGCAGGGCTCCGTCCGGTCAGCCTGCAGGTTGGGCTTGGACATTACGCAAGAAGTGCTATATCTATTCAACATCATTAACTGGTAGCACAACAGAACCAGTCCATTTGTCCAAAGAAAAACAAGCATTTACAACATTTTATGGTACCTCATAGCTTGGAAAAGGAATCCTGTGAAGTGTCAATGAAGCTTGGACTCGATACCAGATACTGTGTCACAGTATACACGATCTTCTTGAAATCGGATACTTCTTGTTCAATCCTATAGGATATTTTGATCGATGCATTTAATCGTGGACTGGTCAGTCATGCATTTCTAACTTCTCATCGATGTATTCAACCTATAGTAGATCTTTCTCCGCATGCATACACACTCATTTTTAATGCAAATGGACAAGGCGAGTACATTTTTATGAAAAATCGACAAGACAAGAAATAAAAGGTGGACTAGAAGGGGTAATTTGACGAAGGTTGCGTGTTAGACCCTCATCAAATCAAATTTTCACTAACTGACTGACTACTTACTGAAACTTACCTCTGCACCTTTTCCCGTATGAATTCGTTCATTCGAAGGCAGTATATGATAACAACGGAAGATATCCTAACCCGGTGGTGCTGTCGTATCGGCTAACACGCTGTCGACTCTAACTTAAGCCACTTCTACACCACCCTAGTTTGTTATAATGTTTTGAAGTGTACATTTGATCCAGCCCGAATTAATGATAACCCTTGAGTTTCGGATGTTGTCGAAGGATAAAAAACAAGCAAGCGAAGCCCTTGGCAGGAATAGAAGCTGCTGCTCTCATCTCCTTCTTGAATTTGATATTTAAAACATTACCTGAGTTTATTAATGACCGGAGGATATGCAATGAGGAGGAAATAAGGTTTCAGTTCTTGTAAATTTGGAATTGACATGAAAGCCTGGTCGGGTTACTTGCGTTACTTGATCGTACTATAATATTATGGTGTGAATGATTGCATATTCCCAGCCTTTTTCGAAACATGATATAATATTATTGGGTTTTAAATCTATTTTAAACCCCGAGTTGACTTTAAGAATAATTTCAAGAAGTTTCGTAACAGATAAAGGGATGACACTCTGACACCAATAGAATTTTATGAGTCTTCGACCATAGGGAAAAGTGGAACGATTTCAGGATTGTACAATAGCAAATCCGATTGGAAAATTCGAAGATACTTTTGGAGTCGTGTAATAAATTGGTTATTTTATAGTTTAGTTTTTCAGTGACCCTTTTTCTTCTCTTATTCTACTTAGAAGATAGTAAATGGTTTTATTATACTCATCCCATAGAATTACGAGGTTTTCCGGTCACCCGTTGACACTCCTGTCCTCGTTAAGTAGAAGCACGAGGACTTGTATCAACATCAACACTGGGCATTTAGTTCGACGATGTAAACAGAGATGTAAAAGTACCTTTCACCCTCGGCATTGTATTATTACAGCAAATCTAAACCAAAACTAGGAAGACTTAAGAAGAAATGCTCATAATAAAGCAGTAAACCCGTTCAATAATATAGTCATTCATCAAGTTTATGAGGAAAAAACTCCTTCTGTCCTACAATCAACAATGTAATAATAAAACAGACCTGGAGGATATTGTCTGAAAGATGTTGTCAACAATAGCTCGACTGTGTGCCTCCTTTGAAATTTTCTAGAAAATGCCTCAAGTTTATTACAAGGATCGCATTAGTATTACGTTCTAAAGTATTAAAACTGGAAGGGTTTTAGAGAAACAGCTCAACTTTTAAGTAAATAAGTGCAAATCGGATATTCGGGTAAATCTCATAATTCACCCAGTTCCATAAGGACTCTAATACTTCAGAGTTTGGCATTGATTGGATGCTTGAGCTGTAGGCTGTAGACTTTAGTAAAGTTCTGCAGGGGAGTCGAGATGACTAAGAAGGATGAACAGAGGGTAGCTTTGCGCATATTCTCGATAAACAGAAACCGAACCGGGTATTTCTCGAATAGAGATAGTAGAATATATAATCCTCTACTGTCTATATTACGTACAAGTACAAGTCTATACCTAAAAGTCCGGATTTGTAATGGACGATGGGGGCAGATATCGAGCGGCTTCTCTTTGCATTCCTCTCACAAGAACATCCGATTTTCGTTTCATTTTATGATCTTCTCATTGATCTTTTACCCCTTTCCCCCTCCAGTTGCTGTAAGGGGATCTTCTTCATCTCCAATAATTCCTCTACTCCAGGGACTCCAAATCCTCCTTCTTCTTATACTCATTCCGCTGACTTTCTTTGTCGGATTTACTCAAAGGGGTAACATTTAGAGTCCAGACGGAAGGGATAATTCAGAGAAATGAATCAAACACCCTTTGGCTTTTAGAAGATGAAAACAGAGAAGCGGTAAAGGCCAGAATAAGACGCTTCTGTCGGCCTCATTCTCACTTATGAAAGTTTAATGTGTGAAATGAGGAGAGTGTGTATGGTATGGGCGACGAGAGTCGGTTCGGGAGGGTTAATCTTGCTGAGCTCATCTTCTCCTGACTTTCAATTGCTAGATTAATTATTTAGGGATGGAAAGCAAGAAGATATAATCGTAATGGAGGAATGAATGAAAGCTATAAAAGTAGAATTGTAGAAGCGGCACGTGTACAGCTAATAATTACATCGACTCCCTCACACCTCAAATTAGATTATATATTAGATTCCGATCAGTCCTTGGGAAAAGCACCTGTTTCACCCAATCCATTGAAAACGGTAGCCTTGTCAGAATCCTCTCCCGTTTTATTTGCACAGCAGCAGCAGCTCCAGTTCTACACATGCTATTTGAACAACTTGTTATATTTTCCGAGGATTGTCCCGATTCGAAGGAAATGTAGCCTTTAAGCATATTATGACATGTCATCCTTCCGTGTTGAAATATTTAAAGGAAGACTCGTGAACAATTACGGAGCATTGATCATGATGAGATGTAATAAGCCTTGTTTTTTGGTGGATCGGCTACAAACGAGGCGACATGCACAAGGCTAATCCATCAGACACGCATACGGGTGGCCAATTGTTCTCCAGCTTTTTTATACACTGTCTCCTCTCTCACCTTCATTTACTGTATATGGGAAAGATAAGTCATCTCACCTGTCTTCTCTTTCCTAATTTGCTTCATCCACTGACTTTTTTCAATATTTCAATGACGACAGGCATTTTTTATCCCCGATTCGAAATCGATACGAATAGGAGAAGTTTGGGCTGGATTTGGCATGGAAGGGGCAAAGGGAAGTGAAAGTACCTCCTTGACTGTTTGGGATAATATATATTGGAGAGAGACTGAAAGGGTGTGACATGCCCCACCGGGTGGTCGACGTGCCCTCACAGTACGGTTTTGACACAAGAGAGCTGGAGAATAAGGGAATCAAAGGAGATTTGAATCAAAATCTGCTCTCATTATGACAAAGATCAAGCAGGGATATACGAATTTAGGATCTAAATCCATCTCCATAATAATAAACCGTTGCAAACGCACGTAAGAAAGAGGTGAAACCGCTACGAAACATTTACATAAAAATAATCTTCTTGTGTATGATGTTGTACAAGTACACGCTGAACGTACACGCTGTACATGTTGTACAAGTACAAGCTGTACATGTTGTACAAGTACACGCTGAACAAGTACACGCTGTACATGTTGTGCAAGTACACGCTGTACACGTTGTACAAGTACACGCTGTACATGTTGTACAAGTACACGCTGTACACGTTGTACAAGTACACGCTGTAAATGTTGTACAAGTACACGCTGTACATGTTGTACAAGTACACGCTGTACGTGTTGTACAATTACACGCTGTACACGTTGTACAAGTACACGCTGTACATGTTGTACAAGAGTACAAGTACACGCTGTACGTGTTGTACAAGTACACGCTGTACGTGTTGTACAAGTACACGCTGTAAATGTTGTACAAGTACACGCTGTAAATGTTGTACAAGTACACGCTGTACGTGTTGTACAATTACACGCTGTACACGTTGTACAAGTACACGCTGTACATGTTGTACAAGTACACGCTGTACGTGTTGTACAATTACACGCTGTACACGTTGTACAAGTACACGCTGTACACGTTGTACAAGTACACGCTGTACGTGTTGTACAAGTACACGCTGTACATGTTGTACAAGTACACGCTGTACATGTTGAACAAGTACACGCTGTAAATGTTGTACAAGTACACGCTGTAAATGTTGTACAAGTACACGCTGTACGTGTTGTACAAGTACACGCTGTACGTGTTGTACAATTACACGCTGTACACGTTGTACAAGTACACGCTGTACATGTTGTACAATTACACGCTGTACACGTTGTACAAGTACACGCTGTACATGTTGTACAAGTACACGCTGTACATGTTGTACAAGTACACGCTGTAAATGTTGTACAAGTACACGCTGTAAATGTTGTACAAGTACACGCTGTAAATGTTGTACAAGTACACGCTGTACGTGTTGTACAATTACACGCTGTACACGTTCTACAAGTACACGCTGTACATGTTGTACAAGTACACGCTGTACATGTTGTACAAGTACACGCTGTACATGTTGTACAAGTACATGCTGTACATGTTGTACAAGTACACGCTGTACGTGTTGTACAATTACACGCTGTACATGTTGTACAATTACACGCTGTACATGTTGTACAAGTAGATGCTGTACATGTTGTACAAGTACACGCTGTACATGTTGTACAAGTACATGCTGTACATGTTGTACAAGTACATGCTGTACATGCTGTGTGTACATTGTGTACATTGCACAGTACGTGGCTACAATATAGCGTTGAAATCTCATTTTGCCCCAAAATGCCCCGTGGGGCGCGCCCCGGGGCGAGTGAGGGTGATCCCGTGTGTGTTAACACATTGCACGGTATGTGGCTACAATATAGCGTAGGAATCTCATTTTGCCCCAAAATGCCCCGTGGGGCGCGCCCCGGGGCGAGTTGGGGTGATCCCGTATGTGTTTACACATTGCACTGTGTGTGGCTACAATATAGCGTTGGAATCTCATTTTGTCCCAAAATGCCTCGTGGAGCGGGCCCCGGAGCGAGTGAGGGTGATCCAGTATGTGTTTACACATTGCACGGTATGTGGCTACAATATAGCGTTGAAATCTCATTTTGGCCCAAAATGCCCCGTGGGGCGCGCCCCGGGGCGAGTTGGGGTGATCCCGTGTGTGTTTACACATTGCACGGTATGTGGCTACAAAATAGCGTTGGAATCTCATTTTGCCCCAAAATGCCCCGTGGGGCGCACCCCGGGGCGAGTGGGGGTGATCCCGTGTGTGTTTACACATTGCACGGTATGTGGCTACAATATAGCGTTGGAATCTCATTTTGCCCCAAAATGCCCCTTGGGGCGCGCCCCGGGGCGAGTTGGGGTGATCCCGTATGTGTTTACACATTGCACTGTATGTGGCTACAATATAGCGTTGGAATCTCATTTTGCCCCAAAATGCCCCGTGGGGCGCGCCCCGGGGCGAGTTGGAGTGATCCCGTATGTGTTTACACATTGCACGGTATGTGGCTATAATATAGCGTTGTAATCTCATTTTGCCCCAAAATGCCCCGTGGGGCGCGCCCCGGGGCGAGTTGGGGTGATCCCGTATGTGTTTACACATTGCACTGTATGTGGCTACAATATAGCGTTGTAATCTCATGTTACCCCAAAATGCCCCATGGGGCGCGCCCCGGGGCGAGTTGGGGTGATCCCGTATGTGTCTACACATTGCACTGTATGTGGCTACAATATAGCGTTGGAATCTCATTTTGCCCCAAAATGACCCGTGGGGCGCGCCCCGGGGCGAGTTGGGGTGATCCCATATGTGTTTACACATTGCACGGTATGTGGCTACAATATAGCGTTGGAATCTCATTTTGCCCCAAAATGCCCCTTGGGGCGCGCCCCGGGGCGAGTTGGGGTGATCCCGTATGTGTTTACACATTGCACTGTATGTGGCCACAATATAGCGTTGGAATCTCATTTTGCCCCAAAATGCCCCGTGGGGCGGGCCCCGGGGCGAGTTGGAGTGATCCCGTATGTGTTTACACATTGCACTGTATGTGGCTATAATATAGCGTTGTAATCTCATTTTGCCCCAAAATGCCCCGTGGGGCGCGCCCCGGGGCGAGTTGGGGTGATCCCGTATGTGTTTACACATTGCACTGTATGTGGCTACAATATAGCGTTGTAATCTCATTTTACCCCAAAATGCCCCGTGGGGCGCGCCCCGGGGCGAGTTGGGGTGATCCCATATGTCTTTACACATTCCACGGTATGTGACTACAATATAGCGTTGGAATCTCATTTTGGCCCAAAATGCCCCGTGGGGCGCGCCCCGGGGTGAGTGGGGGTGATCCTGTGTGTGTTTACACATTGCACGGTATGTGGCTACAAAATAGCGTTGGAATCTCATTTTGCCCCAAAATGCCCAGTGGGGCGCACCCCGGGGCGAGTGGGGGTGATCCCGTGTGTGTTTACACATTGCACGGTACGTGGCTACAATATAGCGTTGAAATCTTATTTTGCCCCAAATGCCCCGTGGGGCGGGCCCCGGGGCGAGTTGGAGTGATCCCGTATGTGTTTACACCTTGCACTGTATGTGGCTATAATATAGCGTTGTAATCTCATTTTGCCCCAAAATGCCCCGTGGGGCGCGCCCCGGGGCGAGTTGGGGTGATCCCGTATGTGTTTACACATTGCACTGTATGTGGCTACAATATAGCGTTGTAATCTCATTTTGCCCCGAAATGCCCCGTGCGGCGCGCCCCGGGGCGAGTTGGGGTGATCCCGTATGTGTTTACACATTGCACGGTATGTGGCTACAATATAGCGTTGGAATCTCATTTTGCCCCAAAATGCCCCTTGGGGCGCGCCCCGGGGCGATTTGGGGTGATCCCGTATGTGTTCACACATTGCACTGTATGTGGCTACAATATAGCGTTGAAATCTCATTTTGGCCCAAAATGCCCCGTGGGGCGCGCCCCGGGGCGAGTTGGGGTGATCCCGTGTGTGTTTACACATTGCACGGTATGTGGCTACAAAATAGCGTTGGAATCTCATTTTGCCCCAAAATGCCCCGTGGGGCGCACCCCGGGGCGAGTGGGGGTGATCCCGTGTGTGTTTACACATTGCACGGTATGTGGCTACAATATAGCGTTGGAATCTCATTTTGCCCCAAAATGCCCCTTGGGGCGCGCCCCGGGGCGAGTTGGGGTGATCCCGTATGTGTTTACACATTGCACTGTATGTGGCTACAATATAGCGTTGGAATCTCATTTTGCCCCAAAATGCCCCGTGGGGCGCGCCCCGGGGCGAGTTGGAGTGATCCCGTATGTGTTTACACATTGCACGGTATGTGGCTACAATATAGCGTTGTAATCTCATTTTGCCCCAAAATGCCCCGTGGGGCGCGCCCCGGGGCGAGTTGGGGTGATCCCGTATGTGTTTACACATTGCACTGTATGTGGCTACAATATAGCGTTGTAATCTCATTTTACCCCAAAATGCCCCGTGGGGCGCGCCCCGGGGCGAGTTGGGGTGATCCCATATGTCTTTACACATTCCACGGTATGTGACTACAATATAGCGTTGGAATCTCATTTTGGCCCAAAATGCCCCGTGGGGCGCGCCCCGGGGTGAGTGGGGGTGATCCTGTGTGTGTTTACACATTGCACGGTATGTGGCTACAAAATAGCGTTGGAATCTCATTTTGCCCCAAAATGCCCAGTGGGGCGCACCCCGGGGCGAGTGGGGGTGATCCCGTGTGTGTTTACACATTGCACGGTACGTGGCTACAATATAGCGTTGAAATCTTATTTTGCCCCAAATGCCCCGTGGGGCGGGCCCCGGGGCGAGTTGGAGTGATCCCGTATGTGTTTACACATTGCACTGTATGTGGCTATAATATAGCGTTGTAATCTCATTTTGCCCCAAAATGCCCCGTGGGGCGCGTCCCGGGGCGAGTTGGGGTGATCCCGTATGTGTTTACACATTGCACTGTATGTGGCTACAATATAGCGTTGTAATCTCATTTTGCCCCAAAATGCCCCGTGGGGCGCGCCCCGGGGCGAGTTGGGGTGATCCCGTATGTGTTTACACATTGCACGGTATGTGGCTACAATATAGCGTTGGAATCTCATTTTGCCCCAAAATGCCCCTTGGGGCGCGCCCCGGGGCGATTTGGGGTGATCCCGTATGTGTTCACACATTGCACTGTATGTGGCTACAATATAGCGTTGTAATCTCATTTTGCCCCAAAATGCCCCGTGCGGCGCGCCCCGGGGCGAGT
Organism: Desoria tigrina; assembly: GCA_906901685.1. Lineage (NCBI taxonomy): Eukaryota > Metazoa > Arthropoda > Collembola > Entomobryomorpha > Isotomidae > Desoria > Desoria tigrina. The sequence continues at coordinate 5,866,566 of CAJQTU010000007.1, forward strand.
TGGGGTGATCCCGTATGTGTTTACACATTGCACGGTATGTGGCTACAATATAGCGTTGGAATCTCATTTTGCCCCAAAATGCCCCGTGGGGCGCGCCCCGGGGCGAGTTGGGGTGATCCCGTATGTGTTTACACATTGCACGGTATGTGGCTACTATATAGCGTTGGAATCTCATTTTGCCCCAAAATGCCCCTTGGGGCGCGCCCCGGGGCGAGTTGGGGTGATCCCGTATGTGTTCACACATTGCACTGTATGTGGCTACAATATAGCGTTGTAATCTCATTTTGCCCTAAAATGCCCCGTGGGGCGCGCCCCGGGGCGAGTTGGGGTGATCCCATATGTGTTCACACATTGCACGGTATGTGGCTACAATATAGCGTTGGAATCTCATTTTGCCCCAAAATGCCCCTTGGGGCGCGCCCCGGGGCGAGTTGGGGTGATCCCGTATGTGTTTACACATTGCACTGTATGTGGTTACAATATAGCGTTGTAATCTCATTTTGCCCCAAAATGCCCCGTGGGGCGCGCCCCGGGGCGAGTTGGGGTGATCCCATATGTGTGTGCACTGTTACATGTTTCATACATATAAATATGTACGTGTGGCATGATGGTATTGTGTATAGGGGCATGTAATACTATTCTAGTATGTGATGGTGGTGGTTTTTCAACATTGGGGTAGATGGGCAAACCCCAGGGGGTGTGGTCGTTTTCGCCCATCTTCGAACTCCCCCTGTCTTAGGACACGAGGAACATGTATTCGAAAAAAAAAATTTAAAAACTTCAACCGTTCGTGAGTTATCGTCGACGGAACAGACGGACGGACGGACGGACGGACGGACGGACGGACGGACGGACGGACGGACGGACGGACGGACGGACGGACGGACGGACGGACGGACGGACGGACGGACAAAGTCTTTTTAATAAGAGGTTTCACCTCTTAATAATGATCATAACAATGCGAGCAAACAAAGGCGGACTCTCTGACTCTGTCAACATCTGTTCTAAGAGAAATCCCTTCTCGCCTTTGTCATATAGGGAAACCTGATCAACACTTTCCTAAACATTTCACCGGGTTGGATCAAGTTATCAAATCGTAATCAAGATGTAATTGATTGGCCATTTAGAGTCTGCATTGGATTTATGAAAAGTCAGAAAAGGGTTTAACGTTTTTTTGTGTGGAAAAATCGCATTTTTGAATCAGAATATCCATATGTTGACAAATATAATATGCAGTGTCGGCCCTTTTCGAATAAGTCAGATCGGAGGACACAGTAAGAGGCTCCCTGACGTCATGTTGACACCGAAGTAAAGTAGTTTTTATTTGGTATTTGTCCCTTAGAAAAGGCATATGGTTTTCAGTTTTCACTCATTTATGGGAAAAGGCCCTTTGAGCCCTTTGTCCTCCAGGAAATACATCGATGGTGGTGGTACTTTAGTTCGGTTCGTTAGCTTTTGGCTTCATTTGATGAGGATAACAGGAGAGATTTTTTTGGAAAAATCCAATTGAGACATTTTAGGTAGATTTTTGTACATGTTCTCTTGTGAATTATCATAGGGAGTACCTTTCTCCGTCCATATATTTCGGGCACCTCTACTTGATATTAGATTCAACAGTTTTGAAGCGTCGTATTTACCATATATTCCCTAGAAGGACACAGCATATAATAGGTACTTGCCTCGGGTTGTTTTTTAGGTTAAAGAAGCTCAAAGTCCAAATTGTATTTTACGAGTGTAAAGGTACCCTACGGGTTTCTAGCTCGACTCCTCGAACGAAACTAACAATTTAGCTTATTTTTTACACATCTTTTCTAGAAAGATGAGAATGAGAGGTTATGTCTCCTAAATCCATTCACAAAAATCTTGTTCTTCTGTGGTAGATTTTTTTTACATACTGGATTCCCCTCTGCTAGAAATCCCAGTAACTTATCTGCCACATTATGATTGAAGAAGAGGGATGAGGAGACGTAAAATACAGGATAATTTAAAATTTTCATAAATAAGCAGCATAGCATTGTTTCTTGGCCTTCTTCATTCTAGAGTAAAACGATCCAAAGACTTTCATTCATGAAGTAAATGATCATGCAAACGGATAAATATATTTCCACAAAGCATTTTTCCCTCATTCTCTTTCCCTGACTCATTTTCTGGTTCACGGTGAAGTGATGATTACTATGGGAAAATATCCATATTCACACAATAAGAGACGAAATTCTTTGGCAATTCAAAGACAGACGGGATAATTTGACAGGAAGGGAGGAATGGAGATGAGATGGGAAGAATTCCGTTTCGAACTTTCTGTCTTTTTACGGAGGGATTTATTGTAGTTTAGAGTTGTAGTTGGACGAGTAATTGCCGGGTTATCCATTTGATATAAAAAATGATTACAGTTTTATTGTACATGTTCATATATTATGAAGACGCATTAATTTGATTGTACATGTAGACTGTAGACTAGAGGGAGAATTATTCCATTAGGTACAGGGTTGGAACTGTTGGAAGATGAATAAGCGTGAAGCCCTTTTTTGATCGAGAGAGGATCTAATAGAGTGTGACAATTTGACTCAAATATTGTTTCTCGCCCAAATGGACCAACAATGGAGATTTGCGAGGATCCCTAGATTTCAAAGGGTTCCCTCTCGGCTCTGACTCCAGCCTTTTGTCAACCCTTTCTAAATTAAGGCCCACCGGTCTTTCCTGAAAATAAAAAATACGTATATCCCTTAGATGTATTGAGGGCTTTTATTTAAAGAAATGGCTAAGTATACCTTGGCACAAGGCTCTTTTGGTACGAGCTGAGAAGTTGAGGAAATCTCGCTGATATGAATATGATATATTTCTAAGGCTTTGATTCTCCTTGATATTATGATGATGTTTCGATTCGAAAGGATAAAGGAAACATAATAATCGGTTCTGAACTGGCGAAGAAAATTGTTGAGTTCCCTTGTATAGAGTTAATAGACGGAAATTACAGCTCTTAAGGTTCACAAGGGAAGCCGGTTTTGAAAAGTAGTTCCAGATTTACTCTAGCTATAAGTGTTTTGTCTTGGTGACAGGAGTCAACTCTTGAAAAGTACAAGTGACACTTCCATGGATCCAAGTCCCAATTCTCACACAATTTGCCACCTATGGGTCACAGCAAATCCAGTCATGGCCAATTACTTACATACGATGACATACAATTCCTTTACCGACTTCCAATGTCATGTCATTCAAGAGAACCCAGCAAGATTTAAGTAACGGTTTTCTTGTAAATAGATTTCAGATCCAGTGATTCAATTTCCAATCCTTTTTATATTATAACAAGTACCCAAACAGAGCAGAGGATGGTAAAGTACGGAGTGCAAAGGGCACTAATTTGAGGCGTGACGAGAGAGAGTCAAATATTTTCTAGCTCGTCGAACAAAATCAAAGGAAATTGTAAAATTGGATAGGAAAGGATTTATCAAATTTTTATTCCCTTACACCAAATTAAACTTGAATAAAAATCGAAGAATCGAACAAATAATATCTAACTCTTTTCCCTCGTCATCCGACCGACCGAGTCTTTTGATTTATCGTACCTGAGTCATTCAGGACGGAGCCATTGTTCACTTTTTAACTACATTCTTCACACTGTCCACAGACAGAGACTCATTGTTGATATCAAAGCTAGATTCGACCCGGTCTGTCTGTCTTGACAAATTTATTGGTCTGGCTGATGTGTCATGGGACAGATTTTATATGGAAGTTGGACTCGTATCTGATTTTAGTTCAGTCGGCGTTGACCAATTCCTATTTCAGAGGAGACAAAGATCATCTAACGACCGTGTTTTAGCAATTTCATTCTAGTTTTGTCATTTTGGCAATAAAACTACACTAAGTGACACGGGTCTTTCTCTTTATATTAATACTGTGTCTGTAATAGCTAATATTATTATGGATGAACCGCAGCTGCAAGAAGAGAGCAATGCCGAATATTTTTATGTACACTTATCTTGTAAATGCCGTTGTGATTTTTTGTTCTTTTATTTCGTTAAATTCAGAGTTAAATGATATGCTAATTGAGATGATGAAAAATGACTACAGGACTCATTTGAGTCATTGTCCATTGTACTTGAATGAAGGAGATGAGTTGATGTCAGATCAGGATAATAATATTTTGATTAGTATAATCCCATCAAGTGACTTTTCAACTGACACGGTTGGACGGACCCCCAAGTGGTTTTATGATATCATTGGAAGGGGCTACATTACATACACGGGATTCAGAATGCATGTTGTTCTACTCTACTCATCTTTTCAATTGCATATTCATAACTCCTGTAAAATACATTTCTGTACAGATGGACTTCATTTATAGTAAAACTGGAGCCTTGTAGTTCATAATTATTGAACAATTGCAATTAACTCGAATGTTCTTGAAAAGCCGATTTGATATAGCTTGTCATGATGTTAGTTTAAAACAAGTTTCAAACTCTAGGACTGATAAAATTCATTTTGTAGTCAGATTCGATGTCAAGACTCGTAATTTCAATTCGAATTGCAAAAAAACGTGACCCTGCAACCGGCCGGTTGACATGCACTAACGTCAATGAATTCATAAACATACCCAACAACAATGGAAACAGACAGGTCTTGAACTCCGGCCCAACTCCATTGTTGTCAAGGACTGTCATCACATTCTGCATAAGGGATTTTCAGTTATGACTTATTCTTTATGGGATTCCATCCATCCGACAATCCGACCGAAAAAAAAACATTTTCATTATTCCGGCAGCAAAAAATCCCTGTTGAATTGTCCCCGTACTCAGACAATAACTTTGCATTGAACTGAATATGAGTTTTTTCAAGGATGAGGCGTTTACCGATCTTTTGACACGTCACCTTAGCTGATTGACACATTGTCACCCTTCTGAGGTAATGGGCTGATCCGGTTTGCTGAAAAGTCAGTCTCAATTATTATTCATATCTCGGGACAGGGATTTAAATCGATTGTACTCTACTAGTTTAAGAAAGCCGTTATATGGCCTATTGTCATTCCTTTAAAACTTTTAAATCGGATTTCGGGAGCCCTATTTATTAGGTTTATATGGCATGGTGTAAATGGTGGTCCATCTGCTGCTGGGCGTTTATTTCCTTATTATTATGCAATTCCTCAGTATATTTGGATCCTTGGGTGATTTTATTGTCTTATTTATAAAACTAGAATGAGTGACGGTTGGATGACAGGAGTGGAATTTCCTTTTTAATAAAAACTAAAAACTTGACAAAAGTCAATCATAAAATATCCGACGTTACTTCTACTTTGCTTAGAACAGCTCTGATTTAGTTTCTAAGAATCTAGAAGCGGTGACCCTCAAAGAGAAGTCAAAAGTCTAAACTGTTTTCCTTCCCTTGTCAATTTCAGGTTCACCTGAGGTCTCATTTCATAATGAATGGTGTTTGTGTCCGATGGAAAGGTTGGTTGGATTTGGAGCGTTTGGACGGAGTCGGATGTCTCGAATATGACGAAGAAGCTGCACAGGTAAATGCCTTATCATTTTCTTACTCCTACAAATTTACAATGTAAACTCGGAGTTTTTTTCGACAAGAAGATATATTTACGATCTATAATATGATGTCTGCTCATCCTAGAAGCCTTTAATGAACCCTGGAACAATTACATTTTTTCCTTCGAGCTTTTCATGTAAATTGTGGTAAAGATCAGTCGTCTTTACTCGCAATCGAAATTCGAAAATGGAAATCATTCAGTAATTTTTCCGTCCTCTGCAGCTGCAGAGAGCATGTACATCAACTCCCGACTTGTTCATTGTTTTAACGCTGACAATCCGGGTTTTTTTGTTGATGATTTTGTGATGTGATGATGGTGAATTATGACTATATCCAATGTCTTTTGGTTTCTCCTTCCAGATAGAAGACGCAATTTTACGAGAACAAATCGAAAGGTACAATCAACGACTGAGGGAGTTTGAGGAGAAACAACGGACATATTGCGGTCAACAGGAACGAGGAGTCGATGTAGAATTAGAAGTCAGTCTCACAACCTCTTCTTGAATTTTTTAAATTTATTATATTTTTTTCCTCTTTGTAATATATTAGTAGTCTCTGATAAATAGTATTCTATGATATACAAAACAATATTATATCAATGCTAGAAATATACGATAATTTTATGTGTGATTATCCACTCTTCTGTGTATCCTTTCTTTGTGGTTTTGGTTATTTTGCTTATCTCATGCATGTGTGGGGAAATAGTAAAATTAAAGTAGGCACAAATAAGGTGTAGTTGAAGCCTGTGCATTCGATATTGTGTAATATTTTGACGTACGGACTATTTTTGACCATTTTACTCCTAGACTTGCATGAATTTGGGAGTTTGACTTTGGGATTGGATTGCCTTTTTCTGATCCGAGTCTTCGGTTTCGTTTCTGAATAATGGGTCGTCTGTTTTGACTTCTGGACAAGATTGGTCCTCATAGAATTTTTGGGCATTTAGGGCTGGAAAGGTAGGAAGCTCTGAAATTCTGTAGGTTTTTCAAACCCTGTCCTTCAAACGAGGTCTATACGAGTATAAGTGCGTATAGGAAGGTAATGGCGAGAGGTCATGATGTCATAAAACGGAGGAGAGGATTGAAATGTTAAGCCAATAAATCTTGTGAGGACAAAGTGTCAGACTGGCTGGTCAGCGGGAGTGACCGGCGGCCACATGAGCCTTGTAAAGCCATCCTACTTGGGGTCACGGCTATTTGGTCCTTAGAACAGTAGTTTCCCTTTTATTGCTCTGCCTGGAGTAATAAACGGAGAAATTAAGCCTTGTTAAGTTTCCATCTCTTCACAAAATATTTGTCATCTATTAAGCCCTAGTTTAAACTTAAAAGTTCTAAATTGGAAGTTGTCGAATTTGTCGGACTGATTTTACAATAGGTTCTCTATAGCCAATCCATATATCTACTATTAGGAACCTCCTCGGCTCATTGAATCCGCCATGGCAGCAAGTGCTTTGTTATGCTACAGTTTTAAACGAGGAAAAGTTTATTGGATTTGACATGGACCCTATCTAGAATCCCATTCTTTGTTACTAATTGTATTGTTCTGTTCTGTTGTACTTTGAGCTCAACCCTGGAGGTAAGGGTGAACATGTATGTTGGTGTCTGATGATAACGTGTGTGATGCCTTAACCCTTTCGGATGCCATGATTTGCGTAAAATTAGACGGGAGGCACGTCCAAGGCGGCTTGTCAAACGCTTTCATGAGACATCGTCACATTCGGGCACTGCATGGGAACAATGAACCGGGCTTCTGGATCTATATATAAAAAATCCACTTGCTCTCTCGTTTAAAAAGTTTAAAACGTCCCATTAAATTATTATTCATGGCTCGGAAAGAATACTTTGTAACAAGTGTAAAATGAGGAGAAGGTTGAAAAAGGTAGGGATTGGCAGTTATCGTATGCAAAATAGATTCCCCCAACCGTTGGCGACAACAACGGTCCTTCGTAAAAAACTGAACGTGTATGCAAAGGACGAGGACTTCTCTGATTTCCATAAATTGTAAGTGGGATCAGGTTGAGGATAAATTGACAGATTTGCCAAATTAGCACGCTTTCTCGGAACTTGTACTGGGACGAGGACTAACTGTGTCAAATATGTAAGGACCACACGGCTAGGGTCGCGTATATTCCCAGCGTTTGATGGTGGTAACAAAAAACTACTTTATTCTAGGGTTGATTGTGAGATGTCTCAATCAAATCAGTGTCACAACTCGGCATTATTGAAGAGAGGGAGGCTCTCCGTTTTCAGATTTTAGTTCGACAGCATATGCAGATGCAGGAATATTGTCATTCAGAAGCTCAGATGGACATCTCAATTTGATGGCGTTTTCTATTAATAGTCTGAACGAGGGATCAGTATTTGCATACGGGATAGAGAGATGATATTATGTTCCTATTGTGGACAGTGTTAAAAAAAGGTATTGAAGTGATCTTGGGATTTGAATCAGATGGTGTCCATGCGGATTTATTTCTGTTGCTCGTATCGCCGTTCAGCTTTTGTTTGCTCAAAAGATTCGTCAAGTTGACACTTTTCATTCACTGTATACTAGTACGTATATATGGATTTTATATACACAGCTATATTGTACTCTCTGTTTAGTAAAGTTGTACCCATTTTTTATTTTAAATTAAACCAAGATTTAAGCTTTTCACAGCTTAAAACTCTGCCGAGCATAAAAATCTGAAAAGAATTGTACGAAACGGCACTGAAATATTCACAGTTTGCAAACTTTTTTTTATGTAATTGACATTAAAAATTAAACTCCTTGGGTAAAACGTTACTCCTCAATTCGACATGCGAAATTAAAAATCAACAGAATCGGCTTGAACATTTTGCCGTTTTTGAGACTGCCTATTCAAATAAAACCTTAAAATTCACAACTATCTGTACTTCTTCATTTACAACTACAGAAACAAAGCCTTAAATTCCCTCCCCAAAAGCCCCTAAACGAAGCTAAAGAATTTAATTAAGAGGCCAAAGTGTGTAATTCCAGGAATGTCGGGGTCTCAATTTATTGCCCGTGCAATTTCATATTGAATTCCATGTTTTTTTCGAGCAGTCAAAGGACGTGCGTGGCTCATTGGAATAATTAATCTTGACACAAAAGCCTTATGTAGGCTGCAAAGAGAGAAAGAGATTTAGAGGATGATTTAATAATATGAGAACATATTCGATATTTGCATAGGATCACGTTAATTCTTCATGCTCAGAGTTGTTAACCCTTTCCTCTAGTTATGAATATTAAAAAAGGACTGGAATGAAATAAGAGAATCCAACCGATCCAACAGGCGTGATGAGAAACTCACCACTTGCTCCATGTCTCCCCTAATTTATAATATAATTTTAAATGTTTAAATCCCATCTCTATTTTTTAATTCCCTTTCGACGGATATGCAAATCCCTCATATGAAAATGTATATATAAGGCCTAGCCATAATTCACCTAGCTGACCAGCCCGGCCTCATTGTTATTTGTCGTTGGAATTATAATGGCTCGTTACAATGCTAAATAGGATGGAGAGAGCCTTAATATATGTGACATTTCACTTGCCCAAAACTGATCATGTGGGTGTCTATGCAAATCAGTGAACTGATGATGATCCCCTGTGATTAAAAAGGCAATCCCGTTGATAATATTATTCTAACTGTCCACCGGATAATAAATCCTTCTCGAATTAATGTCAACACATTTGGACTAATCTCCACCACAGTCAGAGTCGTGAATAGTATGGCTTTTTCGCCCTTCCTTCAGCTGTGGTTGATTGGAAAGAATATGCGAGGATTGATACAATATGCAAACATTGTTATTAAAGAGGTGAATCAGATGTGTCAAATTGTCACTAACTGATAATCATTACTTTTATGCTAATTTTACATGCAAATTCTTAGCCGAAAGTCAACATCTGTTTTAAAGTTTCGGATGTATAGCGAGAGAGTTAAAGAGATATACGAGAACCGATTTAAAAGCCAGGATGACTGAAAATTAAAATAGGCTGTACTTTTGAAGGTCTACAAGCATTTCCATAAAGAAGACATCAGTTCCTAACGATTTTTCTATGCAAGTTGAGAGAGACATTAATTACGGAATTAAAAGGATGTAGTTAAACTGTTTACTCTCTGTATAATGTGCAAATCTTCGTGTTTCGCTCAAGCCCACGTAAATAAGGTCCTGTGCAAATACATATTATTATTTGCCCCACAGCTTGACGAGAACCAAGCACGTGTGGTTGACAGCCTTGAATTACATTTTAAAGTCGCATGTTGCATAGTTTCATGTTGAACGTTCTGTATAAATGAAACGAAGGATTTCGCAAATGAATCCGACTTTTATCAAGCTAGGAATTGGCTGCTCTTGAAAGCCAAATAGAATTAGCTTTCCCTTGATTGATAAATAGGAGGAAGAAAAAAATTGCTCAGTCATGACATAATTCCTGACCTTAAAGTGCATATGGTGGATGTTCACGATCTTGTTTTGGTAGACAGACGGGTCATTAGGATTCTCAATGAGAAAAGGCCAAGCCTTCCTCTGACAGAGTTAACTAGCTAACTAGAAATTGGAATTTCAAAGAGTTTCTCCAGCAGTAGTTGTAGTAGTAGAAGTAAATGGTATTCATTCGGACAGAGCCGTCACGCCCATTCCAATAAATAAAAGATCCAACCCGATGGGGGACTCCGACAGCAAAGCAAGCAACCCTTTATCATCTTTTGATTCAGGGAAACATAATTTTTTCGGAAAAAATTGCAGCTTTTTTATTCCCCGTTTATGTGATAATAGATGTCCCTTAGGATAAAAAACAAAGGAACCCTTTCTGCCTGGACATGTTCTACATTTCTAATTCCCCAGCATTCCCTGGAATCAAAAAGGGACACTGGATATATATAGCAACAGCATGTGTAGTTTCAGAGTTAAACACTGTACTTTAAGTCAGTAGGGTTGTTTGGATATCCGATGGACAATTACGATATTATGTCGTTAGCTTATAAAGCAGCGTGCTCATTTTTATGGCAATTGGTCCATTTACTCAAATTCTAAAAAAATCCAACTTGCCCTCGTTTATTAACTTGACAGACTTCGAAAATCGCTGCTTGGCTTTTATTCTGATTTCTGACTAATGACCGTTTCATTATAACTTTCATTCTCTGAATTCTAATTAGTTTCTAATTGAAATGCAAACAAATTAATCACGGGCTTGAATGATTGTGAAAAGCACAGATGTTTTCAGAGAGTTCAAAAATTTTTATTTCATATGTTCTAATTTTGCATGAACCGGACTCTACATCTTTTTAAACAAATTACATGCTCAATGAGTACATTTTACGAACATTACTGATGAAAATATTTGTTTTGTCATTACAGAGTCGGAAAAAAGTTGAAGTCACCACGGGCCATGGTCACGGACATTAGGCTGGACTTCCGATGCCCATTCGGCAGGATTTCGTCAGATTTTAAAGTTTATTACAATTGTAGTCACACGCAATGTTTATGTTAGTACTGGATTCATCGTTATCGGTAACTAACCTCAGCCGTCATGTTATCCCTTAATAATTTTTTTAAGTTTAATTCCGAGATTTGATGACCATAGAATTAGCTACATTATTTTTTTGTAGTATAAATATTACTTACGTCATGCGTAATTGTGTAGTATTGATAATTTACCTTAAATTAACGTTAAAAATCTAGAAAAAATATGTTTAACTTTCTCATGGAATAAAGTATTGTTTTAGACATAGGGAGATTTTTATGTTGATTGATTAGAAATAAGACTAATATTTACATTTAGTACCGCAGCATAGTTAGAATGTTAGAATTTAGATACAATTAATGTAGTTTTTAACTTAGCATTTTGTGGCTGATCAAATGTTTTGTTCATAGGTGTTGTGCTTACCTAAACATGTACAGACTTATTAAAAAAATAAAATCAACTATTCGTCAATCAAAACAGTTGTAGTTATTTGAATTACCAACCGGTTTTTCTTCGTGGGTTTTGAATATTGATTATTAAAAAATCCATCAGCAATACCCTAAATCATGGGTAATGGATTTAAAACATGTAATTTGGCAATATTGATGTAAAAAACTACATCTATACCAAACTTTTTCCTGCTCATCGAGATTGACTTAAATTCACACGATAACAGGCCATTGGAACCAAATGCAAGTAAAGTGTATTCTGTGTATTATGTATTACAGGTTCTGTGGTGTGGTAACAAAGGCATGAGAAAAAGGTAACACAGGTAGCTGAAACCAATTTAGGAAGATGTGGATTGGGGACTAATGGCCCGTTATTACAGATATTCTTGATCCAATACAGCAACCCCCACTAATTCCATTCTCAACAAAGTAAATAATCTAACAGACAAAGTAAACATCCCCTTCTTGATCCATAACAAATACTGTGCAAGGACGACGGATCCGAACAGTTTTTGTAACAAAATTCAGAACAATATTTCTTTGGAAGTTTGAACAGGAGCAGAGACTGAATGTCCAACAAGTGAGGATGATTATTACGGGGTATAAAACCACATCAGCTTTTCAGAATCTTATTGAGCCAAGGATTATTGTCTTTTATTATCCCAGCTTACCTCTGTATTATTAGGAGGTAATCTCTCAATTTTTTTTGTCAATCAACACTCATTCTGGCCACACACGGGCTGATCAAATGACATTATTTCCAATGGAATGTCAGATCAAATTACACGGATATATCTAGCTCCAGTCCGTGTGAAACAAAAGTTCCATTGCACTCGAAAACGATGAGGCTATTGGAAATATAATGTACTTTCATGTAAACATGAAAGAATACAATATTGAAACAAGGAGATTTATATTCTATTTGTTTTATTCAAACGGGTTTATTTGACCAAACGTGGTAAAAAAAACTAGGCAAATAAATACAAAAAATTGATTGTACTGGTTTTCAAAAATGTAGTTTTTGTCATTTTATAGGGAAATGGAATTTTCCCAAATTAATCCATCAGTTTCCTTTAAAAATTTCTGATGCAACAATAAGTGAATTCAGAACCTTTTTTTGGGTACACAAAATGAAACTATTATAACATTTATACGAAGTCGAATAAGGAATTCACAGAGTTAGAATTTTGGAACTCGATTGTAGTAGTGTTTGTATATATCAGGAGGAGAATGATTATAAATATGGAGATGCATTTCATGAGAAGTGGTGTTTAGAGAGGTGTGAAAAAGTGATTGAAATGTATCCATTATTACTATTATTACTTTGTTGATTATTTCTAAAATGGCTTTTGGACTTGTTCGAGAGATCTGTTTGCTTGCACCCATTCTATTACTGTGAATAGATTGAGCCATTGAGGGCTGAGTGGGCAAGGGAGTTTGGAAGTGGACAAAAAACGACGTCCTACTGTGACCCTTCTTCACAGTTCAACTCCGAAAATGTCAACTGCAAATCCGTTTCATGACCTTATAACTTATACCGATGTGTATGTGGAGTGAATGAAGAAAGCAAAGGAATATTGCATCTGAAATCGGGATGAAAGTTTTGTATTGAGAAGTAGAACCAGTTAGTTGTATTGCCTAATAGAAGGATATGAGTCAACGAGAGTGTCGTCGAGATTGGGATAAAAACAGAAGGGAACCTCTCACGAAGTGAAAGTGATAAATCTATGAATTACAGTGGGCTTATTTCATTTCGTCCCCTTTAATTGCATTTCCGAACTTACCTTACTTCACAAAATTCATTATTTTTTAATTTTGCGTTTGTATTTCTGAATTGCGTTATTTTTTTACCTAAAAAACTTTCCATTCAAATCCAGTGGTTCAGTTTGCATCTCAAGCGTCTATGAGAGTTTATGGTAATAGCAATCGATTAAACTCGAACCTCATATTCCTCGAATGAAAATTTAATGATCTAGATAATTGTCCTCAATTAAACATTTGAAATTAAAACGAAATGAAAGTTATTATAGACTTGAATTTATTCTGTGTCGCATTTCAATGTTTGTGCACATCGAAAACAACTGTGTTTTACGGCCTATATAATTCCTGATATTAATTTTATTTATTATTGAGTATTAGTAACTTCATCTTGTATAATGAAATGCTACAGCATTCATCCTCGTCAAGTTTTAGTTTTAGGAACACTTAAATAACCAACAAGCTTCACTGGATTGATGATAGGGATGCTAGATTTTTTTTATTCCATGGATCTCTATATTGAAAAACGTTCACTGATGAACTAATTAGGCCTAAAAAGGATGTTCTTATCCCCGTGGTATCCGGTGTCATCGTTATACGTCAAATGTACGACCAAAATATAAGTATATGCATGAACTAAATCCAATAAGACGTTAAAACATTGGGATTTTCCAGTACCAGGAATGCATTCCTAAAGTTGAATTCAACTCGAATAGTATTGAGGTTCTCTATACATTCCCCTGCATATAGAGAACGGCAAATATAGTGTAAAAAATACGAACATAAATTATAATATCGTTGGATTGAAACACAATGCAGAAGCATGGGCGCCATTAACGAGGCGTTGGACGCCATATTTATGCTATTTTTTTTTACGTATTACAGCCCATTACATTACCATACTGGCGACCTAGTTATGCATAGTATGATGTCGATATTTAAAAGGACTAATATCCGGAAAACGCGCTCAAAATTTATTGAAAACAACAGAAATTTATTCAAGATATGTTAAATTTTCTTTTGCCGAACAGTGCAAACGCTCTTTAGAGTAGTAGTAGTTCGTTTGGCAACCACATTACTGATGTCTTTCCATGCCGTTTTGTTTCAGCAAACTTATTGATTGCGCTGAATTTATATTTAATACGTAAAATGGCTTTATTTTGAAATTTGAATTTGCCTAAAAAAATTTGAGAAACAGTTTTGGATGACATTTGAAATTTGAATACTTTATCAATTTTATTTTTTTTAAATACATTTAATTCTATTCAGCAATGGTGATATAATTAATTGTTAACATTAATTTCTACAGGAATAAAAACTCGACAGAAAACAATACGATACAGTAGCAATCTGGAAGGTTTCCTTGTAGCAATTGGGCTAAGATTGGGAGTTCCCGTCATATATATATATATAAATTACTCAAACCCCTGCAGAAGCTTCTTGGAACCGTATTATCTATTATTCATTCTAATTACTCAATATTATAACTTGCTCAAGGACAAAATAACAACAACACACTAGTTTTTTATGTACTACTGACTACTCTAGAATAAAAATAGGAAATCGCGAGTTTCACCCGTCTTACTGTTTTAAGATTATCTGTGATATCGTGACACGCAGTAAACAAATAATAACTGTTAAATAATAATGTGTCTATTTATAATATTAATTAACACCGTCTAAGCTAGTAACGATATTTCATCTTGAACTTATAGAAAGTAGTAATTACAAAATAATTTATTATCTGGAAATCCCATTGTTAGAAAGCTGATGTATGTGAGCAAAGTCCTTCAAATACAATGATTAATTTAAATATTATACTTTACCCACACAAACACAGCTCAGCTAGCCAAACACTGTCAATATGCTGCAGGTTTGGTTAATAATCGATAATCCCAATAGAATCTAGGATGAAATCCATGCTAAAAGGTGTCAGTTCCAATTTACATTGCATTTAGTACTAAAAAGCAAATAACACTTAAATCCAAGACGATTTATAAATAAGTAACAGGACTGTCATTTCCCCAGATCCATGTCCCTTAAAGGTGAAACTGGCAACTTATTAGGGTATATTAGTAGTACGTATGGCTATCCTAATACTGTATCGATATATTGGTATGCACTCAATAAATCCGACACACTCGTGTCTCGTGGCTCAAACTAGGCACATCATTCTCCATAGGTTTCTACCTATAATATTGGTGGAGGTGCGTTAAGATCTCGTGTACTCACTGCCAAGCCTGTCTAGTCGCGATTCCGTTTGTCACTTCGCCCCCGATTTAGAATTTTTAGAATTTAAAGATTTATAGACATTTATTATTGATACGATTTGAACCTGAGAAATCTACACAACGAAGAAAAACAGTGATACAGATACAGAGACAGTACGTAACGTAGATTTGAAAAATATAGAGACCGAATTTTTGGAGACACTGATCGTATTTGTAACTCTACCTTTAGTGAATTTGATGTCGAGTCTTCATCAATCTCTTCGATTACAAATAGTGCCAATTGTTCCCCTAAGTTACCTAATCGCATTCACCCTCGTGTTCTTGGACTACCGTCATCAGAAAAATATTGACATCGCCTAGTTTCTGTTGTACCTCAAGTTCCTGACAGTACTGAAGGAATTCCTGTTGTTCATGTAAGCCTGATTCAAGCACCTATTTTTGAATCTCAACCTGCACCCGTTCCACTGAATCCGGCCTTTTTATCACCGTCTGTTATTCCTGACGTTCCTGTACCAATTCCTGAGCTGTTGCAAGTCAATTATGCAACGTCGAACGAGTTGAAGTCTTTACCGTCCCAAATCGAGAACCTGAGCAAGGAACTCCAGAAATTATTCCATCCCAGTGACCAACATGCACATAGACGACCGAGAAATCATGATAACTATCGCGGATATCTTCAAGCCTACAACAATACCCGAATTCGACATCCCATATCCTGTTACAATTGTGTTGGACCACACTTCACACGAGATTGTCGTCGACCAGCCCCTGAATTTGGAAACGAACGAGACTACTATTCACGTCGTGAACCAGAGCCACGTTACCGTCATGATGAGGACCGTAACCCACGAGATGATAACCCCAATCGACGGAATGATGATCGACAACAGCCTGAGAAGTCCCCTCATCATCGACGCTCGAGAAACTTCCAAAATCGGACCGATTGAACTGTCCCGATTCCAGCCTTCATGTGAGTCCAAGTCCCAATTCGACCCCGATGAGAATTTAGAATATTCGAACTTCCATATTTAGTCCAGACTTTTCCATATTAACTGAATTGGCATTATTGTATCAATTTTTTTCTGAAAATCACGGACCCTTGACAATTTATGTAAAGATCAATAACAAATTAGTACGTCGATTCTTGCAAACCCTTATTTTTTCGCCCTTTGAACTGTATTTTACCCATGTATTCCAACATTTCCAACTCCTAATCCGATGAACTCTCAAGAATGCGGATGTCTTTCATTCAACTCTATAATTCATAATCCCTATTATAACTTTCGACAACGCCAACCCATAGTATATATTGAGTATTTTATTTCCTTGTTAATTTATATGTGAGCCTATTGAGACCTTTCGAGATTATGATTTGTATCGTTATTGAATGTAAAGATTAATATTTTGTATGTGTATTGAATTGATGTTCCATTTTCTGACTTAATTAACTAGACCATGTTTCGAGATTTTAACTATTCGATGTTTCCTTCATATTTAGATATTGTGATTTGTATGCCTATTGAGACTTAAGATTATGATTGTGTGCTATTGATTTGTGCTATTGATTTGATTATCTTAATTTTTGATTCATTGAGTTTGAACATGTTATCCTCTACCTATATTAACTATTTGATTCTAAGCTATGGTATGTATATATTTTCGACGGGCTTCTACGATTGTATGAGTATATATGTTAATTAGTGATTACATTGATTTCCTGGCTGGTTCCAGACGATGAATGAAGGTTGATTTCCTGGCGTTTTCCAGAGGTATTGTATGCTCGATGAATGAGCCGATTATGTTAATGATTTCCTGGCTGGTTCCAGATGACTAAGATTAAGATTGTGTTGATTCCTGGCGTTTTCCAGAGGTATTTTTCCAGCAGGGCTGGAGGTTTGATGTATTGATGATAATGTTGTGGGTAAGCCGATTAAACCCTCCAGTGTCTACGAAAATAAGCCTCTATCTATGACTTTCTGCAGGCAGTTTGACTTAGTTCTTCGTTATATGTACCTAGCTAATTATTATTTATGTTATGATATTCAATCTTATTTTAAATGGTCTAACATTAATATTGTTTTCGTTTTTCTTAAAATTTCTGTTTTGGTGGAACAAAACCCTAAAAATAACAATGGGGGTATTAGGGTATATTAGTAGTACGTATGGCTATCCTAATACTGTATCGATATATTGGTATGCACTCAATAAATCCGACACACTCGTGTCTCGTGGCTCAAACTAGGCACATCATTCTCCATAGGTTTCTACCTATAATAAACTTAAAAGCAAACACGACACCTCAGGGATAATGTCCCCTTTGTCCCTCCAGCTTTTTTAAGGAAACACGAGACTTCATCCTTTTTCTGTGAAATGAACTCCTATCTTTCCAAATCTCTCGTATTCGTATCATATACACACAGAGAGACGACAGCAACAGCTACTTTTCTAAGGCGTCTGAGTCCCTTTGAAACTGCGACTGATCCTTATCAACGATATCTCTGCTGATCCCCGGCTTTTTAAAGGGGATCAGTATACATTGAACGGAACCTTGAATGGAATGGAATTGATGAAATTGACAATCGCTCTGGAAGAATAATAATAAAAAGGGCTGATTTCAAATAAAGATGAGATGAAATCTGATACACGGGTCCTACCATTCAGTTAATAATGCAGGACATTTCCAATGATACTCTTTAGCCGTTCTCACTTTCAAAAACGGTTTACCTATTCATTACTACGGTTTAAAAAACTTCTGCTGATGCTGAGATAGACAGATCCAATAATGATATTAGTAAACACCCCTCTAAATTACATAGGTGTTTCCTTCCTTTTGTAAATCATCTTTCTGAACAATATGTAATAATAATAAAGATTGCTGGAATGGAGAAGAAGCATGGTCACTGCACTAACTATAGCTATTTATAGGATAGGGAAGGATTTCGTTCAGTAATAATAAATTTATGTTCTTCTAAATATGTAAGAAAGGAAAACGTATTCTTTTTATGCAGGTATTTAAGAACCGAAGTTGAAACCCCGAAATTAAAGGCTTGTTAAATATGTTATTAAGCATTTAGTAAGTGTATGGTTTGGCTTGGATGTATAAATACTTTTTAATCTAAAGTCCCTTTCAGGAAGTTTGAAGTAAAGTACACAAGTTCCTTTATAATGGTAAATGTTATTAATATTTTTTTTGGAAAAGAATGATCCAATTTTTTAACACAATTTTAAGTCCCAACTCTGGAATATAATGCAATTGTATAAGAAAAGGGAGTTTCTGTAGATTATAACATCCGTTCTAGGTTAAGTAGGGATATCTTTACTATATTTTTCATGGGATGATTAAATGATTGTAAAATACACCCGGTGCAAACATCGTTGATCGTGATGATGATGATGAGGATGATGATCGTCGTGAGTTCAATATTGACTCAAATGTTTATGGCCAAACGTAAGGAGGAAGAAAAGGGTTGATTCAGTTTGTAGTTAATAGCCCCTCCACCCTCTGTTCATGTACTTTGGATAAAAGGGTATCATTTGATATCACGTCATATCAAATTATTTTAGGACGGGATATGCAGTAGCAACAAGCCTCAGCTTTTACAAAATCTCGAATCGAGTCAGAAGCAATTTATCATCAGCGTTTATAAGGACCCAGGAGGCAACACCTGCGAAAACGAGACTGTCACCAAAGCCATTCCCATTTCACACGGAGTTTGTTCTAAAATCTAGAGAGTAACGAGATGAAACATTTGTGATTTACGATTACTTTCCTCTTCTAATCTCAAAATTATTGATCCTGTATTTCTGTAGACTTTAGTAGAGAATTAATTGAGTTTTAATAAAATTTCTATGACATGGTTATGGTTATTTACGCTAGACCAAATGGAAAAATAATGATTCTCGAGTATTTTTAATTTTTCATGCAATCTAACTCTAACCTCTAAGTTTTTTTTTACAGAGTCATACAATTTTCAAATATCCTTGATAAATTATGTAGGAATGAGAATTAAATATGAAACGAAACGAAATCAAAAGGACTTAAAGTTGTCAGTTTTGTAGTTAAATTGTATATAAATAGGATATAAAGGGTTCGATTTCATATTTTGTTGTGTGTTGATTATAAAAAAGGCAGTGATTTATTATCACTATTATCAGACAGCCCGATACAAAGCAGTTAACAACGGTGAGAATGACATTTCACATTTATTATGGGTAAATAGGGAGCTCGAATGGAATGAAATCTGGATTGATATAGGACATCCAAACAGGGATTCAAAACCTATTCGAAATGGACTTAGATGACTTTGAATTGTGAGAATATTCCAAATATTAGTAAAAGCCCTAGTGGGCCAGATACTTTCATTTTAAAGTTAATGGTCCTAAAGGCCGAGTTCAATAGAAGTCCATGCCTCTTTCAATTTGGAAATAAAATGTGAATGATTTTCAATAAATTCCGTAAAAAAGGGCCTCCCCCACCAAAATCAACATCGATTCCTTTCTCATTTATTATATCCATTGTTCCCCTTGCCCAACAACTTGGTCCAATTTCATGGGAATCAGTTGGAAATGTGGGTGGACCCTTCTGGTCAACTGTTGGATGACACCTCTATTCCGAGCAGCGGACGAAACTGATGACAAATGACCACAAGGCAAGTGAATTATTCTTGTGAAGTGGAAACTTCAGGAGGCTTGTGCCTCTCCTCCAACAAACCGAACAAACTAGCCTTTTCTTCAACCCACTTCACATCATTGACTTTCTATCTTTGGAATCCCTACAAATATTTTTAAAAGAGATTTCATTCATAACTACAGAGAAGTTGTAATAAATAATAAATAAACACATCTCTGACTCTAGTTCTATCAATATAGATGTACAGGAGTCTAAAGAATGTTTCAAGAATAAAACGGATAAACGATTCAATCACGCTCAATCGGTTATCAAAAGTTTTGAAACCTATACTTCGGTCCTAACCAACTTCATATAGATGAGGGATACATTCTTGATTTTTTTTTTGCGGAACCCAGACTTGGAAATGCTGGAATAAAACCAACCCCTCGTTTATCAATGCATTCCTCCAACAGGACTCAAAAGAGCTTTTCATTTATTTCATTTAATATATTGAGGGCTAGGGTGAGTTTGGACTTGAACTGTTGGAAATGATATTTCATCGATGATCATGAATGAAACATTTTTCTTTAATAAAATAAAAGGTGAGCAGAGCTGGCCTACCTACAACAGACTGTATAACTTTTAATAAATGTCATGTTTATAGAAGGATAGGGATTGGGGACATAGGGACGTTTGGATCAGGTCAACTTGCCTTTACTGCTGAAGAGTCTCATATCAATTACACAGGATTATAGAAATCAGAGGAGAGGTTGGATTTGGATTGACTCGTCACATTTAATAAGGACACTAATATGACAGTTTGATCCCTCACATTATTATCCGGTAGCTTATGCAAGTCGGTTTCCAATCACCCAGCAATGCCGTAATGCTCCGACCGTCATTGTAACTTCTAACTCTCTCTCTTCTATACTTGATAAAGCCATGAATAATTTCCCGAGAGGGTGAAACATGAAACAGTTCAGGTCCGAGTTTAGGAATAGGGCCAAGGGCCAAGCCTGTATTAGAATCATCACATCATCAGATATGCAACGGGCCACCGTTCCGGATTTCATCCGCTCTAAAAGCAAAGCAAGAGGGGAGTCTTTGTTGCATTCTCTTCTGAATTATATTTATAACTACTAGACGGGACGGTTGAAAAAAATCGGCTTTTAATCCCGTTTCATAGGCATCCACTGTCAATCAGGGGACCCTGTACCTCCGTAATACATCCTTATCCCTATTTTGTCGGGTATCAAATCAAGAGGACCGAATGTGATGCCTGTCTCGTCGAGATCTCTGTTGGTGGCTGCTGCTGAATCCCCTCTTGGAAGACTGGCTTCACCGTGGAGATGTTTTACCTGGGAGGTGTCATACAACCCGGGCATTCTCCGGCTCCTTCCAACTAGGAACAAGGAAATTGGGATAGATTCGCACTCGACGCAGGGTTCAGTGATTACCCCCGTGCTAAGGTTTATTTTTTAGCAACAGGGGATCCTTAATCCTCTCATTATTAAAGTTGTCTAACTCGTAGATCCCAAGGGGGTCCCCTCTGCCTATACAAGCCCTCATTCTCATTTCGATTCCACTTCACATCTCCGTCTCTTCTTGCTTTTCAATTCATTTGCTCATTCTCTCCGTGATGTACTTGGTATTCTATATGCATCTCCCTCATGGTGACAAAGTGTCAAAAAATTCCAACTTTTGGGCAATCGCTGGCAATCAGAATCCAAACAAGCGAGACAGTTTCCCCCTTATCTTGACTCGTATCATTACTGAAAATCCAAAAGGGTAAATGAATAAAAAACGAAATAACATGGAAACGGATGGAAATAACCCATCCATCGGGATGATGTCAGAGAGACGTGTGGCAGACCAGGAGGATAAAGGGTTTGACTTCTTTTAGTTTGCACAAGGAATTAAGGAGGAATCTTATGCATTGTTTCCATGTTTTTTACAAACCCCAAATAGAAACAGTTTTCGCATCCATTCGGATTTGTCTTGACATTCAGGATCCTCGGTTTGGTTTAAAAAATGTCCGAACTGATGAGATTCCCGTGGGAATATTCCACAAAACCGATGGAAAATAAATGGGGAAAGGACGCGTTTCTTTATTTACTTGAATTAGAATTTGAAAATCACTTTTATTCACACTTTTCGTATTATTATTCTATATCCATGCACATAGATTATTTTATTGCATTGGAACTTTAATCGATCATCCAAGCTGTTAACATTGTCAGGCACTAAAGGAATACATAATCTGCTAATGTTTTTTACTTTAATTTTTGACAAGGTCTACGAATTCAATGATTTTATCACGAAGATTGAGAGACTTTGTATCTCGATTAATTACATCCGTTTCAATTGTCATTCAAGAGATAATTTATTTTTACACGGTGATCGGGATAATTAGGTTAATTTTTTAAAGGAAATTATGATTTTTCTCGTGTCACACACAACATTAAGTTATTTATACAAGCACTTGCTTCACTTTTATTCTTCAAGGTTTCGAAGTCATACAGGCAAACTTATCACGAAGAATTAGGGCAGGGTTAATAATTTAAAACATTGGGTATGTTTTTAGTATTATAGCTGTTATGAGATCAGTTAGTAAACCCATTATACACGTATCGAAAGTTGTCAGATGCAAAATCCTATTTGCCTGATCCTACAAAAATATTTGTACCACCACCTACACGTGGTTTGTTAAAATTAGTCAGTCTAAATTATTCAGTAACAACTCGGTTACGAGACATTTTTGGTGATAAAAAATTAAATATTATAATATAGGTGTTAATAAAATACGTCTGTAATAAAACCGTTTTTTTTAGATTGAGTACAACCAAACGTCAAGAATCGTTTAAAATTGTAATCTTTTCAATTAAAATCATTCCAAATTCCATTTTTTTAAATCAAGGACTTACAAGGAAAAACAATATACGATTTCAACTAGTCTCTATAAAAACTAACCGTTAAAAAGGCAATATTTTAAATCGTTAGTAATTTTTTTAGCAAGTAAATTTTCTTGCCAATATAAAACAACATATTTGAGAAGAAAAATATGAGGATTTCAGCTTTCAAAACTTTAAAAATATATATACATCTTGTGAGTTTGTCATCGTAAGATAGAGTCAATACACTTGAATTACTTTAATATTATTGTACAAACTAGAAATGCACGAAATGGGACGGAATCTCTTGACTTCCTATCTTCTTGTACCTGTCACTATAATTAATCTAATTAATTAATCAATTAACTCGTATCTAGAAAAAGGTTGGAATCACGGTTTTTGACTCATCTAGTCTAATAAACCCTGGATGATTTATAAGGAATAGATATGAAGTTGTGGTTATAAAAACAAGGTTAGTTTATGTTAATAAGATCAAAGGAAGGGACTGAAATCCACTTTTTTAACGTCCAGCATCTTTCGAAGTATCCCCACAGGTTAATCCAGGTTGGTCAAGTGGATATTAAGTTCTCGGAAGGCATGACCAATCTTGCCCTGTAGAGTCTGGCGTTTCAACGTGAAAGCTCGTATAGCGACCAAATGCCGGTAGCACTCCATGCTCTTGTTGTACCTGTAACCAACATAAATTACGAATTAGATGAGGATCCACAAGATACACAAGATCTCATTAGAATATCCATTATTCATTGTACAAAAAATAAGTCTTGGTGGGAAGGCAAAGAAAGGTCGGGCAGGGGCCCAAGAGCTCTGGAATAACCCGAGGAATATAATTTATCTATAGGTTTAAAATTGTATCGAAAACCTATCCCTAATACCTAGCAGGCATAGGTCGATACCATTTAAAAACAATTAAATTAAAAAACACAATTTTTTTTAATTGTCATCCGGTTTTCTGAATTCATCTTAAAACAATGTTCAAACACTATTTTTTTAAATTTATTAAAGATAAGGAATCCGCGTAAAATTTCCGAAAAAAATTTGACATAATGCGTCGAGAAAAAACGTAATTTATTCATGTGCCATTATAGTATTCCTATTGTATAATAAGTAAAATACATAAACCATTCAGCTAATCCTCCTCTACTTTACCCATATCTTTCTCCACTACTATGCTATGATTACTTAAGTAGGTAAGTACTAAAGCATCGTCTTGTCATGAATGAAGTTGTAAGAAGTTCCCCTTTCTTGGGAAAGGGATAAGTTTTACTACACAATGGCCTAAGTACATTAAGTAAGAGGATTAATCTCCTTTAAAAAGCAAACAGAAGGAATCTTCGTTCCTAAATGCATCATCAAAATATTGTGTCCATTCGAATCAAGTGGAATAAAGGAATGGAAGAAGATTTGAGTAGCGTGGGAGACGACGAGACTTCGGAGATTAACTAAAATGCTCTCATCCTTCTACTACAACAGTGAACTGGGCGAAATGCCTTCCAGTCTCAGTCAGAGGTACCTTATAAAATGGCAAATGGAATAGCTTTTCTCATTCATACTTCTACTTCGAAAATCTAACCGGAAAAATAAGGCTCAGAGGAGACATCCTTAAGCATTTAAATAGCTAAATGCAACATCTCGTACAAAGAGCTCCCGACACTCACAAAAAATCGGAAGAGCTTATAATATGCTTGTAATCTTCAGTCACCAAACAAGGACAGACGACGGCGATGATATTCTTTACTACAACAACATTTTATCTGATTATATGACCTGCTTTTTTTACTTCTTATCCCCTAACTATTTCAAGTCCAAATAAATAAACATTTAGAACATCACCGCCATAGAATGGAAACCCCTATTTCTCCATATACGAATATATACCAATGTTGATTTGAGCATCACTGAGCACCCTAAGCTATTTAGTTAGAAAAATTCATCTTGGGATGCCGACAAGACGACAGTACCAATCAATATCTCCGGAGACGAATATCTCTAAATCCTATTCCATACGGTTCATCACACGTCATCTTCCACTTATTTCCGCCTCTGATTGCATGCAAACTTTCCAGAAATATAAAATTTCCTAATTCCATCTTTGTTTTTCGGAGAAATGAGGAACTCTGAAAACCACATTTTCCTGTCCTATGGTTCTACCCTAATTTATAAACAATAATGATTATCATAAATGACCCTGTTCGTGGCTTACCTTTCCTCACGGGATATATCCACTCCAACTGTTTGGATCGGACTCTCGATATTCGTTTTGATAACCGATGCGAAGTTCTTCAATATCAGGCGGAGAGCATTGCATCCGGCCGTCATGTGTCTGAAAATATAACAAAAATATGAATTTACATTTTCTTGCTTGACATGCAACTGTCAGACTCGATATCATCTTATTATCATATTTTCCAATCAACTGAACCAATTCCAAGGTATTTTCAACGGATTCTCAAGTACTTAGCATTCAAACTATATTTTAAGCTCATGATCTTCTTAAAAATTAAGCAATTAAAATAAACAACTCAAAGCTGATTATCTTCTCCTTGAGTCCTAGCGTAAATCTTTAGTTGATTATTCATAGGAAAAGGGAAGGTAAACCCACAACATCCTTTAGGCTTAGAAGGAGCGTCTACTAATCCAGATTTACTTTCCCATGAAATATACCCCAATACTTCATATCATTGATTTAGTTGTTACACACTTACGGGGCTATCATGTAAGAAGAGGTCTTATGGGTGTTTCATCCTCAGGCCAAACTCTCTTGAAATTTACGAGGACCCTTTCGAAAACTACTTCTCTTAATATATTATGTTATATCCATCCCTTGTGCAAAGTTGTGTGAAAAGAGCTCTCTTGTTTAGAATCAATTGACCCTTCACCCCTGCAACTGCATATGAACTATTCATCCCTCTTATATTATAAGTAAACGCATAGAAACTGACAAAACAGTATCCAATCTCTCTCCATTTCGAGAGCATTGCCAAAACATACACAAATACATCCGAATTTCAATGACAATGGCTAAAGGCTATGAACGAATGAGCACTCTATCACTAACAAACACTATTCATTCATTATGATGCGTCTACTACCCCCGTTTTTTCTACAAATGTAAATGGAACCGGGGCCTATGGATTCGAAACGAGATAAAATAAAAAGATGGAAGCCCAAGTTGTCATGTTGTATGAAATCAGATATGGGACAACTGCTGGAAAGATAATTCATTCAGTTCAGTCAGTCATGAGTAAAGCTCCAGCCTGCATTACTAGATAAGATAATTAGATAAAACTGGTTGATTGACAAGAAGGGTTGGGCCAACACACTTATTTTGGGTGATCTGACAGGGTGGGCGGCCTTCCCTATTGAGGCACACTAACTATTCCTCTCCTCCAAGACCAATGACATACTAACGAGATACGCAACGATGGGGGGAGAGACTTATTCAACAACCGGCTAGGGCCTAGAAATATCCGAATCCGACGTCCCTTTTCAAAGAGACAGAGCACTAAAAATCCATTCAACTAACTACCGTCAAACATTGCACCCGGAAAAACTAACGCTACCAAAACAGACATTACATTCGGATGAATGGATCATCAAATATGCTCATGAATCATCTACGATCTCATCCTAAACTAGCATCCGACCCGGTAGAACAGTCAGAGGAGGATATCAGCCATTTTATCAAGTTTTCTATATAACTTTACTGTAAAACGGATGGATATGAAGCCAGAATCTTAAACTTAGGGGGCTGAACAGGAAGCTGTTTACACGAGAGTTAATTTGTAAAAAACCTCTCGTAACTAATTACAAAAGAGTGAATTATGTTAATCCAACAGGAAATGGGCAGGGCAGCCAGCAAGGAAATTCTATCCAAGCTGCAGTACGGAAGATGAGAACCGAGAACCCTTCTCAAGTAATGTTCAAAGCATATCATAGGCAATCAGCATTTGTTACCTTAATCAACATTTTCCCTTTAAATTGCTCAAATGTAGCCATTCGTTGACTTATTAACCATTTTGGTGAAATAGTTGAATCGAACGGATCAATTACACTCTTGTTTCATCATATCCCACCCGTTTGAACCAGTAATGTCTTCATTCCCTACTCCTCTACACTTAGGTTAATAAAGAGGCTGAAATGATATTAAAACCCTACCACTTCGGAACACAGGAAGTTGTAAAATTAACAAGTAATTACGAAAAAGTTCCGACTCGATTTTATCCAACTGCCTCTTAATTTTAGGGTTAACATCGTAAAGTCCCCTTTCATTTATCGGAGATCGGAGTCAAGGAATGGATAGAGAATTGAGACACAGAAAGGGTGGCCCGACTAATCATTACAAACTTCAAGAACAAACAAACAAGGCCGAAGTCCCCTTTCTGTAATCATATATTATTAGATAATTTAGAAACTAACTCCTACACATTCGTATCTTTATCACAGGGCTTATATGTACAATAATACTTTTCGAATCCTTGAAAATCAGTCGAAGACCTCAGCGATTGATGCTAAAGGTCCTACAAAACAAATTGGGTAAAATTGTATAATAAATGAACTTACGCTTCATATCGACTTTGAAGGAGTTGCAAAATGGATGGAAGAAGAGCCACACAAAGATCAAGATTCCAAATGGATCTGCGTGAGAAAAACAAACAAAAGTTCATTAGCCATCGCTTGTAATTTGGAGTGAATACATGCGGTTTGTCGGCATCTTCGCAATTGATAGGAAATCAGCCAGCAAGGAAGAATAATAGGGAAACAAAATATCCCTAATCGGTCACATACAAATCTTAAATGTATGTAACGTATGAAATCCTTAAATCTTCCAAAAACTATATTTGTATTTAGTTTATCTCAGCAGGTGGTGAGGACTTTATCTTTTATATAAGACACATTATCTTGTAACAATCCTGGTTTTTTCCTGAAAAGGGGTAAATGGTCCTAGACAGCCATATACCAATATTGTTTCAAACTTTCAACATACGGAAACACGTTTCATTTTAATAAGACTAGGTTGCCTTTAAGGGAACAAGAAACAGGTCTCCATTCATCGGTTTTTACAACCTGTGACTTATTCATTCGGAGTAAAATTCCTATAAGAATCAAGAGCTTTACAAAGGTAATCTATCCAGATTAAGTTGTGACTTTAGTGGGGAAAGTAATAAAACAGTACTCATGTAAACAGAAAATCTAGAAAAGTGCTCTAAAATCTTGCTTGGAATTGTAAATCACTTATCCAACCCTACGTGAACGGTCAGTTTTTTTGAAAATACATTTTTAGACAAAAAAGGCTCACAGGTTTGTTTTATTGCACTGCCGTTTACAACCGCATTTTATAAAACGACCATTCAAGGGCTCTAAAACGTTAAAAATGAAACTTACGGTCGGAGAACCAAGACACTCAAAAGGTCCACAATAACAGTGACATCATTAAGGGTTACAGCAGTTTCAACAGCCGTCTGCAAAAGGTTTAAAACATCAATAATTGATATATCAATCGGTATTTTACATTTCTACAAACAACTTGGGAATAAATTAAAATATCGCCCCGAGTTAGAACACATATAATATAAGAAAAGCTCATACCTTAACATCTTTAGTCTGCCAGATATTATAAATTATCCTTAGATTCCTTTGTCTGCTAATCAGAACGGCTAAGATTGGCTGATGTTCACGTGCTAGGTTGGGAAAAACTTCTGCTTCCGCAATTTCAGCTACTTGAACACCGCCGGAAAGAACCATGGAAGACTTTTTCTGTAGCGAAGACATAATTTCATGAATAGCCAGAAAACACGGAATAAGATTTGTGATTGTATGATTAATTACGGGAAGAAAATCATCGATTGCCAGTCCGGCTGGTCGATCCATGGGTATTGGCACAAAATCATCAATTTGAGCTTTAGAATATTCAGTCTTCTTTAAGAAATGCTCGTCATTATTCCCGTTGTCTCTGGGTGAAGCCTTAGGCATCGGTTTCACTTGACACTGAGCAAGGGGCCTTTCCGGGCTTCGAGTAATAGGTTGCAGAGGTGGTGGTGATGCTTGTGAGTAACTCTGTTGCTCCAAAACACGATCACGAATTGGTGATTGAGGCTCCTGTTGTTGAACCTCTCCCTTGGATGGCGGCATAAGTGAGGTTTCCGACTGACTATTTTTAATTTGGTCTCTCCGTGCACTAATGGTAAAAGAGAATGTTTTTTATTCGGAGTTACATTGATCATATGATCACATTTCATGCTATTCTACGGGGGGGGGGGGGGGGTCTAGTTATTCATAATATGAAATTGTATAAGGTTTTCGTACCTGTAACCGGACTGAGAATACAAGGACTCTCCACAAGAAGATTTATTCGTATCCGAACTCCTTCCGGAGTAAGGCCCACTAGAGTCATCAGACAACGAACTTTGTCTGCTGGATAAGCATTCTGGGCTACGGCTTCGGGCACTTATCAATCCACTGCTTGGAGGAGGCAAATGGTTTTGAGCTGGTTGACCTGGGGCAAAGTTAGGTACACTAGCTCGTCGGGGTGACGTATCTTTCATCCGCGGTTGGGAATTATTTCGAGAGGTTACATATCTAAAATTTGTCTTTCTGCCATTTACAGGCGGTTCTGGACGCGGGGGTTCTGGCTCTGCATTTACAAAAAACAAAGGTAATCATTGTATCCAAAGTGTTGAGATCAGTCAACTGGTTCCATGATCGTGTAGATAGACATCAAGTAAGAATACTCGACATTGGTTTGGTATCTATTTTCATGAACTGATAATGATTATATGTAATAAGTATTTAAACATACCGTCGTCAACGGGAGGATAAAATTCTTCTAAGGGAGGAGTACGTGCCACTGAAACAAAAACATTCAGATTACTCCTTCCGTATTTTACATTTGACATACGTTATATTATGAAAACCTATGAGCATAACAAATAACTGTACAATCATAAGTTCTTACAATCTCTGTGAGGACGAAATCCTTCACCAAAATGTTGATTAATATATGGTAAATTCGATTCATCTTCGGGATCCGTGGGCAAACTATCTGACTCTTCGCTTGCTTTCATAGCATTTCTGTGAAAGAAGAAATACATAATGAGTCAGCTCCAAAAGATAAAATTTGCAATGTATTCAATAAATTTAAAGTGACTAGGAAGAGCAATATTAGGGGGTTTCTGACTTACAATGACTCGGCGAATTCGCTGGACCGTTGCTTATTGAACTTACGAAGAGAATTCCCAGCACTTAAGGCGGCTCTCATGCATTTTGGATTACCTATCGGCAACACTCTTCGGAGATCAACAACGAAAATTGAAACATTAGTCATCTGAGTTGTCACTCCAACCTGAAATGACAGAATTAAATGATTCAGTTATTATTGCATCAAAAAATAAGTTTTAATAATGCTATTAATGCTAAATATTGTTGTTTCGGTCATACGAGTTGATCATGAGACAGAGCGATATCTTGAATTTTTGACCAAGATGTTGGAACAGAATCATGCACCTCAGAAGGATCCCAGCCATGAACACGAAGATTTTCAGAAGAGGCCGAAAACAAACAAGCGCCACTTGGATGAAATGTAATACATCTGCAAATATTAAACACACATATTATAATAGTAACTTCAACTTCATATATACGACGAACAATGTTGGCTCAACGTACCGCATCTAGGTGTCTATATTAAATTAAAATTTTATTTACCTAACAGGAGGTACATCTGGAAGGCTGGATGATATTAAAGAAAAGGATTCGAGATCCCAGAATTTGACTGTTCTGTCTAAACTTCCTGATGCCAGAAGAAATTCATGAGGATGAAATTCGACATCGGTAACGGGGGCCCCGTGGTCCGAAAATTCAGCTAAGTTCTTTCCCACTCGTATGTCCCATACCTGAAAACCAAACAAAGAACAATTCAATAGATAATTCATATGACTAAAACAAGAAAGACATTAGTATAAGAAGACTTCAAGGATTTCTATGAACAAAAATGTAACTTTAAAAAACAGCACCTAAAACGTAGTAAGGTGGTTATCGCCCACCTAAATGCTACCCGTTTCTACAGTCCCATCTCCCATTATAACGTGTAAACGCAAAAAAAGCATCAACAGATCAATTTACAACTCCACTGCATTGGACGATACTCTCTGGAATGTACTAGCTCGCAGACTTTTTTAACAAGTTATTTAAGACTAAATGTAGATAACACAATCATTAAGCAGCCATAATCATTATTCATGCCATTCCTTAAATGTAAAGTTTTTTAACTTCGTCGCTGCGAATGAGCCATTATGGCAATTAGGCGACCAACGACGACCTTCGAATGGAAATCAAATCCTACAAGCATTGTGACTCTGCCAATCGCTTTCCTGGTTGTCGTTCCATTACCCTAAGTGCTATTTTTTAGGGTTCAAAAATAACTCTTTGGCCATAAAATATTCATTTTAATGGTTTCATAAATATTCAATGAGTGAGTAGATTTCTTTGCTCAATTGCACTACCTTCGCATTAACGTCAACTTTCTTCTTCAAATTGCACGTTGTATTCCAAAGACAAATTGGAAGAGAAGAACCAAATGGCAAATGGAGCTCACTAACAAGGCTTTAAACATTAATAGACGCAAAAATGACACGATGTTCTCTCGTGCCGTAAACGTAACTCACCTTAACTAAATTATCGTCTCCACCGGAAGCTATCCATTGACCGTCCGGACTGAATTTCAGACTATTAACCGTCCCAGTATGGCCTTTGTACCCGAATATGCACCCCTTCTTGCGGGTATCCCAGAGCTGCAATGAACCCATAAAAACATGTTAAGCATATAAATTGCAAATAAAATAGTTTCACGAAACGTCAGGATAACTGAAACTGTTCTTTGGTGATATTAAATCTTTTTTCAACTTCAACTACTCCTTAACTCCTTAGAAATTGCACAGTTGCGTTTCGGTTTAAAAGGAAAAAGTCTAATAGAGCATAATATCATCTTAATAACTCCAATTCTTTAATAACATAAAAGTTTATAAGCCTCAAGGGCAAATTACTGGTTTGTAAATTTAATCACATAAAGCCGCATAGTACAAAGCTAACTACGTCACTTAATCCATCATAATCAATCAATTCTGAGACAAACGGCATTTAATGATAGGACAATAAGAGTTAGATTACTCTGATAACGGGATACACGAAATTCACAAAAGAATCGCTGTATACAAAGATACCCACAAAATCATGAAATTAAGCTTCAAGATTTCGCATGAACAAAAAGGCTTTTGATGGGATTTTTCTCTCCATTCATCATACTTACGAAAAGTTTTGAAACTGACAAATTATTGGCGTAATCGAAACCAAGGATTTATTTCAGTCATTATATTTCTGTATTCATTTCAAACCTTAATTGCACTGTCTGATGACCCGGATGCTAAGAAATCACCATACGGATGGAAATCGACACATCGTATGCTAGCTCGATGACCTGTTAAAGTCCGTAGCATTTTGGCAGATTCTAAGTCCCATATCTTCAGAGCTCCCGCAGCGGATCCGGCACAAACTTGTTCCTCCGTTATCGAAAATCGAACACAGTCCACTGGTGTCGAGTGTCCACTCAAGGACTGCAAAATAAACCACAAAATTAATACTTACAATTTTCACTCTTCAATCTCTTCAGTTGTACTTTATTCAACATACGGAAATTAAAATTATACATTCAACATTGTACATGTGCTTGATTTAACTATAAATCAATCAATCTATTATTACACACATAAAATACTCTTTTTTATACTTGATCGATAGTCTACGACATTTTTACGACCGCCTACCAAAACGGGGACAATGGAACTTACAATAGACTTAGAAAAATAACTAAACAACGTTTGTAAGCGTTACTGCCTAATACACATCAGGTTCATTATGGTTATAAGTTATTACTCCGGTCATATATTTTATCCAGAGATAAAAACGTGTATTGAAATAAGCACATACGGAAGAAAATTTAATGGTCGCCCAAAATAGGAAAAAACGGAGACATTCCAAGTAGGCGTTACATTATTTGCTTAAGAGAATCTTATCCACTTACAAATTGCAAACTACTAGAAAGGACAGTATCGAATTGTCAATATGACAAATGATTAATCCATAGATCTTATTGTTAGACTTGCTGGCTCCTGCCTTCCCAATGAATTTTTTATTTATTACTATTACCAAGATCAAATTAATTTAAAATTGGATAGTCCATTGAATTAGTAAAACAAGATTGGCTTATTACATCTCCCACATAATGGTATGATTATATTATGGTCAGAATTGCAAAAAACGAAAGCATTGATGATCATTAAAAACTCCTTCGTGTATTGGATTTGGATTTGCATTGAAGATTGGCTGTCCTTCGATATAGAAGATTTCATGCAATCCACAAAATACCTTCAAAGGAGTAGATACCTAAATAGATACCCTTAGATATATTTTCCTAATCCCCTAAATAATCCATCTGAATCGGAATGCCTATTTATTAATA
Organism: Desoria tigrina; assembly: GCA_906901685.1. Lineage (NCBI taxonomy): Eukaryota > Metazoa > Arthropoda > Collembola > Entomobryomorpha > Isotomidae > Desoria > Desoria tigrina. The sequence continues at coordinate 5,900,030 of CAJQTU010000007.1, forward strand.
ATTCTATTGTTGCTTAATGTACTTTTGCTAACTCATACTATTTCTTAGGAACCTCCTTCCTCATACAAAGACAACCTGACTGATTTAATCGGCTTAACTACTAATTCAATGGAGACGAAGACGTCGTGAGCTTAAAGATAACTTATTTTTCGTCACGGATTACTAACGCATATAGAGGAGGCTTGGATTACACATTTACACCGTCTTAAATACTACAGACACAATCCGAATGTAAGTTTAAAAGTAGGTTTCGTCAAAAAATCACCCCCACTGCGTCTTCAGAATGTGTAAGGTGTTACACCTCTGTTTCTATCGGCAAGAAATCTTTAAAAAAAACTAAGAGATAAAATTCCTCTCTCTATCTTTATCGTCACTTGATAGAAAGGCCCGTGACGTCGATTTAGTGACTGACTGACTGCAATCCATTGAGATGAATTGGTGCATTTTAATCGAAATTGAGATGAAAAATTTGTAATCTGAAATACCGTGCAGTAATTTTACATTTCGTAGCAAATGTCCTTTCTTTTATACACATTTCAATTTGTAAGTTTCCACTTTCAACAATAACAAAAAGTTTTTTTTTCACGTCCGTTTCATATGACTTTTGGAAAAACTAGGACAAATTAAGCCTGTCTATCTATACATGCAAGGATGACAAGAAATGCACTGACTGAAAGACAGAACTTTTACAAGGAGTTACATCGACCCCAATTTAGTCAATTTTATTATTTACTAATTTAATACGACTAGAAACATAATCAAACGAGTCGAATTTAGTACATTGAATTTCTTTTAATTCAGCTAGATTAATCAATACCTGAACCACAAATCAGAATGGGTTGTAAATGCATATCGAATTCATATTGAATTTTCAAATGATATCTTTATCAATCAATCCTCTTCAATTGCATCTGCTCTCTCTTTGTATTTTCTCCAAGTGGTTTAAATTAAATTCAAAGCCTCAATGACAAATGCCTAATCACATCGTAGAATAACAAGACGAATACAAAAAATACAAACAAATCGCAAACGTGGGTAGTAACACAGTTACTAAAGAAGAAATTAGTATTACAAAGCAGATGAAAATCATAACTAATTTCTTTTTGATAATCTCCGAAACCACCCACTCAAAGATATCAATAATTGAAGATTTCTTCTGACATCGACATGTCAGATGCAAAATGTAAACCAGTTTGTACTACAAAACTACAATCATAATAAGAAATATGCATATGTAATTGTAAGGATAATTGATCAAATCTGCCATGTATGCATTGGCGTGTTCTACTTTTCATCCCCTAATGCATCCAAATCATGATATATTAAAAGTTATTACCCCTATCCGATTACGATCAATAGAAAATCTCGTGTCATTTTTAATTATATTATAGGATTCACAAAAGTTCCATCCCCGATTCGAGTTCTACCATTCAATTCTACCTCAACTCACAACAAATCAATCAAATGAATCTAATCTACGATGAGTTTCACAAAATGTCAGCCAAGCCCTTATTAGCGACTGGATCTGAATGGAGATCATACTTCAAAATCAAACTCCAAATTCTGATGGTAAAACACGTTCAATGAAAATTTTCGTGAATACAAATGTGAAACTCAAATTCCGAAAAGGTAACTCTATTGAAAGTGGGTTATCCATAATTCCATATCTACATGAAATAGCATTTCTGCATTGACAGACATGAGCCTTAGCATTTTAGCAATACGGCATTACACGACTTGATGCAAAAATGTATTTAATTCATTCATTCTTGCGAACTCAAAATTCCAAAGCAAAGGTCAATCCCTAGGGTCGTCGGTTACTTTTCATTGCTTGCACGCGAAAGTCTAATCAATCCTCGGAAATTCTGGAAAATCGAACTAGTTTCATCTGGGTTAAGCACTAAACCGTCAACCCGAATACGTAAAACATTCTTAATGTACTCTCATTTTTATTATTCTCAGTAAACCAAACCAAACTAAAACCAATCCATATATTCCCAACAGAGTTGATTTGTAGCAAAGTGCCAGATTTGTTACTCTGTGCCTATAGCTCCTACTAACAAGGTTCAACATTATTGTAGAAAAAAGCCAACTGCACTCAATTGCATGCTTTTCTTCCATTTCGACAATTCATTAACTCCACGAGCGAGAACTTTGCAATGAAGCAATCTGTGACTTTTAGATCGTAATAAAATCCAACTTAAAAGGCTTCCTATTCACTCAAAATAATCCTCATTTTGCTCCTCTCGTTTAGAAAAACTTTCTTCATCGGTGAATGGGCATCCATTCTTAATCGTGGACTGAAGAGTACAAACACTTGAATTCTGTATGAGACAGCTATCTGATCAATGTACGTGATTCAAACTTCAAAAACTACATTCATTTCCTAACTCGTATTATCTTTCTCTCTTTTGTCATTGTAAAAAGGACCAAAACGTGAATTTTTTCCCATTTAAAGCTCAAGCGAATAAACCATTAAAAAATGTCCTACAATTATGGAAAGCATGAAAGCAGCCAACAACTACTGAATCACGTATATACTGTTGACTGTATAACTCTTTTCCCTTTCGTCGCAATTTTTGTGAATACATCTCTAACGTCTCTGTTCTGCGGTTTCAAACTAAAATGGGAAGTAGCAGATTATTTTTTGAAATCTAATTATTTTAAATAAAAATCACTTCCCGTAATTGAGTTGTTATCACAAATATACAGCAAATGAAGCTTACCATAATGCAATTTGGCTTCCCCACGGCCCATAGGTTGACCTTTTTGTCCCCACCGCCGGTGACCAAGACTCGACCTGACTTGTGACCCAATGACACACAATTTACGGTTGCTGCATGAGCAGGAAACTCCTCTGTGAACGAAAGAAACAAATTCAAATTAAAAACCTTTATATCGATTCATTTCAAGTAATAAAATGTAACTCATCAACATCAACACCATTTCTCATTCTTCCTAATCACCTTCTATCATGCATGCACTCATTTCATTTCATACCTCTTCCTCGTAACACGACACAAAAGAGCTTACGTTTTAACTTGCAATAAATAAGGTATTAACTAGCTTAAACTAACTCCTATTCCAAATCCTGTCAAACCTAAATCTTAGAAAATGTCTACTTCTCATTTTCATTCCTTTCTTGGTGGAAAAAACTTGCTGATTTGCATTTAAAGAGTTTTCTCTCATAATTTACACTTAACATTTTTACAAGACACTCGACTCGTCAATTCATTCCGTTTCCGTTGCAGTATTGTAAACATACGCTATATTGTGTTTTTTACTGTTTTTCATAAAAAAAGCTTCAACTCAAACAAATTATTTGTTTGAGTTACAAATTCCAACCCTTTTTTAATGCAATTTACCTTCTCCTTGGAATTTAGAATTGAAAGAGGAATAACAGTAAACTAGATTGCCTCAAATCATGCGTTACATTAATCCTCAAGGCATTAATTTTTCCCTTATGCAGTGGGCTAAAAATCACACCTCATCAAAAGTCTGTTGCAGAAAGAAGCAGGCAATGGTTAGTCGCCAGTCGCCATACTAGGCTGTAAAATTAGTCACAACTTAATCATAATAAGAAAACGTAAACTCAAGAACCAAACCTTGAAGAACAACAACCTACGGCAAGGAATTGAATTTGCTGATTTGCTTCTCATGATTTCACTGCATCAAGATATCAAGAACGTGTCAACTAACACAAGATCCTACAAACAAACAAAAGCCAACGAATCTAGCAAATAACTAGGACTAGGTCTTTTCATTTATCATCTTGATAATCTCCTTAACCACAACAGCCAAAGAAGTAACAAATTACCAATTCCGAGCTGTCTTTCATTTATATCAAAGACAGTAAAAATGTTTGCCATTTAAAACCAATCAAAACAAATAAGTCATGAAACCGCGTCGTACTCGTCTCGTATATCATGCTGAATTGTGAAAACGCTTGCCTGCAGCAGACATTTACGATTGCTTTGTCTATACCATCAAAATAAATACATAAAAATATTAACACTCTGATTTTCTTTTGTCAACTCAAGCCTCGACGCAAAGAGTTATTAAAATCGTACTTAAAGATGATTAAGGAAGTACTTGGCATTTGGACTTGAGAGTGCAGCCTAATTGTTCTAGTAACAATTACCTTGCGGCTTATAAAAAATATTTGCATATAACTACCTGATCTGATTACCCTGACCCTCTACGAGGGAGGAACACGAAAGGAACAACAATGCAACCATTCATTCATGTATGATCTGTGTGGGACTGATTAAAAACGGATAAGAATCTTTACTTCGCATTTTAAATCAATAAATACTTGAAATATAAAAACTAGACCCACCATAGTTAGTTAAACCCTCTAATTTTAAGCCCTCTCTGAACTTTAGTGCTTACTCATCGCGATGACTGAACAATACCGTATTTTAAACGCTAACAAAAAACAAAAGAAGAAAATATCAGGATCAGGATGTAGGATAATATAATCCCCTCTGACATGTTGTGTTTTCAGATGCTAATTTATTTTCTTCGTAAAAAAGAGATTCACGCGAACCTTAATTACTATACACACTTGTCCCTGGAGGATCGATCTAAAATCAGAATACACTTTTCACCTCCCACTCCTCGTGCATGACCATCCATCCTCATTTCGACAAAACAGAAATTTGCATTTTCTATCCCCATGCAATCATATTACAATAATATATGAGGATTTCTAACTATACTGTAAAAGTTTCCCTTGTTTAATGGAAACTGCTAATTTACGTCACGAAATCTAACCCTCAACAAAAGTAATGCATAACAGAAAACAGAGTACAGATCTGAACAAAGCAGATGAGCATGATAGCCAGCTAAGCTGAAATTACAATAGTTCTTCCTATTATGCTATTATATCCTCATTTTTTAAAACTATCCCTGAATCACGACGAATATTCACGAATCTCCTATCCAAAAGGCCCTACGAACACCAAACCAGGTCTCGGTTGGCATAATCAAGAGTCATTAATTCCTACTCCGGCTCTGTTCTTCGAGGCATTGTTTCCGATGAATTGCTATGTAATTTCATTCTTATTTGGAAGAGCATTGCCAGACGGTTACATTTTATTATTTTTATTTGAATATCCTCCTACTTCTTCTTGTCAAAAGTTTGACCTCGTCGGCCTGTGCCATACCATCAAGTCATCACCTAAAGCTAAGTTCTGACAGCAATAATATTTGCAATATTCAGAGAATACAATGCAGAAATTTGACGACCCTTGGCAATAATGGCAATTCACAGATTCAATTCAAACTGATCTTTTGATGCGGATCATTGCCAACAGCAAATCGATAATTTTATGATCGTTGAATTACTGCTTACAACTACAACCTCCCATGATTTTTGATCACAGTTCAACTGGTTTCGATCTGTAGTTACGTTGATTAGTTTATTTCACTGACAGAATAATATTCCACTGCCAAGACCAAAGGAAAATATTTTGGCATACGATTTGAAATTGGAAACTAAAGGCGATAGAAAATGAATTTACAGTTTAATATCTATCCTGAGTGGAGTCTCCAACCTTCGTTATCCAATAAATGTATTTATCTCCATTTTTTAGCGTAATCTAGAACAATAAATCTATAAACTTTCATTTAAAATGTGTCCTCTCGAGTATCGAGTATCTAGACATGTGAAATTGAATTGAGATTATTAAGTCAACTTGACATGCATGGTGCATACACCAATATCATTAGTAATCTTGTAATCTTATTAACAATTAATAACACAATAATATAAATACACAATCAGTATGATTTTGATGTATGTGTATGTTAATATATTGAAAAAGCCATTTCCACATAAATAAGCAAAGGCACAAGGCACAACAACGATCACTTTCACGCCTTCAAATTCAAATTAGTTTAAATATCTAAATGTCATTGGAGTTTTGAGTAAGTTTGGAGCCCTGCATTGTTACTGTTAGATAATTCGGCAGTTAATTAACACCCACGCTGAATACAGTCTATAGAACTGTGCTAAGCCAAATCAATGCATCATTTGCATGCTGCATTTGATTATCGTAAATGTCCAATTAAGTCTCCTCATGCCTCCCATATATTACTAAATTAGTCTTATTGAGGTTCCTGCGTCTGCATCAAACCCAAGTAACAGTACACATGCCCGTTCCCCATCCCAACGGCTTAAAAAAAGAAAAACGCGTAGAAATTTTGGAACATTGTAATTCATTGGGCTAAAATTTATTGGAGTTTCGCCATTTACGTAAAAACTAACTTTTCTGTGTTAGACAATGAAGCAACATGGATAATAGCAAACTAAAGTAGCTAAACAGTGTGTTTTAATATAACGTTTTCAAAGTCGCATTGCTTCACCACATGACGGTTTTGTTTCTACTAAATTCACGTCACCCGAATTGGTTAAAATCTAAAAAAACGCAAAACATTTTATCCAGATGTAAATGTGTCTGTTCTGTCCAATGTCAGGTGATAATGAAGTTATCTTAATGCTAAAATGCCAATGAGAATTGCTTGAACATTACTTTTTTATTGCTAAGTATATTTACATGTACCACCCCAAATACTTTTTGTAGTTTGGTGGAACAAGTACAGACGTACTTACATACTTACAACTTACAAACAAGCTTCAAAAATTGGCCAGAATATAATACATCCTGCAATATGGAAAACCAAGGGCAGAAACGGTCTTGTCCTAAGGTTTCATGAACATGAAAAAATTCTATACCGAATCATCCAATCCTTTCGTCAAACTCAAAGGTATATAAGATCCATATGTAGAATAGCTAACGCAAAAAATGTCTCGCAAATCCATTTTCCAAAAATGGACATCACACATGACAAGTTGCGAAGTTACCAAGCAAAAGTTCAACACAAAGAACAAGATTCCAATTTCAACCATCCCTATCCATTTCTTACCACGAAATAGCATAGTTTAAGATTCCGAATGGACTGACAGATTCGTCGTATTATGATAATCACTTAGCCTTAAATATGAGTTTAAATGGCCACCGCCTAATTATCAAATCAACTAAAAGACCCTATAGATGTGAGATACGTATTAAAATCTGGCATTTGAATAAAATACACATCAAGACCTAAGCTTCAGTTGGCCTTGTGGAATAATAGCAGTTCCATATTTTCCACACGAAAAACAAAACACCCTCGTTAATTTAAATTCTTAACGCTGGAAAAATATTAATGACTTCAAATAAAAGGATTCTTTAACATCAAGGAAAATGCAATATGCAAATGAGGCACTACCTTTAGCCAAACTAGTAAAAACAAACATTAAACTCTTCACGATGAATTTCACACTTTAAAATTACCTTCGTCCTTTGCAAAGACACATCTTTCGGAGAGTTACTCGAGCTCTTGAGACTTCTTCGTGCAATTTCATAAGCAATGAATCATAAAATGTCAAATCTACCATGAAAAATTACAGCTTCCTAACATCTGAAGGTCTAAAAGTTAGGAGATCGAAATCTCAAAGCCATTTTAATACACAAAATCATACACACATATGCATATTTTATATTGGCATGATGTGTCTCAAATGTAAAAAACAAATTCCATTTACGCTTGCCTGCCTGTATGCGAATAAAATTCTGTTTCACCATAACATACAATTACTTTTCTTTAATATTCCAGTGTAATTTCCCATATTTTTCACTTTTAATCTGAAGCAGAAGCCCAGGGCAGAGATATCGTATCGCGTATCCTTGTGTTTTATATAAAACTTTGGGAACTGATATGATTTACCTTGAGTCGGGCCCTTCGGCTCATTTTGCATCGCCCAATTTTCCCATCGTCACGACATCATTACCCTTAACCACTACTGAAACCAACATCTAAAAGAGACTACGACATCCTACTTTTACACCTTATAAGCTCATTTATGATTGTTATTATTATTTTCTGATCTAATGTATATGCATTGCTAGCGGCAAGGAGACAATACTTCTATTGACGAGGAGGTATTCTTCAATCAACAATACGGCTAATAAATAACCTCTTTCTGACCACTACTCATTCAAAAGTCCTTTTCTTAGATGCATATATTAAGCAATACCAATGACCATATTTGGATTGACATTATTATGAGCCACAAAAAGTACATGAGGACAACCTTGTTCTTCGACGAATGAAGCTGAGAGCTCTCCTTTCATTTCAACAACTTTTTCATATTTACTCAAATTACAATTTTCCGAAATTCCAATACCATGTAGACATCATAAGTACGTCTGCATCATCTCATAAAGACAATCTTCCTCTTCTCTTTCATTGTTATCTTCTATATTAAGACAATAAAAAATTGCGCTGTCATCTTCCTACAATTTTATCCATCAATGGAGTTATCCTGTAGGAAATCATCGCCACACAAAGAGATACGAAACAAAAAGTGCCATACTTAATTGTCAAGTCAATAATAAATGCTAAAAGCTCATGCTCATTGCTCATATGTCAAGCTCATATTTGGTGGTTAATTGTAGACGACGATACATTAAAGCTACCTCAGATCGGAGGCGAGCAAGCATAAGCAAGAACAGAGGATGGCAGACGGCAATTAGGCGGTACACGTTTACAAAATTGGGGATGGACATTAATAAACTCACAGAGGGAAAGTTCTCATGTTATTTCGAAACTCTTGCAAATGAGCTCATTAAATCTAGGCTCAATCAGAAGGAGCAACAGTAGCAGATGGCGACTGATGATAATGATCGTAAATATCATTTAGTCATAATATTCATACCACACTTCAATACTTAACTCCGCGTTATGTCACTAGACTAGAGACAGAAAAACAAAAGTGCTATCTAGTTAGAGTTAGAGACAAATATTTATTGTTCGTACAGTTATATTTGTACAACTTTCCACTCAACTAGAAGAGAAGCTAATACGTTCCCAATTAGATGCTGATAAGCTTTTGCTGTTGGGCAAATAGATTACAACTGATTCAACCTAGTTTTTAGACTAAACATGGCAATGCAACGTCAGCTAGTTAAACATGTGGACGAATTTCTGCACACGCTGCGCTGTTTTTTTTGGCATGTGATAGATATCGCTTATTTTTTGGTATAAGGTTGAAAACCTACAACCTATATGAACTTTGAAACTTGAGATTAGCAAATATACGTGTTTTCGCAGCAAGGGTTTATCATAATATTCATAATTAGGATGACTTGCAATTATTATGTTTCTATGAAGTCTATTGATGACCATGCCGTATTGTGATTAATTATTATAATTGTACCAATATGAATATACGAAAATCCTGCCAAAAAATACATTTTCTTAAACGAAATTGAATGTTAAACTCCAATTGCAATGCGTTCGTTTTTGATATTGTTCATGGAATTTTTAGTTTATTCTAAAATTTAAATTTGTCAGCCAGCAAAAGAGCATGATAATGTTAATGATAACTATGTCTACCTATTCAAACCTTTTCACATTTATGTCAAGAAATCACGACTCACGACCACTCCGCCTACATTGTCATTGTCATATTGTCAATCAATATAAGCGTGTTAAAATTAAAATTGCGTAAAAAATTATTTACACCGCTTTCATGGTTTCGTTAGTATATTTAAATATAAGTTACTATTTGATATACTTAGGATTCATAATCCGTTCATTTAATTTGTCCCATTGAAGTACAAGATTAGATGCTATTGCGGTTATTAACCTCTTGAATCCGACAATTATCTAAACCACCAAACCGTTGACTCCGAGGTTACTGTGAACCTACAAAAACTATAGAACGCATAAATGCTGAATAAAGCCAACCGCTGAGAACTGGTTACTATGGACCTTAAATCTCTTAAAGACCTAATTTTTAAAATCTGCAATTTTCTAAGAATCCGAAGCAAAATATTCATGCACACACCGCACGGGCCTGAATTTTTTCGGACCAAATTTTGACTTCATTTTAGTTATACTGAACTATATATAATGCAAACTGATGATCTACCAAATTTCAAAACAAAAGAGACAACATCCCAGTAGAAATAAACGTTTAATGTTAGAGCCAAGGTTACTATACTCTTGGTTTCCTTGGGCGTCTTTTCCTCAGGAGGTTGTCTCAGAACTTCGATTTCGAAATTCCATTTTTGGGCTACGGGAAAACAAACTATTTTACCCGTTTCTACAGCGATTTTTGAAAATTTTCTATGAATTTGGAGTCGAAATCGTCTATTTCAGAATTTTTCATCCAAAAAATTTCGAAAAAATCGCTGTAGAAACGGGTAAAATAGTTTGTTTTCCCGTAGCCCAAAAATGGAATTTCGAAATCGAAGTTCTGAGACAACCTCCTGAGGAAAAGACGCCCAAGGAAACCAAGAGTATAGTAACCTTGGTTAGAGCTAATACTTTTGAAACCCTTTAACATTATCAAACATTAACAAGACCAACAAATTCGTGAAACAATATTTAAAGTATAAAATGATTAAAAGACTAACTAATTCATGAATATATCAGAATATAAAAAGCTCAAAGGAATCGATTCCGATGAAGTGCAGGTGGCTGTTGAACTTGAATCGGAATTAGAATTAGTTTGAACAGAATCGGATTCGGTATTATTACTGGATAGCTGAGATTGGTTGACAAAAAGATTCAGAAGGGACTGGCTAAAATCTCTGAATCGGAATTAGTTGACCTCGAGGTACTAGGTTTTGTTTCTTCTTTTTCTATTTAGAAAATTCGGTAATTCAAATCATTGATAAATAGGAATATTAAATACCTTTGACTTTCATAAAAAATCGTAATTACCACTGGAAGCGTCCTCAAGCTATGGTACTTGTTAAAGCAAGAATTCTCGCCCGTACATAGTCTCTTGTTTCAAGCAGTGCAAATAAACGAAGACGACTTTCGAACTCCCAGCAGTTTACAATAGTGCCAATTTTGTGACATGTTTCACGGGACGATATCCAACTAAACGTAGACGTCAGACCCAGAAGATTTGATTTGAAGATTTGACCTTGCAATTTGATTCCTTAACTTGTGAAACAAACCGATTGCGTTCTGTAACAATATCTTGTATGATCGCATCTATCAGGAATTTTCGAACGATTTCAAAATACGTAGTTGATCCCTATATGTTCATTTCATTCCTCACCATATTCAATATTGATAGGATCGTGGAATTCAATAACTTGTGGAGCAAAGGGACGATTCCACAATTCCACCTTTCATGGCCGTCATTCTTAAAAATCCCCGTCGGATTCGGGATTTAAAATATATTCTCTTTGGACTGTGTTGAAAAATTACAGTAATTTGAAATCAGTTTGGTTAAGGTAAAGGATGCCAAGATGCTTGATAAATGATTTTTTACCTTCTGCCATTTTCTCGCTCTCTTCAATTAAAAAACGTGCATTTATTGCGAAAGCACAAGGAAATTAAAAATATGGAAAATACGCCTCATATGTGTACTCCGTCTCCTAGGCATTTTTATTTGAATACACCTCATATGTGTATCTCGGATTCAAAGGTCAGTTACCATAGTACACCTCATATGTGTATTTCGGACTCAACGGTCGGTAACCAAAGTACACCTCATATGTGTATCTCGGACTCAACGGTCGGTTACCATAGTACACCTCATATGTGTATCTCGGATTCAAAGGTCGGTTACCATAGTACACCTCATATGTGTATTTCGGATTCAAAGGTCGGTAACCATAGTACACCTCATATGTGTTTGTCGGATTCAAGAGGTTAATGGATTGTTATTTATTGCTGTTTATTATTACTCACCATATAAAATAGAATAACATAAGTTAAAAATTATGTTTTACTTATTTACAATGTCATATATGTACTAACATACGTTATTAACAGTTATCGCACGATTATAATAACATAACTTCTATATTTTAATTATAAGCATGACAAAACAGTAAAACACTCATTAAAATAAAAATATTAAAATAATCTTGTGGCGGACTGCGGAAAAGTGCGGGCGGAGTGACAATAAAATTTCTGATCTGACTGAGCTGATAACATGTGAACAGGTCAATAAATCCGAACTACTCTGAATACTGAAGCGAACCTATTCTGGTTCTGTACTTGTTACTTACACTAGCTAATAGGGATTTTCATCAAGTGATCACTATTCAATCAAAACTGTCAACCATCAACCATTATTAATTCAGTGTTATCTGACGTCCAAGTCCACAGTTGATGACAATAATGAGTGTATTTCGAAATTTCATTGGCCAAACAAAATCTCTATAGTCCGAGGTTAAATAATCCAAGTTAAACAAGGATCGAGAACCACGTCATTATGCTATAACCACATAACTATGAGTATGAATGAATCAGTAATTTTTTAGCAGTTATTCTGTGATTCACTCATTGATCGTTGAATCGAATCAATCGCACATCCGACATAACAAATAAAAGCATATTATTCAAACTAGCAATCAGTGTTAAAAAGTTGAGATTATGAGATACACTTGTTGCAAGGTTGTTGTCCGTTGTCTGTCCGATGAGCTGATAAAGATATTTATATTTAAAGTAACTAAATGTTTTAATTCGCACATAACTCGTATTTTTAGTAAAGGAGAAATGATTATTTGACAAGTGTTAAATCGCCAGCTTCTGTCAGATTTTTTTTATATTAACCAGCTTGCTGTTAAAGTATTTAAGGCTTATATTTAAAAGCTTAATATTTAATATTTAATTTAAGGTTTATATATAAAACCGTAATGGTAATTTTCAAAACAAAAACAACTCTAACTTCACCAACCCAATCTTCTCCACTTAATTATTCAATCAATCTCCCAACATATCTGGCCATAATCAAAATCAAAACCACCTTGACAATATATTCATGGATTTCTACCCTTCGATGCCTTAAAACAAAAGCCAAGCCAACCCTTGACAATGACAATGATTCCAATTTTCAAGCCAAAATTAAGACATCAAAAAGCACGGTTAGAAGAGCACACCCTTATCATATATTCCAACTTCTAAAGAACATGAACAGCATGCCGTTTTTATCTCTTTTATCGTTAAAAAATCAACTGCCTTCTTGTCAAGTGTCAACTGTCAAGTCAACATCGGAAACAGCTCTGGGCGGATGTGAGAACATGCAAAACGCCAGAATCGAGTCGAGTCAGTCATATACGGCCCTGACTTGCCTACGTCAGCACCACCCTCTTTTTTACTCTCACAGACTTCCTAAACACAATTCAGGTGAGCAGAGCTGCAGAGGTAAAAAGCAGTAGGAAAAAGTGATCAGAATTAGAGAGGATAACCTAACCACCTGCACTGCATTTTTTACACTTCTCTATTCCTAAACTACGGCTTATACACAACAATAATGTCATCGTTCTTGTACATTCATTACACACTAGAATAATATTATTATAGCTATTAATATGAGCTGCTATACGAAACTCAACAGAAGAGCATTTACAGCAATAATAGCAAAGCAACTTGAGCAATCTGAAACCAGACTTCCGGTGACAAAGCACCTGTGCTGTACAATAATCTACATAATATGCTAATGCATACACACTGAACCGTTCTTTCTTTGAAAAGTCATCATCCTGAATTCATAAACAACAAATCGTTGATGCAAAACTCCAATTCCTCTCCAATATAATGACATTTCGATGCACTGTAACAAAAACAACTCATTCACTTAATTGCATTTAATAGGGATGACAAACCTAATTTCACACGCGCCCGTTTATTCACCTCAATTCGAGCTGTACAGAATTAAATTAACAAACCCCTGGCTTCCGAATATTTATAAATTTAAATTCAAACACATTAAGGTTAGTAATAGCGGAAGGGAAGGAACGGAAAGTCAGCTCTAAACTCCAAATGACAAATTGGCAGCGGAAGCCAGGAAAGAATCAGATTTAAATTTTTTCCGGACTATTTACATGTTATATAATTGTACTTGTCCTGTACTTCATTTGCCAAAACCATAGGATATAATGATGAATAATATTATATGAATATCCAGATCATGAAGGTTTTGTTTCCAAATAAATTGTCCTACTTCTCGAAAAATAAACCTTCAACCTTCCAGTGAACTTTTCTTAAATCGTGTATTCCTGGGTTAATTCTGTTCTGTTTTAACTCCTAAAGCCAACAGCCGAGTATGTTCCACGCGATCAATATCAATATTATACATATATGTGATATGGAAATGGAACTACAATACAAACATTGCAAACCGGTATATTAATATTGGTCAACCAAAAAACCTAAATCATTGTACATATTATCAACTACCAGTTACACAAATAAATATGTCACATGCAAACGAGAACAATTGACATACTAAACTAAAACTAAACTATTTCTGAAAGAGAAACAATTTACATCCATGCTTAAGGGTTAGCCGGGTAAGGATTTGTTTCAAACAGCTAATGAAAGCGACCGATCGATGACTCAACTCTCCAGTCAAAATATCGTTACCCTTCCACCGTGTGTTCATGACTTATGTTATGACTCACATTTGTATGTATTTCCTACCTGTAATCAGGAAAAAACAACAAGCAATCGGGTGGGTTAATATCTCAAAACCCTGTCACAAAAAATTGACCGCAATATTTTATATTACTACGATCATTTCTAAACATTTACTTCCCGTCTTGAACTGCATTCATATTAAACATTAACATAAAAAATATGAATTTTAATCACAGGAGTAGAGGAGATAAAGATGTTCAAAACGAGGGCATGTCGTGGGCAGTCCATAGTCCATAATATGAACTCCATGCTTCATCCTTTCATCCATATCTTATCTTAAATCAAATCCATGCGAAGCTTATTAGCTTGACAGTTTAGCCTCCCAGTGTCGCCAAAATTAAAAACATATTTTCCGTTATATGTACTTACATCAAGACACCAGACCAAATAAAAAACGAATCTTGTGAGTACTTGTTTCTTGTAAGTGTGACGTCCTTAAACAAGAAGCCACAATATTTTTTATCGATTTTAGATAGAAAATCACGGAATATTAAATATGATAGGTGAAAAGTGTGTTCTTTTCGCCTTTTTCCCAGTTAAACCATTTCATCAGATTACAAATGATCACAATTCACATAACAAAACAAAGCAAAATCAGATCGATATTGATTTTTTTTTGCATTCAATAAGAAGACAAGGCTTTATTGCTACCTGCCCGGCTATTGCTATTTGGACCTATTCAGACGTTTGACGTTTTCCTTTCTTTAATTTTGTTACTGCTCGCAGAGTGTAGGGGAACTGCTTTGATATTGGACTTTCATTTCCATGTGGGACGGCAGTCATTCATCCGAGGTTCTTCACCCGAGCAAAAACGGTTCAGAAGACCTTCTACTTCTTTAATACGTTCTGGTACCGACCGATTTCCGCCATGAAGCAAAAACGATAGAATGTTTCTAATTCCCATGCTTGAGGTTTGAATTTAGTCGTGTTAGGTCGTTGAGTAACAACTAAAGATCTTTAGGAAAATTCTACAACCTACGAAATGCGAATAGTTAACTTCGACGAATCAACTCTTTTCCTTTCGTACGAAACCAAAAATCATTAAAAATTCTGGTTTCATTTTCGCCAGACAGACACATTTTATAATTATACCGAGAGTCGAGAGGAAAACCTATAAGTGAAAAGCAAGCATTGCGTTTCTTGCTGTTGAAGTTAAAATCGCAGAATACAATTTGTACGAACGAATAGTTTAAATAGATTAACTAAACTAAAGCTATGCTATAAAGCCTTGACCTCATTCGATAACGCGCCGTGGATACGCGTATCATCTAAGTAAGAACAGAAATCTCTCTAGAAATCGTACCAGTGTTATTTGTTATTTAAAAACTTAAACTCTCTATAAACATGCAGATTTTTAGTTTTTCTATTTAGATTTTTAAAATTGTAAAAAATGAAAGGTATACTCTCACAAAAATTGTAAATGCATAATAAACATGATAAAGTTTATAAGTTAAGTTACAACTTGTTGTCATCAGTCATCCTCGTCGCCATTAATAATTCATATCAGATTACACCGCAAAATTGTCTATGGTTTCTTTGTCAATTTAAAAGCAGGTATTTAAATTCAGCCTAATCTCATAATTATTGAGTTCGCTATGCAGTTTTTCTTTGCAAAATAATGACTGGCTCAGAATAGGAAGTCTTTGGCTGGCTTGCTTCATCCATTATAATAAGTCAGGTAAAATGACAGGCGAAACTAAATTCCTGACCATGCCATCCCTATACCACAACTAGTGTCTCTAGTACTTGTCTTTCGTCTGTCAACCTCTCCGTCCGTTTCTGGTTTAAATAAATAATGATGTACACTGAAACTTTAACTACCTTTGCATTACAGTTAGCAGTTACAGAATACCTTTAGGGAATCTATGCCGTGGCCAAGAGTCATAAACCACTGCCGAAAAGATAAGACATGGGACATGACAGAGGACAAGGATGTCGCCATATTAAACCCTGATGTTCTCGCTACTCTCTGTTTTTCCTGTTATGTTATATTTCTACCAAAACTACAATATTTACAACTTATTTTATTATTTTCTTGAAGAGTCAAACATAATATATTTGCATTTCGCACAGTGGATGTAAAAAATAATTCCGTAAAAGCATAACCCAAGGGACTAAAAAATATATGTCTAAAAACATACTTGAAGTTGCAGTTTAACGCACTAAAATCGACATACTGGCATTGTTCTGCATTTAAAAAAGGTTGCATAGTATGTTTAATATGAGTTAAATTTGTAGAGCTCTTGGCCACCACATGATAAGGTCTAGGTTTTCAAAGTTACAAATAATCTTCATATTCAAGAAATTTGTTCAAGTAAAATTCGAATGCGAATAAACAGACAGCTTCTTCTTAGCATTCGCATTCGTTGGTTTTTGGCAAATAGGGAAAAGTACATTAATCTTTCCACTTAAAGGAACACGGATCTTCTGGCCCTTCTTCGATATCATCTTAAATCTCATCCATCATTGTTGTAGATATTTTCATTGTACATAGAGATCCCATGGTATAAAATATAACACCAAGCAAACCTAACCCCAGATACGTAAAAAACGTAGGTTAGACAACATCTTCTTTACGAAAGTAATGTGCTTCAGCCTTTATTAAAGAGGAAAGAAATTAGACAATAAGCCAGCACATCGCATCATATTCTTTCATAGGCCTTGAAAACAACAAAGATGAGTTACATTTCGTGCTCCTAATCTTCACACACCTTTTAATCATAATCGCTTGGCTCTTACCAAAAAACAAAAGAATTGTACTTTAAATTTCTTATATAAACATTTGGTTTTTGGACTTTAGAATTCAACAACGGAGGAATCACTTCGTTTCATCATAATAAATATTATGATATGACAAAAAACAGAGACGAGAAATAAGTGCATATTTCATGCCATTCATATTCACGCTATATGGCTAGCTATTATTTGTGATTATATAATAAATCCAACCAATCCAAGGCTTGGAGTCAACTCAAAGTCCGAACAGTATAAGCTAAGTCTTGAAGTAAATTTGATATAAAAAACGTGAAACAAAAGTTAATTAAACCAGAACCAGCTTTTTTTGGAACGACTTGAAATTTACTACATCAGAATTTAGAATAAGATATGAAAACTGACAAGAACATAAAAAGACAAGCTCTTCTGACCATCATCTACTTACACCGTCATTATCGACAAACCAATACATATCAGATACATTTAAAAAAAATATTATTCAGCTGATGGTGTTAAAAACTTGTATTTTACTAAAAGTTGCCATTGATTAAAGAAAATTAACTTTATCGTCTCGAGTTTTCACTTCAAGCAGCAAAGCAAACTCCTTAACATTGACTTCAACTTCTGTACACCACAACGAATAAAAATGCATTATGAATCTATAGTCGTATTTATCAAGTCATATCAAAGATCAAACTAAAGTCGACTAAGCCGAGTCAAGTGAAGCATCAACTATCAAGTTGAACGGCAATGGAGGACAGAGGACCATGTCGAGATAAATCGTAAAACTGCAACCAGATAACCAGAACATTTTTTTGCATCAACCTCTACGTCCTTAACGCTGCAATGTTAAAGCTAAGAAGCTACGTAGAGCATGATATTACAATTTTACAATAAAGCGTGTGAGAATATGATAGGACGAGCCATTTGAATACAAATCTGTAACATTTAAAATTGCATTCAATTCAGAATTTACTATGCCTTTTTTCATTTTAGATCTGCACTACCTATTCAAAGCGACTGAAGTCACATTTTTGCAAAGAACAAGAGATGGAAACGCAAGAAGAATGGTTGATATGTAGGAGTTTCTTCGTCGTAGCTGAAGAACAATTACTTTACAAGTTTCCATATTTGGATCACTCAACCTGGCCTTTTCAAGCTAGTAACTGTTTACAGGCTTTGCAGTCTCTCAGTACTTCCCTTCATCTATGCAAATCCTTTATGAGAATTTTTCCACGCCAAAAATACCGTTCCATTAAGATTTAGAAGCAGACTAGGCTGAAACGAATTCTAACTAACAAAACAACAAAAAATACTAAATCTGACCCTCCCTTTTCAAATAACCTGGAAAATTGAAGCGGAAAATCAACTAGTTTGTGTGTGATGGACTTTTTAGTGGGTGGGTCATTATTTCTCATCATGAACACAAAATGTCCATTCTTCTCTGTGATTGTAAATGTAATGTAGTCACATTGTCAGATTCAGGCATAGTATTTAAATTTAAATACATTACATCTAATTGCTTCAAAAACGTGGAGTTAAAAAAGACAAATATTAAGTTTTAGCTGCGACATCCAAAAACAACAACTGCCCAAAGTCCACATTCCTCCACAAAATCCACATCCAACACAAAACACAACAATTAAACAGAGATTATACTTATTTTGGAATTTTGGATCGTCCTCCATAAATGCAAATCCTCTTCCTCCTCAATTCATTATAATTTTGTATTCGCGTGTAATTAGGAGTTGATAACTCTTTATCAAATTCAGATTCATTAGCCCTTCCTCTCATTTACGTAAAAATTGTAGGGTGGTAATTGTCTGCCGGTATTGGATAAGAAGAAGAATGCCATGTACCTACATTTTTACAAAGAGCTTCATTAGGATTATCATAAAAATTCTCGTACTTTGATTTGATTCACCTTGAGCATGGTAGAGTAAAAGAGTTTCTGGCAAACATTCTCGCCTAGTTTTGGTTTACATATTAACACCTCCTTATTCAACAGCCTTGTCTACTTGCGATGCTGTAGGTATTATTAAGACAATCCAAGATTCGCTTCAAGAATTATTAAAAAAAAACTCCATCCAGTCCGTTTCTACTCTAATCTTTGTGCATTTGGCATTGTGCAGCTTTCCTTCCATATTTTAAGTTGAATTGTATAAGACTTGAGAATTGTTAAATTGCTTAAGCGTTGCACCACAGGTAAGAGATAAGGACAGTTTGGGAATGAAATAATAATTGACCTGGTGCTGAGCTATTCTTCGGGTTTACTTTAAAATTTGTTTAGTATGCCGTAATTTCCACTCTTATAAACTTACAGCATAGTGAACAATGTGAACATACAAAAATATATGTATTGTTTCAAGATTTCAAGTTTATGAACTAAAACAATTCGTTTTAATCGTCTTCATACTTCAAAGGTCTCATCTCATTCACGTAGTAATTATTACTTTGCAAAACAACACATGGAATTAAGCAAGCAGCAGGATTAAGGAAAAGAACTATACATTGGCCACACAATAAGAACAAAAGCAATTTGACAATAAGGCCATTTCGTTCTTTAGTAGATCACTATGTACAGATAACTCTAATCTCATATTTTTTAACTTAAATTAGCCCTACACTTCTACACAGGTCGCAGAATGCAATATAATAATTTGGTAATTACGCTGGCTGATGTAATTGAAGATTAACTGTACTTCTATGAACTGAACTGTGTCAAACACAAATTACTACCGGAACTTCACTTTATTGGTCACTGAACGCAATGAATGACATCTCTAGAATTTATTTTTACACGTTTTGTATACCGTCATGTTATGATTAAGTTACAGAAAGATTTATCACGATTTCAATTCATGTTCAATGGGGTTTAATAGTTTGATAAAATTATATAATTCCTAATGTGTAATGAATAAGATTATTATTCCTGTAGAGTTAAAAAATCGAAACTGCTATAAAATTTCATTCAAATCCAATGATACAGCTTCTTTTTCAGATTTTCAGTTTCGTAAAAAATAAAAAAGCTCTCAATTTTAATTATTTATTTAGATATAACTCTTGAATGCCTTTAACTAAGAAATTCTGTTTTTTGGCTAGATCAGAATATATTTCAATTTTAATTATTTATTTAGATATAACTCTTGAATGCCTTTAACTAAGAAATTCTGTTTTTTGGCTAGATCATAATATATTTAATAGACTACAAATTACACATACAAATTCAAAATTATAAATTGAAAGTTCATGTTTTTTAAATAAATTCCGCAGCTACTTAAAACTAATCGATTATTGACTATATGGACTTGTGGAAATTCAATTTTCATCCTGTTAACCTATCGTTTTTTAGACCAAATTATGGATTTTTTAAGAAGTCACATAAAGACACATACTAATACAGAGCTCACACATATAATATTACCGTGAGTCCCCGCCTGAATACGTGAGGTGAGTGAGGTCCTGCTAGGATGACTATAGTTATTTTCCATTTCCCTTAAAAAGGTGATGAAAAAGTATTTATAGCAAACGGAAAGGAAGCGAAGCCTTAGAATCTTCCAACTTCCAAACTTGCAAAAAGCCAAAAAGCTAACGCCCAGACAATAATAACATCCACTAATAAAAACCCAGAATGTTATATTAACATTATGTATGCACATGCACTTCCAGTTCCACTTTTCAAGTAAATACATAACCTTACAAAATATGGATGCTTGGTCAATTTAAAAACATATTGTACGTAAGAATGCATATATCCTCTATCTTTAACGTTCAATTCTGGACTGCAGTCTTGTAAAACTATTGTTATTATAATATCATCAATTACCACTTGAACTAACATAAACAATGGATGTCTTCCTTCCCCTTCCTTAATTCATTCTAAAAATGAAACAAATAAAAATTTCTCACATCCGCAATTTGATTCTAGATATTTATAGTCATCGTCCGTCGATCACGTTCTAACGTAAACGCTATGAATTAGTGAATTTTAAGCTCAACTTCCTAATTTATTCCTTGTAAGTGTACTAATTTCGTCTTAATACAGTTTAAATTGAGAACATTTGCGAAGTTTTCATTCAAGTTTAGTTCACATTTCACTTTAAAAAATATAAGGTCAGGTCAGTGTCTAAACTGAGTCTGAAATTTATTATTAAAACAATATATTTCCATGTATCGTATGTATATATTTATATGCCATGTTTAAAATTATCAGTTTTTATCTACTCTACAGAATTGGGTAACATTTTGATTTTTGCAATTACATTGAAAAAGTAATTTAATAAGCTTTGAATGACTAATGTAGTTCAAAATCAAAAACCCATTTTTCATATACGAAATACGACGAATGAAATATCTGTTTCCGGCTTCTTTACTTTAAAATTACTAATTTGTATTTGTAGTTAAAATGTTTGATAGTTGAGATTTGAGATGACTTAGATTTGAACAAAATGAATAAGATTTTAACATTGTAGTTCCATTATAAAATACAGGGTGTTTCACTTAAAAGTCCCCACTAGCAACAAAAATCGTCGACTTTTAAGTGAAACACCCTGTATATCAGAAAAACGTTAGGCATAGACCGCGCACGTTGTTACTGTAGATCCGTCCAATATCATTCACCGTAAATTCGTAATATTATGACAGTGTGACGTGCAGCAGCCCGCACCGAGATATTCTTAAAATTATTGCGTATTTTTTATTGGTTATCTCAAACCAAAATGAAGCCTATAATTTTAATTTAATGGAATGAAAAATCTTGTCATGCTTCACTAAACATAAATCTATATAATGATAATTTATGATAATTTAAGTGTACTTACGCAATTTCCATGCACGCTTCGCAGTCTGAGACATGGTGGTGGTGGGGGTGCTTTTCCGACCAACGTTCCGAAGATCCTTCATTCACCAGTCTTGTTTTATTTCCACTCCTTTTAAATACACTAAAAAATATGTATTTAAAGTGTGTTTACTGATGTACAAAACAGCTATCTCGACGTCGTACCCCAGTACACAAATAAACTCAGTGCTGTTTTACTAAAACAGAAACCCTCGACTTCCCCTTAACTTTATCCCATATGCAAACGGCACAGTTCACTGATCACAGGAAATGAAATGCATGCATGCAATTTTATTGGTTTATAAAACTTTTCATTTGCGTATCTCCTTGGTTACGTTCACTCGCAATGGCAATCCCAACTTGTAATTGTAACTAATTCCTCGAACCGTTTTATTGTTCACCAGCAAATAGATTTTTGCATTCATAACAGATTACAACGTTTTTCACAATGAGATGTACTTTATTCTTTTCGGAATGAAATTTCTGTTCTCACTCTTCATGTCTTCCCTTGTAAAGATGATTTCTTCAGCATGTTCTTAAACTTACTAATTGACTGCGCGATGAGATCCACAACAAACTGCAAACAGCAGGAACGATAAGATGATGATCGCTAATTGCACAGTACGGTTGATCGCGGCATTAGAATGATACTCATATATACAGATTCAAAATAAGATCCTCTCATTTAAAGCTGAGTTATTGTAAATGGGCCATGCAGATGCAACTGATAGATGATCTTCTTCATACTGTATGCTAGCGTCCGATTTTATTTTTCTCTCAGTTTCTAAATAAAGAAATAACAAAGAAAAGCCGCATATTATTAATACAATCACAAAACCATTTTTCATGAACAAACATCCCCTTAACTGCTGTCTGCTCAAGTAAAAACAAAATCATCAACCATTTTCATTTCACGAATCACAAAAACAACATTGAAATAAGAAGCTTTCATTTCTACTTCAAAGTACCACCGTTAAAGACGGAATCAGGACTTTCAGGACTTTAATCCTCAGTTCACCGCGTATCTTTAGTTGTAGTTAGATTTTTTCTATCAAGTCCAATCAGATTTTCTCATAGACTCAGTCAACGCTGACATTTTAAATCCCAACAATTTAACAAATGTTAAAGGGCTCAACATTCAATTCGAAAATCGAAAAATATGCAGAAAAAAAAATATACATGACAAAATGACGGTAAACTAAAAAATCTATATGCGCTATATATTGTATATAAAGAGATAAAATTCATAAATGATTATTAAAACAACGTCATGAATATCCTATTTATTGAGATTTTAAAATCACAAAAACCTTAATTTGGTCACTCGCTAAAAGGCTAAAATGGTGAAGTTGTGACTTGTAGTAAGAGTACCAGTTTTATGGTTGTTCGAGTTAAATTAATTGTCAATTTTACAAACAACGAATCGCCCAAAATCAAATATTATTATTTTTGAACACAAAACGAGTTTACTTGCTTTTTTAGTAAGTTAAGTTAAAGCTTTTAACGTAGAGATGCTTTAGGCGTAAGCGTTTTTAAGAGAGGTCTTAAGATTAACCAAACGCAAAAAACAAACCTGATTAACTAATTGATTATTATTCATTCTGCATTGGCCCATTATTGGCCGGAACAAGTTTAAAAGGTACAGATCAACTTCAACCATTATGAACTACAATCTACAAAACTACAAATGAGTACAGATCAACAACGGGTTTAACTAATCTACTAATCATAATTAAGTTACCGGGAATCGAAAATCAATAATCAAATCAGAATTCGTAGTTTTTTACGCATCGAAGTATCGAACATCAATGAATATACTTTTTCAACATTTTCTGTTTTCAATTAAATTTTTTGCAAGCTTAAAACTTTAAGCTTACACTTACTTACAGACCTTACCTTACAGTGTAAGGCTTACACCAAAAAACTAAATACAAAATAACAAACAAGTCACAAGTGGAACTACAAACTAGAAAAACAATATTGCAGTTTGTCTCGTATTATAGTATTCTGTATTCAAACTGCAAACTAATATCGATTGCGATTTGCGAATTTGGTAGTTTGTAGTTGATTAGTTTCTAATTCCAATCTAATACTATTATAAATTACCACTGTTGTAAATATTAGTAATTACAGTTTGTAGCAGTTTATCATTTGCTTTACTTCTGCCTTTGTGCTTTGTCACCAATTCCACAAAGTTAATTATTGGAACATTTTAATGTATGGCGATTTGTTTGTTGACTTACGGTTACGGTTACGTTACGACGATTAAAATCAGGCGACGAATCTCTCCAGGCAGAGGAACTTGGTAACTCCTTGCTTGTCCATAAATCTAAATCCTTACACAGCAGTTCAATAATCCCACTTATTCTGACTTTTAGAATGGGACCAAATGTTGGTTAAAAGTTTCGAATAATTGGAGAGAAACGACTCGCCATGGCACATTTTCCTTGATTCCCTTCTTGACTTGGGGGCTGCAATAAACAGACTGAGGATAGATTCACCGTTAAGTTATAGACACGGCCGTTTCCCACGTATATCTTGATATTCCTCATTGCCTATCTCAGTCAGAGCCCCTCAGGGCCGTAGTTACTTTACACTTGCCAATTTTGCAAACATTTTTGCCAAATATCATGGCTTGTGCAAATAAAAGCGTCAGAAGCTTCTCATAAAGTCTTATCTTAAAAGCGTCAATGTATTAGAATCAGAGGCAATTTGCTGATTTCTCAGGCCAGAAAAACTTTGGAACTGGAAATATATAATTTTGATATATGTCATTCATTCGCAATATAAACTGCAAAAATTAAAGTCATTACACCAGAGGATGAAGCGTCGAAATATTATTTTATTAGCCCTGCAACTGTTATAAAAATGACAATTTTTTCAAATCATGATTTTTTGAAAATAGTTCAGGAAGCCCGTAATATTCTATTTTTGGATACCAATGAACATTTCTTTAAATTCACTTATTCTTTAATTTGTAACATGGGGGCTAACACTTCTGGCGATAAAATAATAATTGACAATATTGACAGTGACGAAAATCGGGGTTTTTACAACGTATAACTCAATAACTTCATCCGTTGAGCCTAATCAAACGTTGGCGTGGCTATGTACTTAATTGAAATGTTTATCAGACCTTCGATAGGGACATTTGAAATTATCACTCGGTATAATAACATCTTCTGTAAATATTTATTTTAAATCTTAATTCTTCATGAATATCAAGCGAGTTTTGCCTTTCCGTTCGGAAAAGTCGAGGTTATCCATAATATTAAACGTTAAGCGTGATTTTATTTTACTGAGATTATATTATATGCAATACTTACGATTTCGTATTCGTGCTGCTGAATAGCTCAGATATCGCATATATTATAGATTCGTATTCACATGAATTTAAAAATCCGATGAATATTTATGAGGTGTGTGTATATGTTAACGGCCGTCGTTTTTTATTATCTTGTTAATGGTTTCGTCATCATTCTGGGCTCTAACTTCTGACTATAATAATGTGTCACCAATTCATCGTTGATTGACAGAGTCTGCAGATTGACTTTACCGTTCACAATGTAAAATTCCTTCATAAAATTCAGCATTGAATCTCAATTGGGGGTGTGGCTATGATACTATATAGATATACATGGATTGAATCAAATTCGTACAAAACAATGAAAGTATTCAATTAATAACAGCGAAGATACTAGTGTCAAATTGTAAGTTAAGAATAGTGAATAGAATAGAAGAGTAGAAACGTAATACCATGCATACCCTCTGTCGAAATAAATCCCCACGTCTTACAATAGTTTGGGAGAATCTGGATAACCTAAAACAATTAATTATGGTATGTGATCATTCTGTGACAGATCAACTAATCGGAAATGAAGACTATGAATGAAAACAAACAAACTGAAGACTATGAATTTCCAAAAACGGCATAGTATGATCTTTTCAAGTTTTTCGAAAATCAAATAAAAAACTCAATGCCCTAAATCTTTAGCGACGAAATACTTCACTCGAAATATTAGTGGCCCTCTGCCATGAAATTCTCTAAAAAAATGATATTGGTCTCATGAGTGTACGATTATCGTATCGGCCACAACCGTTGTTTAGTCAAATAAAACGTTTTGGTATAATTTAAATTCCAACCCATAACAGCACTATTGGGTCTGTCCGATGGTGTACGAAAATGTAGCATTAAATTATCTAGTCGATAAAATTTATTTACATAATTTTAAGCGCATCTGGTCAAGCGGTAGAGGTGCTCAAAATGTACCACCTGCCTTCAATTTTCCCATGTAGTGATTAATACTCTGGAGCCTTAAAAACGCCTATTGTTTAACCTATTGTTATTAGGTGATTGTACACCTACACCTCTATTATATATTATCCATTTATTGTACACATATGACATAACCATGAATGCATGAATCCCGTCTGCTCCGCTCTCTCACACTCATCTCCCAGACTTTAACATTGCAAGGATAGGGAATTCCGTCTGCTCCTCTCTCTCACACTCATCTCCCAGACTTTAACATTGCAAGTATAGGGAATTCCATCTGCTCATCTCTCTCACACTCATCTCCCAGACTTTAACATTGCAAGTATAGGATGTTCCGTCTGCTCCTCTCTCTCACACTCATCTCCCAGACTTTAACATTGCAAGGATAAGGAATTCCGTCTGCTCCTCTCTCTCACACTCATCTCCCAGACTTTAACGTTGCAAGTATAGGGCTTTTTTAATGCATTTCGAAATCTCCAGTCCCCAACCAATTGAGGAGAAAACGGTAAACGCAAGTGACCCTACCTCGTGAAGTATTTCGTCTCTATAGATTTAGACCCTTGCCTTGGAAAAACTGTGACATTTATAAGGCGTTTGCATTCCTGATAAAAATTACATACTGCTACTGTGAGGTTTGACAAATTATACAATTAATTGTCCGAAATTCTTAAATCTGTGATTCTGAAGAGTAATCATTCAAAGTCACATATAAATGCATCAATTAAACAGAATTATGTTGATGTCATTCCGTTGTACTTGTTACTTGTAATTTGTAAATGCTTTTATAAACACTTTTGTTTCAAAGAAAAACTGACTCGTCTTAAAAATTAAATATTAAATATTCACACCAGTTCTAAAACCAAGAGATATACTGCATATTCCTTACTCCCATTCTGTCCAGAATCGAGTAGCACAAAAATCCAATTCGAAACCCCTAAACCTTAGTTGTTAAAATCTCTACACTATTGATTGACGATTTAGATCAAATGGATATACGTTTTAAACGCACAAAATCAATGAAGTTAATTTGCACAATTAATCATATACTACAGATGGAACAATGCCAGTTTTGAAGCCCTTTCACTTATGAATTAAAAACGGTGTACGCCATAACCATAATCAGTAGAACATCAGTACACCTCTTCAATCATTTGTTTAATCATGGATAGATTAGTAGATCGAGGCCAAAGGCCATGCTTAATGTACCGAACCAATTAAATGTTGAATCTAAATATGGTTTCCCTTCTTATTAATATTCTCCCGTTGCATCGATCAGGTCAGGACCAAACATTGCAAGAACAGTTCAGATGTTTTTGCATTATTAAAAATTAAAACGTACGTACCTATACTTTAATTGATAATTTCACTGCCGTTACTCAAATAAGCCCAAGCGCAAGCCCACTACTAGGGAGTTATGTTCAATCAATGTAATTAAGAGGGCATGAAAGAGTGACAGTAATAATTAACAATATACCGATTAAGAATATTGCAGACCCTTTTATGTAGAAATTAGATTACTCATGATTATCAAATTAGGATATTATTGTGAGAAGTTTGAATGATTTGCATGTTTCCAGGAAAAACAAAAAGTCCGAACTCCTACTTCAATTTTAATTCGCTTCGCTTACTCTGTACTCTAATTTTCATTGGAATGAAATCCAATGTGAAATGGTGAATGGATAGATCGTAACTATCGTAAGATTGGTTCGTTCATATCATACCATGAATAAACCATCCAAATACTACAAACTAGATTATAATGTTCTTTTTTTACTTTTTAAGTTTTATAAATTGTTTTATTTTTTTAGAACCGAATTTTTCACGAGTTTACAAAAAACATATTGCATATCACTCCAGAATAACCTGATTAATTTTACTATTTTATGCATATAATCATAACCACCCAATACGGGAACATGAACGTTGAAACTAATAACAATTTAGTATTTTTCTCTAAGTTTTATATATTTTTTTTGTTTTTAAGTTTTGTTGTTTTTAAAGCTGCTTTATTCCAGTAGTATCCGCATTTTCTTTAAGTAGAACACTTGGTGTTGCTTGTTGATTAAATCACATTCATTTCTTTGTAGACGCAGACGTCACAAAACAACAATATTATCCCTTTTTAAGTATTCAAAAACATAAATAGCAGATACAAAAATACCTCACATTATTATAAAGTAATTGGCAGTCACAATTACAAAACTGAACTCCTGAGGCAAAGATTACAATTAGATAGATAGAGAGCATTATTTACTAATTCTACCTTACCTTGCTGTTCTTGCAATACATAAACACATGAGGTAGAATAAATTGTTTTTCGTATACTTAAGTTAAATTAATATAACATCACACATATGGACATTATACATTTCAAAATTCATTCATAGCTATCAAAAAGTTTTGATAAGGTTTAAGGCGATCTTAAAAATCAGCGTTATTTAATTATTTGCAACTCCAACAGCCAACAACCATCAATTATAGCACGCAACAATTTTCAAAAAACATAAGTCAGCCATTACATTATATATCATGCCAGCTAATTTCTTCACTATCCAATACTGTTTAACCAATATGTTATGTTACCCTTTGTTAATTCATTCGAAAACTCTATTGCTTCGATGTCAAAGATTCAGTGTCAAATTTCTACTTGAGCAACTTAAATGATCAAAAAATTAGAACAAGTAATGCACACTTACTGAATATTACCAATAGATACGTGCATATGCATACATACCCCCTAGATCCACTTTCCTTTTCACCAATCGTTTGGTAGCTTATCACAGTTTTAAGCTTTGAATACTGACTCTGATTTTGGTACGTGTATTCACATTTGCTGATCGTGATGAGATTACGATGATAATCAATTCAAGTATCATAATTACAGAAACGATTACGAATTTATAATTTTTGGGGACTATAAAATTCTGAGCGAATCATGGAGGGTTAATTACAACTGGTATTTTTTAGTATTACCTAAATCTAAAACTTGCGTGTAAACAATTAGATTTCAATTTCATCAAATCAAAAATATTTAATCGATTCACAAGACTATATATTATTTTAAAACAATACCCCGCAATCATAATTGGAGGGGGGGGGGGGGGAATCTCATTGGAAGTGGAAGGGTAAAACTCCTTGTACCCAATCAAATTGATTATAAAACTATACTGAGTGATACACGACGATAGTCTTGAGATTCGTAATCGTATAAGTAAGTGTACATTCAACAACTTCTTGGAGGAATTATAACATTAAGTACCAAATTATATCTACACAATATCAAGTCAAAAATCTTATTTTAACAAAAGATTTCCAAGACTATTAACTGAGAATTGCACATTGCAGTAACTCTACATCAGTCGTCCGCTATCTGCTATATGTATCACCAGACTACGGTGACTACGTCACATAACATACCTCTTCAACTTCATACAAATATTCCTCTTTCATCCATTCTAAATTCTAACAACTAATACATATATTGCAATAGTTAAGAATGCTCCATTAGAGAACAGTCCTCCAAAGGTTTCATAACTATGTAACATAAACCTAAATGAGCAATTCATTCATACAATTACAAATGATCACATAGTGAAATTATGACACTTTGTAATGGAGATGCATAGCAATGAATATCTATTATTAATACGGCGGTACATCTCTTTTCGAATCTTGCTTTTTCTTACGATTGACAGTTCCCTTTCTACTTTGACTCTGCGAACACGTCGAATTATTTGAAGGGACTGTCAAGACAGTGCTGTTGTCTCCACCACTGTAATTACGACTGTTAACACCAGAACTCGCGTCCGTCACTTCTCCACTTCCTCCCATTTTTGCTGAAAGAGAAATAGCATAATTAATAAAATCTCTGTTTTCAAATTTCCTATTGACAATAGTCAATTTCAATTATTAACACTGATGCTTTGACATATTACTATTTTGTGAAATTAAAAATACAACTTTGCAACTTACTAGACACAGAGTCCGTCGATGAGTTTGGCCTATATCGGTGATTTGAAGGTTGTTGAAAGGAATTATTTCCTCGTTTGCTTCCAGTGTTTGGCAAGTTTGGCTGCCCCTGAAGCAAGGATTTACCAGGGGAGCGAGATACTTTGTTATTCGTAGACGATCCTCCAGTCGTCGTTCCTACAAAACTATTTCGATGAAGAGAGTGTGGAGACAGTTTTTTACTAGAAATAGAGGGCGGCCGACTAGATTCAGACGGAGCAGTTACTGCATCCGATGTCGCATCTCTTATTGTACTCAGGTTATCACCTTTTTCTAAGCTATTATTCCATTGATGAGTATTGTTAGTTTGGTCCGTGTTTTTGACTGACAATGAAAACGAAAGACTTGCATTAGAATTAGTTTCTTTAGAAGTATGGACTACGGAAGACTGCATGGGATGTGATGATCTGACTTCCATTGTAGATTCAGTTCTATCAGAATTTCCCAATACGTTTGCAGGACTGTTGCGGCTATTATTACCAGAATCACTAGTTAGAGACAAAGAAGATGCAGAGCCAACATTTTCTTTGTTCTTTTTTTGGTTTTTAGACATTTCGGAATTAGTAGCGGTTTCTCTACTTGCTAAAGACTTTTGAACTCTCGGTTTGGAGAGAGGAACAATCGGAGAAGCCTGACTGCTTCTGGTGACTTCAATATTATCACCAAAAGCCTCCGGAGGGCTACTACTGCTTCGGCTACTCTGACCGCTACTGGTCACAGATGTTGTAACTATATGAGCTGGAAATTGAGTATATGGTGTGTAAGGATACATCTGATGAGGTATAGGGACGTATGGAATTGGATGGAACATTCCATTGGATACTGGACGGGAAAACAATGGTACAACGCGAGCAAGGGTTTGTGAGTTATTCAACGGGAAGTTCTCGCTTATCCAATGACGGTAATCCACCACTGCTTGGGTGACACGAACTATACGGCCAAGAATACTGTAATAGTCAATATTAGATTAAGCATTTCGTACTTTAAATTTAAATACAAATGATTAAAATTACAAAGTAATTACCTATAATTATTAGGATCATTAGATGTACTCGAATTAACAGTTTGGGACAATACGATAAATGCATAATCAAGCGCATGTTTGACTTGTAGTGCACCATACGAGCTCCTTCCGATGTCGTTAAGTGCATTTAACGGGTCCTCGATGCAAAGCATGGAAGGCCTGTACCCATCCGCCATATCCTTGACAATCTATCAAATTGATTTTATTTCATACATTGCCATTTTTTGCCATTATCTCCGACGAGTTTACTACTTAAATTTTACAAGAAAAAATTCTTAGAATATACCTCGTCTTTAGCCACATAGGAACCACCGTCTTTGACGCGGATTCCTGTTTTCACGTAATTGAAATGTCGTCCATATAACTGACAAAACTCAGTCAATAACACTCCTAGATTAGCTTGTTCATTTCCAGCACTTATCTTTGGGTGCAGCTTTAAATTACAAAATAAAACAAATCTATATTTAAAGATGATTTCAGAGTAATTAACTAATTCATAGTAACATGAACGATGAACCATTCAGAACCATGTCCAATTTTGGTATAGATATACCTGGAGAAAACTGACAGTCATAAGAATAAGAGAATACGAACTAATTCCTCCTGTGAAGACCTCATTGAGATCACGTTGTAGCAAGAATTGCTTAAGAACAAACACCAACTTAGGTAATGACGGGAAATGTCTCCTGAACTTTTTAATCAGTTCGGCTGAGCGGACTCCATTGCACATGTTAAAGCTAATGTCAACCCTAACGTCACTAACCTTATCGGTTAGTTTAATAATTGGAACCTTTAAAAATAAAAAATAAAATCATTTAACTGCTTACAAAATGCAATACTATTTTTAAATGCAAAAACATACCGTGGCTTTGTCAAGGACTTTGATTGACTCTTCATGTGCGATCCCTCTCTCGACAAGCTCTACCTCTAAAGACCTCAAAGGAAGTTCATCCCATTTTCCAATCACAACCAGATCAATATCACTGAAAGTAATGGCATTACGTATTACATATTACATTGGATCATCGAATCGAATCTCCGACATTGATCGTATCACATGAGCATTAATTTTTTTCATTTTTTAACACATACCTCGTTGGTAAATATAGCCCAGTCCTAAAACTACCAAATATTTCTACAACAGCTTCTGGCCAAAGACTATTTATCACAGTCTTGATTCGGTGTACGACATTTAATCTAACTGCATGCTCTTCTTCGGTGGGAGACATGTAATTGAAGAAGTCCACTATCTCTTCGTGCAGTCTGTATAATAAGATATTAGATATAATAGTACACAGTCCACAAATTAAACTGAGAAATAAACAAAACAATATAGAAGATCTTACCCGATGGTCCCTCTACTATACATTTTTCCTGGAATCATCCATGGACAGCCAAGCTGATGATGCTGAATATTTGCGAAGTTATTCTGCAAACCTACTCCAAATATTCTGGCCTTGTTATCCGTTCTCGCATTTCCAGCTCGCTGTCCGTTTGACACGCCATTTGACGTTTCATTGCGATTGCTTCCTCCATTGTTGAAGCCACTACTGGCCAACCGTCCATTTCCATAAGGAATGTTATTGTCGTTTTCATTATTATTCATCATACACAACCCAGCAATGCCACCTTGGGCTTCCCAAACTCTAATCCACAGATCAGCCGCTGGTCCTTGCTGTTCAGGTTGCAACTGTAATACATGTTCAGAATATTTATCAAATTAGTCACTTTTATAAAAAAAATCAAAATCAATAGGCAAGTAAGTGAAATTCAGTTTACTAACCCAACCGAACTTAGGATCCATTCATAACGTTGAAAAAAAAACAAGGCTTTGCAAACAAAATTCCAGGAATTTAAGTCAGCTCTGGATTTGACTTTTTACGAATTTGCTCTTCACAACTTTCGTTATATTTCCCAGCAACAAGTAACTGGTCATGAAAAAAAAATATATAGACAACTCATTAAATTACCCATCACGATATAATAGCATGACAAATACATATTTATTATTTTGAGATCCAGAAGACGCATTCAACAACTTACCGTAATTACACTATGTGAATTTACAAGACTAGCCTGAAACGCTGCAACTTGAATTTTTCACACAAATATTTGAAATCGATTATCGATAATACATCCGGAACTGGTGACAAATTTTTAATTTCTTAAACGTGAGTGAAAATGAAGACCGTGTGTTGTATATAGTATTTATGGTTTGTTCATGATAAATCCATTGCATTGGCCAGTTTTGGGAACATCAGAACGATTAATGTAATTCTCTCATCTGTAGTAACACACAAGTAAAAGATTTGCATTATAAACAATGTTGACTATGCTTTGCATTTATAGGCGGGCACACCCACCCACAACCCACTGATCAACGATTGCAAGATAAGCCAATATAGTTCAATTCTGTTCAATACAAACTTTGCAATTGCACTGTCTAGAGTCTAGTTTATATTTTTTTAGATCAAAATCTCAATTTCCATTACAAATAAACAATATATCTCTGATGTGTTAATTCAGATTCAGAACGTATGATCATTAATAATTCAGTTAATAGCTGTTAATTATATTAGCCCTGACGTGATATTCTCATATATTATTACAAAAATTAGAATATATTCCATTAGTTTACAATTGTAGAAACGAAACAAGGTCATCAAAAAGACACTCCTGCAATGTGGTCATATTATGAGGAGTGTGATATTTACACACTACGCTACGCCCAATTCGCACCAATACATTTTGTAATAATGAGCATAATTATATTCTTCTCTGATCGGTTTTATATGAACGAGATAAGACAAAGACCAAGAAATTTTTCAAACGAATTCAAATAAAAAGAAACGATTCTGATTTCTATCCCAGCACATGCGCAAACAACTTAACAACTAAACTTTGGTTGGTGTATTAAAGTTATGTCAGTTTCTTACTTTGTACTTTTTGGAGATTTAAAGACAAATTAAGAAATTAAAAATCCTTTGAACTAAAGCCCAAGGCTTTATTTAGGGACACTTTACAATTACACTTACAACCTTCCGCATAAACCGTACTATTTATATGAACCCAACGTCGGGCCGGGAGCCGGGATAACGAGATATTTATTTTCTATCTCCAGTACACAGTACTTAACATTACTTCTCCCTACTTCCAACTTCCTTAAAATCTCAATTTCTGTTTTATGTATGATACGAAACGAAGGAACTTTTTGCATTTGAGATAAACTTACTTGCATCTGCAATAATCTGCATTTTAAAATAAATTAAATAATCTTGCCCGTTGCCCGTAATTATCGTACGGAGAATTCTGCAATATTTGTTATTATGTATATCTACGATACATGCATATTCATTCGGCGTGCCCTTATTTGGGCTCCCTCCACAGTCTGCGTCCGACCCACAAATATTAATACAAAATACAATCGGAATCGTACAATGCAAGGGTTTGCATATTGGTATCGTGCAACTAACTAACTAGGAACTAGGGTACGTGTAGGGTTTTAGAGAATCTAGACAGACTACCCACCCACAATCGAGCAATCAGTGCATACATGCTATGCTACCACTAAACAACCTATGATGGCTTACAATATAGTTACAATCATGAAACAATGTCTGCATACAAGAAACAATTAAGAAAGAGTGTCAAGTAAGTGTAGGTCGCATGCAAAAATACAATAAAAGGTGGAAAATAGCTCGCTAATAATCCTATTACATCTGTTTCTTTAATTTTTTGTGGCTTGGCATAGGCTGTTGTACGCTAACGCTGTACTGTATTGGCTGTAGGCATAATTTGCATAATTAATACCCGATACGCGAACAAAATTCTTAATTCAATTCACAATTTTGAATTTGCAATTAAATACCGTACCGTTGGCCGTTGGATCATCGGTCGAAGTCCGAACGTCGGACCGTTGCGTTGAGCAAACATAACAAATAACAATACAGTGAGTGATGTGATGCTGGATGGATACGCGCGGTACCGCACATTACTTACAAATAACAAATTTGAAATTGAAAAATAATGATGCATGATGAATTGATGAGTGATGGAATGAAATTCAAAATTGAAAATATGAATTATAAAAAATACGAACTATAATGTGCTATGACATATGAATGAACGCTGTCTTGACTAACAAGTTGAAAGTAAACTATAAACTAATCCATAATCAATGTTTAAAATATATTAAATACTTTGTACTTACTTCATACTCACTTCCACATTGACTTTACTTTGATGAATGCATGTTGGTAGGTCATAAGGTCATATCATAGGCTGTATGTATGTAGGTTGGTTGTAGGTAGGGTAGAGGGGCTGGCTGGATAATTATTTGTTATTATGTATTAGTTGATTGCTTTACATCCAACATTCAACATTAACCAACCGGCTCATTATTATTAAATGACAAAATTGGTTGATCTTGATGAATGTGTGTGTAAATATTGAATATATGAAAATGAAATATTGAATATGTTGATTTACTAAGTTTTTGATGTATGGTGTTGGTTGGTGTATGGCAAATGGCAAAACACAAGTACAAAGTAATTTTATGTACAAATGATTGGAATTATCTCAAGTACAAAGCACAAAGTCAAAAGTAAGTGTGTAAAGTCAGGACACTACTAAACTCCTATTAATAAACCCCTTCCTCTCCGTCCACTGTCTAGCATTTAGTAAGTAGTTTACTCTAAAGTTCCTGCCTGCCTCTGAGCAGTACAACTACAACTAACTAAAAAAGTGGTGGACTGTTGACTGTAGACTGATAATAATGTGTAAAATGGTGCGATGGAGAAGAAACCCTTATTTTTCGCCGTCCTACAATAATAATGGCAAATATTATTATGAGCAGTTCAGAATCACAGGCAGCAAAAAACCAACGAGAGTTCCATTCCCTTCCTATATACTACTGCATGGAATGAATGGAGAAAGAAGTAAGTGGAGGAGGCTACAATTATGGATTTACACTCTCTGATTTACTACAGTAGTGTGTGTGTGCTGAATTGGATTGGAGGCTCGTGGCCGAGCGAAAGAAAGACCATTCAAAAAATGTGGGAAGTGGGAACTCAAAACAGAACGAAGCAGTTCAGGTTTTTAGCGAGAAAGTTATTTTTGAAAGTTTTAATGGCTCACCCGGCTTCATGTTATTCTAACTAGAATTTGGAAATCCTGACTAAAATATATTTCTCGGATGAATAGTGAACAGTAAGTTCAAAGTTCCGGTATTTATTCTGTAGTTCATAGTTAGTTAAGGGTGAGTTCATTGATGATTGAAGTTTGAAGTGTGCAACAAGCCACAACATCATGTTTCATTTCATATCATATGCCTTACGCTTTGCTTGTATTTATTTAGCTAACTTTCACTAAAAGAAACTTTATTTGAAAGTGAAAGTGTAAAGGGTGAAGGGTTAGTTTGTAGTTTGTCTGACGTGACATCTTATTGCATAACATTTTTGATGTTGTCGCATTGCATACTTACTCTGTACTTAATGATATCAAAAATCGTTCAATTTAATTGAATATTATTCTACTCAAGTAGTTCATAGTTTCATTCATTATGCATTAATCAACTTATTTATTGATGTTGTACAGACCACAGACAGACAGACAGACGTTTGAGAGCTTCGGCAAGTATCACACCCAACCACACATTCATTGCACATTATCTCGACTACGTCAAGGAATCTGGAAAGCGACTCGCGACTACAAGCGTTGTGTAGTTCATATTTGTAAACCTGGCTCACTGCTGGCTGGTCACGATTTCAATATACTCAAGGTTCTGATTGATTTCCTCACCGATTGTAAGCATTTGTTTCATTACACTATTTTCATTCTACTCACTACCACTAAAAGAAAAGGCAATTATTTCTAAGCTTCAAAAACGCTTACCGTAAGGCGTGAATCATCACCCTGCATCAAACTTTAACCGAACCCGAATGATTGGGGATTGTGGATTTGGGGGTTACGGAGAAAAGGGTCCCATTATTAGCGTCCCAAGCAATAAGCGTCTTTATGCCCTAGCAAAAAGCGTGTCTTTTGCTAAATCCTTCCCTTGCTAAATGAGTCCTTCCTTGCAATAAGCGTCCTCTTAAACACCCGCGGTATATCAAAATAGGTCCAACGACGTTAAGTTAAGTTTTTTTAAAGATATTTTTGGAGGTTTGTTTTTCAGGATGAGGTCAAATAAGAACATACACGCATTATTATCTTTTCCAACTCTGACAAAAGAATTCCGATAATCTTGTCACTTAACTAAACATGGCACATTATATGTATGTATTTTGTTACACCTTCGTATATGGGTGGACGCTTATTGCAAGGGACGTAAACGATAAGGACGCTTACAATGAGACGGTTTTTTCCGCAGATTGGCTTATATTGACAAATATATGTAATCAATTTCGTATAATTCAATATTCGTAGGCAGTCATCAAAATCAAAATGGTCAAGTGCTCATACAGTATTCCTATAATTCGCTTATATCAGAGCCAACTAAGATTACCATGCCTCACGTCTCTCCTGCATCGACGGCATTTTTCTATTCAAACCTCCTCTGGAGTTAGCACTGGATCACAACAGCAAGAATTCAATAAAATTAAAAACAGCATCCGTGGAAAGGAAACATATATCGATGGAAAATCATATGCAATGGATGACTGGAGTAATGTTACCAAAAAGGTTCTACATCATGTTGGCCGTAACCTTCACAAAGAAAAGTACCATCCATTGTGCCATGTCAAAACTCAAATAGTAGATTTCATGTATCAAAACTTTCAAGGGCGATCGAAAAGGACTCCATTGTTTAGCGTCTTTGACAGTCTTAGCCCCGTGGTAACACTAGATCAAAACTACGACTCCCTCTTAGTTCCTAAGGATCATCCTAGCCGAAAGAAGACAGACTGTTACTATTTGAACAAAGACCTTTTGCTCCGTGCACATACGAGTGCTCATCAAGTCGAATTAATAAGACAAGGAATGAATAACTTCCTCGTGGTTGGGGATGTTTACAGAAGGGACGAAGTTGACAGAAGTCACTACCCAGTGTTTCATCAAGTAGAAGCAGTCCGATTATGCGGGCATCATGAACTTTTCCCGGATGAAAATGTTTCCCGGGAGTTGAAGTTATTCGAGAATGGGGGAAGTCGGACTCCCGGAAAACAGGAATCCCATTCCATAGATGCCGTAATGGTGATGACACAGTCACTTCAGTCAACCCTCCTCAAACTCGTACAACATCTTTTTGGGAAAGGTAAAAGTTGGACGCTTTCTCTTTCGATGGATTTCATGCACA
This sequence comes from Desoria tigrina, assembly GCA_906901685.1. NCBI lineage: Eukaryota > Metazoa > Arthropoda > Collembola > Entomobryomorpha > Isotomidae > Desoria > Desoria tigrina. The sequence continues at coordinate 5,938,683 of CAJQTU010000007.1, forward strand.
ATGCCTCCAAGAAGTCTGCAAAAAGTGTTTGATTGATTGACTGATTGGAAGAGTACTTAAGGTAATGGATTTCTGATGGATTCTTTTGATTTCATTGATCTTTTCAGACGTTGAGACCCGCTGGGTGGATTGCTACTTTCCTTTTACCCATCCATCCTGGGAGCTTGAGGTTAAGTTTGGTGAAGAGTGGATGGAAATGCTTGGCTGTGGCATTATGGAACAAGCTATTTTAGAAAATGGTGAGCCTCGGAAGAAAAAATCACTAAAAATGATTGAAAATTGGAAAGTATTGTTATCATGGGGGTATTATGATTGTGTTTTGTCCTCTGCTATGTTTGAAGCGGGGGCCGGGGAGAAGATTGGATGGGCTTTTGGACTCGGATTAGAACGTCTTGCAATGAAATTGTATGAGATTCCTGACATCCGATTATTTTGGAGTGTTGACCCCGGGTTTCTCCATCAATTTAAAGTGGAAGATCCCAACACGCCTATCACTTACAAAGTAAGACCAGCAGCAGTTCAAGGAATGTTTACTTAGTCTCCAGTGTAATTCCTCTTGTGAGCTCGTTTGTATGTATGTACTTCCCATCACTTTGACGAAGTCCAGCTCCCAATTCTCTTTGTTCATCCCGTCCTTTAGCATGTCAATAGGAAGTCTGAGCTTCTCAACACTTCGCACAGACCGCAGCTACAACTTTTTTTTATCTTCAGTGTTTGACTTTCTATCTTTTCCCTCCCAGCCATGTATCCAATCCATCCATTGACTTATTTTATAAAAGTGAAACTTTCCTCACAACTTTCTCCTTCTGTAAAAGTCGGGCGATTGGGACAGGGGATGATGATACCTATACAAGCATGACACCCTCTAACTTACGAGCCATTTTCGGACCCATATAATAATATATATATATGTATATAATATTTTTGGTGGTGATTTATTTCCGTGCTTTGACAAGATTTGATTCTGGCTTGGATTCAGTTTGATTGAAAGCTTTAAATAAAGAGCATTTCCCATCTGCTGCATTTGAGAGATAGGATTTCAGGACTTGACTGTCTAAAATGGAATTTCTTTCTGTCTCTTTCCGGTATCTCTCGTATTTTTGGATTGATGTATGAACCGTCTACAGCCTGTGAGTGTGTATCCACCTTGCCGGAATGACATTAGTTTTTGGCTCCCGGAGGACAGCTCCTTCAGCAGTGCTGACTTTTACGATTTGGTCCGTTCCATTTCTGGGGACGTGGTAGAGCAGGTGAGGGTCGAAGTTTCTAAGAGTTTTGCATGAAAATTTCATTAGAATGTTCTTGAACTGCACAAGCCAAGTTGTACTTGTATTGTGTGTGATACACAAGGAAAGAGTTTAATCCTAACCAAGTGATGAGCTGGAAATAAAATTGTAAGTACGATATTTATGGGTCCACTAGGTATCATTGGCTGACGAGTTCCATCATTTGAAGAAGAATCGCTGGAGTCACACCTACCGAATAACATACCGGCACCCGAGAAAAACGCTGACTCAGAATGAAGCCAACCGAGTCCATCGGCTTATTGAGGAAGCAGCAACAAAACATTTACGAGTTGTGATCCGATAATTAGAGTCAATAAAGAACGATAAAAAGTGCCCGTTTCCTCTTATCTTGCCAACTGGTTGCCAGAGTGTATTGATTTCTTGTTTCTAGCACTTTTGTTTGCGATAGAGTTTGCGATTTCATCTATTTCATATTCATTATTCAAGAAACACGTGTGCCTGATCACCAACTACTCCATTCAGTCCCTGTCTCCCTAATACTATAAACGAATTCTCGCACACGATCTTGAATCTGTACACTTTAATAATTGAGCTGGTAATAGTCATTTCCATGTCGTACTCTACTCTATTATGCATACTTTCACATCTTTCCATGAAAATAAAGACCCAGTTAGTTGCTTCCTATTTCCTCATGCAACGATTTCCATCCAGCTAACTAACTACGGAGGACATTGGGATAGGCAGTCTGTCCAGAGTTTTCCTTCTTTTCTCGGAAGATTTTTTGCCTGGGACGGGCGTTGCGCGTGTGTTGGACCATTTCTGGAGAAAGTGAAAGCCGGAGCAGCCGGGGATGCAAGGAAGCATGCATGCTCGGTCACAGACCGAGTGGAACTGGTTCACAACTTGGCTCTTGTTGCTTATCTTAGGATGTCGACGGAAGATTCTCCCTGCCAGTGTTGGATTAGACTTCCTCTCTTTCGGACCAGCTTCCTCGACTCCTTCATTACCACAATCCACTTCCTCCAAACTTTCCCTTCGAGTTAAGGACTCAACGGGGGCAGATGAACAAAGTTAGACGTTTGGTTTTGTCAGATTGTGGTGGCTAGTTCGGAAGTATACGATACATCTCTTGAAAGAAAGTGAAAGTGGAACATGTAAGGTGGTAGTAAGAACATAATATAATTAATGAGTTCTCGGGCCAATGAGTATAACCCTGTCAGGAACAGAAAGTCCATCATCATCCTCTGCGTGATTGGGAAGGCCGGCCTGCAAAACATCACCAAGAAAGTCGGAAACTGTCATGTTCCTCCGAGTGGTTGTAGAAATTATATGATTTTGAGTAGGACTTCAAAGGGTAGTCGTGGAGCTACTCAAGATAGGTAATGTGTGTTAGTGAGGCATGTTGCGGTCGTCGAAGGCCGCAATGGACGATGAAAGCACGAATGGACACCCAAAAAGTAGTGACAATAATGAAGGGGGAGGAGAAGTCGGGAGTAAGCCCTTTGCGAGCCTTAAAGGGTTCAAAAAATTTCAGGCCCAACTGGCAAGGAAAAAGCTGGAAAACATACCGAGACGAGAATTGGTTTCGGGTGATAATGACTTGGTTGAGAATGACCTGTCTCATCCAGTTTCTCCTTATGGACCTGACTCTTCCTCCATTGTCGGTATTAGTGGTAGTGGTGAGGCTGGCCGAGTTGTGGATACAAATGCTATGGGTGCTCCAGGTGCCCCTGAAGAGTGGGTACTTCACACTTCGGGGCTGGATGAGTCCAGTGATTTATTGCATGAATGTTGTTGTCGGCCAGACTCTGTCTCCGCTCCCGAGGAAGACAGTGAGGTGGAACATGGGAAGGTTCTCAAAAATAATCCAACTGTGCATAAAACACCGACTCCAAGTATTAGATCGATTGATCGTCAGAAGAAGCGTCAGCAGTCTACCGATTCTAACCCTGTTTCTCCACGACCGGTGATCTATAACGTAGTTGCCCAGCCATTGCCCCCACCTCCTTCAAGTACCCCTATTTCCGTTACAAATGCCATTTGTCCACCTCCCCCTCCTAGAGATACGGACTTGTCGTCATCCCTTTTCGCCAATGTCTGGTCTCATCATCCTAATGAGGTAGCTAATAGACCAGATGTACCTTCGTATAAATATATTTCTCCCCGTTTTAAGCGTTGATGTGATTACAGTTTCCTATTACGGTTTGACAGGAAATGCCTGGAGTGCAGTCAAGTCAACAGGGCCAACCTCGTCAGAGTACAAACACCAATCTTGCCTCGTCATCCCAACAGCACCAACCACAGGCCCATCATTCCAAGAAGAAACAATGGGACACGGAACTGGATCTCATTCTACCTGCTTCCGAGGCCCTTTGGCATCATCAAAATCTCCAGCATCAGTCAACCTCCTCAGCCTCGTGCAATCAACCCCAGGTAATGACATATACTTGATCTATAGAGATCCCTTACACCCACATAAATGACTCTCACAATTCAAGTCAGACTCTCGAATCACGAGATGAGATACGATACCCGATACATTCGAACAGGAGCAGATGAAAAGGCAAGCTCAGGTAGTTCATTAATGTTTTGTTTAACTTTCGCCACCGTCACTGACTCTTATCTCCCAGCTCCATTTACCCTCAGTCGTTCGCCTTGATGGCTGAATTCATCCCGAGTTTTAAAAAAAACTATTTTACAGCCAAAGCTATCCTAATCAGGTAAACTTACAGCTAATGTTAGAGAGTCAGAGTCAACTCAAAGTTGTAAATTATTCAATCCCCACAAGACCGTGTGCCTCCTTGACAAAGAGACTATGTCCATATAAGACTACTTTCACCCAGAGTGAAAGTCCCTCATTAGATTAATCTGGCTGGGATTTCGTAATATAATCTATTCAGTGCTTTGAAAAGAAACTTAAAACAATAGATTCTATTACGTTTTTCAATGGATAGGGCAGGAAAAGAGCAAAAATGTTGCCATTCGGTGGATTTCACATTTTGAAAAAAGAGAAAGCATGGCCTCATTTCTGTCATCATTCTCTAGGCTTGAAAAGCAGAAAAGATAGAAAAAACGTGGAGAAAGTGCGTGTGCATAAGTCATGGACTAGATTATCGTCTTTGGATTATACGGACATGTAGTGTAGGTAAATGGATGTAATGGAGCTGAAGATATAATGCTGGCAGCCATTTAACTAAACCAAACTGCCATAGCATCACCATTCACCACCACCACCACCGACATTTCACCAACTCCCACTCCCAACCCACCAGTAGTAGTCTTTTCATATCTTCTCAAACACAACCCTTATGCATAAAACTTTCTCCGAGAGAGAAAGTCTTCCTCTTATCTATCCTCTTTTCCGGTGAGGAATGAGCTGATTTCCACGAATTCCTACGAATATCCCAAATTCTGAGTACACTAGAATACTACTACGTTACTATACTACATTTGCTACTACAAACTACTCTGTATCCATAGTCCATCCCGTTCCAGTTCCTTGGCTCAGCCCTCGTGTCTGTCTGCGAGGCAGTGTGGGTGAATGGAAATCGGATTTGTTCAAAGTTGTTCCGAATTTGTTACACCTGCTGAGAGTCTGATGAATTCGGAATGGGTTTACAAACACATACTAGACTCCAAATACGAGGAGATACTTTTGTACGCTCTACTATTTCCAACTAAAGTAACTGTATATATAGGAACATTCGTAGTATTCGAGTATAAATGAGGTTCATTTATATATAAGGAGGACATGAAATAAAGCTGGGCCTCCCTTTCGGCTGAAGACAGTCTCTGGGAACTGATGATTAATGAAATGAGAGAAAATCCGATGGATTATCATCTCTCTAGAGAAAGCTCAATCCGATCTACATTTCTCTCGTTCCTCTGGGACAAAATCCTAATATCTTATCAGGGAATACATCCTATTACTCTAAATAAATCTTAGACTCTGGCTAGAATATGGAGTATAAACACAGATAGAGTCGGAAGTAGCAGTATAATAACCATACATGTATACCTTGGCTAGACGGATAATGTTCGGAGGGGTGGGGGGCTAAGTTGTGAGGAAATCTGATGGCAGAGAAAATTATTAGATTTGAAAGAAATCGCAGCGAAGCTGATAGTGAATCTCTTAAGATATATTTTCTTAAGTGTCTTTGGCAATATTTGGCATTGTGGAAGGGATGTCCTTGTCCTTCATCTTGGCATCTTCAATCCTTCTCTCTGCTCAAAGTAGAGCCTAAATATCTATTTACCAAGATAAGAGTTTTCTTGTTGCAGATGTGGTTTCTCTCCTGCAAATAATACTTAGGGACTTCAATAGATAGTCGAGGGACTTGTCGATTTCCTCCTTCGTCTTCTGCTCTAGTAAAATCAGTTCAAGTAAGCAAAAGCAAAGGGAAACTCATCAGGAGGATGATGATGATGACCGCATGGTTGTGTTTGTGCAATCATCGTCTTCTTCGGAATCCTAAGGAACTTATGAGTTAGAGGCGATGTCTTCCGTAGTATAACCCTAAATAGACATGTAGAGTATCTTGAAATAATATATATGTATCTCTATATGTATATTTATATGTCTAAACTTCGGCCCGACACTGTGAGGGAAGAGACCAGAGTTCTTTCATCCCAAAGATTTAGCGATACATTACTTTAATGAAGGTTGTGGCTTCCAGTGGTAGCGAAACAGATGGGTGTACTCTAGGTAGTAGTATGTGGAACGGATTCCAGAAGCAGCAGACGTCCAGATTCTTCCAGCTAAGTTCTGTTGCAACCGCAGCAGTAACCTCCTTTTTAACTTTGTCTAGTCGGCTTGTCATCATCTTCATCCGTTTTAGCATCTTCTTTATTTCAGATGCTCAAATTCCTAGCTCCAGGCTGCCTGAATCTGAGTGGAGTCAAAACCTTAACAAATTACAAAAGCGGTATTGCTTCATCCTAGTACAACGCTTGTGTTCTTTTAAATTTGACTAACCGGTGTTTAAGTTTATAATTTGTAGTAAAAAACCGGAATGTTTTACCGTTCAATTAAATGACTCAAAAATTTGAATTTAATCTTTAAATTCTGAAAGACCGGAAATAAGCTAATGCTTTCCAACACAGAATTTTAATTGGTTTCTCATAAAATTCCAAAAATCTCTAACATTCAAAGTTTTGTACAGAAACAACAAGGCCTGGGCAACTTATTTTGTCCTTTTAAAATCCATCAGTCCGTCACACGTGCAATTGACAAATCTTCAAAGAAATCACATCACGCAACAATGTTTTCCCTTATTTCTCTTACAATTATAGCGGAACGTTAGGGAAACGAGTTATCTTCAGACAAAGTGAAAGTCTCGGCTCTTATTCCCCCGCTTGTCTTTCCTAAGCTTCGCGAGGTTTCTCTTCCTGCCATTCTGTTTTTTTTTAATAGCTCTCCTGCCTCTCTATATTAATATAAATATAATGAAGATGAAAGGGATAAAAAGAAAGATTTTATTTGGAAAGACAAACTGAGGAGGGAAGTGTAATTTGTGAAAAGATGGAGTTCAAAGTGAAATTTGACTCGGTTCATCCTCCAAATAAAGGGAGAGGAAGAGCCTGGCTCTCGTATCTAAACCTAACGTTCTTTCACGGGAGGAAACCTTGAGCCTCTACAAGACACAAAAGATATATCAAATGGAGAAAGCGGAGTCTCTAAATATTCCCATGTGAATTTACAATGCACCTTTCTCCCTTCCATCTATCTCACTTCAAATCTCCCAAAAAGTCAAATAAAATACGTACATTATAAAGTACATGTGCCTATATCTAAAATCTAAAATACAAATATAAAAAACGAGAGTCTTGGCTACTTAAGTACACTTCCTACTTTCTAGATCTTTTCAGTACTAGACTACACACACGGGGGAAGATGAACCTTTTTCCTGAAAATACATCTGTGCTCTCACTTTTGGAGAAAGGCTGAAGGATACAGAGAAAAGTAGGCTAACCACAATAAACGCACCCCAACATATATTATAATATGTATACAGGCTCTAGAATCTCCGGAAAATCTAGAATCACTAGAGTCACTAAAGTCACCATAAGCAAAGTTGGCTATTAGTCTGTAACATTGAGAGGGAGATAGGGAATATCAGGGATATTTTTTAAGGCATTTTAAGGGCTTCGTTCCTTCAAAACGGCAATGGCTGATTCTTATCTCTGCTACTTTCTTACGAAAGTTTTTGTTTCTGTTGGGCCATCTCCTAAATAGAGAGAGATGGGGATGAGATCCCTGCCGTTTTTCCATCGTTTCACTTTCCCTGTTTATAGATGTTTTCCTAGGCTTAAAATACACGTAGTATATCAGTACCCATATGTAGGGTGTGTAGGATATTATACGTAGTAGGAAGTTAGTACTATGCAGTCTGCTGTTTATCCTCTTGCCTGAGTATTTTCAGACAAAATACCTCAGAACACTGAGAACACCAACCTCTTTCGTAACGGTTCCGTATCCACATCCGAAATTCGGAATTCCTCTCCCTACTTTCTGTTTTCATTCTTGTTTTTTTTGCTAAACTTCTTATTCTTTCAAGACTCCGTGCTATGTATTGTACTTGAAATCTGAAAATCGAGACATCTCATCTCATCGAGCTTGATGGATTTTGGGGTACAAAGGAGGTTTGAGATCTATCACAAATGAAGCCTGCTTCGAGACATTTTTGAATGGATTTTTAGAAGTCTTTATAAGAACACGGCTGCGGATAGGCTGGAAATTAAATTTCAAAATAGTTAATTAAAGAGTGGTTAGAGTAACTCCAACAGATAAACACTGTCTATTTAAGAGATAATTTCGATATTTTAAGAGTTTGACTTTACAACGTTTTATGAACTTATTTCGGGATCAATGTAAAAAAATAGTGATAGCAATTAGGATGAGCATGTGTAGATCTTAAAAATGATACCTACTTTTAGGATTAATACTTTGTTAGATTATGTTGTCAGCATTTTAAACATCACGACTTTCGCATTTATTAAGTTTTTAATCATATCTAGAGCCAAGTGTGGCTGTAAATTGAATGTATAAAGAGGTTAATTCCTTTGAGGTCCACCTTGACGTAAATCATACGCTTTAATTACAGACTTGATTAGCATATATAAAAATTAAGAAGCTCTACTAGTCTACTGTAACTGTACGAAACTGTGAATGCTTGAATCACGATTAAGTTTAAAGGAGTCCTCCATCCTTTACAAAAATGCAAACTTCAGCTGTAATTTTTACTTTTTTTTATGGCTTTTCATACAGAGGAATAAATTCCAGGGAAAGTAAAAAAGGGTTCACAAGAACATTGGCTGTATTTTGGAGTTCAGACGTTGCATAAAAAAGTTCCGCCGGCACCGACCTTCTTTGCTCAAGGGAAATGAATTTGCAGGAAATAAATAGCGTCATTTTTTACGGAATTTACTAATAAATGTTATAAAGTCCGGAAAGATTGGTGAATCAGGGCAATGGTTTGAATAAACTTCGGAGCAGACTCAAACTTTAGTATTATAAATATTAAAAGGAATCCGCCGAGCCCTCTCAGCATTATGTTACGACCATAGAACTACGACTACGAGATGTAAATGCATGTAGATCGGATTTGGAGTTTTTTGCCACGGGGAAGAATGCCCCAGCCTCCACGTTTGGACTAGATCAAATAGATTTATTTAAATCCTCAGTTCAGATCGGTTCCTTTAACTCTATAACGGCTCCCGTGTTATTAATTAATTTTTTCAAAACCTTTCCCGTCCTCCAAATTATTCAACTACAATCCCCAACTCTCTGTCTCGAGTAGGGAATAAACCGAGAAGATCTACTATAAAAATAAACGAAACTCATTTGGTCGGAAAGTAATCGTATCAAAATATTATGAATTATTGAAGTATCACAGACGAGTACCTCATTAAAAGTCTTTGGAATTTACTTTTGTCAAGAGCCTCATCATTATTACAAACGTAAAGTAAAGACTGCCTCTGAACTATTGTTTCTAAAATCTTTCTCTCCTCTCCAGCTCTCGTCTATTTAACAAACAGTTTTCTTTCGGATTTCGTAGAATAATGAACTTGATGTTGATGAAGGAGAAGATTTTATTACATTAGTCAGAAGAAGATACACACTTGATTTCAACCTCCTTTACTCGGAGTAAAAACTAACTTGTAGAAGTCTAAACAACAAACAATTCTGTGAACTTCTTCTCTGAAGATGAGTCTAACTCCATTCTTACAAATGCAGATCCCTTCTACACGACACATTTCTCAGTGAATTGGAGGAAGAATATTCAAAAAGAGTCGAAAAATCTAAACCTTAGAAGCTGAAAGTCTCGAGTCAAGTGGGCTTAGTTTCGGGAAATGTTTACTTCATTGGAGACAACTAAAGCCGGTCTATAATTCGACATTCAACATTCGACAGCGGCACGAGGAGGCGTCTGTCGTAGAAATCGAAAGATATCCAGCGTCGGTTCCTCTCAGCACCTTTGAAAATACGTGTAGCTTTCTCCACGATGTTAGTAGTATCTCCATCTCTCTTACATTCAGTCTAGAAAGCTGATGTTTGCTACTTGGGTTGATCTCATCAAGAAATTCAAGGATTTTAGTCCCGACTTATTTTACATTGGTTCGTTTTCAATGGGACATACGACACTTTAATTTTCTGGCTCATTTTTCTTCAATCCGACCTCCTCGAATTCCAAATCTAAGCTGAATCCCTTTGAGGAAATCGGAACTCTGGAGGGTCGTCCCACTCATTCCATATTACAAGGACTAACTAACTCTCTTAGTCCTGGCCCTCTCTATCTCCTTTCCAGAGGAGAAAGTAGCTGGCGTGTGAAAAAGAAAACGCTGGGAAAACTAGACTATCTCCGGAGAGGCTGAAACACGTAGTCTGTCGGAGTAAGTAATAATCTACAGAGACTTACGCAAACGGCCACGCCACTAGCGTTTTTGAATTAATGAATTTCAGAGAGATCCGTTTGGCTGTATGTGTCTCTCCTTTTCCTCAAGTTCTTTGGCCATGTTCTTCCCATCTTAAGATCCTGTAAGATCTTTGTACAAGGAAACTGGATCTTCTGCTTAAGGAGAATACTCCCAAGTCCATGATGATTCCATGGCCTCGTAGATCGTAGGTTCTATATATGCATAGTGCTTTACTTATTATGCTGCTTTCTCCTATACATTAGTAAAAACATATAGCTCAGTTTAAGATAGGGGAAATTAGTGTGGCCTAGAGGAATGAAGTGAGTGGAGTGGAGACTGGGGACTCGAAAGGGAAATTAAATGATCATGATGACGATGAGACACTCATTTTTCTCCTTTAGATATTATCACATTCATTCTTCTGCTAAATTCGACTGTATTTTATCAGAACAGAGAAGGAGAGAGGCTGAAGCCCTGTAGGGATGCAAAGGTAGATTTAGACAAGAGGAGAAATTATTCCTGCATCCAGAGATTCCTCTAAATTCTCTCAGATGAAGTTGAGCTATTATTCCGGGATCTTCTGGTAGGGATTCCAGGCAGAGTCGTTAGTTATCTGAATAAGAGTTGCTTAACTAGCGCAAGTGGTAAAAGTGAGGGAGCTGTTACTGCTTGTTGTACGGGGTTCGATTCCCCGAGCACTCTAGGGAGTTTTTTCTGGTGATATTGTGTAGCGTTTTTTCTCGCTTTTTTCCTACGCTCTCTGGCATAATATAAGTCCAGAGCCAAATGGGTATCACCAGTTTCTCTCTCCCCCCATTTAAAGGCAAGCCCGCGAAAGCGGAGCCCGTGTTCTTCGGAGTAAAGCAAAAAGGAAAAATGATTGTCGTCCGTCTCTTAAAAACCTATGTTACATAGGGACGTTAAAAACCTTCATTTTTTTTTTTTTTTTTTTTTTTTAGTTATCTGAATAGAAATTAAACCCTTTTAACTTTACATGAATTCTAATAATTCCGAGTAACTTTTTTCTTTTAATTTCTCCTTCAAAGTCCTCTAGATATGAATCTTGTATCCGGAGGACATTCTGTAACTGAGCTCCTCTTAATAGGATACAATGCTAGTAAACATTACTACTCTCATATTATTACATCATAGCCGTAGCTTTTAACTACAGCACTTTTATTGTAATCTGGTAATCTTGCAATCAGAAAAGATAGGGACAAAGTCTGTACAATTCTAGCTCGCTTTCTCCGTCTCTCTTTGTAGTTTTGGTATTCTTTCAGAGAGGAATATCCATAAAGCTTAAAAAGTAAGTGCTCTTAAAGCTAATAACATCACGGAGACGTGGATATGAAGGTGAAGGATAAAAAAAACGCTTGCTTTTTAAGCTGCAGAAGCAGACACGGTATAATATAAAGACAAGGATTCAGGAACAAAATTAATGGATTTAATGGAGTTTAGTTTAGGAGGGGTTCTCAATTTTTGCTATCAAACGACAGGCTTCTTGAACCAAATTTAGAGTAATGGTTATGCCGTTTTTCGGCATGCAAAACGGGTCTTATGTGGTGACTCATTTACTGATCTCTTAATCACAGTGGGAAAGAGCAGGAATTCATAATTTCGTACATTTTAGTACAAAAATCAAGCACTTTAAATCATAAAACTACCACCGTTTGATGACGAGAATATTTTATGAGAAATGGAACATCCTTATGTGAATGGGATAATGATTTAGTTAACTGCAAAATAATTGTCCCACAGCAATCAAAACGCTATTGAAGAAATTCTTCAGTCTTTCCGCATTTATTATCGGTCGCAGGCAGTTTAAGCTAATTTACGATTGAAACCGTGAAAGACAATCCATTACCCATTCTTCGTGTTAAAATAGCAACTATTTTAAATCCATTTGAATTTATCACTTCCGAAGTTTATGATTTAGTGGCCTTGGGCCCAAAAGATTAAAAAATAAAATTAGAACATCAAAAGAGGAGGCCTGTTAAAGTTTAAATATATGGCCGTCCGTGATTCAGGACTTGGTTGAAGACTTATGGAGGCTGGAACCGAGTAATAGTTATGTCCTCTTGGGTATGAAAAATGAGGTTCTATGACTCATTTGCCTTCTTGTTCTAATATATTCACAAATTCTCAGGATTTTGTCTCAATTCCACTTTGAAGACCTACTTTTCTAACTTGTAACTTAAAATAGGGAGCTAGAAATACGAGTATATAAGGGCAATGTCAGTAAGTAATTTCCATTTCTCCCAAGTTCCTCTTTTCACATGTAAATTGGCTCCGGATGCCTTCACATCTTTTCCCAGTTCATAGTTGCGAAATTCGGAATTTACAAGAAATCCTCGTTCTTCAGAAAGGGAAAAAGTAATGCTTAGTTGGTGTTGTTGGTGATGACATCCCATTTTTTATTCCTTGTACCTTTTTTAAGGCTGGAACATGTTTAGTTGGAATATAAATGAAAGAATTGCATATAGCGAGTAGCGGAGCCGTTACTTAAAATTAAGGGAAATGCGAAAGTTCGCTTTTATTTTTACTAAATCCTGGAAGAACCTACCTATTGCCTATAGAGTACATTTATATTATTAGGCCCTTGAATAAAACCCCATCACTGTAAAGAGATCATTAGCCTTCATTTTATTCCCATAGCTTAACAAGAATTCAATTTAGTTTATTAAAGTCCTTTTACCAAGCTCCCCCGTTGTCATTTTCAATTTATTTACGTTTTTATTTCCAGAGAGGGTTTTCCTTATTTTTTATTGGCAGGCTGTATATGGGTTCGGTGGATTAAATTCACAATTTTCATAGATGTTTGCCTCCTGCATGGCAAAATAAACTTCAAAAACAATCTTTATTTTTTGCTTGTGGAAATGAAGTTCTCAGAATTGTGCTTGACAGGTGGAGGTGGCGATTTGATTATTTGTATGTTTATTTCCAAATGTATTCCTATTTTGGAGACACAACCACAAGAGATATATAAATTTAGGATATGCTTTTCAATTGAAACCCCGAAATTAACATGTCTCATTTTATATTCCACAACTAACCCTCAAGTAGTCATCGACAGTCATAAGATTGTAATTTTATGAAAACTAATGTGGTTTCGTCCATTTGACAGTCCCTAGTACCATTTTTAATTTATAAAACACTAGTGAATTCAGGTTCTAAAGAACGGAAAGAGCGTCGCTAAAAAGCTAAACTAGACCGTTTGAACCCGGAGCCTGTCTCACCAGACATTAAATACCTCGTAATATATTCTCAGGAGCAAAATATTTGTATCCTTATAAATTATTTCACATACATTCTTGATATATTATTCCGTGGTACGTGATATGAAACCTCTTCTCTGACATCTCTCAAGTTTTGAAATTTATTTCCATTTAATATTCTCTCTCTGCTTTCTTCAAGCACACAGAATGATGAAAACCCATGTGTATATAAAATATGTGATAGTCAGTGGGGGGTTTCCTTTGATTTTGGGAAATTTACAGGGTACACATTTGAAACCTTAAACACACATCGTCTATTTTCACCAATAAATCCGGTATCCACATTCCACGTCAGCACAACATCCATCCAAAAATGCTCTGGGGTGTTTGCAATTTGGGCCTGAATTTTGTATTCACTTTTTTTTTACAGCCTAACCTTTGTCAATACCAAGATTGGCAGGGTATCTCAGCCATACCTACTTTAAAAACTAGAATATTCCTACCTCTGTCACAGAAGACTCCAGGCAACTGGAGAGACTAGCCGAATGCCTTGAAATCAAACGATTTTTCCTTTGGATCTGCAGAAATCGGCAAAAATAAGAAAATAACTTTCCTTCAGAACCTGCTCCAAATCCATTCCACTCGACCCAAGCCACTTTTGAAATAAATTCTCATAAAACCCCCAGAAAGAGATACGTCGGATTCTAGATTCAATTCTCCGGCTCGGTTGTGGTTCCTATAAAAATGAATACTTGATAGCATGACCTCATCCGTATCCATATCCCAACTCGTCCGGATAGTTTCTCCCAGAGAACGGGAAGTAGTCAATGTTTATAATGCATAATATTATTATGATTATTGTTATAGACTCCACACCAGCAAAACACGGACAAAGCAGGATGTCCTACGGAATAATAGAGTGTATCTTACACTATATAAGACATCTCGTTTCGCCTAGTACTCCGCTTCCTCTGCGAGATTTAACTATATTCAGGGAATTCTGAAGCCGTTCTTGTGCATAAAAGCTCGTTCCTGAGATATGCACAAACACCTTGCCATTTTCCACCCCTGCTCCCCCATAAAAAGAGACTTACTCTTTTATGCCATTACGTAAATGTAAGCCGGAGGAGTCCTACTTCCAATCGTTTACTCTGAGGGAAGAAAGGCCGAAAAATGGTGTAACCTCCTTTGGAAGAATGAAGAGAAATATTTACTCAAGTGAATAAGAAAGAAGGAAGGTGAAAGGGAAGTAGAGGTACATTGTAGAGGAAATGTATACAAACAAACCAGGGGATAGGGAAAGTATCAAAGCTAATTCAGTGAATGGAATTCAGACACTAATACAAAAATATCGCTTCAATGACTCTGGTAAATGTGACACGGGAGTCGGGAGTCAGGTTCGGAACTTCCTCCAGTTATTCCTTATTTAATCTGCGGATTCTTGAACGAGAGATTTCGAATTTTAGATTCCGAACCAACATTCCAGCCGACAGTTTATTTCTGTTTCTATTTCTATCCTCGTTTTGGAAAGTAGTTGATTTTGTATTGGGATAATAGGAGTCTTTGGAAGAACTTCTGTGGCTTTCCCTTTGAATATTTACGGAGTTCTTTACCATTCTGTAGGACCATTACAAAAGGAATAGAATCAATCTACTTCCTTGTCTTTGAAATTGTCAGAGTGAGGATTGGACTATAGAATGGGGGAAAATTTGCTGCTAAGTTTGCTTTGATGGAACCATTCTTTATTTAGTATTGGTGATGAGGATAAAGGAATGTTATAGATCGAGCTGTGGATTTATTCAATTCTGTCGGGTCTAAATAAGGCTTCTTAGGCATTATAATGGTACCATAAGATCGTACGAGATAATGACCTAAATTTAACAAAGCGGATGGTAATTATACTACTAATTATCCGATTTTATAAGGTCTAATTAAATCATGTCTAAAAGCAAAGGTCAATGACTTAATGGGATTTGTCTAGATTCGAATGCGTACTATTAGGGTATTTATACAGATTCAGATGGTGGCAGTAGAGATTAAAGAAGACTAGACGAGAGAACTGGAGCAAAGGGATTTATACAGGAGAAAGTCAACTTTCTCCACGATTAGAACATGTGATAGCCGGCTTAAACTGGTTTTTTAAGTACAGCAAGCTGTATCCATCTCGGGAAAAGTGTCTTTAAACGACGTACAAGAAGAACGGAACCACATCCAGAATAGGACATGCAGAGGCACTTCTCCGAAAGCCATTTTTGAGAAATGAGGATGGACAATTCAGAGTCGTAAGAGCCTTGTATTATGGCTTCATTAATTTTATCTCTACAACTACTTCCACTGCATCCTATATCTATGGCCTGCGTAAGTTATCTCTGTGTCTTACCAATCCCATTCCTGTCCCATTACCTCCCTTCGTTACAAACTTCCTGGAGACTGTAACCTAGTCGATCAGGCGGATATACAGGATATCGTATTATGTTTTGATACTTTGGCTTAAGGGTAAGCTGAAATTGGAAAGTGTATGGGAAAGTTGGTTCCAAGAAAGAATGACAATTTAATAGAATATCGGGCAAGAAGGGCTCCTATAATGATTTTACGTATCATCCATGCCGAGCATAACTTTTTAAGATCCTCTACCGAATTTGACCGAACTTTGTTTGTATATATTGTGTAAAGAGGTTGAAGGTAATAATAATTTCCTGTTGGATGTCCCCGGCCCGACAGGGTAATCTTTAAATGCCATTGAAGTAACAAGGTTTGGGCCGCTGGTCTGGGAGACAGGGAAAAATTTGATCCAGCCACCGTGGATAATAGTAATACTAGTAATAATAACATGGTTTATGGTACTATGATGGGCTCGAGCCCGGATATAATGAAACTCTAGGGGCCAACTGAAACCAAACCTGGAAAGAGTCCTGAGCTGCTGAGTAAGTGGCCTATTCCTTGGTTGGTAATTCGGAGTCCATATATACATCGTATATAGCCACTCTAGTCTATAGTATCAAGATGACTGAGATGATATAACTCTGGCGAAATGTGACAAGGTTTTCTAAAAACACACAAAATCCCATCTGACTTTCTCTGATTCTCTCGTAGTTTTCAGATTATGTAGGGGCCTACGAACCACTTTCCCTCTCTCTCTCTCTCAACTGTGTGTGAAGTCGTCAACAAGACATTAAATGTCATCGAGTCATGTTGCACAAACACATCTTTTGTATGAAAAATGATCTTTCTCCAACAAAAATGTCTCTCAATTTCTCATCTGACATTTCAGATGGGCTGTGATCCTGGTCGGACGGGGAGCCACAACAGTGCGGGGAGTTTGGGTGGTCCTGAGATGACGATGACAAGGCACCTGAACAAGTTCTGTGGTCACGGGAGACTTATTACTCCATCCACGATGTTAATGGACGAGCCTACCCGCCCCGAACAATATCAACATCAGCAGCAGCCCGAGCCACCGCACCACCATCAAGGGAAAATGATGAAGCTGGTTCGGTCCGAGTCGTCCCTGACTCAAGAATCACGTACCGGTTCCTCCGTCAAGATATCGCAGTCTTCCACAAGCACCCGAGTTGCTAATCGCCGACGATTGTTCTGTGAAGGTATGCTAACGTTCGTGTATACTAAGTAAATAGGAATTACAAAGAGATATGACAACAGGAGGAATTACGTATTCTTCCCATGAGCCATCGCTCCTCGTTTACAGTTGCTTAAATGCAAAACAAGTCTTTCAGTTTCTATTCAACTGCACTCTTTCCCTTTGTCTTTCCTCTGCTTTTGTAATATTATTTTTCATGCAATCCGCTGCTTCCATCACTGTATTTCTAGATTTATAAACTCATCCGGTCCTTAATTAGTCGGGAATATTATAGAACTATACTTTAGAGCTGCCGATTTCCTCCAATCGTCTCCTGGTTTTGCCAAACACTCATTTATTGTTGTGAAAGGAGTTGCATGTCCATATGTAATAAGGATGAAGAAAGAGCTGGAAACGAGGAGTTAATTAAAACAAAGGATGCTCAACTTTCTCCAAGTGGTCGCGTGTCAAGAACCCCCGTCAAAGTGTTTCGGGGAAGTGGAAAGTCGGTTGTGGCCACCTTTGATGAAGTCTGAGGTGCACTTATTACGGAGCATACGTAGCTCTTGACTGGTCTTAAATTGTTTTATCTATGACGAAGTTGATCAGAATCTCCAGTTCAATTTGAACAGAAATGGGGGTAACTGATCAATTTCTCTTCCATTTACGGTGGATTTTGTACGGTTGATCTGCTGACTTTTACTAACGCATAGAGAGTTGGAGAGGGCCTAAAGTGAGGCTAGGTTTCCTAATCCGCAGATTGTCGACGCTGAAAAGGGAAAGTGACTGACGACTCTGTCTATTGAGATGAGATGACAGGAAGTGTTACATATGTTATGGTGATCCTTTTCCCCGGAATAGACTTCACACATATTTCTAGAGGATTCCCCTTCGTTACTTATGACTTTCAGCATTTCATAATATTTTGTAAGAATCTCCCTGTTGGGATGAACGTTCTCCTCAAGAGAGGAAGAGAGCTCTGATTCAGAGGGGAAAGTTGCACAGAGCAAAACTGACAGACTTTTTACTGGAAGAGATGACAGGAGGGAAAGCTAGAAAAATGATAATTCCCCACCACCGACTCTTGTAAAGAGGCTGGAATAGAGATGATGAAGCCGTTTCCCACAGTCGTAAGAATATTATTAAGTGTTGAAAACACTTTATGCGAATGACCAGTCCGTCTGTCCGTCCGTCCGTCTGTCCGAGCGATAACTGGAGAACGGCTGGACCTACGGTCACCAAATTTTGTACACTTGTTCCTTGGCTCAAGAGTGAGGCTAAGTTCGAACTTGGGTCAAATCGGTCACACCCCCTGTCCCCCATCAATTAAACCCCAAAAACAAACCATTAAATCACACAGAATAGTGATAGGTAGGAGTCCACCGCCAGGATAGGGCTATTACTCATTTTGCAACTGCCGCTTGGGTAGTTTACATTACACTCTATGTCTATCATCTATACATGATAATACCCTGAAACTACATTTCAGAGTGCAAAACCTCGGCTTTTTGGGGAAATTGAGATATGGGGTTTAAACGATTCCCATGAGTAATAGAACATCTTTTCCGCATACGGGACCACTCCCACTGACACCAGGGTGCAAAACCCGGGCTTTTTGGGGAAATTGAGATATGGGGTTTAAACGATTCCCATGAGTAATAGAACATCTTTTCCGCATACGGGACCACTCCTACTGACACCGGGGTGCGAAACCCGGGCTTTTGGGGGAAATTGAGATACGGGGTTTAAACGATTCCCATGAGTAATAGAACATCTTTGACGCATACGAGACCACTCCGACTGATACCAGGGTGCAGTACCCGGGCTTTTTGGGGAAATTGAGATATGGGGTTTAAACGATTCCCATGAGTAATAGAACATCTTTGACGTGTACGGGACCACTCCCACTGACACCAGGGTGCAGTACCCGGGCTTTTTGGGGAAATTGAGATATGGGGTTTAAACGATTCCCATGAGTAATAGAACATCTTTGACGTGTACGGGACCACTCCCACTGACACCAGGGTGCAGTACCCGGGCTTTTTGGGGAAATTGAGATATGGGGTTTAAACGATTCTCATGCGTAAAAGAACATCTTTGACGTATACGGGACCACTCCCACTGACACCAGGGTGCAAAACCCGGGCTTTTTGGGGAAATTGAGATATGGGGTTTAAACGATTCCCATGAGTAATAGAACATCTTTACCGCATACGGGACCACTCCTACTGACACCGGGGTGCGAAACCCGGGCTTTTGGGGGAAATTGAGATACGGGGTTTAAACGATTCCCATGAGTAATAGAACATCTTTGACGCATACGAGACCACTCCGACTGATACCAGGGTGCAGTACCCGGGCTTTTTGGGGAAATTGAGATATGGGGTTTAAACGATTCCCATGAGTAATAGAACATCTTTGACGTGTACGGGACCACTCCCACTGACACCAGGGTGCAGTACCCGGGCTTTTTGGGGAAATTGAGATATGGGGTTTAAACGATTCCCATGAGTAATAGAACATCTTTGACGTGTACGGGACCACTCCCACTGACACCAGGGTGCAGTACCCGGGCTTTTTGGGGAAATTGAGATATGGGGTTTAAACGATTCTCATGCGTAAAAGAACATCTTTGACGTATACGGGACCACTCCCACTGACACCAGGGTGCAGTACCGGGCTTTTTGGGGAAATTGAGATATGGGGTTTAAACGATTCCCATGAGTAATAGAACATCTTTGACGTGTACGGGACCACTCCCACTGACACCAGGGTGCAGTACACGGTTTTTTTTGGGGAAGTTGAGATTTAGTTTGTTTATCGTTATATTTTCAACACTTGGTTACACCCGTTACATCGGTTTATTATGAATGAACTTGGTTCGGCTCTACTTCTACAGCAATCCACAAACGACAAAGCCCATAAGGGAAGGAAGTATGTGACAGTATAAATGTATTATTATTGGCTTTCTCCCTACACAGTAGTGTCCCTGGCTGGGTTTAGTAACTCATTGCTTTCTCCAAATAATAAGTTCTTCTTCTCGGGTCCCCTGCCAAATTTACGTACTATACAACAACGTTGAAATGCTCCCTAGTACAGGTCCTTGGGATTTTTCCTATATATAGGCAGATGAAACATCCTGATTTTGAGATGGTGGTGGTACTGATGCCGGTTGTCGGTGTAAAGTTTGATACGAAATGACCTCCTTATTTCATTCACAGTGGAATGGAGTCTGATTAATAAATTATTTTTATGAGATTCCCAACTGCCGACTGTCTTTCAAATATTTTATGACCAGATTCAATCTCAACCCAACCGGTTGAAGCGAGATTTCAGTTACGTTTTTACTACTCCTCTCCCACTCTTGTTACTGATCCTCAGAAAGGTCTCTATAATTCTAGAGAAATTCCTAGTACTACAATGGACAATATAATCCAAGCTTACAAAGTATTACAAAAAACCAGAGGATCGGAATAACGAACCGTGAAATGTCAAATTGTGTATTCTTTACGAGGGAATATTTTTCAAGTAAAAACAGGAGGAAGTAGAAATGGAATGGAACAGGAAAATTCCATTTAAAAATTTTAAAATTTCAGCCGCAACTACAATACCTCCTACCTCTTCATTTATTGAGAAAGGAATTACGTTTCCCGCAAGCTATTGCTTTCTCTCTTAAGTGAAGAGTTTCGACTTTCTCCCGGATCCGTTAGTAAATTTCCTGGTTTCCAGAGAGTCCTGGCCTTATAGAAGAAAGTAAAGTGTTTTTGTACATTTTCCTTGAATGGAATACTTACGATCTGTATGCGGTCTGCATAATCCTTTTTTCCTTTGGACAAGGAGGAGTTGGAAAAGGGGACATTCTCCGGTTTGTAGAATTCGGTTTACTCAACAAGCGGGTGTACGATTCGGCATGCATTTCTAAGTTCTACGGGCAAAACTCGGCAGTTTCCCCGTCCTCCCTGTCCATTTATATATATATTTTTCTGTGGACAGGCATATGGCTCTGCTTACTATTAGATCATGGATTATGTATGTACACGTTCCCACATTGAACATTTTAAACTATTTGTCCTTTTCGTCAGTCAACATAGTTATTCTACAACTTCCATTTAACGTCGTTGAGCGTCGAGGATAGACATGAGAAATACAACAGACGGGAAGTCTCTTTCCCAAGTCGTTCAAGTAAATTTTTTAGCCAAAACTTACTTATTCCATTTGAGTAAGCAGGAACTTTCTCCAAGAGTGGGAAACGTGTATCCCGTACACTTAGCAGTCATCGTTGGACGGAGAGAGAAATAGTTTGGTGGATGTTTTCGATGTAGCTCTAGATAGGCTTGTAGTTTGTACTTGCTTTCGTATCCTTTTAGCTAAACAACCCATCTTATGCCGACAAATATTTGAGCTTATCCTATAACATGAATGAGTAGGATAGATAGGCCAAAAGTAGTAGTTTAGGAGAAAGCGGGATAAGCTTCATCAGTTGTTGAGGTACATCTTCAATCAAAGTTATGCTATATATGAAATGGGGTGTTTAAAAATCCGGAAATAAAAAAAAGTTTGTTTTAGTTGAGTGTCATCTGCATGCAGATGGGATTATGGCAGTTTTGGGTTGAGTTGGAATCAAAAATTCTGAAACAAGTTTTGTTTTACTATCCCATTTTTTGGCTTGAAAATGACATTCCTCTCCTCCACACACTGTTTACCCAAGGTTAGATGGGACCCTTTCTCTCTCCAGCTCATCTCTCCCTGACTACGAATAAATTTCTGGTGAAAGTAAAGTGCCCCGCCTGCCTACTACTGCTAGAACAGCATAGCTCTAGCTAGTTTCCCTCCCGTTTTATATATTTTTTATCTCTATATGTGAGAATTGGCTAGTCGACGGCAGACGGTTGGGATTTTTCGTGGCTATGTTTGGTGTTAGCAGTAGTATTATACAAGGCAGAGGTTGATCCTATTTTCACCACCGTCGACCAGTCCTGCTGGGATTGGTATTGGTTCGAATTTCGAATGAAGAGCTCGTTTCCAAGTGTGATGAGAATCGGTGACTATATGGGATTCGGGGAGATCAGAAAGATTGAACTGGTTGAGATGAGGGCAGTGGCAGTATTATATACTGTCCCTTTTTATTGTTTTTCGAGTCATTCAACTCGTTTATTCGTTGTAGAGCTGAAGTGCATCTGCTACTCCCCGACACTGTGCAAGTGAAAGTAGGCTGATAATGTGGGCTATATTTATGCTGTTCGGAAGCTCTGTATATCGACGACTCGAACTAAGCGTTCAAGAGACCAAAAATCCACAGCCGAATAGATAGATGTTATGGGCATCTTCATAGATCATGATTTCTTCTGCTGGACTGACTTCTGACTACTTGGCCTTTGGCCTAGAGATTTGAGTTGGAGAAGTAGGCAGGTATATATGGACGGATCTACAGCGTATTTATGACTGTATCCGTATATATTATCGGAGTAGTACTGGTACTGAGGGAGATCACCATACAGGAGACCACGAGCCCAATTGTCTCTCCGAAGGCTCTTGGTCATCTGCTGGTGCTCCTTTGACTTCTTGGTTTTGTTGCCTGTCCCAGTTGTCCCATAAAAAAGTTGGATGCAATAAATAAGATGGTTTCGGTCTAACCCTTGTTAGATTACAGACACACACATACACACGTTGTATCATTTCCCCTTGCTATCAAAGTATCAATATTACGGGATCCGGTACGGGGAGAAGGAGTAGAGTGTCCAGTCAAGGAGAAGTCAAGCCCTTAAAACATCCCGTTAACAGTGCCGTCGGAACGGGGGGAAAGTTCACCCAGGCACTTTTACTTTGGATATTTCATGATGATGCAACACTAAAATAGTAGAGGGATTCTATTCGGGACGAGATTTTATATTTCCAGTTCAATCACGTAGTCCGGCACTATGCCCTCTAATATCTCTACTCTTCACATTCCCAATCTACATCCTTGAGGTATTATTTCCTCCACCTACAGACAGCCTGAAACGAAGGTATAAGGCATTTCTACCACATCATCCTCATCATCATCTTTGGTGAAAGTTGGGAGTCTTGGCAGCCTTCCCCGTATTTCGGTCCACTTCATACCTCTCAGCCTCCAGCCGTTTCCCTCATATTTTGGCTACATTTTTTATATCAAAATATTTCAGGCCAACAGCCTCGACCATGTGTGTATGTATTATGTATCTTTCCGTTCCGGTTTTTTGCAATATGCACCGTCGAGGTCTATATATAGCATATAAGGAGTTATGTAATAGGTACAACTCATAACTCTCTCTCGCTCTCTAGTTAAGCGAGAAGAAAAACGAAGCTAGTTATGATGATGCCCGGTTCTTGGCAATTTTGCTTTCTCCGTCCATCTGACCACCCCTACGTCCATCCAATTCATTCAACATTGGACAGAACCCCTGGACCGTGAACCAAAGAATATCAAAAATGAATTTCAGGTTCGGTTCAACCATGTTCTCTTCTGCTTCCGACCGAGATGAATTGGCCTTTGTCTTGAGAGAACTGCTGGGAAGAGGAGGAAAAAACAGGAAGGCACAGGTGGTATATCGTACGATATCACATTATAAAAATATATAAATACAGCCATACATTACATACATGGTCAGGCCACCATCCTCCCCGTCTTGTAATGTTAATGTAGTAATGGATACTACTGGACCTGACACGTGTACTCTGTCACTTATTACTGTTCTCGACACATTTATGAAAAAGATGGATGGATTGGAGACCCACTGGATAACTCAAATAGAAATTTAATGTACAGAATTGGATCAAATTAGAAATAAAAGGCCCGAGGTCCCTCATGGGTCCCTCCAATGGCCCGTTTAGATCTTTCACCGCCATTTCTCAGGATTTACGGATTTGGTGATATGAAAAATGAAAGTAGCCTGGACCTGACACTCCAAGTGGCCTAATGAACAATCTGGAATTGAAACCAAAAAAAATCTTAGTTCTTATTTTGGAAGAGAAAGTTATTGGAGGATGAGTCGACGTGCAGTCAGTCAAAGAGAGGGACGGAAAGAAAGATGATATCTGTTATTAAATAGAATGAGCCTCTCTCCAGCCTCAACTTCCCCCCTTGTTAATGTCTATCTCAACTGCTGACTCCGTCGTGAGGGATGTCCCCATTTCAGGAAATAAAGGGTTTAGTTAGCAGGGACGGAAGGACTAATAGTCGCAGTACATTATCCTGGAAACCCCGTCTGTCAAAGTCGTCTCATCAGGACACCATACCACCGCCACGAAGCCAGCAATGCAATTACCCATCCTTGTCAATCCAATCCAAAAACTGACTGCCGGGGAGACGTGAGAGACACTCTACCGAATTAAGTAATCTCCTCCCCATTAAAGTCCCCAGTTATTGGTTCCACATTCCCCCTAATAAATGACCAAGTGTCAGGCAACCGATTTCGCATTCCCTCATCTTTGATTACTCTCATGTATTAGACGACGTCCTACATTTCCGAACCTCCGGATTCATATGTGGATCATGTAGGGATTGGAGGGAAAGCACTGCTTCAGCTTTGGTCGTGTTTCTGTCGATGGTGGCAGGAAGTAGATTTAGGGAAAGACACAATCATCTACTATATATTTCCCATACACGATCCTATAATATGCATTTTGAATCTACTTCTTCTATAACATTATTGTTATTCCAAAGGAAGAGTGAACTGAAAGAACTACAAAGTCAAGTCTCTCCTCTGCCTTCTGATAAATCACTCTCCATCTCAATTTACGTACAGTCCTCGCTCTCTCTTTCTCTCATCCATGATGTATGAACAATGAGACGGGATCTGGGATCTAGAAACAATACATATTGTGTGGAATACAAAGCAAAAAAGAACCTTATTCCTCATCGGCTGTAAACCGGGCTTTCGAAATTTGGAGAGATAGCCAGGATGAGCTAAACCACCACCACTACCACTACTAGCTACAACCAAATATCCCAAACTTCCAACCTAAAAATTTCATTCTCCTTTTCGCCTTTCTCTCTACGACTTTTTCAGAGAAACCAACAAACATGTATCTCCTCGGTGTCTGTCTGTCAGTCTCTTTCTGGGAGAGAAGAAAAAAGGGAAAGTAGTTTCCTCTCTCCTGATAGCCAAGCCAGAGGAATCAAGATTCTTGAAACAGAATCTATTCTCTCTCCGGTACAGAGTTCCACATCCTCCTCCTCGCCAACAAAGCGTCTTGCGAGTTAGACGGAGGAATGCCGGAGAATGACGATAACAGCAGAGAGACGGAGAGGAGAGGGCCGAAGTGTAGCTGCTGTGTGTCTGCTATTTGTTAGAATTACTTTGGCTAGATTGGATGATGGGTTGAGCTTTTGATGTTAATGTGATTGGGACTTGTAAGGAAGGATTTCTGATCTCCGGCTCTTCGGCCCTTTTTTCACTACTTTCCCTTCCGACCAAAGTATGGAATTTCTACGGAAAAACGAAGAGAATCCAGATCCAGCCACACGCTTGTGTCTTTGTATCGTTTCCTCTGCTTCAATCCCCTGTCCGCTTTTTCTTTGAGCTTGGATGGATTTGTATTTGTTTATATGGGGAAATGGGACAGGGAAGTGTCACCAATAAGGACAATCTGTTGCCTGAATGGGGAAAGTTAACACTATATGGATCTATGGATTTTGTTTCAGGGTTCGAACTGGATATCCGCCAGCTTTGTCTCGTATGGTAAGTCACTGTTTGGCCTTATATATTTATAGCCCGACTCGATAAGAATGAGTAGTTATCCTCCGTACTTACATCATCCGCACTTGGTTTTCGGTCCCTTCAGTCCTGGGGAGTTCGGGATTTGGGTGTGATGTAATCTTTAAATGCATTTGCTCTCCCATCTGTAAATTTCTAACGTTCTCTGTGTACAGCGGGGTGGTTATAGTAGGGGCCGCCCTGTGCGTAGCTATAGGGGTTCCCATCGCCCTCGAGATGCAGAGTCAGCACATGAACGGCTTCAGGCACGACCTCGTCCGCAAATTGCTCTCCGAAGTTCCTCTCATCGACGGGTAAGTTCTCAGCCGGAGATCGGGCTCTCTATATTTCTAAGATAACCTCAGAGTAGATCATGACGAGAGTGTAGATACTGCGTCCTCTCTGCAAATCGACCACTATCGCCTTACTAATCTGGCTGTAGCTCTTCCTTTCCTAAATCTGGCTCTATAATAACAGAGGAGTGAGTAAAGAGTGAAAGTAGATGGTAGATACTGAAGGTATCAAATTGCAGGATCCGGAGAAGACAAGTGGAGATTTGCCTCGCGGAGGTAGAGATTGATATCCGCCGAAATTTTTCCTGTCACTGAAGACAAGTGATAGTCAATTGGGAAATTGGAGGGGCTAATGGATCTATACTTCTTAGCCTTGTCCATATATACAAGAGGCTCCTCGGAGATGAAATTGATGAGAACCATTGGTCTAAAATATTAGCTTCTGCTGAGGCTCCACTTTTCCATTCTCCCCGTCTTTGATTCCAGCATTCTACTTAGGAATCGGTATATATAAATCCACACAGGATTTGAAAATCCCTTGTATATTACTAGAATTATTCGTACTAGAGCTAAACTACTACTACCACTTACTATAAGTGAGATCGGCCTCCTTTCCGCCGATTCCAACGTATGAAAAAGGGGGACTAAGATTTCTCCCCATAAATGGTCCCAATACGTTACTTTTTCCGGAAGATTTGACACAGTTCGTCAGCTAGGACTTAGGATTCCCTTCCTCTGGCATTCAATTCCCTTCCCAGTCAACCTCAGCCTTCTTGAGCCAGACCAACAGATTCGGCTCTCCATTTCCACCCACTTTTTATTCCATTTTCTGTAACAAAAATATGATCATACCCAAGACCCGGGTCCAGGCTAAGTAAGTTAGTGTACTATGTAGTAGTAGTAGTAGTAACCATGTTCGTGTTCCGTACATGTGTAGCCCATCTTTTCCAGCCTCCTCTCTCTTCCTTACAGGATATAGGGGGCTTAGTTTTCGGGAGCTAATACAGCCTTTAGCTAAACCTAGTGGGGCATTAGTGGCTGTTGAAATAACAAGGAGAAAGGAGGGAGAATAAGTTTTGTTAGCCAAAGCCTAGCTGATCTACGAGTTGGAAAGGGTAAAGAGAAAAGGCCGTTAGTCTCCTCTCCTCCGCCGACTTTCTCCCAAGAACTTTCTCCACTTTGACTTTTAGAATTTCAACTCCTGTTTTATGTATGCTTGGCTGGGAATGGTAATACGGATTGTTCCGGGAATACCTACTTCCAATGTACTCTCCTACACACCAGAGAAGGACCTTTGTATGCTGGGAGGTGAATGGTGAAAGGTTCCTCTCGTTCTATAGATAACTCCATTCCAGCATTAGGGAGGAAGGGAGCCGGGCCCGAGTGTACCAGTTAAAGTTAGATATATTAGGGAAAGGTGAAAGAACATTATATACACAAGGAACCAACTGCCGCCAACAAATTCACATTATTGACTCTTTCCTTGAAGAAACGGCGACTCAATTTCTATAAGTTCTGAGAGAAGAGTAACCAGGAACAGTCTACTCTCCCTCTTCCTAGTTCCCTGTTAAGATGTTTTCGGATCACTAGATTCAAGATTCCCGTTTTTTTTTGAGGGCACTCCCGTGGACGAATAATCGATCCCAATCTCTATTATAATGGCAGGACAAACTGGCCAAACTTCTTCTTTTAGCAATTGAGATCTTTTCTCTTGCTTCCCACAATCTCTCTCTCTCTCTCTTGCTTGGAGAGAATCTGCTCTGGATTTGAGATCCAGTAGCAGGAACTTTACTACAGCTTGCCTGTACAGACTCAAGTATGTATTTAGAAAATCCCCATTACGCTCAGAGCAGAGATGTGGATATGGATGGTGGAGGAGATTGAGTTTTTGAAGAAAACTTTGAAACAATATTCTTGTTATAATAGGAGAGTAAGTTAATAGAACGGGATTGTATTGTTCTTGTTGGTGGGAGAAGGAGAGGTGTATATAGGAATAGACGCATTGGGACTCTGTATTCTTCACATAATTTCTCCTCGAGGTGGACTAAAAACGGGAGTTAGTTGCTCAAATATTTAGCCCTTGGGTGCCCTTTGAAGGAAATAGGCAATACATGGCACATTACTACACGGGAGAAGAGAAAGTACAGCCCGTAACTTTCCCTAACTGACTTTCAAGTCAAGTCTGGGAAAGTAAATCCTCCCTCGATCCGAGACCAAGTCACAAGAATAGGGATGTTGAATGTAGTGTGACGAGGATGTGATGAAAAGTAGGTAAGTCATAGTTTGTTCAAAAAAGAAACATTTTCAGAAGTTAAGGGAACAATGGGTCTGTATTTAGTAGACCATTTGACTTCTGTGTTACACCCGGAACATTGAAAAGCTTTCAAAACTTTCCCTAATATTTCTGCCTGCCGATGGCCATTCACAAAAGCTGTGATTGCTCTTACTAGGCAGGACACCGTTACGGTTATAGGCAGTCAGTATCGAGGAATGGGATCAGGAAAGCGAAATCGGTTCGAGTTTAGCCCTTTCGCCGTTCCTTTGTCACAATCGGTTGTGTCAGAACCAATCCGAGCGCTCCATATACGCGTCTACCCTATAATATCCTTAACGGACTAGAATATCTTCTCGAAGAGAAACAGGACAATTTCGAAGATGTACGCGGAGAAGGAACTTAACCCCAGAGTCAGTGCCGAGGTATTTATATGGGGTTAAATCGTGAGAAAGAATGCTGATTTAGCTGAAATGCAATATCTTTGATCTCCTGTTCTCAGATAAGTTCTGGAGAAACAGGCGTAACAGCTGCTGGTCTGTACGAATCCTTCAGAATAATATTTGTACGGTTGATTGAATAATTGGTTCCGAAGTAGGAGTAGAAGCAGCTGAATAAACGATGTTCTGATTCCAGCACCACTGCCCAATCTTCAAAGGTTAAGGGGTCAGAATTAATTCAAAAAGGTTAAGCCGTAGATTGGAAGGAGATGCGTACGGTTATGCTTCTCAACTCCTAGGCCTGGGGTAGAGATTTGGCCAAGTCTTCCTCTTCCTCGAGGAACTGTAAATCAATTAAAAGGATTTCTGGCCCGGCAACAGTCTCCTTTGTCAACCGGATTCATTGAGGCATTGAGACAACACTGATAAGACAACCACAACCTTCCCCCTAATCACATTAAAACCCTCTCTGACTTAACAAGAAGAAAGGAGAGGGGAAGAGAGTATCAAAGAGTGGAGACTTGTGGACCAGGATTTTGGGACTTGTCCATTAACCCTCCGATGTGCCCAAAATCTCAATTCACCTCTCTCCCCTTCTCCTCCATAACCGTCCTGGTCTTAAAGGAGTCAATAGGAACTTATTCATTCATTTGCATTAAAAAGATCCCACTTCCGCCCTCAGAATTTTAATTAGGGAACCTTTAAAAAGAAAGTGTGTCTTTGCCGAGGGAGAGATGTTCATTAAGTCACCCGGCTTCTCACTCCATTATTATTATAGTCCCTTCCCAGCCAGTAGAGTTTTGAATAGTTCTGCATATACAAATAGTATGTATAATATAATGTAATAATAAACGGAGCCGCCGAGGTCAGGTCGGTGGTGGTGGATTTGTTGGAATGACTGGAAAATGTATAATAACTCTGTTCTCTTATCTCGGGATGCCTTTCCCCTTGTAGACATAATGATCTGGCATGGAACCTCCGAAAGTTTCTCCAAAATCAGATACGGGACCTCAACTTCGACTCCGACCTCAGACAGGTAGGGTGAACCAATGGCTCTCTGTCGGGATTTAATTGTTTTGATACTAACTTTCCCCCCAAGTTAATTGTTTCCTTCTCTTTGTGGCTTTCTTTGCAGTACGAGCCGTTTGCCGGGAGTGCTTGGTCCCACACTGATCTTATCCGACTGAGGGAAGGAGGAGTAGGTGCTCAGGTAGTTTACCATTTTTACCAATTACCGCTGACACTATCGGGAGGCTAATTCCGTCTTGAACCCTCCATTTTGTAAAATTTCAGCTCTGGTCTGCCTATGTGCCATGTTCAGCTCAACACCTTGATGCGGTTCAGGTAGCCGTGGAACAAATTGATGTGATTCGACGGCTCGTGGAAAAGTACCCCGACTACCTCCGTCTTGTTTCCACTGTAGAAGGTAAGAGGTTTTTTTCTCTCTCAAGAAGTCTTCTAAAGTTTGACCCAAAAGTACCTGCAAATAAATCCCCATTGATTCCGAAACCCCTTCCTCTAGGTTAGTCCAGGTAGAGTAAAGACAGTTTGTTCCACCTTATCCTTGTACTTTCCCCAGACTCTCCTCATTCTGTACATGGACGAACTGGTCTCGGGAAGCGAAGGCTTTCTCTTTTAACTTTTAAGGCTACCAATGAAAATCCTCCGGAGCTGGAGGAAAGCTAATTCCAGTTCGGTTGGCTGGATATATGAGATGGTGGTGGTGGTGGCCGTGTGTAGGTAGGTGAGATACCATGCATTATAAAAGGGATCTAAAATCCGAAAAAGTTAAAGCCAGCTCCACTCAACTAAAAGTTGGTCCCGATTCACCTTCAAAGAATTTCCTCTCTCGTCTTTCACCCTGCCTTTTCGACTAAGGGACTGCTCATGTAAACTTCGCCAGTCCACCTTAAGAATTCTAATAGGATTGAGAATTCTCTATCTGCTCTTGGAAATCTGCATATTTTACCAAATATTATTACATTATATCTTCCAAATCCAGGGGGTAGGAATTGAGCCTAGTCAGCATTGGAGGTGGTTGAACCAGTTTACCGGGAAGCAGCAACACAGAGGACCAAGTAAATATATTCTTAGCGATGGTGATGGTTCCTTAGCTTTGCTGATGTCACTACAAGAGATCCGTCCTATCGGCCCACCGGAGAAAGTAATTCATGCATAAGCTGCTACTAGTCTTTTGCGGGAAATGCTGAAGGGGAAAGTGGCTGTGGAAATCCGCTTAACGGACCATTCTTCCCTAAAACGGAATGTCAAAAGGTCGATAGACTTAGGTATATTGAGATGAGCCTTTGAATGCATATTATTCCTCTTCATCCTCTTTATTCAGCTGGAACTTTCATCACATTTCCCTAAACTACTAACAATCTGCTTTGGCCACCACCAAAACAACCAGTTCCTCGTCCAAGAATCAAGTCTAACGACCTAGCAGAAAAATTTGAAGGTCACTTCAAATTTAACTTTCAACTACTTTCCACCCAAGAGTAAAACTTTGTCAAGTTTGGGCTATTGCAACCGTAGTGGCTGTTCACGAGAACAGGGGTTTGTGAAAAAAGTCGGAATATAAAAACACATCTTCACGAGCTGTAAACGCTGTGATTTTTTTCCAACTCAGGTATAAAGGTTTATAATTTGTGTACCACTGAAGCGGTGCAAGAGCACTTTGGTTAAGATTTTGACTGAAGATGACTTAGTTTGAGTTGGAAATGCGAAATATACTACGAGGAGTATGATTTGAGTCAAAAGAAAAGTTAGCTTGGAATAAGTTAGTTAAGTCATGTAGATTGTGACAAGTTGACAAGAAAAAGCTGAAGATTTTGTTAGAATATATAAGTATATATATATATATATATAGAAAGATTCTACATTCTCGAATAGAATCCGAGATCGGATAGTCACCAGTCTTCCTAGCAGCCCTGGGCACTTGGGAACTTCCCATACGTATTATTGTCATCATCCATCCCCAACACCCTTGCCTCACTGACTGAGGACAAAAAGTTTTGACTTTGACGAGCCTTCCGCCTTTGAAGAGGAATTTCCCCCTAACCTTGTTGAAAACATGTCATCGTCAACTCACAAAGATTTACAGACACGGAAGCACCTTTATTGGCTCTTCCACATTTTTCAAGGATTTGCATACGTTTTTCCCTATCGCTTTTCAACAGAGGTTTAGACTTTTTAAACATTCTTCGCGTGCTACGGTGCCCTTATTTAAAGAAAGACATCTTGCAT
The DNA here is from genome assembly GCA_906901685.1 of Desoria tigrina. Lineage (NCBI taxonomy): Eukaryota > Metazoa > Arthropoda > Collembola > Entomobryomorpha > Isotomidae > Desoria > Desoria tigrina. The sequence continues at coordinate 5,970,603 of CAJQTU010000007.1, forward strand.
CATCATCGTCAATATCAGCTCCCAGTGGAATCTAGGGTTTCAAAATTTTGCTTACAATATTTTGAGAACAATGGAATGGGAGTAATATGTGAATGCTACAAATACCTCCCGAGCAGAAATTTGTAATCAAGCGATTCGAAATGAGAAAAGGAGAGAAGTATGGTATTTTGGAACATACAACCTCCAACATATCCTCAGAACAAGGTAGACACAATTTGAGGAAATGAGCTCATTTACTGACTTTTCTCAAGAATCCTTGTTTCCTTCAAATCCTGACAGCTCGGAGTTGATGAGTAGAAACTGCACAATCCGTCTAGGATATTCATACTCCCTCCTCACTGAGGAGAAAGGGACACAAAATAAAGGAAATTCATTTATTTTTAAATCGAATTTTCCGAGCATACAGAGCCCTGTTAAATGACACGTAAAGTTAAGGAAAATCCTCCTCTAGTAGCAGCACTACATCTCTACATCTACTTTCCTTCCCTTACTTAACAAGAAAAATTTTAACAAGTTTGAACTTTTATTCTGCCGAGGAACTCTTCAGAGAGTCGGATTACATTCTGTCCCAACTTATAGAGTTTGCGATACAGTTCATCACGTCTTTCACACATCCGCACAACGCATCCACAAAACTATCAATTTCCTCAGATTGACAAAAGGAAAATGATAGGAGAGAGGACGGCTCCTTCTGTTCCAGATATTTTGGCAACACTTTATCCCAAGGAATAAGGGATAAGTTGGGATTGAGACTTTGAAATCCGATGGCTCAAAGGATAGATCGGTAGTGGACTTGATCCGGAATCGTATACGTAGTTACTCTCGTCGTAATAGGAAGAATAAGGAGAGAATCCCCCTGGGAGCTTTGGGATCATACTTTCTCAATACTTCTCTCTCCACCAATCCATAGATTCATGAGCTTCATTTCAAGGGAACAAATAATATATGTAACACGATCTAACAATCTATCAGACTTACAACCACCATCTCCTAAGGCTACAGCCTCGAATTGGCAGAGAGGGCCCTTTGGTTGGACCAAGACCCGCATGAAATCCGATCTCTGAGCCCCGTTTTAAAAGAATGTTCGGCATCTTCAACTTTCTCAACCACTTTTCTCTGTGGCAGTAATCATCCATCTGACCAAATCCTTCCGCTTGAAATCGATGCAGTTGAGCAAATAGGGTTTTATTCTCCGAATCTCAACCAAATAGTAAAAGAAGGGCTGTATCAGCTAGGATATGATGACATATTGATACAGACGGAACTGAGCGTCTCCACCTTGATAAACGCACATTAGACTGATAGATGAGTTGGATAAGTTTGGCTTAGTCTTGCCCTTCTTTCTGTTACTCTGTATTCTACGGAACGTATGTAGGCACAAGGGCTTTACCTTAAAATATTTATAAAGCTTACGTTTACCCTTTTTCATCCATAAGTTGGGAGGGAATTGACGCAGGTCATAGGGCAGAGGACTCAATCACTCCGTCTCCTCTCTCCTCTGGGAATTGGTCCTCTGAACGTCCTCCTCCTCTCAGGGGATTCAATTTAAGAAGAAATTCTAACAGATTGAATGGACATTTGATACGTTTTTCCCTTCACTTTAAAAAAAACTTCTCATCTTCCTCCTTGTATCAAATCCCGGAAGGGTTGCCTCCGTATCTATATTATATATGGACTTGTGGGAATTCGTAACTTTCCCTCCCGAACTGACGAAGTTGGAAAGTACAAAGTCTTTGAAGCGTCTTGGGGAAGAGGACCGTTATCGGGTTTTATTGCACATATATTACGGAGATTGGGGAAGATATCTTTGTAGGTTGATAACATAACTGTTTTAACTATACAGGAGACAGGACTACGAGCTACGGAGAGGGCCTGTTTTCATCAGATTCTTCTGTCAGACATAAATGATATGGGGCCCTTCCATTAAGATCTTAAAGTAGGCTATATACACACTTATAAGAGGAGTCTCTGTGTAGTCATTAAGCATTAATGAAGCCCATGAGCTCTTCCTCCTAGAGGGAAAGTAGATCGAGTAACACGCTTTTGCCCTCTGATCTCTCTAATTGAGTTGTAAATTGGTCCATTTGTGTATTATGTTTAAGTATACTACTCTCCTCTGTAGCTCTACAACTACTCCAAGTATGAGTTCGTTAGGGAAATACAGACTATTCCCCAAGGGGAAATCCTCGCCATGTCGATGTCGGCAAGTATAGGAGTGGTGGTGGTGGTGGTGGTTCTGGAGTGGAGGAGAGGCTATGTTTATATAGATGTAAAAATAAATGTTGAGAAACTTTCTCAGTATTTCTCCCAAGAAAGTAGTGTGTTGTATCTTTTTGGAATGCTAATGAATCCCGACTTGTTCGAAATCCAAACTCCTGCCTATCACCCCATTCCCTTTAACTATCCTTCTCCCCTTGCTCTTTATACAATAAAGTTCATTGAATGCCCTTGTAAATAAGAGGAGCGGAATTAATGGTCTGTTGTGTATATATTCTATTGAATTAATTGTAACAGAGGTGGAGAAAGCCCATCGAGAAAGACGGATCGCGAGCCTGATTGGAGTTGAAGGAGGTCATGCAATTGGGAACAGTTTAGCCGTCTTACGGATGCTCTACGCCTTGGGTGCCCGGTATCTCACCCTCACCCACAACTGCAATACTCCCTGGTTAGTTATTCCACCTAATTAGACTCACAAAACGGGACATGAATCTTCCCCGACCCTACTGTTTGTAAACATTACAGAGAAACACTTTAAATACATCTCCATACATTTAGCCTACGCATTGGCCAATCTATTATTCCTCAAAAAACGGGATGGAAAATAACCCTTTCCCGTGCGTGCATCTGGTTCTTAGATCCCTAAAGTTTTGTCTTTGTTTTTTTCGGTGATGATAAGCCTAGAGCCTTGTAAACATAACAAAGTAACTTTTTTGGTGAAAGGACAAAGGGAAATAGTTAGTGGTCCTATGCCTTCTGCTTGCAGAACGTACTTCCCTGTGTATTTATACTGTCCTCTCTGCTCCTATTTTGGGAATTATTTGATAATAGATGTGGCCTGTTTCTTTTCAATATCAGGACAGAGACTGGAATAGGAGAATAATAGAAAAGTCGTGAGGGGAGAAGGTACAACAATGGCAGAGAAAGTTGAGACACAGTCTGATAGCTGGTTCTTGGCTCGTATTATGCGATTTGATATAATACATTCACTATTGCGAAATTACAATGGACATGAACTCAAGATACTCTTATGCATTAGCACGATCTCCTTCATTATGTTTATGTCCCTGTACGAACAAGAACGAACATTTTCCTAATTACCATCGGGACTTTGTTCCTGGGCAGTTGACACAGCTTTAGGAACTACAACCTATAGTATCTCTACAATTCCACATATGTATCCAGCCCCTTGCACGCTTTATATGCTTTTTAAGGTTCTATTTATCAAGTTGACGTGGAGGAATTCGGCAGAGAAGCTGTTCCTACGAATTTAGTTCCATATAGGTTTAGTACCTAGCAGAAGCTACCGTTCCTCCGCTCTATAGATGGTTTGGAAGATTAGAATGGATGTTGTTGGACTAGTTGGATCCTGCTGTTGGTTCTTGTTGGTTCTGGACTTCGAGAGCCTTTTGTACTCCTTCCCTGGACTCCATACGTGCAGATAATGTAACGGTATAAGGGAACTCATATAGCCTCTTTCCCCGTCTAACTTCCATATTCGAAGAGATGGAAGGCTCTTGGGAAATCAGACGGGCCGAAAATGGAGTAGGTTTGAATGAATGAATGAATATATAGGGTCTCTGCCTGTTTGTATCGCCAAATGCCCAAAGTCCCGTCTCCTCTAACCCCTTCCTTATTCTCCGACCGGCTTGATTTCTTTTACTTTCCTCTACACAGCCTCCCTTTCTCCCGTTTCTATTTCTATTTCGATTATGCCCCACTATTTCTCCACCATTACACAAGAGGAGCAGGAGGACATAACTGTGAAACGATATTTATTTTAGACTTTAAAAAAACAAGAAGCCTATTGAATCCCTCTGTACAAGTTCGAAAGTTCCACCTAATAATGTAGAAAAAGCTCTGTCCCATTCCTCCTGCTTGTAACGTGTCCGCTGCTCCGAAATTTCTATTTCAAAGTCTCAAGTCAAGGGAAGAAAACCCGAAGTAATTCTTATTATTCTCCTGAGCCAGCTCGAGGAGGGATTGTCCCATTGGAGGCTGCCAAGGAATATAGAAGAGGAAGTCAAGTAATGCCAAGTCGAGGCAAACTGGCCTCCTGTAATGTGTATAGGAGCAGCTTAAAGCTCGGAGTTGGCCATCTCATTTACTAGGCTCCTGTGCTCTCTCCAGTCCCTCGTCAACCATCAAACATCAACAAGAGGAACAATAGCCGTCCCTTTCTACTTTCTCCTCCTTTGCATTCATTCTCGGTTCCTTGCAATTTTTTTGTCTCAATTCGCATTCATGAGGGGAAAAATTGGCCATATGTTTTGTCATCTTTGTCCCTGGCATAATAATAACAATAATAATAATCAGGCATACAAATCTTATATAAATGTTGAGGGAAAGGCTCCAGGATCTCCTATTTCCCTCCATTGTTAGCCTCTATAATGAAGAAGAGATGGAAATGGAGAGAGTTTCTTTTCCTGATGTATTGCTCCGCTTTCACTTCCTCTCATCCATTGTCTTGTCAAGGGACTTAAAAACCGTGGGCCTGTTGTGTCTCGGACAGCTATTATTCTTCACAACTCATTAGAATCTCTCCCTCTCCTCTCTGGCTTGCTGATTGTTGATTGTTGATGCCGTTGGATGTTGAAGTTGAAGCACAGAGACTTTAGAATGTCCTCTATCTCTCTCTTGAAAATTCTTAGAGAGAAAGGCAGAGATGGATATCCCGAATATGAATATCTTTTGTGAAAAGACATATTATTATCATTTTCCTCTGTCCTGTTCCTTGATTTGGAAGAGTGATATTCCAGCCTTTCTCGTCACAATAGCAGGTTACTTTCTCGATGTGAAGCTAAATATAGAGAAAGCTGTAAATTGTATGGTTTGGTAGAGGTATCTTACTTTACTCCCTTTCATCACTTCGAGAGAGAGAGAGAGAGAGTGTTTGAAAAGACTGGAAAACTTGTCTTAAGAAATGGGGAAATGTGGATTGTTCTTGGAGGAAGAAGAGCTGAAATGGCTCCAACTGCCTCTGTTCCCAATGGAAGCAGAAATGTAAAAGAGTTTTATAGAAGAGCGTTAGATTTTGATATTCAGGACACGGGGATGAGGAAGAGAGAGACTATTATTCTCATATAGTTTCCCAGCTTTAGTCAGCCCACCTCAAATATTAATTAATCAAATTTCATATTCTACTTCCTTCATCTCCACCCAGAGACGTTTTAACGTCTCGAGTTGGAAATCTTTTATTCCAGCCTTTATAGCTCCTCTCTCGACTTCTGCATTCTACATTTCATCTACAAAGAGTCTCCTAGTTCTATATATAGATTTAGAGACAGAGAGAGGATATAGCTGATTGTGAAGAACCAGGTAGTTAGTTCTGTCGACAAGGCAATATCTAATTTGGAAGGTTCCTTGAAGGTAATCCTGACTCAGATCAAAGTTTCTTTGTAAGCTTTTTTCCACACGATACACACGAAAAGAGAACCAATACGAAGTTTCCTTCCTCCAACAGCTCCTCGTATTTTACTTCCCAAAATCCGACATTAACATTCATATAGATGGCTTAATAAATCGTTAGGAAGGTTTTGTGATATGCCCTGTAATACATGTTTGAACTAGTAGTTAAAGAAAAGTTTAATTAGCTGAGGCTAGAACCTCTCTGAATAACTAACGGATTTTGATTCCTTCACGGTAAGAGGAAAATCTCTAATTTCCTAAAAACCTACTCAAAGATCATCTTATTCGAGATTGGAGACAGGGTAGAAAGCGAGTGGATGATTTTAGGACGAGAGAGATCAATGTCTGTAAGCAATTTTGCTAGCTTCACCATCCGTTTGGTCTAGTTCTCGCTGTACAATTCAACAAACTTCATTTACTTAGAAGTTTCGAGTTTGTTCTACAGTAGTTTTGCTGAGTCGGGGATTGTAAAGAACACAACTCATTGTTTACTAGATTTTACTTTGAAATTTTGAAATCTACATCCGACTTCGAGCTTTGGAGGATTTATTTATATTAAATGGAAGGAGTTACATCCATGGTTGATGCTACATAGAGAGAGAGAGATCCATGAATGCAAATAGGAAGTAGGTTGTTAATGAGTAACGAACGTTAAAGAACAGGGAGCTCGACTCCCTCTCCCTCTCTATTAATTTAATTCTATAGACAGTTCAATTACTATTCCTCCCCGGAGTATACTCCAGATTAAATGGCTCCGTAAACTCATTAAAACTTATCAAGTAGACCACACAGGCCCTACAGACAATGTGACCAAAAATACACACATGAGGGGAGATGTGTTTAGATTTTAGATACGGAATACACTGCGAAGAGCTCGTTCTCTAATTTTCAACACAATTACAGAATTACCTACGATTTAGCATACGATATAGATGGGAGAGGATAGGCCTTAGAACTAGCTTTCTCTTCCGTTTATCCTGTTTATATTTAAACCGAGAGAACATGGTCTCTAGTCTCTAATATTTAATCGATAATGATGTATGGTTTTAATAGTAATTATCTACGTACTTCCCATATTCAATGTACAGGGAAAGGCTGAAAGGACGTTTGACTTTTATTAGGAACTGACTCAAGTACTCGCCCATAAGGGACCCATTAGTAATAATGATGACAGATCGATTTACAAATTTAGGATATGATTTCATCTGAAATTTCATATGCACTCAGCTACTCCAAATCAGACTTACTATAAGTACTACCTTATGCGATGATTTTGAGTCCGATTATGTTTAGAATTTCAACTATATTGTCGAAAAATCTGTTAATCCTGCTAACGAGCTTGTTTTTGGAGTACAAGTGTATTGTCTTTCTCCTTGGTTCTATTTTAAGCTTTCTCCTCTCTTCTTGATATCTGCTGTCTAGAAAGTTGCGTGTTCAGCTCCACAAGGGATTTGATTCAACTTACGAAAAGGCAACGAAGCAAATGTTAATTCAAAAATTCGAAATCTGAAACAGTCATTTTGTATAACTTTCGTCCATGAAATATTTTAGTATGGTGTATGGCATTCACTACCACCACATGTATAGAGAGATTATTAGTAGATTGAATGAATGAATCTTGGGAATCTCGGCCCAACATCCAAAATGGACGGAATTAAGCTACCCTCTTGAGATGTAGATAAAATGTATTTTATGAAGTGCTCAGGCCCTGGAACCCAGTTGACTTTGACTTTTGTGTTCGATGTGAATGATGATAATTGTAAATGGAAGCCTCTTTCGTGGCTATTTTCTGTTGGTTTCCCCAATTTTGAGAGGAATGAAAAGGCCAAGTGTTTTCATCTCTTCCATTCACATCTCACATAATACCATGTAACAAGGTTCAAACCTTGCCAATGTGTTAGATTCCGAAATTAGAGTATACTGCACGCAACCAGCAGAACCAAAAGCCTGGCATTATGATTATAGGAATATATTAGGAGGAACTAACACACAGATGAGCCGTAGTTAATGTGTGCAACTAACAAACAACAACAGATTACTTTCACTCTACTTGCTCCCCCACTTTTAAAGGACTATATAGCCACTGTTCCAACTCCCTACTAAACGGCCATGAACTTTTACCCACGAGGGGTTAATCAATACACGGTTAAGGGCAACTGCTCAAACATAATAATACAATACAGATGCTGCCAAGTACGTAGGCAAAATATTCGTATAGTATGTTTGGGATAGGTACTAATAAGCAACTTTCTTTTGTCCTATCAAACCATTACCTTGCAAATATTTTTAGTATCGCAGTAATATTATAAAACTGCAAGAAGATTCCTATTGTACCGACATCCTGACTAGTTTTTAAATAACACTTTCCCTCAACTTTGCGAGCTGTGGTATTCACACTTACATACTTTCTCCTGGCATGCTTGTACACATTTTTGAAAGGGTATTACTAACTGATAGCTACATTTCACATTACAGAAGAACAGTTACATTAACAAATTAACAGTCCTATATCTATACATCCAGAAAGCTTGGCACAGCCTGGGTGACTTGCAATAAGACATTATAATAAAAACAAGCTTTCGATCTGATTTAATCCTACAGGGCGGACTCGGCTTCTTCCGAAAACTACTTACCCGAACGTGGTGGCCTTACAGAATTTGGAAAGGTATGTTAATATTATTTTAACTTTTTTATACTATACGCTATTTCTACTATAGGATAATTCCTCTTTTACATCCCACTTACCCGAAAACGTGACTAGTTATTTTATTTGACTGAACTTCCTCAAAAGTGTTAAAAGCATCAGATTCAACAGTAACTACTAATGGAAGAGGTTTCAAATATACAAATAGAAGGAGAATTTAATGTGCTTAAGATTAGAAATGCATGGGAGATCGGGATTGGCAGTTTCTCAGCGGATATTCCTTCTAAATGTATAGTATTAGGTGAAGGAGCTTGTTGATAAATCTCGCTACAGTGGCCCAGTTTCTTTCCACTTGGTTGGAAGATCCAACATCTAAGTGATTTCCCTTAGAAGTAGAATCCATTCATCGATTTCTCCCTTCAGTCACTCACTTTCGAGTCAATAGTACATCAGACCAGAAGAAGGGTTCAGAAAATAATAGATTCAAAATCGAGTGAACAAGAATCAAGAGCGTGTAGTAAGAGGATGGGAATGTGTACATTTCCTCGCGGTTCTCAAACCTACGTCCCGTGAAATAAGGTCAACTAGCCATGAATCTACAGACTTGATATGAAAGTCTAATTCTCTGTCTCTCTATTCTTCTTTCACCACTTTCTCCAGCCTCTGTACACTTTCTCCTCGATTCTTGATCAAATTTACTCCCATTAACTCGAATAATTCCGGGAATATAGACGGAAAATATATATTCGATCATGTTACATCCGCTTTAACTTTAAGATTGGAATTGAAATAGCAAGTAAAAATTATCATCCGTACTAATTTCGGCTGCGAGCATTAAATAGCAAAGATGTTTCAATTTTCCCCCAAGCACTTTCAATTTCCTTTGTTGTCTCAGAACTCTAGTCAATCTAAATGCAAAATCCTTGGAATTTTACTTGAAACCAGAGGGAATCATGTGAAGGTTAAATGTATTATACAATACCCTCAGCCTTGAGCCCTTTAATCTGGAACATACAATGTGTATAATTTGAACTCGAATCTGGAAACATGCATATTTTATCGACCCAGAAAGAAAACTACCGTAGATATTGGAATAACTCCCCGGGATAAGTCGCTGTCTCAAACCCTGTGGTATATGGGTTATCGGGAGTGAGTTATTTTGATTGGGGACTTATTTCAGTATTTACAGTAGGTTCTTCTTTGAAGGAACAACGATTCGAGAGTGAAGAGAAAGTGGAATCCAAACCCGAGCTCACAGTTGTGAAAGATGGATGGAGAGTTAGAAGTGATTATTGATAGATGAGTCATGATGAATGCCTTCTTCAAGATGAGAAATATATATTTTCTTCCCTTCATTCTTTAAGAGTCAAAGCAACAACTGCGGAGGTCCTAAGAATCCTAACCCAAAAAGTCCAAGTCCGTCCAACATCTCATCCCAAACTTCGAATGTATGATATTGATATGTTGAAGATATGTTCATGATTTCTCATCCCTGCTTCCTACAGCCTGTATCTACTTTATTTTCCTTGAGAAGGAATCCTTTGCTAAACTTTCCCCGTCCTCTCTCTATAGATAGGGAACGTATAAGTCGAGGCTGAGGATTGTAAAGAAAGTTGGAAAGAGAGCCAGAGGGGAAGAATATGGACAGATTTATGAGAAAGGCAGATGTACAAACCTCAAATATGTTTGGTGGGCCCAGAGTCCAGAGAATAATAAGAGATAGTTTCATTCTGTCAGGGAGAGAAGAGATACTTTCAAATTGTCTGCCTCTGTCTGTGTCTGCTTTCTCCAAGGTTCCAACAAGCCCCATACGCCCTATATAATCTTACCACCACCTATATTTATAAGCCAAAAAATATATAAAGAAACCACTAATGCTATAGAAAGGCCATACAATTGCACACACATAGTTTCTCAGCTTCAGGAGTCAGAAAGTTTGCGGCTGCCATTCCAGTCAGTTCCGAAGATTCGGGGGCTGTAAGGTTCTAAGGTCGATATATAGAGAAGAGGGAACGTTGAAGAGATTTATCAAAATCAGCTACCACTTCTCAAAGAAGAGATTCTCTTGTATCTCTCATGAAAACATTCGAGAGGACTTCTTAAACCTTTAGGCAAAGTTTCCTCCGTTTTTTACAATTCTTTACATTATGATTACAAAACCTCTCTCTTTACGTACGCATTTTTTTGTGTGTGGAAACCCGACATGACCCTTTACTTACCTTTGGTTAGCGGTGAGTATTTTTCTAAGACTTCTCCTAGTCGATGGGAACCGAAGTAAACGGGCCTGTAGCCCTATTACGGCTTTCACAGCTCCTTGAGGTTTCCTTAATAAAAGAGTAGTATCCTTTGTCACGAGCCCGAAGTAAAGTTTGAAGTTGTGAAGGTGTGAAAAATGGGCTGGAAATTGCAGAGAGGTTACACTTTCCCTGTCCCTTGTTGCATATTATTATGGAGGTGCAGTTGGTTGGCCTGTAAAACTTTCTTCTCCGTAAACATCCATTTCATGAATTTTTTAAAACAACACCCGTTCCTCTCATGAATCAGTCAGAATGCGGTAGACCTATTAGCAGTGCCTTTTTCGGGTTGTATTGTGGTAGCATATGCTTTACATCAGTATGGAAAGACTACTAGTAGTGTCCAATATGGTTTTAGAATGGGGATATTTAAATATCCTTACAAGAGAAGAGGCTCCGAGAAGGGAGTCAAGGCGTAATTTGATGCATGTAAAATTTAATGGGACTTCATGCATTATTCCTCGCTGTATGGCTCATAGACGGGAAAAAATGTATTTAAATTTTCATAAAAACATAATAAACTGAAGGAGCCGACACGGGCGGAGATATGCCCCGTGTTACTATCCCTTTATATATGAATGTCTTTAATATGTTGTGTCTGGTTGGATATGGAGAAAATATGAACTCCCCGACTGACTACAGCTCTTTTGAATGTGTCCTTTGTTTAGTTGGTGGTGCTGGAGATGAATCGATTAGGGATGATAGTGGACTTGGCCCATGTGAGTGTGGCCACGATGAAAGATGCCTTACAAGTCTCAAGAGCTCCGGTGATATTTTCTCATAGTGCTGCCTCAGCCCTTTGTAATCATTCTCGTAATGTACCTGACGACGTTCTTAAACTGGTTGTAAGTCATTCTCTCTTCAGCTCTATTATAATACCATAATATCCCCTAGTATCTCTGGAGGAATTTATTATGATTTCCTTCCGTACCACCCTTACTTACTTCAGCCTAAAGATAGGACAGAATCCCTTATTTTGCTGTGTAATGTGTAATTCGTAATAAATTGTAAACCATTTCATGGATCGTGTTCATAGTTCATCCATGAACCAGGCAATATATATAGAGAGACTTCCTAACTTCTTCGAATCTTGATTCTTGAAAGACAAGGCTGGAGAATAATAATATATGTAGGCCGTTCAAGTAGAAAAGTAGACATTTTCGTGGCTGGGTGAACCCACATCCTAGCGCGCCACCACCACCGCGATAAGGAAGTAGTTGGAACGAAAACCAATTCAAAGTCTTGCCGATGTATGTAACGTTGTAACTGGGGATGAATAATGTAAACTGTAATCATTCCAGGCTGAGAAAGGAGGAGTAGTCATGGTCTCATTTTATAATGTCTTTGTTGCCTGCAATGAGACTGCAACTATTCAAGATGTCATTGGTAAGGAGGACAGACGTACACACTTTCACATGCTTCATTTCTTATTTATCATTCCTTCCTGTCATGAATAAAATATCCCTTTCCGAGCCTCTATAAGTACCTTCCCCCCTGGACCTAGCCAAGGCAAGGGCTTTAAATTCAGAGGGCGTAGGTATCCCTTCGATACATACGGACCAAGTCTGTGGTTGGTGAGACTGGGCTTTTGCCTTGGGTATGTCTATATCTCGTTTAAGGCAGTCGACTTCCGTACCACCGACCAAAGATTTCAAAGGAATGATAAATGAGATTTATGATCTACAGATTTCTTGTTTTGATTCCCGTACTTTGACTTGTTATAAATTTCATGCGGATTTCCTCCTGGTTTCTAGCTCATATCCAACACATTCGGGGAGTTGCTGGTGTTGATCATGTTGGGATCGGTGCCGGATTTGACGGGATTAATTTGTGAGTTGATGGAACGTCTATCTTTTAATTTAAGTACAATCTACTTCCATTCCGGGAGATTGCTTTCTTCGATTTATAATCCTCCGTGATGGGAGTATTTCTCGACTTATTTGTTCAAGGGAGTTTGCTCTGCTTTCTCTCAGCGGATTTGTTTAGAACCCGTCTCGTTGAGAGGCTTATTTCTATCTTTAATTATCTCAGAATTTTAATGCAACTTTTTGAGAGTTTCGGTTAAGGATTTTTACTTAGGACTAAAGGCCGATTATGTGTTCGATATCTCGTGCGTCATTACAATTCAAGGACGTTACTTAGGTAGACTTAAACGTACAACTTGTCTTTGATTTTTCGAATTAAATTTATTTCCAAGTATACATAAGTCATCGGCCTTGAAAAACCTTTTAGAATTCCAGACGAAGAGGGGCGGTTTACAAGTAATCCCAAAAAGCTTTAAGCAAACCGTCTCCTCACGGGCAAAACGGCTGAAGAATGTCCGTCAAAGTTGTCCAGTTTTGTTGAAGGTTGTTGAAGTAAGTCGTCGGAATGTATTACAATTTTGGTTTCATCCATCTGTACTTAATTCTTGTAGTGTGCCGACGGGGCTGGAAGACGTGTCGACTTACCCGAACCTCATAGAAGCCCTGCTAAAAGACAAAACATGGACAGAACTGGATTTGAAGAAGCTGATAGGGATCAATTTTTTACGAGTTTTCCGTCAGGTAGAATCGGTAAGCCCCAGTCACTTTCTCCCTTCTTTATTTCCTTTCTCCAAGACCCCGTCCCTTTCACCCGAATGGATCCCCCTTCACTTTTCATCTTCTCTGGGTTCACATCCCTCCTCACCCGCCTATTATACAGATCAGAGAGAGAAGTCTATATATAGATAGACATGTATGCTTACAATGCAGGAATATACTGTTGTATATCACCATATAAATCCTCCGGGGAAGATGAGATTGCAATGATCGAATTCCCTGTATTTTAAGTAACGGGGATGGGACCTTATTCCGGGGGCTTTATTTTATTATAAAAACAGGAATGCTAGAATCTAGATTTAAGTTCCTTAGGCCCACCGCCCTCTCCCTTCATATCAAATATCAAGCCAGGCATTTTGATATTTCTTTTTCTCTGAAGAAGGAATTCTTCCGTGTTCTAATGGTGTCATTCAATTTATACCGATTTTTTTTCTATCTCCTCCTCCAACATTGACTTTTATCAATAGAATAGGCCCATATCACCAACCCTATCTTTCCCAATGTATTACATCACACTTAGACTCACACTCAGAGAGACCAAGACTCGGCGGTTCACACAAAGGCGGACGAAGAATGTAGGAGGACGACGACCACCACCACCACCATCACCGACTATTCTGGTCTTCGTATTGATTCATATCGTATCTTTTTTCACACGTATCGTACAAGTACAACGGTATAGATGACAACCTGTTCTCTATTGATTCTGATTTTTGAGCCCGACTGACTTTTGTAATTTTCTCCGTGAAGAAGTTCCCTCAAAAGAGGTCTTTGGGTTACATTGTACTTTACGCATCAACTACGTGTTCATCTCTTCTGTAGTTCTTTCGACAAAAAGAAATCGAAGAATGTCTTACATCTCGGTCAAAAAGCCTATGTCTTCGTAGGGTATATTCTTAGAGTTAGGCTTCTTTCCAGCCAATTTATACACACCTCTGTGTAGATATTTTATAGTCACTCATCGTCAGACTCAAACTGACTCCCGATGACATTTGAATCACATATGTGGTTGATTCAGAAGGGTTCATCATTTTCCTGAATCAACTGAAGCGATTTGGCAGAGGCCCAGAAGTGACCAGAGTTCAATGATCGATCTCTGACACATTTTTTTAAGAATCTAAATTATTTTTAGTTTTGAATTTATTTTGATGTTGGCTAAAATTTTCTTCTGTCCGTTTGGTTTAGAATAGATGTTATGGCACAAATATGTTTTTCGCTTGAAAAATTCTATTCGCTTCCAAACGAATTAGACACATATTTGAGCTGAAATGCATTGTGTCAAATAATTCATGTTATTATCATCCTTATCAAATTTCGTATGCAAAGCACGGATAAAAAGGTGGAATTGAGTATTTTCTCATTTGTCAACTCATCCGTGACTACATTTGATCTTTGGTTCCGAAAGAAATAGGATCAGACAGACAAGTATTTTTGTTATTTTCTTTGCTCTAGAATTTTGAATACATTTGGATTTCATTATTTTGGAATTTACTTCCTAGGTGAGTTGTATTTTATAAGGTGAAAGGTTGAACGTTATTTTACAAACTAAAAAATATAAGAACCTTAAATTTTTGTATTATAATGATCGACTTTAATCTTTGAAAAAATATCCTTTTGCTCGTGCATCCAAGCATAAATAGAACCAAGAATTGTTTAGGACTGCAAACGGTAAATTTTCCGCTCCAACTCCACGCTTCAACCCCTTTATGATCTAATTCACTCACAATCCTCCCAACATTTCAACACCAAAACCAATCTGATCTAATGCACTTGACCAACTGTGTGAAAGGATTGTGGATCGGTGAAGAAATATTATTATTATGAGTCCTTACTCCTCATAAATGAAAAGTCATTTTAAGTCTGGAAATCATTTTTCCTCACTCGATCACAGCTATTTCTCTCACCGCATACAACCCAACCTTCCTCATCCGATCCGAACTGTAAAAATAGCCGTAGTGGAAAGTAATGGGACTGGCATCCAGCCCTTCCGGCAATCACAATCCGCCTCTCAAAATCTTCAATTCTTTCTGCAGATTTCAAATCCCTTTCTCTCTCTGTACAATGTTAGGTTGTAGGTAGAGTTTAGAGAAGAAATGAGGTCAACTCCCTCTTATTCCTTCCTTTCCACGATAATTTAAAATAATCTCTTAAAAGCAAAATCATCTACCACTTATAAAACCACCAACTTTACCATCGTTTCCTTTATCCTCTCCATGTACAGGTTCGAGACGACTTCAAGAAAGTCCCACCTATCGAAGAATGGATCCCGAAATCCAATTTGGAAGGTAAATTATAATCCTTTGCCTCCTATTATGGGATCTATATAATGTGCCTCCCCCCGTTAAGCAGTTTATGATTATTTTGGTCAGTTTCTGACCGAAGAGAGTTAGTTTTAATGCATTAGTAATCCTATAATAATAATACTTCTGGCATTGCATTATCTGCTCTATTTTTCCAGGTCATCCTACAAGTTGCAAATACTACGGTGCGGCTTGATTCAAGAACTCCCTAACAAACTTCCACATGCACAAAGGAGAGTGGACAAAAGATTTATAAGTTATGCACGGAGCTCAGAACATTCATAATCCTACGTCTTATAATAATGGTCATTAAAAAGAAAGTTTTCTACAATTTGAAAGGAAAAAACACTGTGATCCCTTCGAGTGCTTCTGCTTTGTGACTGAGCTGGTTTTCTACATAAAATAGTAACTCGGTAACTTTGAACAGAGGGCTCATTCCCCGTCATGCATGCATGTGGATGGGATGTGTGTGGACAAAAGAACGAGGTGTTTTTTATACACAAAAGTAATAACGAGATTTATTATAACGAAACGACATATTTGTATAGACCTATAAGGATGTTAGATATATCTAAACTAGAAACATAGCACAAGCACATTCAAAAGAGTACGGACGGGGCATCGGGAGGGCCCAAACCGGCCTGGAAAACATATTCTCTCCAGCACTTTCCTAACTCCGTCTACATTTCATCTCTTAGCTGATCAAAAGCAAAAGACGGTCCTTTTATTCAGTAAAAAGAAGGGGAGACGGAGAAAGTCAGGGAGAAAGTCCTCAAAGGCAAACGGAGTCGTTAGCTGCTTTTATTATTTATATGGCTGGACCTTAACATAAAAGAATACGTCCCCCTCGTTCACCGTAATATATCCCCAGCCCCATAATACTTCTCTATCCAAACCTATATGATCTAAAGGAGTAGTAATGATGGCGAATAACTTGCCCCTACTACCAGCAATGAGGTAAACGGACAGGGAAGAAGTAACCATTGACAAATGTGGAAAGAGGAGATGATGAGACGTTGAAAGACAGGCCTAGAATTGTATCCTCAACTTTCTCCATCTCTAATACACTACTTATTCGGGGTGATGGAAGTATGAAAGGGTTGTGGAATGATAACGATTCCTCGACTCTATTATGCAACGTGTATGTCATATTGTACTCTCTCCGCCATATCTCCATCCGCCCATCATAATATCATATCCTCGAACATCAAATAAGATGAGACGAGGAGGAAGAGTCATCATCAGCCAAGTCAAAGTCAAGCCACCATCACCAGAATGAAGGAACCACCATCACATCTACTTTGTCAACTACTTCTTCACACAATATCTATACACCTTATATGTATGTATTTATATACATAACAAGAGACATGACCAGGGCTCCTCGTCCTTGCTTTCACTGCTTTCTCTACATTGAGTCAAGTCAATGGAGTCATTACAATATTCTTTGGAGAGGATCCAGGAACTCGCAAGTTATTACTATCATAAGAATAATAAACCTCTTCATCGAGACTGGCAGTCCCGTTCCTCCATTCCCAAACGCACCACCACCACCGACCATCCAACCTGACGTCCCATCTCCTGTGGTCGGATGATCGTGACAATCTCAATCAGTTCCTCAAATATGGAAGAGACGACCTGAAATCGTCGTCTCAAAATGCTCCACTCTACAGCAACTACTTCCAGATCAATCTCAGTTTGTGAAATTTTATTTCCGCTTTTCAATCCCTTTTACAACCCCTCCGCCGCTCCCTTTTCAGATGCAAACGGACTATCAATTTATACAGACACGGAAATAGAGTAGGGGAATGTCGGAAATGTATCCAATTTAAGTTTATACTTCCTGGAAATGTCTATCAATATAAATATTTACTTTGACACTCAATCTGGAGCCGATACGTACTCTCCGAATTTTCCTAGCCACCAGGGTGAATCGTGAAATTTACTTTAATATTATTCTGTTAATTTTAATACAATACTATAATTCCTAAATGCTAAGACAAATCTCCTGATGCTCAATCCAATTAAATAAAAGTTCAATTCCGGAATTATAAACGAAGTTTTAACGAGCTTTTTGGGATGTTTACTCAAAGGAATTCCTTGCACACGTGGATTATGTACGGATAATTGGATTTAGATTTCCTCTGAATTAATTGAATAAATTTGTTATGTATGACGGAAGTAGGTTTAATAACACCACTCGATTGCATTCCGTATTCCTTTGAGAAGGAAATCAGGTAAATGTAAGCACCTCTGCATAATTTCCCAACCTGCGTGTTTTGACAGTTTGAACTCCTTAGAAAATACACATTCAATCTACAGATTGACACGAGGAGGAATAATAAATGCAACGCTATGTATACGGACCTATTCAACATTCCAGCTAATTCTTCATATAAATCAATTCCCATTTTACCTTCTTTTGATGGAAAACATCTTTTGTTCAATTTTTCCCCACTTCTCTTGAATATTGACAGAAATACCTCGCGAAGTTCATAGAAGCAGAGGGCTGTTTTGAAGATGTCGAAGGACTTATTGAGTTATGTAATACCATGCATTCTAACTCTTCATGAACTGGAATCTTTTCTAGAGGAAAAATTAGAAATCTTCTAAGAATATAGAGGAGGAGAGGTAGTGAAAGGAGGGCATTATTATTTTAAGATTGTATAAGTCCTTTTTGATTTGATTCCAGTTCAGTCTCCTTTCCATACAACTCCCTCCTGGCTTTTTCTTAAAGACGAACTATGACTACTATATAGATTATAGACTTTATCAGGATTTTACGATCCTTCCATCTTCAACCAACTTGGCCAACTTTTTTTCCTCGTATACACATACTATTTAATCTCTTTTCCATATGTTCCAAGATCTGTTCAATTCCTACGTTCGGGGTCGAGATTTTATGCAGTATCCAATCCACTATATGCATGGTAGAGACTTTTTAAAATAAAAGATGTTCCGTCCGTAAGCAGCTATAGAGGAAAAAATCGGTTAATTTTCTCTACGACGGAACATAAGTTCTTGAAATGAGGATGAAGTAAGTAAAAGATTCCCGAATGTGTTTATAATAAGAGCCGAGTTCTTTGCTCCGGTAAAATATCCCTCTGAAGATTGCCTCTATACCGAAAACCAATAATTGAACAAGGGGTTCTTCAAAGAAAGAGGAAACCTTAATAGATGTAATAAGTTATGTAGTTGGGAGAATTACATTTACTCCCAATTTAAAACAGGGAAAAGCTGCTCAACATCCCTCTACTTCCATATCACTTTCCAGGTACCACTAGCGGGCTTAGAAAGCGGAACTATGGAATCATAAAACTTTTCTCCTCTACAAATAACTATAGAGAATGCACCTAGGCCGACCTACATGTGTAAGATAATAAAAATGAATCTTCAAATTAGGTCCCTGGCTCCGCTTGGCTGGGCTAAGTAAGTAGTATTCTAATTCAAGCTCTGTCCTCTGATTGTTATTGTAGTTTGTACAAGGCTGCATTGATATGATCCGACTTCCCTTTCCTGTCAGTTATAGAGCTAGGCTGGCATTTCGTAAAGATTTGATCCAAGTTGAGGATACGAGGCCTAGTTCTTTTAATTCTTATCGTTGAGGAGAAAGGCCACTGTCCTAACTCCCTGAAACAGAGAGGAAGGAGATCGATACGGTCTCTCTTTTGTAACGGGAGTTGGGCCTCAGGATTAGATTGAGGAGGAACTGGAAGTTCGGGTCCTGCTGCTGGATTTCATAAACAGTAGTAGAGAGGTTGCAGGTTGTAGGAACTATTTCCTTACGAATTTCCCAGGACTTTCCCCGCTATCTGGCCGCCTACATGCAGACATATCCTCCGCGTAGATCCATGAATATTCCCTCCGGCCTTCTTTCCCCAGTCCGCTCTGGAGATGTTGTACTCGTTTTACTAGAGAAGGAGTTCATAGACATTGGAGGCTACTACGGCACAGTCGACCACCTTCAACCTTTTCCAATTCATTAGATCTGGAAAAGTTAGCCGTTCCTGACTTTTAAAAGTACACTGGAGAGGCTGTCATTGAAGTAGAAATTCCTTCTCCATTTCTCTCTCTCTCTCTCTCTCTCCCTTGAATAAGAATACAAGTCCGTGTTCGGCCATCTCCTATAGAATTCAGATCTAATGTTCCAGAGGAAGGTATATTAAATACAGTTCACGGTTGGCCTACTTCACTATCAAGACGGGCTTCCTAACTTGCTTAAAAATGAAATAAAAGGAGTCCTGGGGGGAAGGACAAGTTTGTACATCTTCCTGCATTTTTTTCCCTCCGATTTGGGTAAAAAAGGCCTCCGGAGAGATCGAGGAAATGGATAAGGCTAAATTGCCTGCCTTATCGGCACTCTGTGTCCTTTAATGAGACCTACATCCCCATTTTTGTATCAGTCCAGCTCGACAACTTTCTCTCCTCCAACTTGAACTTGGACGATAAAAAAATTCCGGCTCGGGAAATAAATGGCAAAAATTTTGCTCAGTTACTACTAGTAGTTTAGTAGTTGGTGGCTGGTAATTGTAATCTATATTACGGGGTATATAACAGAGGGTGTTTTAGCTAGAATAACCCAGCCTATTATATTTTCTAAGTAGCAGGAATTGTCAGAGGCACCACAAATTCCCTTCTGGTCCAGATGTCAAACGGGTTCGGATCCGCTCTCGCAACCAAACTCTGTATCTCTGTACATAAAACATTGTTTTCAATCAAGGGAAACCACTGTAACTGTTTCATGTCCAGCAAGTGTGTCGCGGGTCCCGATCTCTGATCTTCTTAGTTAGGCTCTACAACAAAGCAACACGGGATCTGAATGACATGGCTAGTGACCACATCTGTGACAAATGCCAAACAATGACAATTCAACCCTTGTATTGTCATCTGCTCTCTTGCCTTCTGCCACCGGCCTTATCAATCCCAAGGGATTTAATTAAAGGTCCCAAAGCCCTCTCTTCCTATATGTAGCTAGAGGTATCCCTACTCTCTGTCTTAATTAGAAAAACTTCTTCCTCATTCCATTATCCTCCAATCGCAATTACAGAGATTCGAGCTTTACCTTGATGCGATTTCTTGTCAACAAATCGTCAGTTGGTTCTTCGTTGCCACCATTGCTATTTATTATCTCCGGAAGTTTGAGTGGTTAGAGTGATCAAGCCTGTTATAGTTATACGCAAGGTAAGATATAAAATCGGATCGTGACCGGGTGGATCGGACCACGTATGAAGGATAATGGTAATCGTCTTGGGTCCGAACTTTCTCCCTTGATTTTCTAGGTTACTCTAGAGGCCTGTACAAGCAATACTTAACTTTCAATATATAAATACAGAGATATTAAAAAAATGAAAGGAAAACATTTGCTATCCTCTTTCTTATTTCAGCTTATTAGTGAGGGATTTTTTTAATTCTGTGAAATTTCTGTATAGATCCTTGAGATACGGGTTTCTAACTTTTCTCTGCCATGGAATTCTTGAGTGGAACGACAGCAATACTCATAATTGTGTAAGTAGGCCTATTATTCCAATTGCGCCTTTATGAGCAGCTTTGCATAAGTGGAATGGGAGTTGGAAAAATGAAAGAGAAAGTAGAGTTGCATTCATCCATTGTATTCTCTGTTCAAGTAGTAAATGGTGACTGGATCATTTGGCCCTTATGTTGGTCCGTAGTGGATCCTTTTCTTCGTCTCATCTAAAAATCATTAGCATAACAGCATCTCAGCCCAAAGCCCTTTCCTCAACTCAAAAATCTTAAAATGAGCAAATTAAATCTTTTCCCCTTAAGCTCCCTTTAGCCCATCACCATATTTATTTACCAGAGTCGGGAGAGTAGGAGTAGTTAGACCCTATGTAGTTAGTAATAGGACTTCACAGTGGTTGAAAAACTTTTCGGGATCTAAAGACAACAGAATAGAAGTAGGACTTAAATGGGCGAACCTCATTTGCCAAGCATTTATTTACAGGAAAGAGCCCATTGTTTCATTTAATGGGGATAAATCTGCCTAAGAAGATTACGGAACCACCAACAAACATAGGATGTAACACTACCACCACCGACCCGGGATCATTTCAAGAAACAAACGGTTAGATCCAAGTAGATGAACTAATAAGTACCTTTCTCTAAGCCTTACGACACCAACTACAAATGAATATAAGACGGTCGGTGGGGGAATGAACCGATTTAGCCCCCAGTCTGATACGGGTTTCCCGTCGTCATTATTATTATCCATTATGATTAGAATGTGGACACACAACACTGCAGAACACTGCCACTTAATGCATTCTGGAAGGAAGAATGGAATCGTCTTACGACGACAACCGAAATCACAATGACTCCTCTCACTTTCTCTTCGTCCTTTGTATCATCAGAGTGGGTCGGTCTGGGTGTACATAAGCCGATGTGACTCTCTAAGAAAAGGGTAAACCGATCTTAAATGGAGCCCATTAGCAAAGCCATGATCACATTAGGTAAAAGCCAAGCCAAAATGACAATCCGAACGTGCCGACATCCCAAGCTGAGCCAAGTATTCATTTGGCTCCGAACTAATTGAACAGGGAATCAGTTTGAACCTAGAGCTAATAGTATCACTGCTATCTGAAGGATATCAAGATTTTGCCACGAAACCACAATTACTGGGAAAATACAGTGCTGGGAGCTGAGCTACTTATTGCAATTGCAAACTGTTTTTTCATTTAGAAATTAAATCCAGTGTAATTATGACCCATTTCACTATTCTGCTCCGTTATTTATTAGAGTTGTTCCTCCTAAAGTGCTAGACTAAAGAGCGGAATATGAATACAATTAGCCCATTTGTCTCCCAAAGTCGGAATAAATTGGACGATTTCGAGGATTTACGTTCACCAGTCGCCCCGTTCTAAAAATCTTGTAGAAGATGATCATTTGAGTAAAATACTAAATACTACACATAATAATAATACGGAGGTTGAGCGGGTCTTTGTGGTTGACACGAGCCCCCACTTAGTAGACTTCTAGTAGTAAAGTTTAACCATCATGTCAACACAGCAGGAACTTGTAGGCTGGCGGAGGGAGAGAGAAAAAATAATTTCCACTAATGAGCAAAAGTCATGCAAAGGGAAAGTGTGGAAAAAACGGCTGTGTGAGAAAGTTTACCATCCCAACCCAACATCCTCTACCATGTTATATCCAACATCACTACGGGATATACATCAAATCTCACACTTTCACTTCCCTTCCCGAATTAAGCGTCGTAGCATGTGTTTTAGACAAGTACCGTTAAAGATGAAATAGAACCCTCCTGAAATACAACGCCCAAAAATCTAAACCTTTCGGGTGATAAGACCTCGCTTTCAGGGTTTGAAAAATAACACCCTATGGGATATATTTCCTGATTTACGGTACACTTCCGGAATAAACATAAATACCCCATTTATAGTGTATACAATTGTAAAGTGTAAGATATGGGAGATAAAAGTTGTAGAGTTGTAGAAAAAAGGCTTGGAGGGACGATAGAAGGCCGGAATGCGGGCAATTAGTCGAGTCGGCAAATCTGTTTTAGTCAGTCCCTTTCTCGGTCCAAGTGCCAAAATCGGAGCAGAGGGAGACAGATGAGAGGCAGTGTGTTTTCTTCTATTCGAAATATACATAATGTTTCCAATGTAAATTATCCCCTTATTCCTTCTGTAATAATGCACTAACTAGAGGGCAAAGATGTACTATCGTCGACATTTCCAACATCAACCTTACCCTGTATGATGAGGAGGCAGCAGTGTAGTGCTTAAAAATATATCATACTCCTATCCCGCTTACATCTTCTTCTCTTTCTGGGTATTTAACAATCCGAAATAAGTCTATTTGTCCTCCAGAAGAATTATTCCAGTTTATGTCCCATGCTTAAAGGACAAGTTTGTCGGGAATGAGAGAGAAATGCAAATATACTTGTTCCCTCCGAACTTTTTTTGAACACTTTTTATTGCCATTTCCGTTTTCTTATTCTTAATGCTTTTTCTCCTTCTCTTCGTGCATTAAGAAGGGATACAAACAGCCAGGATATAAGCACAACACACGGAGAGAGACAAATAACACATACACATGCAGTAACATGGAGAAAGCATTTCCAGTGACATGATATAAATTAAATAGGGGCTCTGTCTCATCCCCCTTATTTACTATTTTACATATAATGCATGCGGTATATGTACATAAGGACTAGTGAAAAGTCCGAAACAACTTTTTACAAAAAGATTATAACAACTAAAAAGTTTCTATATATTATGGAGTAAGAGTGACGGGGTTTTTAAGACAAAAAACGGGAGATAGAGACTACTAGAGAGATTGAACTTTGATACAGATGTAGAGTAGTCGTACCGAGGCTTTTGTCATAAACTAGATCTGCATTTACTATATATACGTACGTTTACGTAATATTAGGTATAAATGCTCTCCGTATTCTCCTATATCTAGACGAAGAGAACAGTGGGTTGGCCACAGAAGGATATTCCTCGATATAAAATATTTATATGTAAAAAAGTCCCATAAATCGCGCCTGAGGAAAGGCAGAGGGATGATAAAATGGTTGGAGTCTGTATAACTTGTATATATGCAGTTTCTCGGATTCGAATTTAGAATATTCTAAAGACTTAACCGAAATACAAGGCCTTGGGCCACACCATCACAACTACTCTAGCCCAAACCACCACCAGCCTTTTCATCAAACAAAACGCAAATGTAATAGCCACTTATCCCATTCTTTCACTCCGTTCCTCTTAATTCCTCCTATTATCTCCGACAATTAGAACTTGGAACCACCAAACTTCACAGGATTCAAATCTACAACATCATAATCATATACGTCTAATTCCCGACAATCCTAATGCCTAATAAGACTGCGTAATTTATAGTCTAATAACTACTTTGTAGAGTACTTTATACGGGGTCCTACGCAGATCGTATAATAATATTATTTATAATAATATATGGAGAAAGCATGGGCCTGAATGAGGGCAATGTGGGATGACAAATGTGGTTTCCACCAGTGAATGTGAGAATGGTTCACAAGTTGGTCCATATGGAGGCTCATAAATTAACGCCTGGGCGACTACTAAAAGGCCACACTTAGCATCCAGCCCCATCCTATCCAAATTCTTTACCTCTATATCCCCACTGCTGTAATAAATAGCTTTTATAATTCCGAAGATTGTTAAACCTGTAAACGTGTAGAAGGAGCAGGATACATCCGAACTACTCGTAGATTATGAAGTGGCTCCGAGTTCAGATGGTAATGAAGGAAGCATGTGTCGGACTACTAAAACCGGCCTGCTTTCCTACGGCTGGACTCCTCTACTCTACTTCCTGTCTTCTTCTTCTTCCTTCTGCTATATTTTATACAGTGGAATATAACTGCATTTACGTACTTCCAGCAGCAGAAGGAACTACTTTACAATGCCGAAGTGGAAAATATACAAACTCTCTGCTTTCTCCAGAGGGAATTGGAATGGTAATAGTCTCTCAAGATAAGTCTCTGCTATAGCTATACCGGGTTCCAGCTATTTCGAGTCCTCCGGCCTATAGAAAGGATGAGGGTGGCCACGACGAGTCATATTATTATTACGATGATGAAGGATGAACACATCTTCCACACGTATTCATTCATCCAGTCGGGAGGAGATATATCTTTGGCCCTTCATATATTATATTTCTGCACAAACAGGAGGAAGAGCATAAATCAAGGCAAAGAATATTTCTCCCGTCCTTTGGACCAAATTCTCGACCCATGGACGCCATTCTCTTCAACTATAAATGTGTAGATACATACTGGATCTGTAGACGCCTAAGAGGCCCTATCTTCCACTTCCCCTCCTGCTTTCTCCAGCAATAAATACTATTTTACAAGAAATTGCGAGCCATGACCAAGCCATTCTCTTCCCAGTTTCTCTATTGTCCAGACAGTTGGGACGAAAAATGTCTTGAGCATGATATTTGTATTACTCCGTTCAATGCACATTTAATAGGGAGGGTCACTGAGGTTAGATAAAAATTGTTTTGCGATATCGGCATTAAAAAGAGGACAGCAGAATTATTGGATTATTCGGATAATTTAAAGTGACCTTGTTGTAGTCCTTTAAGTAATATATAATTTAATTATTGAACAATTTTTTATGACTCTCCTCGATGTCCCAATTTACTTAACAAACTCATAAACCGTCGACCCTCGTCATTTTATGGGGGCAGAGAGGTAGTTGATTCGGATGTCAGATTCATTTGGACGGGGAGTATAATCCGTAATTGAGTTGACATTTACCACCATGGGGTGATGATAATAGCACCTTTAGAGTCAGTTGGGGCTTCTAAAGTACTTCCTTGTCGAACAAGTCGTTTTCTCTGACCACGTGCTCCCTCCATTCCACTCCGACTTCCAACCGAAGCTCTTAATGGGCTCAGCTCGGATGGCGTAGCTGGGCCTAGAGTTCCATCATTAGTATTAGACGATGCATTTCCATCCAGCGTTTTTATACGCCTCATTCCAATGCTCTCTCCAGCCTCTGGAAAGCCATTCCCGTCCTCAAAAACAATGCTGGACGATGGGGTAGTACTTGATAAGTGGGATTGCAAAAAAAACACAAAAAAAAACAAATTGAATATTGTGCATTCGGTTGGTCTTTGCCAAGATCAATAGGACATTTATTTTACCCATTTCCAAAACCAAGGCTTATCTATCGGGGTGGGTTCAACTACCTTTTGTTGACTCATTTATTACTACACCGAGTTCGGATACGGGGAAAGGGATAACCGAGGGAAGGACTGTTCATCAAAATTAAGTGATTGTGGCCGGCGAGACAGGGACCTAACTAGACTTAACATTGGTTTTTGCGGTGAAAGGAGTAGGAAATACAAAAGGCTGACTCCGGAAACCGAAGCCAAGTCCCTGAAAGTGAATGTTCTATCCTTTTGCTGAGAAATCATTCCCAATTTGCTTTTAATGAAATTTCATTAAGAGGAGACATCAAGAGCGTTTTTGCCCCTTTCAAGGATGTTTCCCCTGTATGTTCAATGTTGTCATTTGTCAGCCACCACCACTTTTTCTCTAACGACTGACACCTCCATAGCCGGTCAGCAAAAAAGGATATGGGAAAGTTCTATATGGTAGGATTTAATTCTAGGGTCTAATATATAGCAAATCATAAAATAATTTGTATTACGTTTGCTGACCAATTCTATGCAGAAACTTTTCGATTTTAAAAACTCTAAACACCAAAAAAACTAAAAAAAAAAAAAAAAACAATCAAGGATATTCAATCAGCATTTGAGACTTTTTTACTCTCAGAATAAATGACTCCGTTCTGCAACATAAAGTCCAAATTTACTCTAAGAGATCTCTAGGGATCTACAATCTGTTCAGAGGGACAGAAGCCAGGATACCAGATAGACATGCGGATTTAGTGGACTGTAGAACGTGGATGATGGATCCCGTTTCATTGGATTGTGTCTATAAACTTTATCGAAAATAAATAAAGTCGTTTTACTATTAATAGCATCCTACCTTTCATTGAATGGTGGAGGTGCACAACGGATGCAATCAGTCCAGCTAAAATCTTTCCCGAATTCCTCTCCCTCTTCAATCGTGGTTGGCAGAGAGGCATTCAGAGTTTCTGGAAGTCGTAGTGCGACAAGTCCCCCGACGACGGAAACCACTCCCATTACAATCAGTGGCATGAGGAGATGAGACCGACCCTGTGTAAAAAGTTTGCAGGTATTGAAGCCGATAATTAACTCGCTTTAATTCTTAATTGACTCCCAGTCCCCTGTATCTTTCATTATACACCATTATCAGACCGATCAACGGGCCGAGCTAATCTTTTAATTACTACTTGCTCTTCACAGCCGAATTCGGGAGGAATACGTGTAAGGAACTGGAAGGGGAAGTAATAGGAATCCTGTCATGTCTCGTCCGCTCAAGGGATGAGGAAGGGTAACTGATCGGTTATGTTATTATGTCGTGAGAAACCGAGAGACTGGTACCAAATAATTGATGAGAGGAATACAGCAGATGCCAATGCCCCCGATGTACGCTGAGAATCCCAGACCAACACCTCGGACTTCCGTTGGGTAAAGTTCTGCGGAAAAAAGTAAATAAATTGGTTGAGAAAAACTTCCCTATTTCCATGTCTTCAAAAACTAATCATAGTCAGGAGGATATTTATTTATCCTTCTCGGTTTGTCAACAGCCCTAATTCTGAATGACAAATTGCCCGTTCCAATAACTTTAGAAACAAGTTGGGGAGTAAACTCTTTTTAATCAATAGTTAATTCCAGCAATGCCCAAGGCTACAAACAGGGAAATGGGCTAAAACTTTCCTCTACAACATGATAAGGAATGCTCAAACAGGAGGATTAATAAAGTTTAAATTAATTTAATTATAAGACAGAAGGAGGATAAAAGTTTTCGGAAATCCGTATAAAATATGACACCGGGCTAAAGTTCAGAGTAAGTTGGGAGTATTTAATTGTTAGGACATCACATACCTCCACCAAATGGATATATCATCAGATAGGATGCCGAAATCCCGAGTTTCGCGATCAAGTAGAAAGTCATCAGCAAAACGTTAGAATCTGTCGAGAAATAAAAGTCATGAAAGGGAGGAAATAATAAAGTATCCGCGAAATCAGAAAAGTTTCTCAAGAAGAATTAAGACGGGGCTGGAGAAATGAAACACAATAATAACGAAATCAGGATATCGGGAAACAAAAGCCAAAGAAGTGACTGAATTATTTATTTCCTTCTGTCTCTATACAACTATCCCATCATTTCCCACACGATATACTAACTTTATTTCCGAATCCGATTCCTCGAGTATCAAGTTTTTTCGATTAGATAAGCTCAAATGTTACATCCTCTTCAGTAGAAGATGATATATGAGACAGACGTCGAGCCTTCCAACTACAAATCTTCCAGACATCTCCTCTTCATATATAGTAATAAATTCGAAATGAAATACATTATCTGGATATATTTCTATATCATACATTCAGATAAAACACCTTGTCAAATTTAGGAAGGACAAAAAATAGTAGAAAATAAAGTCAAAGCTTTTCTTAAACTTGTCACCTCTCCATGAATCATGTACGTATGATATCGTAGGATTTGTTGAAGAAAACCTGTAAAAAATAGCAGTTCGTTCGTTTTGCTTTCACTGTTGCATGTTCGTCACCTTATCTCCCTTCGGTCTGTTTGAAAGGGAAATAGAATCACTTTGTATCATCAGCCTATCTACCTCCGGGATATTTTAATATTGTTCCCGTGTATGAATTCCATACAAATGTGAAGAAGAGATAAGCGTTTTAAGGATGGCATTGTTCTGCAGCGAGTTTGTCTTTTTGTGAAATTGCATGCGAGTCTGCAGTATACCAGAAGTTGACAGGATTTAACATGGTAATATTTTGTTGCATCTGATATTATCTCCCTGACAAGTTGAGACAAAATAAGATTAGAGGTAGAAAAGCCTCGCACTCGCGAAAGTTGACAAACAGACAATTTGTCCTAAATCGTACGCTCTCTTTCCCATGGTTTTAAATCTGATAATTCGAACACATTTACATATCCCAGTGTTAACTACAAAAATTTGAGATTAGTATGAGACATGGAGCTGTATATAATCAATATGCCCGGAATAAAAATACATGAACTTGAAGCACACATTGAATACAAGCCTTAAAAACGCAGCGACAAAAGGGGAATGCGTGAATCGTCATAATATATCAAGTGGAAACTGACGAAAATCTCATGAAATGTCGATACTCCTCCATCTGCTCGATCTGATATTCCCCAGATGGATTTCCACTGACACGAAGATGACGATATGAATATTTTCCCTTTGCATTTACTTTCCCTATCTTTTGCAGATAGAAATCTGTCGAGCCCTAGAGAAAACAGGGAGTTAGAGAGGATACAACAACTGGGAAAAGCACGTATCCCTCTTCCAACTTCACGGATAAATAAAATATAAAAGGGACATAGGTTTGTAAAATAACATAGGTTTGTCATATTCAAAGGTATTTATCTACCGAAGAAGGTGGGCCTTTTATGAGAGATGTGAGAATAAATAGGGTAGAAATGTTATTAGAAATATGTGTTCCTTGTTCCTTTACTTTCAAGAGAATGATTTTTATTCGGATTCCTTTCGACCACCACCGACTGCCGCTTTCTAACCTAACAGCAGGCATCGCATCAACCTTACAATAAAACCTAATGGGATACAATGACATGACCCAGCATGACTTGACTTCGAATATATTTCCATCCTTCAATCTTATGACAATTGTCACACGAGAGCTGGAGGCAGTGTCAAGTCCAATGCAATCTATTACGTCTTTCCGACTCGAAAAACTTTCACTCTCTGCTGAGTTATAGGGAAATCTAAAGATATCCAAACCTGATGTTCAGAGACACAAGTCAGGTGGAAATTTTCAGCGTTTTAGTGTTGCACGTAGAAGCGGAATGTAGGCCGGTCCTCGATCGAGGTCTCAGTTCTAATATTTCTCCTCGAATTCGGAGATAAAACGAGGAAAAATAGCACAATGACTGACTGACTTTTCCGATCTGAATACCATACACGTCATAAAAGTAGAGAAGTTCAATATCATACGCGAAAAAGCAGACAAACGCAAGTGTTTCCAATAAAAGTACAATATTCAATACTTCTGACTCTCCTTTTGGAATTCCACATACTGTTATTACATCGGAATAATAATAATATATATCCATATTCAACATAAAAGAGAAAATAGGCTCTTTTTGAGGTCGATTTCATTCAAATTCCATCATTTCTCAAAACCCTGAGTCTTGAAGGAAACGTGTGTGATGAAAGAGCCGTTATAGTACGTTAGAGACAAGATATGTAGATATAACGAGGACGAGAGCTGTATCTTGAATTTCCAAGTACTAAAGCTGGAACTGGGAACAGTCACATACTCCTAATCGAGAATTATTATCCTGCTGAAGAGAGAGAGAGCTTTGTAATCTTCCTTATCAATTCCTCGGATCTCCTTCGGTCGAAACTTGAAGAGAGCCTGCATAGAACGGCTAATCAAATACGTCCAGTCACATCCAATATGTCAAGGCAGTTCTCATCCATCCTCTCCAAAAACCCGGTGCATACTTATCATCCTTGATCATTGTTGATTGTACTCTGAGGAGAGGGAGGACAAATGGAGGAGCGGAAAAGATGATTGAATTGAACAGAGTCAAGTCTTGTATTCCTCGAGAGTATAAACGACTCTGACTTACCTTATCCATCCTTTTCAATTTATATTCTATCTCCTATCGGCAGAGATCATAGAACGGTATATCAACTCCACACACGATCCCCCATTCCATCACAGAATCAGGCAATTCCAAAGATGAAAACAAAGTTAGCTGATACATGGGAATGTACATGCATACACCTACATACCTACATACCCATGACACTTTCCTAACTTGGCCCAAAGAAAGTCCTCTCCTAAAACTCACGCACACTTTCCCTTCGGAATAAGAGAAACGGTGAAAAAACAGTTTGGTTTGCAAAAGACATAAAGGAACTTGAAATGCTTTGGATGAGGGATCCCTGCTGCCGTAGTCCTCTAAATTGTACATATACCTAACTACCTCTCTAGCCAACTAGATCGCTACGACGGGGTTTGGTTCAAGTTTATAGTTTTCCGATTCCCCGGTTTGAATACCAAACGAAAGGACAGGGAGAGGAGGAAGAGGATTAAGATGAGTCCATAAAAATCCCATACGAAGCCAACCAAACTGCCCCTAGAAGTCTGTTAAACTTTTCGAAAAAAATACTCCCGAACATTCATGACGGAGGAACGGTTCCTATTCTACAATCTACACTTCCCACATACATATCACCACCATAAGAACTGGATCAAATTACTACAGCTCCCACGTTTGGAACGGGAAACCTTATGATGATCATGGCACGATCAAATACAAGGTTATCATCAAAAGGTAGCCCAGTTTTTTTCTTGTAATAGAAGTAGATCCATCCATACTTCAACAGAAAGAGAGAGAGAGAGTGGAATAATGCAAAAAGAAGACAAGTTCATCCCGGGGACGGATCTCATAGATTCTTCTTGTTCCCGAATCTAGATTACTGGAGCAGGGCTGGATTGAAAAGAAATCTACAGATGGATTCTCCAGCTCCTAGAACTACTACAAGCATCAGTACCCGTGGATATAAAAAAAATTGAAAAAGAATAAAAGAATTCCATGTCCATACTCCTTTCACTCTGGAACAAATGCAGAGGGGCAGTAGAAAGGCCATTTCCAAAATGTCTAACTGGAATTGTCTACCTGGGCGAGATGGGATTATACGGAGGTGCAGTATTGGATTGAGCCGAACATTTCAAGTAAGAGAATTGGTGATGGTAGTAAAACATTTTTATGAGTCCCAAGTCTGACCGAATTTCTATCATGCGATTATTTTCTCCGCCTCCTCGATCCCTTTTAAACCCCGTTCCATTATGTATTCTTCCTTCATTTCTTAATGTTTCCTTCTCTAAGCCGCCTGAGAAATCTTGAACCTAGTTTCACATCTCCCTTCCTATAACTTAGCCGGATGGACATAAAAGCCAAATCCATAGAATTTATGCTCCATTTAATAATAGACGGCCTCCGTCTACAAAGCTCGGCTCCATCCAACTTGTATTGATGTATTCAGGAGAGGGATGCTAGGCCGAAACATGTTAATAATGTGGTTTATCGTTTCGGAGTGTGGAGGGCTTTGGTACAGGGACATAATTATTGACGCTTCCTTTGACCTACTCGAAGCGTGCCAGGGGGAAATCAAACAGTTAGTTTATCGGTGAGAGAGGAACTCAATGGTCTGCTCTACCAGTTCCGGATAAATCAGAATTCAAAGGAACCTGGGTGGATAATTGAGGCTAAAAGGGAAACATGAAACGGGGGATCGGATATGGGATATCAGTGTGTATCAATTTATTTATAAAGATCTAGAGCTGATTCATGATGATCCAGAGCTGGAAGTTTGCGTGCAGTTGAGGAATTTCAACTACCACATTATATCCTTTTGTTCTTCTTTAAATATGGAGGACTGACTCCTGTATCAAACATTCCGGCTAGGAATAGAACTCGTACTTTCTCCCGTCGGTAGATTATCAAAGCTCAAAAAAACTCTGTTTGTATAGAACAGAGTAAATTCGAACGTAGAGCTCATTTTAGGAATCCCTCGAACTTACATGATACACGTCTCATTGGATGGAACTACGGGGACAAGAGTTTTGTTTCTAAAGAAGAAAGTTGATTTGAATTGAATGAGGTTTCCCCTTTCACTTTACTTTTTTACTCCGCTCTTTTTCAGCTTCCTTTCACAAATGAGAACTTTTACCTTGATGCAGTGAGATGAAGATCCTAGTCGGTATTATATTTTGATACACGTATAAACATATCAACCCATTAAACGGATCAACCGTCAAGCTTCAAGCTACCAAATGGAGAAAGGACCACCTATTGTTCTTTCCCTGTCAGTATGGTAGGGGATTCCAGAAAGGAGGGAAGTCGTCAAGAACTTTACGGGGGCAAAGTCGATTGCAAAAAACTAACAATGAAATACAAAAAGAACAAGTAAAACTAACTGTCTGCTTTTAATATCGACTTTCAACTTATTCTTTAAGGGTGAAAGGTTCGGGAAAAAAGTTTATTATTTTGCATAAATTCGTACAGATTACAGGTATACATTTCCTACGGAGGAGTTGAGATGAGGCTTAAAAGACTGAAAACTGTCTGTCTGAGCTGTTTCAGCCTTCTTTTCACAAAAATTGTGGACAAATTAAACCCCAAATTGTGAGACTTTCCCTTCAACTTTACCACTTTCTAAGCTCGGTACGGGTTTTAGTTTAATGTTAAGTTATTTGACTTGTAGTATAAAGGATTTGTGGAATATATCCTTCGGCTCTACCAATAAACCACCTCCCACCCTATTCCATATTCATTATATCTCTGGAATTTAATTTTCAAAGCAGCAGGTATCGGGCCCCAAACTACGCGTTTGTTGAAGGAGCTAAACTTTTCTCTTAAGAAAACAAAACTCCCATCGGTTTCCTTCCAAGAGCTTAAGTAGGTTTAACTGATTACAAAGTTAAGGCAAACATGATTTTAGATTCCATTACAAATTCTATAAATACACTGTATTTAAATACTGGGGCCCTCGGAATATCTCAAATAGTTGAACCTCATCATTCTCTCTTCATTATTAGCTGAAAAATCGGATAAAAACCGAAAAAACTCACCTTCAGGGAGAAGAACCGTGGCGACATCGAATATCCCTCCGATGATCATGCAGAGGCAGAGCGGCCATCGACGTCCGAGTCGGTCCATCACAAGCCAGCACAACAAGTAGCCAGGGATTTCAACGGCACTTCCCAAGAAAAAACTTAAGTACGCATTTTCCCCCAAACTTGGACCGTAAAAAGTAAGGCCGACGTAGACTGTAGTGTTGGCAAACCTGGTAATAACAATTATACCATAACAAATAGTGTGTTACTTCAAAATTACGGACAAATAATAGCTCAGACATGGTTTCCATCCCCCATTCTACTTATAGAGTTAGTAATTTACGAACTGCACCTACCTACGGTACAAGTATACCGAAACCTTAAACCCATCATCAATTCCTACTTTTACGGGAATCAAAGGGCGATTCTACTCGAAAACAGCTCCTTTAAAAAGCAGTAGGGGAAGAACTTGGACGATGAGTAGGGTTTTAGATACTATTTATTACCGACTTAGGAGACTACATTCAACCAAATCCACCTCTAAAAAAGTTCGACAATAGACGCAGGAAATGATAGGGACCTGAAATTGATGGAATTTTAAAAGTGTATGGAATCACGGTCTGCCGACCAGGCCCGAATTACCTCTTGAAACCAGTCTTAATTTACAAGCATATGATATGACAAGTCTTTACGTCAACTGGTTCCGAGCCCAAGAATCAAACCACCAGTGGCTATTAAAGCTCGAAACTGAATCGGGTGGATCATATCCTCTTACATAGAAGTTGGGGAAGAATAATGTATAGATTTCTAATAACAATAATCATAAAACCGATTCCCATCCCAATTACAACCGTACAACTCACAAACAATGAGAACGGGAAGGAAGGAAAGGTTTCCGTCAGCATAACCATCCAAGTTTGAACCTCAATTCCCTTTCAAATTCAATCCCACTCCGAGAACTCCAACTTTCCCACAGAAGTGATAGGAGAATCAGGACTTTCACTTACGTTACACCCCGACTCTGTTGAACGATTTCACGGTTGTTGGTGGTGGGACTGTGGAATCTAAATCAGATATCGCATAGCAGAGGTGGCTGGTTTGGTGAAGATGCATTTAAATTTATGTGGGGATGCCTGAGTTCCCTACCGTCGTGGCATCACATAAAACACGATTATACCACCACCACCACCAGCATCATCCTCATCGGGAATGCCATTGCCAACCTAACCAACTGTACATATACGACTTTACAACTACCGCATATATATAACATCCTTCACTATTCGGAGAGGAAGTTTGGAAATCTTAGTTGGTTTCCAAAGTCCTCTGTTTCGTTGGGTGTCGGGATCTGGAGATTCTGGAATGGGATTTTGTATGCCAACAAGAAAGAAGTAACAATGGGATGGTGATAAGATTCAATAAATCTTTAGTGAGTACACAAGCTGTCATCCCAGCGTCAAATAATCTCACCTCCCTCTTCTCCTTCCAACAGCCTCTCGAGCGGGTCTATAGTCGGGACTAACATAATATAATGTACCCTATCGAACAGTATTGGCTGTCAAGGAGAAAGTGCCAATATTATTCCACACCACACTAGTGGTTTTTGAAACGGTGCTGGTGGACAGGGTTGAGTGTATGATATGATGATGATCATCAATATCATCATCATCACCCTCCTCCTCCTCGATCCAGCTTTCTCTCCGTTTGTCTCTTCACCGGAGTAGCAGATGGGCTTATTAGGAACCGATCAAATGCTTCTTTTACCACCAAACGATAGCATTTACGGGGCCGGGTTGGGAAGCTGCTTTCGCTTCTTCACAAGCCACTTCCTCCGCAAAAGATTTATGAAAGTGGAGAGATAAAAATAAAGGGGAATTTGGCGATGAGAGACAAGAGAGCTTGTGTTTAGCACGAGTTGGGAGAAAGGCCTATAAAATACGGTAATACTACGCTTACTGCTACTGGTGGCTGATGATACGGTTCTAAATACACAACCCTGTCTCCTACATGGGAGAAAGTGAATATATAGTCGACACAGAGGGAAAGCTGGTTGTTCGGAAACTGCGGAACACAACGTGAAGGGACGAGGAACTCACCAGCAAAAAGTCAGCAAAATAGTCTTAAGTCGAAGATTGGGTGTGCGAAATAAATCCTGCAGCCCTCCTCGACTCCTCTCAACACTTTCTTTCTCACGATCTGCACCCTGAATTAGAGTTTACATTTGTATTCATTAATTACACGGCCAGTCTAATTTATTAGCTGCAGAGAGAGGCTATCGCGGCCCCGGCACTCCCCAAAGCCCTCTTTGCATTACTGCATTTGAATTCGTAAGTAGGGCCCTTTCGTACACGTACTACAACATCTACTCTGTTCTGTATATCTACTGAAGAAAGCGTATAAATATACGGAGGAGAGCCTAGGAGAGGACATACTTGGAGTGTGATTCGATCCACAAGATGCTGAGGCAGGGATGTCCCATTAACACGAGCCAGTTTCTCCAAAGTAGCCAAAGCCTCTTTTGTTCGATTCCTCGAGAGAAGCCAACGGGGGGATTCTGGCATGAACCTGGATGCGGTACAGAGTACAACATGTCAGGGAAAGAGACGCTTTCGGAGAAATAAGCGAAGGTGGAGTTGTTGTATTATTAGAGGGGAGACAGGCTCATAGGAGCAATAATAATAATACATCTACGGATATTAATGGACTGTGTCGAACTGTATTTAAAATTATCGGAGAGCAAACAAGAATAAAGGGTGAAATAATTGCAACTTGTCAGTACCAACAGGGCCACTCCTCTGTTGGCATTCCGCTATAATAAATCTTGTGTCAACCCTCAAAAGCTATTGTTCAAACAATTCTCTCTCTCCCTTTGCAAGACAAAGACAGGGTTGAGAGACATGTTGTCAACAAATAAATAAATGGGTTTCCTCTCGAAAAAATATATAAATTACTGAATCTTGTCCCTTCCAAATGCAACTTTAAGGAGAAGGCGACCACAATCCAGCGCGGATCCGACTTACCAGAAGTAGACGTAATAAAGGAGAAAGGGAGCCGTTGTCCAGATTGATAGAAATCTCCAGTCTCTTTCCAAAAAGGCAATCATAGGCAACAGCATCATTCCTCCAACGTAGAAGAGGCATGTCATCACCGTCACGAAGCTCCGATGACTTTGCCCCACCAGCTCCAGACCTGTCCACCGAGTTTCGAAATCAGAGGCATTCACGGAACTAACCCAATGACGAGCAACTAAGCTTTGCTAGTGGTCAATAAACCGGAACTGGATTAACATCTACTTTACTCCGGGCTACTGCAAATACATAATACAAAGGCTCAGAAATAGACCAAAGATACTCGTTATTCTACCAAAGGGTTTAACCTAGCTGAAATGAAGTGGGTTATATCTATATCTATATTAAGCATTCCGGTCATTCAGACCGTTTCCGTCCCACAGGCAGAAAATATCGGGGAAAAGGGATACACAATGAAATGGAAAGGACTTTCATCAATCTACATAAATAAACAGAACAAACAAAGACAAGCCATTCACTGTAATGTATATATAAGGGCACAAAGAATGACCCTCACAATACTTTGAAAAGAACATCAACATAACATACTCCTCATAAAGTAATACATAGCAACTTGTAGAACATACGAATGTTCTTTCTGTGTCAAATATATTCGCTCTACTTTGGATATAAATAAACATAGGGAAAGAGATGATCCCGAATCCAAATTCTGGAACAGGATATGCAATAAATTCATTAGAAACATGAAAAAGCTGTGTTCTCTGGAATTGCTCACAGCCCTATTTTATAAAACGCCAAACAAGCCAACTACTTATAATATTATATTGTGACAGTTTGGTTTACATATGATGAATGGGATTTGGTAAATGGCCGGCACAGTGAGTCCAGTTATGACTCGGAATAAAACAAAAGTCCAAAAATCCTCAGCAAAAGCACATCCAATCCCCCCGATCATCTCGAATGTCAGGCAGACGAAAAAGGACGTCTTTCTCCCAATCCTTTCATCCATAATAAAAAGGATAGAAAAATATACATGTGTACTTAATTTCACCTTAAGAAGTCACCCTGTCAGTCCCGTTTACAAAACATATATCAGGAGTAGAAGAATGGAGGAGAGCAGTTCCAGTATTGAGGTTAAAAGTGTAATTTCGGAGGGTGAAAGGCGATTAAAGTGCCAATCCAAATGAAATGAAATAAAATGAAAGTGGATTTTATTTTCCCCTCCATTCCAAAAACAGCACTTTCACCAAAATCCAGCCGATCTGTGGATTCGATGAGAGAATATCGGAATATTGAGTTCGAGGTCTTTATTCCTCTCTCTCTCTACAGGACTAAAATCACCCGAAATCCTGAGCATATATTTGTATAATGGGATGAAATTGTGGATGTATTTACCATATAGCTTCTTCATACAGAAGCAACTAAATGCAAGACTAGGTGTAATATAGAGACAAAGTGCTTACAGATCCGTCAGGATCCCAAATACGAAAACTCCGAAAAGACCTCCAAAGTTCACGAGGAAAAGTGCGATTGTTGGATAAATCTCTTTTCCACAGACGAGATCAAACTAGTGAGAAATAAATCGACCACACACATATTACATATATATGTATTATTTTACAACTTCATAGGAATATGGGGACACATACATTCGATTACTATTCTCTTAGTATGGGATCTCTTCAAATCCTACGATTCATGTAGATTTGAGAGCCGTTTTCGGGGGAAATGAATTAGAGAAAATATCTCTGGGCATATATTTACGTATGAAAGATAGAATTGGAGAATCATACATCAACGACAATGGAAGTATGTAGTTGCGTGATTGTCCTCAACGACGAGTCTGTATAATCCCATCCATTAGGACAGGGGATTAGGGACGGATCCTCTCGTTCTAATTCATCCATCAGATCTTCGTAATCCTTTTCTAGTTGGAGTTGGAGAGGACTGGAGGAATCTCCATCCTCAAATGACCGATTCTCGATTTCATATCCCGTTCCAGGATTCAAAAGAGAGAACTCATCTCCGAAAACTGGAGAGGATAGCGAGTCCCCTTCTGACTTCCTTAGTTCTTTAAAGAAGTGTAAATTCGGCCAGTCCACATTCTTGATGTAGCAGCTACTCGTCTCATTCTTGAAAGAGGAGGTTAAAAATCAGGAGAAAAACAGATTTGAAATTCATCTATTCATTCACACAGATTGAATCTAGCTGTTGAGACCCCGGTCAGAAACGACTATTCAGTTAGTGTTGCAGAGTTACATCTATTATTATTATACGCTGTAGTAGTAGTAGTAGTTTAGGATTCCCCTGTTGTAGCCTCTCTAACTTTGTATAGTTCTCATCATCTCAAAATTGAAACTTATGTTGACACCAAAGAGAAAGTCGGAACTTTTTGGTGAACTTTCTCCGGGAATTTTTTTTTCTCGGATTGGGATCAAACGCTTTCCTCTCTCTCTCTCTCTCCCTCCATGTCTCTATACTGAGATCCGAAAGGGGGTTATATCCCACGTCTCGGGAATCTTTTTCATGGACTCAATTACACTAAGTTGCTCCAGGATTCGTGGAGAGGAGAAAAGTAGAAATAGTGGGATTGCTAGATCTCTCTGTCGACTGCTCTACTGGCTCTACTACTGCCTGAGTTGCCCATTTTAGGGTTCAACTCCAGCCAAGAGAAAGTCCAACTTATGGCACTCATAAAGTACGACAAGTAATATTTAAGTCATCCTCTCCTATACTTTGTAACTCAACTCTTCTCCCTATCCCTCCGACGACGAGGAACTTTAAATCTCTACGTGGTCATAATATACTACATCCTATTAATCCAAAGTACACCAAAGACTAAAGGAGAACTGCCTCGTTGATTTTTGGATCTCGGTCGAGGCTGGAGGGAGTCTATTAGGCGTAAAGAGACCCGCTACACGAGATGAGATTAGAATCTTACCTAGCCTGATTATCATACTTACCTGAGAGTCCCGGGGGAGAACTAAGGCTTTTAATTGCTCTTCTGTGAAATTGGTATTTTCCAGAAGAAACTCCGGCACTCGACACCGATGCCCCACATCATCCGCCATGAATAATTGATTAAACCTGCAGAGCCAGAAACAATTCCCATTTTAGCTCTGATTTTTAATCCACTTTCCTACTCTCCTCTTGATCCAGTTATATACTGTCATTTCGGAATGCTGCAAAAATTCGAAATTTATAAATATGTTTTCCGGGAACCCTTGAAGTCCGCAAGGGATGCATGCGGGTAGCACTACGAGCCAGGTCAGGAGCTTCTGATACTTCCCATATTCCCCCACGAACGGGAAGAAGTCGTCCAAATCCACTCTCTTGTCCTCCTTCTCCTGAGAAGGAAACCATCATCCTCTTAAGAACCACTCTTATAAATCATTATCCCCGCAGTAGTAATTTCAATTTTAAATGGACATTAGGAGAAGGATGCTTGATTGCTTACCTCTGCCATTAATTTTTCAATTAAAAACGAAGTTCCTCCAGCCCTTCCCACTCCTACGAGAGGGTAACCGAAACCGGATGGAGAAAGCTTTCTTTCCCTCGCTCTCTTGATCGTTTTTCAGGGCAATCATGCACACTTAACTGACCCACTTGAAATTCACTGTTGTATATCTGTATACGTGGAGAGGAAGGGGACTCCCGGAGGCTAATAACTCTTCGGGAATAGCACTCTTACATCCTTAGAGGGACAGAGGCAAGGAACAGATTTAAAATGTGAACTCAATAATTTAAAAAGTGAGGGCGAAGGAGGGCATTAAGTCGAAATGGTAATCCAAGAGGAAATGAAATATCATTGTATAAGGGGTTCGGAAGGGAAAAGTAGCAGGAATATCCCATCCGACTATTTTTTGAGGATGTAACGTGTGTAATGTACATGTCCTTACTTACCTAATTCATAGCACTACTAGCCATATAACTGTACCATTCCCGTTTCCTAAATGAAAATTGGATTAACTTTGCCAGTCAAGGCTTTTCTGGGGATTCTTTCCTATATCTCCTTCCTCGTCTCTGTTTACTTCTATAACAAGCTCGAAACTCCAGAGCAGACCAATAAGCTCGGCTATGGACGTGAATTCACTGTCTCTAATAAATGTCCTCATCCGATTTCTCCATTTCCTGAGTCCAAAGACGAAATTAGTTTCCCCTGGAAGGGTGTCATTGTGGCTAGAGCATTACATTTTACCTAATACTAATACCTATATCGTAATTGCTGTCTTCTGGGAACGAAATCCCTGTCACTGTATCAAATCCAATGCTACCTCTCTCTGAAAGTACTATTATTAGCATAACCCAACCTTATAGCCCGTTATAGTTGATTATACACACCTTCTTCTTCATCGAACAAGGGAAAGGCAGAATGCTCAGTCAGGCTAAAAAAATATGGGGACCATTAATTACAAAATATAATATTATCTGTCCAGCCAGACGGGAGTGGTCTGATGGTAGTTTTTGGTCCTAGCCATGCGACTTTCTCTCTCCCTCTGCTCTGTTGACTCTGGTTTGGCGAAAACTTCGTAAGCAACTCCTGATATGATTCATCGACTGGCGGTGTCATTGTGGTCTTTCGCGGAGGTACATACTAAGAGAGCAATGTATCGCTTGGCTTGCTAATGTAATTACAAAGCACTAATGGGCCACCGTCTTTTGGTCTAGGCAGCATCTTCTTTCGAGCAGTTAGGTCGGAGAGAGGGAAAACAATCTCGGAGCAGTTACTTTCATCGTTTCTTGCATTCAAGAGACTCACTTTTGGGGACAGTTGTGGGGTTTTGGTAGTCGGAGTTAAGGAGACTTTATGTAGCTGCCATAAGTAACACTTGGAGAGGAGAAATTTACTTCCACCTTGATTAAAGGGAGCTTGTTGTATCTCTTATCAAAATTTGCGAACCATTCCGCTTCGGTTCCTGGCTCTGCTATTTCCTCGGTTTGAACCGGAGAAAGCAAAACAAGGATGCTGTCGTCCTTGTAGTTGCACATTTTAGGCTCTGTGAAATTTTGATACTGGAACGGAGAGATTCCTGCCATGTTTGCGAGGCGGTTTAGTAAGCTGACTGCTTTACTAGGTAGTTAGTGGAAATGCCAACACCTAATCACACACTTCATTCTCTTACACAAATGCTTCCAACTTACGCTTACGTTTAGATTCCGAGAAATTATAAGTAAATCTCGAGAACGGGAGTGTATGTGTCGTAGTTTTGTGCTTCTTCTGACTTGGATGTTGTTCCTCTTAGGCTTAATCAATCAAATGGAAAGGGGATTAATTATAAATAGTATTATTTATTTATAAATTAATTGCTGAATGTTGTTGTTGCAGATATCACGACTAAATCAAACAGGAGCAGTGTCTATGAATCTTGAATTTATCTTATGTATCCTTTACTCCGACATATACCTCATGTAGCTCAAGGATACGGTAGAGAAATCTAAGTTATTTTGTACAAGAAGTTCCAATTTGGTCTCATTAAAATCGAATCTACTTCCCTCATCCCTAGAGCCAAGTATCATTCATCCGTTAAAACCAACGGTAAACAACAGATTATTAAACCTAAGCTCTTGTTTGTATATCAACTTAGATAATTCGAGTTCATATTATTAAAATAATCCTTTATGTATACGTATACGTACACTGGACCATCTTCGTTAAAATTACTTATCGCCTACGTAGTCTTAACAGTAAGCATTAATTCAAGGACGGAATCTGTTTTTTTACGTCAATATTTTATCTTATGAAAATATTAGTAACAAATTTAAGTCCTTTTTTCTCCTACTAGTTTAAGTAATTGATTTTAATTTACCCCCATATCCTTAACGAAATCAGAGCTAAAGCAATGTCGGCAATAGAAAAACATGGTATTTTGGTACATCTTTCGCAAGTTGCAAATCGGAAAGGATGGGAGCCGTGTTTGTTGATAACGTACATAATTTAGAATCAACTATGAGTCTAATTGAAGACCTTACATATAAGGCAATATACATAGTTTCCTTATATAGTATATACAAGTAGACCCTGAAGGGAAAGTTCTTAGAGTGGAATGTACGACGATTCTAAGTGGCGTTGCTGATGTAATAGATTTTCCCTTTGAAAACGATTCCTTGTACATATGTACTTTGGTGTGAACCGAACTTCGTTTATGTCCACCCGGATGCTATCAAAAACTTTGAACCGTATATTATAGTTATAGTCTTTTAGCATTTTGCTCAGAAGAAATAAAGATTCGAATAAAGTATTCCGTAGTGACTTTTAGTTCTATTAAAAAGTGACTATACTGAAGGGGGTCAAAGGAAACTACCTTTCCTCGCCCTTGTGGGATCTCAAATTTTTGAAATTCGGCAAACTAGAGCACTTTACCTAATTTTAGAGAATATCATGGGTTCCAAGTTTCGAAGCCCTACTAACTGATGCAAAGTAAACTGTAAAAAGTCTAAGAAGCTGTTTTTGAGTTTTGAGACAGGCAGGTTGTTTGATTTTTTTCATTTGAACGGTATTATAATTTGTAGAAACTTGCTTTACATTTTCTTTAAAAATTCGAGAGGTCTTAATTAAAGTTTTTTTATTTTTACATCGGAATTAGGTACCTTTTTAAAGTACTTTTAGAGTGAAGTATTAGTTTCATACACACAAAATATATAGATACGGAAGGATTTTCAACTATCCAGTTTAATGCGTATGCCTTTAAATGGTAGAGGTTGACATTACATTTACTATAGATGTGTATAAAAATAAACGCAATCCTTGAAAAACAACATTATACCTTACATAATCAGCATTACATAAACGTGAAAGTCCAGAACAAATTATAGTCTTTACAGCAACGGGATCACAGACTAAATAAAATGAAACCCCACTTAAGATGTCCTCTTTATTTAATTAATTAAAATAAATTATAGGGAATATAAAACGAAACTATGGATTTTTATGACACTACCGAGCAAATTCCAACTCTGTATGAACCAATGTGTACTAAAAGACTTTCAGAAGGCCATACGATTTTTCCATTTTCCAAATGATTTTAATAGAAAGACCAGCAGCGTCAATGGGCTAAAGTTTTCGGTCAATTCATTTGAAGAGGCTCATTATAAATGGTAAGAGTGGGTCGAAGTCGAAGCAGTGCAGCAGTCAGGGCAGGGGTAGGGTAGAGTTGGTTTCCGGATTTGGATCGGAATGTCCATGTTCGGCCCATAATAATTTAGCCGGTCGACCGTGTAATAAAATGATAAACAGGGATTTCCCAAATGGAAAGTTAAAAGATCAAAAAGGAAGGGAAAGTAGGTAAAAGTTTTTTTTGATCCTTTTGTAGCATTATTACAGACAGAAAGACACCATTAAATCCCTCCATCATCATAATCATCCTCATTTCGGCTGGAAAAGTGTAAGTACTTTGGATTGTAGCGTGTCAGTGGGAGATCGCTTTTCGTCGAGGGCTTACTCTTCTCTATAAACATGTAGTTTCATTCATCTATATCTATTTTTATATGTATGTTGGATCGGTACCGAACCGTATATAAATCAGAGGATATGTAGCTGTTTGTGTTTAATTGAACTGAAATAGCTGACTGGCTTATTTCACATGCCAATACCGGGGTTGGAGACTTTATATCGAGAATAAAACCCGTCACAATACCACAAAAATGCAGGAGAGAGGCAGACAGGCTCATCAACAAGGCAATTATAAAACAGTCGAATTTATTTGCTGAGGCTTATAGAGTTCTGTTTAGGAAAGGTAAAGAGCAGAATAAAAGTTAGATCAATTTTTAAGGACAAA
Organism: Desoria tigrina; assembly: GCA_906901685.1. Lineage (NCBI taxonomy): Eukaryota > Metazoa > Arthropoda > Collembola > Entomobryomorpha > Isotomidae > Desoria > Desoria tigrina. The sequence goes on from CAJQTU010000007.1 coordinate 6,015,110, forward strand.
AGCCTGAATAAAAGTTGGCTTAAAATTCTAAGGATGAAATGGGCAGGATTTGACTCTTGGACCGCTCGGGTTGCATCGTATTCAATTAAAATATCCCGCCGGACTCCAGGAAGCTGTGGAATATGAGGGGATTTAATGCCTTTTTGCTATAAAAAAGTTTTTCATGGGATCTCGCCCTCGTCTTTATGTCATTCCTAGCCAGCTTGGACGTTTGCTATTATATTACGGAATATTAAGCCTCAACGACCATATAGTGGAAGGACGTTCTATTTCGGAGTAGAATGTGGTCCTTTAATACGAGTTAATGTCACGATCGATCAAGTGTCGGCATTCATAAAGTAAATAAATAAACACGAGGTTGAGCGTAGGTCTAAAATGTGTTTAAATTCCGTTTTCTACTATTAAATTTCAAGTTCTGCATTGTCTTTGTAATAGACTCCCCAGTGCCGATGTTTACCAAATGTTACCGTTCACGTGTTCTTGAACTAAACAGATTGATTTTAAACAGACCTTGTTGATGTTTTACCAGACGAAAGTACAACAGTCTGAATATTGTTAAACGTCTATCCTAGCATATAAACTCAGAAAAGGATTCGTTCCAAAGTCGAAACCCCTTTTGGACTATAAAATATGAAAGGATGGATTAAACTACAATACGTAAAGAAGATTTCTGTTAACAAACAACAATAAATTGTGATTTAACTACTTTAGGAAAGCCGAAAACCTATAAAGAAAATCTCATATAACTTTTTTGGATAAACAATGCTGAAAAAGGTAAACTAGAGAATAATTTGATGTAGTGATATATTTGATAAATATTTGATTTTTTTTGTATATATATTTCTAAAACCTAAGTAAAGGGATTTCATAACATGAAATAATTTTTTTAATGTAAACTATTATTAAATTTTGTGGAGCAAAACTCTAGATTCTAGAGTCTTATTTTATTGTTATTATACCCCGGAATAGATCCCCACCCCAAAATACTTCCGCCACCAAATTCGAGACAAAGCATCTAAAAGAAACATCTCTTCAAGTGTTCAAGTCAAGCGCAACTTGCACAACTTGCACTCCGCTTTACTTTCATATATCAAGCCATGATCAAGCCGAAGCATGTTTGTTTAGTTTTCTAAACTGATGACTGATTTTTATCAAAACCATTTTAAATTGGCAATTGAATTCATGAAAGCCAAAAAGTTAAAAACCATGTCAGTGAGTCCTCTAGCTCTTCTTGCTCAACAAAGACTGAAGAACCATTCGTATTGAACGGCGGGAATTTAAAATTATTATTTGCAGTTCACTCACTCCATGTGCTCCATCAGAATCACAGAGAACAACAACAAAAAGTGCACAGTCAACAGTGTTCAGTTGTTCAGTGAGTGTTGTTGTCACTAGGTTGTCAGTCAGTTGTTGAAAACCAAAAACAATACAAATTAACTTAATATTCATTTTTCATTACAAAAATCCATCCTGAGAGGGAGAAGGGGAGAGGGGAGGGAGAACTGAGAAGTAGACATGACGGCGAAAAGTATTAAAACAAAGAAGATTTCGGAACCAGAGCCTTCAGCTCCACTTTCCAGGTAAAAAAATAAGATTAATAATCACAAATACAAAATAAAATTAATTTCCAGATCTGTCTCATCACACATTCATTGCAAAGATCATTGGATCTTGGATCAGATCCCTTCTTTGTGCATTGTGCCTTGCCTTTCACCTTTGACCTTTATTTATAGTTAGTTTTGAGTTTACAAATAAACAATACATAATAATAAATAACAAACGGCAAACGGTACAGGGACAAAGGATGAGGGTGGCGAGTGGCGTGGCGAACGACAAATGATGAATGAAGACATGAAGAGTTTAGATTCAAGATTGATTTTGATTTGAGATTGGTTACCGACTTTGGACTTTGTTTGTACATTGCACGTATAAGGCGATATGTATCATGCATTATGCGATGTCAGCTATGCTGTTTTTATATGTGCTAAGTGCTAAGGCTACTAAGGCATAACAATGTACAGTGCATAAAAATGTGATACGAACGAGATGTAAGAGGTTCGAATAATGAAAATATGTATGTTGATGTTGAAAATATGTATGTTGATGTTGATTGTGGTGTTTTGTTTTGATTCAACAGGCTAGGAGAGTGCCAAATATGCAAAGACAGCCAGCAAGGGAAGTATACTTGTCCGAAGTGTGAAATGATAACATGCAGTTTGCCATGTGTCAAAAAGCACAAAAAAGACTTTGCCTGTGACGGGATCAGAAGCAAGACTAAATACGTACCAGCAAAAAAATTGGATGACCTCAACATACTTAGTGGTAGTTTGCATACTTATATACATATATATATATCGATATATCGATTATGTATCGTTTATGCCATGCATGAATTAGTAACGGTTCCACTTTCAAAGTGCTTACACACTTTCAATATATTCATAATCATTCACTAAATTCATAGATTACAGACTATTGGAATCGCTCGGAAGATGCGTTGAAGCGTGCAAAAGGGATACGTCAAAAAGTATTACAAGGAAAAACTTGCCGCTTAATGTTGTGAGTAGAATTAAAATGAAGATTTTAAGCATTTAATTTATTGAAATTGACCATCGACTAATAATAAAACAAAAAACAAACTTGAATTTAGTTTAAGATTGCCTTGAAATTTTTACTTTTTATAGCACCTACGCAAATTTAGAAAAGCTATGTCTGACAGAAAATCTCGCATCTACTTCATGCCGAGAAACTTTGCAAAGCATAAAGAAAACACTACAGTTTTTGACTGGAAAGATCAACGAATCAATTGGAAATTAGAAGTTACTTTTCTACATGCTAAGAATTACAAAATGGTTGTGAATAAGTGAGTTTTGGATTTATTTATTTAATTTACCTGCTCATTTATCTGAATAATTATTCTTGTGAATGGATCTAAAAATACCCAGTACTTTTTGTCAATTCCTTACATTTTACATGTTATTTTTACTAATAGGTGCTCAGAAGATGTGATTCTGGAAACAATAGTTGCAAAGTGTCTAAAAGCATCCAGTGAACGAAAAAAGGAATACAGAAAGCATTTTGAGGCCTACCAGTCAGCAAAATCGGATATTCAAGTTTTGCTGAAAGCCGAAAAGATTCCAGGAACAATGAACAAGTAATTTTTGTACTATTAGAAAATTACGTTATACACTTCATTTTACGGCCTTATCTTTATTTTGAATATGATGTTACAGGTTCTTTTTATTGGATAATTCCAAATCACTGAAGGAGAACCTGGTAGGGAAAAAAATTGTCGAACATCCTGATCTTTATGTAACCGTAAAGGGATTCTGTTCAATCATTGACGAAGCACAGGACAATAAACTTAGAAAGAAATCAAAATCAGACAGTCTTCTTTTGTCGAGTTATTCAGTAAATCACGACCAAAACAACAATTCCTCCGATTCAGAAAACAACATGGATGAGGATTCAGACGAAGGATCTCATAGTTCTGATGAAGATAACTCTTGGGACCGTGCGTTTGATCTTTTACACGAAGATGAACACAAGGAGCTCCTTAAATCCTTGTACAAATCAGCGATGGAAAACCCTTGATATTTGGCGCATAGCAAAAGTTGTTGAGCTAACGTATCTACCTGGTTTGTTAACTTTTAATTTTAATTGATGAGTGGTGTTAAATCATTAAGTATGAACCTCAAATAGATTACAGTTCAATTGATTCATAGATAGATACTCATAGTACGCATCTAAATCTTATTATATGCGTTAAAAGGATTAAATTGTCGACTGCATATTCATTTGAGTATGTATATTGTAAAATTATATTTTATATTTCGATTACAATATTTCGACCAGTCCATTATAGGTATTTCCATTAACAATGACATTATTCTATCTATCATCATAAACATTTCTAAAAATACATATACGAAAATCCAAATATGTTTAAACTACCGTACTTATTTTATTGTCAGCTATGATATTGATATCTCGAATGTAGGTTATTTGCGGAAAATATATCTTCAAAATTTTCATTAATTGAAAATCTTTACAAGCTCTTTCTTGTTGACCTTTCCTAAATGGTTTCTTGGCAATTCAGGCAAGGTTTTCAAAACCGTCGGAATTGCGTACGGAGCCACGGTTTTTTTGGCAAGCTCTTTAAACTCTGATAAAGTCATTTCCTTGCCGCTCCATGCTATTACAGCCACAACCTAGAATTCAATTAAGCAAGGAATAGACAAATTAAGTTACTGGTTGTATCAAAGCTAAAAAACCACTGCATTTTTTAGTTACCCGTTGGCCCCAGGTTGTATCCGATATTCCCATTACCGCAACCTCCTTAATTTCTGGATACGAGAGTAGCTGGGTCTCTATTTCTAGGGCACTTAGCTTGTAACCCCCACTCTTAATAATATCCACCGATTTCCTACCTAAAATTTTGTACGCTCCATCTAAATATTCCACAGTGTCTCCTGCAATTCAATCAAACAAATACAGGACGCAATTAAGTATGAGTTTCCGATATTTTAAAGTGACATATTTTATTGAACTGACCAGTAATGAACCATCCATCTTCAGTAAACTCTTTATGCGTTGCTTCTGGATTTCCCCAATATTCTTTAAAAACCGATGGTCCTTTTACAAGAAGATCTCCGATAACTTTATCACCCTTTCCTACAAATATTTTCATGCTTTTGGAATCCCCCTCAGCAAGTATCTTAAAGTCCGTTCTTGTGGTCATATCGGCGATTCGAAGTTTAACGGATTCGAAAGGTCCTCCAACAAATCCTTTCAATGGAAAAATATAAATATCCATGATCAACAAGGATGTTTGTAGGAAGGACAAGGTATTTGATAGTACTGATCATAAGTTAATAAATTCCCCTACCTGGTTTCCTTTGCCCATGAAGAGGATTAGTTAAAGCCATTCCTATTTCAGTCATTCCGTACCTTTCCAATAACCTGTGGCCCGATATGTCCTCAAACTTTTCCAAAACCGGCACTGGCAAGGCTGCACTTCCACTTAATATTAATCTAAACAAAGCAACGAGGTTTGTATTTTTGACATTGAGCACTTATAGCACTATTAGATTATGTGATATTATAAGGTTATCAGGTTTTTGGTGTCGTTAAGCCCGACCTCATCTTTTGCTTCAACGTTTCCTTCACAAATGCTGCCTTAGTAGAGCTTTTACCAAAAGTGCTGTCATATTCTTCAATCAGTTTGACATAGACAGTTGGAACTCCCATTAAAACGTTTGGTCTCTGTTCCTTTGTGGACAACAATTCGGCCCAAGCCTTTTTGGCATCGAATTTTTGAAGCATGTGACACCTACAATTTACATGATTATAAAAGGCTATGTATTTATGATAAATTATGAATGATTATAAAAGGCCTGGCCTCAGTCCTTTGTAGAAAAACACATAAAATCTATTTTATTTTTTCGGATTTCAATTTCAGGGCAAAATATACCTCGCTCCTACAGCCATTGGACTTATCAAGGCATGGATAAGCCCGTGTGTATGATGCAAAGGAAGAACATGAAGCATTGTATCAATTTCCGTGATTTCCCATGCGTCGCATATATTTCTAACCTGTCAAATCGAACATGATAATTAATACCTATAATAATATAGCAACGATTTTGGGTTTTTAGACAAGCTACATACATAAATAATTTAGCATGATTTGATTCATCTCGACAAACCTGGTCAAGTAAATTGGAATGTGTCAGAAGAACTCCTTTCGGTTTTCCAGTGGTCCCGCTGGTGAACAAAATCAAACCTCCTTTACCGTCGTAATTCGAAGCATTTAGCAACTCAGGGTCCTCTGAAGTGTCAGGAGTCAAGGAATCAAAGTCCACTACAAGGAGTTCTGTACCTGTTGCCTTCGCCACAGGGTTGAACTTGTCGGCATAGGTTTTAGTACATACTAAAAGTTTGGCAGATGTGCTTTGTACGAAATACTCGAGCATGCTCTCAGGATGACTTGACGATAAAGGGATTGCTGCAATTTGTATACATTAATCATTACTTTTGTATTTGTTATTCTGAATAGTCATCAAAACGCATGATTTCAGATTTACGAACCAACGTGTCGGGCCATCCATGTAGCAACAAGGGCAGTAGGGAAACTCAAGTTCCTGTCGCATAAAAAGGCAACCCTTTCTTCTTCCCCCGCGACTCTTGACCTCAGTTCCTTGGACAATGCAAGTGACCTCTGGCCCAAATCCTTGTACGTGTAATTCACCCCATTGAAATCGGTGAAAGCGACTTTCTCCTTCAGTTTTGGATCCAATGTTGATGCAAACAAGGGCAGTCTGATACGCTCTGCAATAGTACTTTTATTCCTCAGGGTTCCTCTACTTATTGACGTCAAATGGCCTAGTCTGACCTTCGACCTTCTTAAAATACCTATTAAGTTAACCATATTGCTTGCTCTGCTTATCAGCAAAATTGACCAACACAAGTCAAGTGACTTGACTTTTGGACTAAGAAAGTCATCAAGTTTGGTTCGATTTTCAACTGGCGCCTGGATAAAGCCGCTAGATTCATTTTTTGGGTTACAAAAGTACAATCGAAGTCGACGAGAACGATTATCGAATGTCGAACAATGCGTATGATTCCGTAGTTGGCTTGTTTTGACCAGGCTGGGGGGGGCCAGATCAGGTTTGATATTCTTCGGATACTCATATATATATATCGTAACTAACTCGTAGCCAGAGGTTTAATTAAGTCGTTTGGCTGAGGCTAAGCGTCAAACGGAAATACAATAAGTCCCAAAAGTTAAAAGGAAGCAGAAAAGGTCAAAGGTTGGATTACTTAAAGGATGTCGTATAACTTGGATTCATCATCTCTACCGCCAATCCCGACAACAATGCTTCAGAAGGTGGATTGTGAATCACTTAATACTCTAATTCAGCAGTACGAACAGGTACGTTTACGTATGTCGTAGCCCGGCCGCCCGTATTTTTTCATTTTTTTATTTGTTCATAGGTGTTAGGTCATATGTGATATGGCAGGACAGGGTTAGTAGGTTAGGACTTAGGATCTTAGGAGACAGGACCCGGTTGGGTTGTTTAATACATTTTTTGTTTAGAATAAATTTTGCCGTGTAAGAAGTTTCGTCTATTCACTATTTTCATTCACTACACACACACACTACTTCATTAACTAATAGTGCGTAAATACTTAACTTAAAAAAAGAATTACAGGCAATATGCTATGCAATCAATAGGACAGGATGTCAAATGTGTTTCAAATGAATGACGACGCTGACAACAGTACATCTTTGATGTTTATATTTGTTACTATTTTAGTCGCTGGAAGAAAATACCTCGAAACAGGACCAGCTTCAGAAGTTTAAGAATGACTACCTCAAACTCAAAACCCGTCTTAAATCACTGCCTGAAAAGGTAAGGCATGTATTATAAATACACATGACATACTTAAGAAATACAAAAAATTATTATAATAAAAACTGAATGATAATTTAAACATTTGTGATTTAAAATTGTATCCGGCAGCTCGAATATGACGCGATGGTTCCTCTGTGTTCAAAGGCTCTCTGTCACGGAAAGATCATTCACACAAATGAAGTATTATGCCTGCTAGGAGACAACTGGTTTGTCGAATGTACTGCAAAACAGGCGGCAGCGATTGTATCCCGTCGAATAAAAAGTAGATAAACAATTATCATTGACTTTTTAAATGTTCATGCTTGAATTACTAAGCCAGAATTTAATTTAATTTAACAAACAGGCATTGACGAGGATCTGAATCGGCTGGGCAAAGAAAGAGAGCTTTATAACTCTTGGAAAGTTGAGGCCGAAAGGCAGATGGTTGAAACACTTGGTGATGGTACGATAGAAATCATGGAGGACTTTGACGAAGAAAAAGAAAAGGATTGGAAAAAACAGCATCGGGAAAGAGTCCGAAAACACCATCAAAGCCTGGCTCAGGAAAGACAGAACAAGAAAGCAAAAGAAATTGAAGGAGAGAGGACTGAAAAAGAATTGTGGACCAGACTGGATGCTCTTGAATTGGAAGAAGAGTTTATGGAAGCACAGGCTCTCTACGAAAATAATACAAATGATTTAGAAGACAATCACGAAAGTTGGTCGGATGCAAAGATCCGACGGTCGAACATGAGCTTACTGGACATGCTTCTGACAGAGGCTGACGATGAAAACAAAAATGATTCTTCCGCTACCTCAAACGCAGGAAAAAAAGTGACTTTTAGTCCAGACAATATTATTCACAATTTATCTGGGCTCAGTGTTAAGGATTCAAAGAAGAAAGTCAGAGACGGGGAAGAATTGGATAAAGAAGATGTAGAGCTTTACCGACCATCAGATAAATTTGAGAATGGGTTGTTAGATCCGATATTCATCCGTTTCCGACACGGTTCTACATCAGACACATCAGATGATACGCTTACTTCGGACTCGTCCGATGACGACTCGGATGACGAAGTTAATTATCAGATTGTAGAAAATCCAGGCGATATCTATGACCAGTTTGGTCCTCCGTCACTTGCAGCGAAAGCGATACTTGTCCCTGGAGCGGATAAAGCACCCTTAAAGTCAATTTTGAAGCCCCGTGGACCAATTGATCCGAAATATGAGGAGTCTTTTCTAAGTCGTAAACAAGTCCGTGTAACCGCCAAAGTCAATAAAATTAATTGTATCAAGGAGAATAGCGTGGAGGAGGATGACGTTCCACTTGCTCCGAAAATCACTGAAAGAGTGCCAACACAAACACAAATGCCCGTAATGTTTAATTATATGAATACTCCAGAAGTTAAGCAATCGACTGAAACAAACTCAGGAGCAAAACCCGTCAGTCTGTTTAAGAAGCAGAGACAACAGGGACTGAGCTTTGACAAAGGTGACAATTATTGATGAAAAATAAAGATCGAGATATTTTTATATACGAACGAGTATTTTCATATTTATCATTCATGGTACTCGGACATTATAGATTCTCTTAAATAATAACATCAGGTATGTCACTTTACAACATGAACGTGTGTAACAGTACATAAACATAATAAACCTCTTTCAAATTCATTCTCTCTCTCTTTCTTATCGTTATTATTTACCTTACTTATAGGTGAGACTCTCTGTAAAGTGCTTTTGTGGTAAAAAGTGGATGGACAGTGAGTTTTTCTAGAGCTATCTTAATTTTACAGTTCCTTCCGCATGTCTAGGGTGACTAGAATGTTTTTGTAATACTTTGATTTCCTAACTTCAAATAGGGTACATATAGACATACAATACTCCGCTCTTTTGTGATGGACAGCGGATCATTCTTTTCCTTACGTTTACGTGTGCACAACATGAGACACCTAAACAACGATCAAGACTAGTCTTATGACTCTTAGATAATAGTTACGTACGTGTGTACACAGTTTCATCTTCACTTAACTTTTATAGAATGTGTCATTATAGCCTTTATGAAACTAACTATGAGATTCATCTAAACTCTCCTACTGAACTTCAGTAGCCATTTTTGTCATTCTAATTGTAAGTTTCGAATGTCCTTTAGAAGGGAAGGGTAGATGAGAACATGGCTTCAATGGCAGGTGGGGCAGGAATGAGATCCTCAAGTTTCAGGTAGAATATCCTTTGCAGTCCTTGAACACTGAGACTCCTCAGTTCAGGTAATTTCCCCAAAACCCTTGAGAAATAGTGAGGTTTAGTTTGACCTTCGGCGTAGGTGACATGGTCACGAAGCGACCCTATAATTTTCATTTGAAGCTGCTCAACCTTCAAAGGGTCCTCTAACGAGTGACGATCTATACGAATCAGGGATATCATTTTAGTATTCAACGCCTTAATTTAATTATAAATCGCTCAATCAAATAATTAGTCAATAAAATCAATACCTGTAACGAGGACAAGAGCCTCAAGACAAGCCATAGTAGATAGGTCGAGATTCATTCCCTGAAGACAATGACTGAATTCAATTATCGCATCGTACCAGTCGCCAAACACAGGCTTGCATTGCTCTCGATGGAGCACCGTTCCGTCACAGAATGTCATGGAGTCATCATTAGATTCAATCCTGTTGAAATAAGTGGAGAAATTATAATGGGGAACGGTCAATATTCTTGCAATTAAATTTGAACTTTAGAAATGACAGAACTTCTGGGCGAAAGTGGATTTTGTACCTGTAAGCAAGTCTGAGTACAAAAAGCTCCAAAGATGCGCTTTGTAGAAGCAAGTCTTGATCATGTTTACTGAATTCGGAAAATCCAGGAAGTTTTTCAGAGAATCCTCGAATGACATTAAAGCAGCTCGTGAGTAATCTGAAAAATTGCTGAATGTATTCGGGATGATTTACAATCGAGTCTTTGTCTTGAGGCAAGTCCCCTTCGTGATAAGGAGGTTCGTGGTACTGTAAAAAAGTTCATAGATACGTTTCTAAATGGCATCATCGACCTCTCGTAATCGATACCTTCATCAGATCAAGTTATATTTTTACCATTGAGTAATCTTTATTCTGAGTATCAGGACTGGTGTCTAGGTGAGCTCTGACAAGGGCAGTGATAAGAGAAACTGGAGGCGAGGGTGCGGTTGTGGTCACAGCATGACCATGATGACTTCCCATTCCCACAGAACTGTCTGATCTCGGTTTAGATGGCAGTCTCCCTCTTCTTCCTTTTAATGAGTCCGTTCGGACAACCTCCCTCACCATTCCAACGGACAAACATTTCTGGAATCTGCAGAACTGACACCGATTCCGCCTTCTTTTGTCAACGGGGCAGTTTCTATTGGCCATGCAAACATACTTTGCACCGCGTTGTACAGTTCTTTTGAAGAAGCCTTTGCATCCTTCACAAGTTCGGACACCATAATGTTGACAAGCTGCAGTGTCCCCGCAGACCGCACACATTTTTTCCATTGGGGGTGTCATCACAGATGTGCCCGATCGGATCTCCATCGGTTCGTGGGAAATCGGTGACGAACAAGGCTGCTTTTCACTTCCCATGGATTCTGTTTTCACTTGTTTTATTGAACATCTGAAAAAGCAAATGCATAGGTTTTGAATGTGTATTTGGGTATTTGAGTATAATTCTGGTACCACGTAAGCCTAAGGCTAGCATTTTAAAGACATTTATAATGATAGCTACTTACATTTTTCTTTCACTCAAAATAGAATGACCAGAAGCATCATGGGCCAATGTAATGGTTGGAGTTTGTGGGGAATGTAAAACTTCATACGAAGGTGACTGTGCTGGGTAGTACATTTGATGATGATATGAAATAGGTGTTGGAGGACTAGTTGTGGTAGACGAGGACGGACTATCCAAACTATGCTGATGCTGGAATGGGTGGCGAGGTAGCTGATGTGCAGAGGAAGAATGAGGTGTGGCAGGGGCAGAAGAGGAAGGCCCTGGGGTCGCTACTGGAAATGTGGGCGAAATCGCAGATTCATCGAAACTAAACACGTCCCTCCGATACCGGGGACTATACGTTTCCTGAAAGCTGGGCAACGGGGTTCCTGGCTCTGGAGTCGTTTCCAGTGATCCGGATGGGGACTCTAGGAGGAAACATGAGGGACTTTGGGCCATGCCCGACGACGCTGTCTCATGATCTGGGTCATTGCTGCTACTATTAGAAGTCTCGTCCATGAAGATATGTCCAGTTGGGATCCCGTGGAGACTATTGTATCCCGAGGAAATATTCGAAATGTTGTACGAGCTATTGTTACTCTGATGATCACCGTAGTCCGACGTGTCGTAGAAATTCCCACAATGTCCACCAACCGAACTCATAAACTCTGATTCTGAGTCCGAATTATGGAGAACCGACTCAGCGTCTACTAAGGCATCCAGGAATCCTGGTAACTCGGTAAATCCCGGTAAAGTAACCTGTAATCAAATAGAAAAACATAGTCAGCCATCATTTCTCCACAATTGAAATATCGGTGTCAATTAATTACTCAGAGGATCATACTTGGGGCTGGAGAAGAAGCATGCTTGTTGTTGAGGTGGAATGGTGATGAGATGCCTTATGATGACTGTTGGGTGGAGGCACGTTCCTTGAGCCGTCGGAGCTCTGTGGACCGTAGGCCACGGCCCTTTCCGCCACAGCACAGTCCTCCCTTCGTCGCACTACCAACAAAAGTCAACATTATTCATCTGCCTTAAATAATTCCATAAAATCCCCAACCTACAAGCCCCAAACAAGGAAATCATCATCTCCACACTTACAAATATGGTATGTACTTAGGCCAGTCGACATTTTTGGGGAAAGTTGAGAGAAAGCCCTCAATAAGAATCCTTTCGCCACGGGCGAAGCTAAACACGCTACAAATACTCTCCTCTAACTCTTCCTAGTCGTACCTCTTATCGTTTGTCTCGGAGAGCGGATGGATTGATGTTATCAATTCCAAGGAAGATGATGAAGTGAAGGGAGGATCGGAAATTAATTCCATATTTATATCAGGTATGGTAACAATGAAGGATGAGTCTTTCTCGGAGAGGAAGAGGGACATCAAACCGGTGATGATTGTCCGAGTCAAGGGTCATTTGTTTAATATGTTGTGAAAAGTGTCCCAGGAGATGGGAACATTGTATGGACGGGGCCCCCGAAGACTCATCAGGAGTTGTTGGCATTTCGAAAATCCCGACACGGTTCTTGCGTCCCCATTCTTCCTCCATTATTCAATTGCTTATTTCCTCAACGCTCCATAAATTACCAAATCTCGTCTCCCCCAAAACCCTTTCTTCTCATCATCCTAACTCATCACATCACCTATTATCCGACTACTTGATAGTCGAGTAATCATTCCTTCAGCATACCTTATCAAATTTATTACTTCCCAAGAATCAAGCAGCTCAACTCCCTGCTTCTCCGGAGTGCGTACTCCCCGGAAAAGTACCTATACATAGTACCCCTTATAGCTGTAGTTTGTAATAGCTGTAGATTTATGATATTCTAGTCATAATGTCCTAACTGCATGTTAAAACCGTCCCAAAACTTAAGACGACTACTCAGGAAATGTGCTTCTTTTTATATAAAATAAAACATAAAAGTTTCAGCAGGAGTCCAGTCAAGCTTTCTCTTTGAAATCTATATAAGTATTTCTCCCATATTCTCCGGAGATCTTGGCCATCGTATCGAATCAGTGAAAGTCCATGTAATATTTATACGTAAGATGTAACTCATACTTATATAAACCTGCTGTTTTCAATCTAGTTCCTGGAAATCTGGATTTTGATATATTTTAACAAGCATACAGGACGGAAATGTCAGGGAACATGTGGGATCTATCTATAAAAAAACATCAGAATAATTCATGTGCACTCTTATATCTAGATGTGCATTATAATATAACCCGAAAAATAGCCCCGCTGTGATTCTTTACAGAGATCTTCGTACTATGGCAAGGTAATGGAGACGGGGCCCTGTGATGATAAAATGATGATGATAATAATATAATGGATTTTGCCTTATGACATCCTTTCAATAAGTATCGAATTTCATTCACCAAACAGCACCGACATTGAAATGGAAACCAGCCGAGGTCTCCCCTTCAACAGCAAATCAAACTATAAGTAGACGATTTTTTTCTTCGGATCAAATGTTTTCATATCATTAAAATAGTCATTAAACGATCCATATATGCCCAATATTATATGCTAGGCATTCAATTTAACCGAGTCTCTCTTTCACTCTCGTGCCGAACCGACTTCTAAACAACTAGAGTCTATAGACTCTTGTTCTCCCTCCTGTCTCATGACTTTCGCGATTCTTGAATTTTTAGAATCCGGAATCACGGGGTCATTATTATTGTAGCATATCGCATATACTCATCCGATTTGCCAAGGATCGTCGGTACACGAGACTACGGGATAATTATATATTATATCCAACAACCGTGTAGGTGGGATCCTAGCGGCGTTGGTAAGTGAGATAGGGGCTAATTTTGTGTCCGGGCGGAATTCTGCATTAATATAATATAGACGGGACACACGAGATATCCAGATATGAGGTAAGGATCTACAGAAAGACGTCATCGGCTCGAGAGGCGAGTTCCATCATATCTTCCCCATTCCTCAAGCAACAACATACCAATAATATGATACGAATACATAAAAATATATGGCCTGTCCTAATTTAAATAAATACACTCAGACCGAGATCCATTCCTATACGATACAATCCTTTCTTATCCAATCCAAAATCCTCCCCTATCGTACAATAACCCAAGAAGAATCTATAGGTTCTGGCTTGGGACTTGAGACATTATTATGGATGAGTATATAAAAGTGGTGACGGATGAAAGTGGGAATATTATAGGAAGAAGGGCGTATTATAGTTTAGATTCCATATACTAAACCCGAACGGGTAGAGTAAGGAGGATAGCCGGGTAATAATATTCCGAATTCGGGACTCCAGATCGATTTAAAGCCCCACCAATCTCTATATACTTTGTATACGAAGACATATAATATTTTGAAGCATATATATGCCTTGGATATTGTAGGTGGAAAGTGTGTATATAAGAATAAGTGTCAGGCCTTTTGAAGGAGAAATGTTCTTCGGATCGGGACGGGATATATAGAAAATTGAGTATAAGAAGAATGGGCATTTTCACTGTTCTTCTCCTGCTCTAGCAACTCTTTTTGGCGTCATCACAAGGCACAATGACGTCCGGTTTATGCCTGCAATGCCCGGATTGACGTCATTCCCCGATATTTCTCCCAGTTCTCTCCCATATTTCTCTTCCTCCCGAGAAAAAAAGGATATATACAGACGGCAGACCCGGGTCTAATCTTATCCATCCACGTGCTTATACTATACTTTTGCCAAGTTGTTAAAGGATCTGCCAATATCCTAATCCTATATTTACATACAGACTAAATACTATCATATGACACTTTCCCACGCTTAGCCCTGACTTTCTCGTAGGTCATTGAGGTTTCGAAGTTTAATCACACAGGCTAACTGTGTCCTGGAACGGGGGTTTCCGGAGACAACTTTGACTATCTCAACTTCCCCAATGCAGTAAACAGGGTTTGGAAGGGGATTATCTTTGTTCAAGCTTATTCATTGCTTTTCATGAGATTGTGGAGTAAGCGTTCCGAGATGATAATTTCTTTGAGATAAGTTGGCTTTAGTTGGGTTGTAGAAAACTAGAGGAACTTACCTCGTAAGTTGCTTGTATTACGTCCAGCGTCTCCTCGTTTTTTATCTGATTTCGATGACGAAGTGGCTTTAATATTTGTTGACTGCCGACACAGTAGGGAATCCAGCCTTTAGGCTAGTAAGAACTATTCTTTGTGATATGAGAACTAATTGTGTATTTTCAGTTGCTTGTAAGAGTCAATTTTAATTTCTAAACCATTTAAGGTTGAGGAAGAATGCTTGGCAGTAACCCCAGGTAAAAATGAGACAATACTTTCAGGTTCCGTAAGAATAATTCCGAAACAGGTAAATGTACCGGCTTTGTAAATTTAAATATATTTATCTGGTACTGAGTATAAATAGACCTCTCTCCTTAGTTTACTGCCACTATATTATATTTCACTTCACAGGTACTTGTATGAGATTCACAGGTAAAATACTTCAAATCCAGAGGTAGTTCACCCCTGACCTGGCCTAATGTGTAGATCCTTAGGAAGTGTACTAGTGGATGCTGCCAGGCTCTATGTACAGGGCTACTGTGACCGTGTCCTCTTCGGGACCTAGATCTGCCTTGGTCAAGCACGTGTAAGGTTTTGAAGAGGAGAGATGAGAAGAGGTTCCTAATATAAAGAAGAGCGGTCCCCGAATTCGGGGTTCCCAAAACTCCAAGTCCGATCTGCCTCTAGTCTTAACCCGGGTAGTTCTCCACCCTCCTCTCTCCGGCTCCCGGTCATGACGTCTTTGCTTCAATGCCGTCATAGTTTCCATTGACGTCATCGTCCTTTCCTCCTCTATCTCCAGCTCCCTTCTCCCATTAAAACTTTATACATTCGACCAAAAATTATCTGAAATAAGTTATGCTCTCTCCTGCCATTCCCATATAGTTTGGAAGCCGAAGCCGACCTCGTCCTCGCCCAATGATACTCCTCGCGTGTTGAAGGTATATCTAGGTGCAGTTATCTGATGGTTACTGCCAAGGATAGAGGAAATGGCTCCAAGCTTTCCCCAGTTATATTCCGAAATTCTCTCAATTTCCCCCACCTTGTTAGGAACTGGGTGGGGTTTTTCTCCTTGTACTAACTACCACTACCTTCTCCTGTATAAGTGCCCCCCACATAGCTTTTGACTATATGGAATGAAAGGATGGCGTACTGGAAGGTCATGACATCATCGATTTTATGACGGCTTGGGTATCGATACTTCAAGCTCTCTCTTACCTTTCTCCTACTTTCATCAACTTAGCTGGAGTTTCCATCGGGAGAGGAAATCCCGACACCCTCACTTTTAAACCTCTACTTGTTCTATATTTACTCGATTTGTGAGCCTTTGCTTAGGGGTTCTAGAATCTGGAAATTCGCAGGATTTTTTTCCCAGTCATGGCCATAACTTCGTCTATGTTCTTATGCCAATATTCCTTCGGGTATGTGAGTAACTGTATATTCACGCGATAAAGTATTTTGCATGAATGCTTTCTTTCTGCTGAACTTGAAATTCGGTAATTAAATACGTCGATATGTGTACTATTTCATAGGGTTACACGGGATTTCGATCGTTTTTCAATTTACAGAGCTATTTTTAGACAGGAAGTCGATGATACCCACGAGCCTTTTCTTCTGCGAATTCCTTGATAACGTCAATGTTTTCAGAAATTAGAGGACTTCTTTGCGTATGTATGACTGAAGGATGGTCGGATGTCAAGTTCTGGAAACGAGTCTTCACAACCTCACGCTTTATTCCGTCACTTTCCGTCTCGGTTTCAAGAAGCTCCTTTTCCAGCCGTCACCACCAACGATTCATAATGATTGTAAACTGAAACCAAGTGTGTCATAATCATAATACATGTCATATAATTACGGCTTTTACTCTTACAATCTTTCTGTAATGATAATTATAAATAAAATGATCCAGTAAAATTATTTTTAGGACACAATAATTGTGTCCTAAAAATAATTATTATCATTTGACTCTTTCCTCGCCTCCTCATTTCGTGTCTCGTTTCTGAAATAATTATTTTTAATTTAAAAAACGTGTACCCCCTGATGAGGTTATTTTTATGTATCTCATGGATTTATTCATTCAGCTTGACAAGAAACTTCATGGTAGAGTCTGGGTCTAGGGTTGGTTGCTATTGTTTTATTGCTCATTAATATAATATATTAATGAGCAATAAAACATTATAAGATAGAGACATTATGTCTCTATCTCGATCTCGAGATTTGTATTATTGGCGAACAGGAATGTAGACACTGCGAGTGTCCCTCTTGTGGAGAGGTAGATTTGGTACAAATCTACAGACGATCGCATCGTCTAAAAAGAATGATGGCTTTCTAATCGAATAAACTTTGATTTTCAATCTTTAAGTTTCCAAATTCAGCTCAAACAAGAAGAGAAATAGCAGGGTTTTGAATATTTTGCCTAGAAGTTGAAAGATAATTCAGATTTGTGCAATTCAGGGACTGCAATTCCCATTACGTATATCCTGTAGATCAATTACATTAGTCTGGAAGTCGGTCTCATCAATCCCGTCTTCGTCTTTACAAAGTCTCGATAACCATAAGTACGGAACATTACTCAGAAATCAAAGTCCAAAGTCATCGACAACAAGAGTGACGAAATTGATGCAAATTGAATTATTCAGCTCATGTTATGAGACAAATCCAGCATGTAATGCTTATGTAGTCATAATATATTGAAATTTGAAAAAGCTATAATACTAATGCAGTTGTAAGATATGGATCGAATCATCGATTAACAATCGTGATTCACGGCACAAATTACACCATCAGTAAGTCAGAATATGGCATGATTCTGGAGTGCCTCCTATCTCATTGTAGCATTAAATATGTACATGTCATGCCGGTTCCAAACCCAACTTCGATAGACAGTAGACGTAGACGAAGCCAATTCGTTACCGACCAAATATTGTTTTGACTCTATGTTTAAGAACACCATCGGGAAGTGACAGGCGACTATTTATTACGAAGACGCTTGATACTTCTGTAATATTAATGACAGAGGTACAGTAATTGGATTGATGGACCCATTTGATTCAATAGTATCAATAGTAGCTAGTCAATCAATTAGGTAATCACTTCATTTGCTAGCTTTGTTGTGGCATCGAGACTGAACGCTCTCTTCATGACCATTTGAAATTCTAGAGTGGTTCTTCTTCAATCTGAAAAAGTCAGTGTTTTCCGAATTTCAACTCCTCGTGAAAAACAAGGACATTTAATTTATTAATTCCAGTTATTTTCTCGTAAAAAACATGTTGTCCACTATCAACCCGGCCTGTATTGCATACAGAAACCGTACAAGAACGGAACCGAAGGCTGTTGTATGGATGAATATCTCTGTTAGGGTGATTAGAGACATTATAGCAGAATCGATACTATTTCTGGATTACCCAGGGCCAGGAAATAATACTTTCTCCTCTCGGCTTCCTCGCGTCCCTTCTCTAATAGATCCATGATAATGGATCCAAGAGTCTCGTTTGGTACATGGTTTCCATCTCTAAAAATATTAGTACCATTACCATTTTAGCAATTCTATTTTAATCAGGTCTAAGCTATTTTTTTCATTCCATAACACTTCCAGTTCCAGACTCGTTAATAGCGATCTGTATCGTTTTTCAAAAAACTGGAAAAACGTGACGACTGGAATTATACTTGGAAGCAGATGTAGTTAGGCGGAAACGAAAGAGTGACTTTCTCGAGACATGATGCTGCTGTCCCCATTCTTTGTAGTCGATAAAGAGATTACGCAAGTTCCCTGAATCGACACCTGACCTAATAGTAGTTTACGTAGATTCGCTTTTTTGAGTACTCGAATGCCTATTAATAATCGGATGTGTAGGCAGGTTGATTGATGTATCATCTTCATACATCATAAGATCCCGTTATTAGCACACTAATTGTAAGACAGATGCTGTAAGTGGAGAGTTGGTGAGATTCTTTTGGCAAATTTAAATGAATTCGTACGTCATCCAAAAATAATTCAATTAAGTAGCGTGTCTTATATCTCGTTTTTTCTATATTTATTTGTCAGTCATCGTACAAAAATCTTCATTCAGATTCATTATTATTATTACAAAAAATACTTCCGTTTTCAATCCGCAGATTCTCGATGAAAATTAATTACTAATAATTTTACACACACCATCATTCGCTTTAAGTTCTAGAGTTGGATATTAACCAACGATGTATAATGAAGGCTATCCCAGGACAGGATATTATTGCATTAAAGAGACACTACAAATTGTTGAATTACTGTAGGAATAGATTAGGCCATAAAAACGGGTTCCATGAAAGGCACATCAAACGAAACAAATATATCTTAACGCGACAAGGACTGGTCGGTTAGAGGAGTATTTTGAATATATTATAATATTGGAAGCTACTATTGCTGATTACAATTTCTAGCTCTAAAAGTTTCGTCATATTTAAATGGTATGCTGGGAGGTAAAAAATAAACTCATCCTTAAAATAATTTATACTTTTTATAGCGATAAAAGTGAGTCTGAGAATTGCAAGGTTGATGATTCGAGTATATATAATATAATAGCGTCTAAGTTAATATAAAAAACAGCCTACATCTGACTGTTATTACCCCTTCTGTTAGGAAGGTGGTCGTACGAGCCTCTCAAGTGGGGGTCGCGGTCACCCATTACTTCAATATCCGGTTCTCTCCAGTCTCTTGAGTTCCTTCTACTAGACTGAACACTGTACAACTGAATGTCTTCATCTGGAAGGTAGTTCTAAAAAAGAGAATATATTTATTAATACAAAATATTGAACTATCTTATGTAACCAGGGTCAAGGTTGAGTTACAAATAGTTAAAGCCGATATGACAAAATTTTGATGTGAAATAAAGCGTCATATTATATTAAATTCGTCGCCCCATTCAAATACATCGGGTAGAAACAATGAATTAAATATGATCACAATCGAATGCTTACCTGATTATGCTGTCCACCATTTGGCGGATGGCCATTGGCGAAGTCTATACTAGTGACTTTAGGTTTGGGGGCTTTTCCACGTGTTCGCGAAGCTGCGGAATTGGGGACGAGGGTTCCATTGCCCGGAGGACCGGCGGGGGGAAGCATTCCTGCAGGAATGGGGCCCTTCAGGGTTTCCATGTACGACTTTTTACGCTCCGCCTTTGAAGTCCGTCTCTCTAATACATTTGTCCTCCTTTCCTTCAAGGCTTCGAAGGTAACTTGGAAATTATCGCCTCCAAATATCTTGGCTTGCTTATCAGGGGCTATATGGTTTCAAAGAATATTAGTTTAAAATGTAGGTAGTTTTGCAGATGATACTAAAGATTGGAAACTTATTGAAACTTACAGTTTAAAATTTCCTTGAACTTTTTCTCAAAAGCTACGTCAAGCGTTCCGACTTGTTTTCTAGAATTCCTTTGTTTCTCCAAATTATGAATGGTTTTTCTATGAGCCACATCTCCTGTTCCTCCACGCCCACTATCACTGTCTCCTGTTAGATCGACAAAAATAGTTAACAATAATTAATAACTATTGTCTTTATGATATTATGACCCTTGAAGTTCATTACAACGGTGCAAATTTTCATACCATCCAAATTCTTGAGTTTCTGGAATCTTCGAATCAGCCTAACCCCATCTTTTTCTACATTACTTTCTGGGTTGATTGTGTCCACATCTTTTCCACAAGTAAACAACTCGGTGGAAGCGAGGATATGGGATAGAGTACCGAATCGATGGAACATCATAGCTACGAACTGGATTATTAAAATCAACGCAAAGAAGGCTACGAAAACAAGTCCGATAGGTTCAAGTTGCAAATACTCCTTTGTTACGAAGACCTGTAAGTACAAGACGAATTAAATGATGTAGGAATATACTAGTAATCGATGATTATAGTCAGAACAGTAATTACAGTTAACCAATGATTTTTTAAACTTACGTCGCCTGTTTGTTCGTTGTATGTTATGTTTGTCTTAATTCCCCAAGGCCATTTAAGATGCAATGCATCCTTGTTCAGTTGCATAAGGAAAACAATAATCACGAAAATGGCGTTGCACATGAAGAAAAAGAAGACGCATTTATCACGAAGTTCGGCCAACCCTTGAGCAATTCGAGCCTAAAGGACGAAGATTCATTTAAGTTTTAAAGTTTAAATGTTGGAGTAATGAAACTCCATGCAACTGTGCGCCGTAAAAGTACCATACCTCTTTCTGTTTATCAGCGTCGATGGGTAGAAGGTACTTGTCAATGAGATCCCTCCAGAATGTCAGTTCGTTCCCGTTCAAATAATCAACCTCACCACGTTTCAGATCTTTGTCTTCTATCCAATAAGGGTTAATAAGGTCGTCTCGTTTTTCTCGTGAACCTGTGTATTCCGTAGACGGTGTTAATTTTTCGAAATTTTTGTCACCATTTTGCAATCTAAATAAATTATATCGGAAAAACTTACCAGACGAAGATGTCTCATCATCATCGTCATCATCCTTGTTTTCGTTTCCATCGTCTTCATTCTTCTCTTGAACACCAGTCATAGGGTCACGCCCTCTTGGGCTTGCAGCAGCTCCAGCGATGTGGGAAACGCGACGTCCTCCAGCTGGAATTTCTAATTGCCTTTCAATGCAGTCAAGGCGTTTGGTAACTTTTTCTAAAGAATCTGCGATCCTTAAAAGTTGTTGTCGTTCATCAATAGGTTTTGTATGAGTACAACACATCAGTTTAAAAAGTCCAGCAAACGATAATTCTAAAGCCCCTTCCGTATCATCCGCATTAGCTCCAGGAATTAGTCCCAAGAATCCACCCTTTCTTGCTCGTTTCTTGGCTTCTTCAGCGTCTTTCTTTTCAGCTTCCAGTTCCTATATGGATTAAATTTTTGCAATGTTAAAAAAGCAAATGATTGTTTCTACATCTAAATTAATCGTATTTTATCATTAAACACACCTGCTTGGATTTCTTGGTTGCAACCTCACGAGTACCCCAAGATACAACGTTAAGGTTAATCAGGGAGTAGATGATCAAGAGCAAGTACATAGAAGGAATTGACAACAGATACAAACCACCAGGAACAACACACCAAAATTCTTGCGGATGCAGGCAAGCCGCAATAAACGTAGAACCCGTGAGACATATCAAGAAAATGGCTGATGGTGAGCCGATACCGTCCTCGCCTAACTGTAAAGCCGTACCAACTATGACCGCCATCATGATTAACGCATATCCTGTCGAAAGTATCTGGGCTACGAGTAACTGAAAGATTTAACAATTCAAACATAGATTAAAAAACTGAGCGATCCCCATGTTGAATATGTGCAATGGATTCGAAATTGTCTTGAAATATACCTGCCACTGAGCCTTCATACAGAAACAAACAACAATGAAGAGGAAAATGGGAATGATATTGTAATAGAAACTGGTCCAATTGTCAATCCTGAAGGCAGCCACGAAAGCACCCACCAACATAAGGAAAATTGTTCCAGGACCCAGAATCGTACCAGCCATCAACATAGATTGATAAATGACGTATGGCAGTGAAATATCGGGGTTAACTTTGATCGTCCGTTTGTAATCCATGAGTAAATCGCAAATGTTGGCAATTGTCGACGGAACCTATTAGGAAACAATTAAAATTATAAGCATTCAGGCACTACTATTATACGTACACACAGTAATTAAGCATCAATAACTGAAAAAAATCGGGCATACCCAACGACGGCGCTGATTGTAAAACTCAGAAAATCCTTCAGCTAAATTCAAACAAAAATAATTATGTAATTATTTCGCAAAAAAGGCAGACTTTCATAATGACAATCTAAAATAAGCCCAATAGCAAGAGTATAAAGTAAAAAAAACTAACGTGCGTGGGTCCAAGCGTCTGATGCAGCCGAGTATTCGACACGATATCCTCGTTGTAGCAAAAGGGTACATAACCAACGATCCTCTCCCTGATCGTATTGCACGTAATGCCTAGGTTCATCTGACCGAAGGGTGTATCTTGCCATGACATTGTCGTCCATAAGGGCCTTTCCACGGAAAAGAGAGAAACATCCAGGAGAACAAAGAACGCAACCAATCATATGCTCGGTAGCCTTTTGAAGCCAATGACCAATAGCATACTCGAACATCTGGTACCACACCATGGGACCACCTCCAATAGGATGAATTCGACCACAAGCTGCACCCAGATTTTTATTCTTTTTCATAAGATCGACAAGAAGTTCCACGGCATTGGGTTGGAAGTCAATGTCTCCGTCAAGGGTTAGCAAGTAGGTGTTCTCGGCAATAACCTCTTTCCTGTTTACGGGGATGCTCAGTTCCATGAGACGATGACCCAACAAGTAGTACATGTACATAACCTGACTCCATCGTTTCCTGTGCCGAATCTTTCCCTTGTCCTTCATATGAGCAATCACTTTCGTCTTGCCAGGTAATGTCCATTCCAGACGTCCTCCATAAGGCGTTGGCACTTTCTTTGGTGGTCGGATCCTTACTTGTGTTTCATGGACAAAAGCAGCCGCTTCCTCAAGTGTGACGATCAGTAGCTTTACGAAAGTGTTGCAAATCACAGGAGAGTTCAAGCTCCCTTCGTCTCTCAATTCGAAAGCGTCATCGAAGAAAATATGAGCTAAAATCAAATGTTCTTGATTAGTAATTATTTTTTAGAACGGAAATCCTGCTAATGTACTAGTCCTTCTTACTTTCAAATTCATAGTATCCTGGATCAACGACGTCAAAGTATTTGAGAGCGACACGTCTAGCACATTGATCTTCGTCCATTCGAAAAAGACTCTTCAACATTTCCATCATCTCTTCCTATTAATTGTTTTTAACAAATACCACATTAAAATTTTTTTCAACTTATCAGAAATCCAAGATATCTTCGGGAATCTTACCTTAGTTTCGTGCCACATTGTAGCACAAGCGAAAATCCTGGGAATGGTGTCTCCTTTATAAACTTTTTCTTTTTCTTTGTGAGATGAGTCAATAGATCTGATTTCTTCGTAGTCCGTTTCTGCCGGTTCTTGTTCAACGTCATCAGCCCGAATATCATTGTCGTCATCTCTTCTCCGATTCATAGCCATTGACTGGTCAATCAGTAGGGAGCTGTACATTGGAGTTACAAACAGCCTTTCTGTACTTGCCAAACGTTCGGCTTTTGGGGTCCAGATATGGAGGGCTATCCAAGCTTGAGATAGTAACCACAAAACCCACATCCAGGCGTGCTGAAACATTCCAATATAAAATATTATAATCGGGCTAAATCAATGGTTATTTATAGCAAACGAAAAGTGTACCTCTTTTGTAAAGAAATTGTATGCAAAATCATCCTTTGGACAGTTCCAATACAAATATTGGGGAAGTGCATTTTCCAAGAAGCAGGCGTCCTCACTTCGAAGTCCACACAATGATATAAGAATAGACAGAGTTACAGGAACAGCCAAACTGATCGGAAAGGCAAAACTGAATCCTTGAATACAGATTTTACAGGCAAACTTTCCTAAAGGGTGGATAAAAGTTATGTTAGGAATTGTTGAATTAATTTTAAATATTAATTTGTAAACTATATTTAAAAATTGTTATTAAAAGTACCACTTACCAAAAATATAGCAAACGTAAGCTGCGATTATTTGTACCAACAGAGCTTGCTGCAAAGCCCATTGCTCTGACTTTTCAGGAATAATATCCTGGAGAGGCGATGCACCTGGAATGTCTGGTAGAATTCCAATTTCTGGTGGTCTTATCTGAAGGAATTGGAAAACCCGTAATGATCAGTTAATGTAATGCCTACATGACCGTAAATTATACTTTTAAATGTACATTTTTCAAACCTCAGTAACGTTAATTCGATGTGAAGCAAACCCTTCAGAAAATTTGGAAAAGAGGTTATGAACGTTAGATCCCGAAATCCAGACGGCGAAGGTCATTGAAGAAAAAAATACAAACATTTTCCAGGCCGATACAAAAATGTAAACAAAATATCGAGTGGTCTTTTTTGTGTCCAGATTCCTTCGAACTTTCCCCATGGCTCGAATAAGGCCTGTTGAAAAAACAATTTATAGAATATATTATTTCTGTCTCATCATGCAAATGACTAACCTATTAATTGCTTTGTCAATATTTCCTTACCGAATGGTGAAGAGAGGTCCACATAATTTTCCCACCAGCCGCAGGAAATCAAAATAGCTGACAAGGGCTGCAACCACGGTCGAGCTTGACTTTCGTTTGAAAACAATGGCCACAAAAAGAGCCCACTTAACTGAAGTAAAATGGCAACTACGTCGACTGAGCATTGTAAAACCCACTTTCCGCGACTCTCCCTGTCCGGATATCGAGATAACATCCCTATTACAAAAAAAATATTTCATGTTACTAAATCATGTCGTTTAAAATGGAAGTCATCAGTTAACCGCATCACAAAAACAAACATACCAAAAATGGCAGGGACAAGGGACACACAATTTGTAAGCATAACAGCTTTCAAAACGTTCATTGATGGCAGTACAGCGAACACGAAAAGTGCCAATCCAGCGGCATAGCAAGACTACAATTAAAAATTTTAGAAATAAAAAATTGCATTCGAAATCAACATCCATTTAAGTTTAAAATTATGGTCATACTTCAAAAAATAAAGGTACAAAGAATTCTCCAACTGTAGGCCTTCTCCAGGATTTAAAAACGCAAATACGTAGTGAACGGATGAAAGTCCCCAGTTCCGGGACAATGAAGGCAAAGAAAATTGCCCATGTCCATGAAATTCGTTCCACTTCAGAAATTGAAGCTTCAAATTGCTTATCTCGTCCTATGTATACAAATCATTCTTCAGTTAAAGAAAATATCTTCCGAGATCCAAATAATTCATCGTACATAAACTGTTAAAATCCTCTCATAATCTGACAATAAACCCTTAGTCCCTTACCATATCTTTTATTACAAAATGGAATAGTACGATCAGGCTCCAACTGAGAAGTCATCAATAGGAGACTCCCTTTTGCAAATACTGAACCCCCAAGCACCGCAGCGAAGGTGATAATGTAGGCTAATATCTAGAAAGAAAATAGTATACATATTTATTTACTCTATTCATTCAAATCAGAAGCTTACAATTAAATCCATTGGAACAACTTAAACATAAAGTTACAAAGAGCTTAAACTAGGAATAAAACTGTATTCTATTCGAGTAAACGTCTTAGCGATTTAAATCCTATCTTAGAACTCGCAGTCGCCATTTTAAAACCCTAGGTTTCATCACATTTGAATCCATATCATTGTAAATTATAAATGACAATGTACCCACACGAGCAGTAATAATGATCATAATTAACTTGAGGTGAGGAACATTTAATCTCACAATCAGATTACAAAACTGCGAGTCTCTAAACTCCCTAGTTCTTCTTCCTCGCAATTTTAAGGATGTTAATGCATATCAACGTGGTAGCTGTGGAATAGAGGATGGGGATGATATAAAAAACAGTAGTGTAATAAAAATGATATTAAATATGAATAAATGGCTACTCGGAAGAAGACCTCCCAATCAGTCCATTGTCCGACACATCATTGTGGTCATTCACTCTCTCCAATGACTCTCCTATCTTTCATGAATCTAACATCTTCACCTCAATTCCATTCTCAACATCATCCGTCATCAAGATTTGAAGACTACCGTATCACATTATTCGTCATATCCATTTCAATTAAAAATAGACTGATTAAAATCCGTTTGAAAAGTATTGAGAGGATCAATAGACTCTGGAATCTAGAAGCACAACACTTACTTTAAGACTCTTGATGATTAAAAGGTAGCAGGTTTGATCCTCATAGGAATCGCTTTCAGTCGCCGGTGGAAGACTCCGGAACACGTCCCAGTTCTTTGTCTCCACGTCTCTCCGGCTGCAATAACATACACATTACCAATGAATGTTAAATTAAATGAAAGGATTTTTATTTTTTCTTGTAAAAAATCGACTCAGATATCAAATAAGGAAGCTATTTTTTACTACAATGCTGTTAGTAGACTTTTATTATTGTGATTAGAATCTTTTTTAGATAATTACAGTTGTCAATACACTTTAACTAACATCATCTTTTTTCATTCTTTGAATCAAAATCTGCGATGTCAGTCATAATATTTTGTCTTTTAATGTTATATTATTATAGCTTCATTATGATGACTTTATGTACGGTAATAGACGAAAAATTCTTGTTTCCTTACATTACAACAGAAAACAGAACAGTTCCGATAACATATTTGAGAAGTAACAGAACGTTTTTAAACTGTCCAATTCCAATACAAGTCCGAAAATATTATTAGAAATTTAAAAAAAAATCAGACATACCTTCCTCCATAAATGTCACTATGAGCCAACGGGGTGGTCTCATCGTCGCTGTATTCTGGTTCTGACCCAGCGTCCAGTCTCATTGATGGCATTTTCTCCAGCGTCTCAAAGGCCCTTGGCCTTCGTCAATCCCCAACTCTAAATAAACAATCAATAAAAAAAACCAATCAAACTCCATTCCCAATTAGGAAGTAGACGTTCATTGTCATCTCATTATGAAACTGATTACGAACTCCATGTTGAATCCAAACCAATTACATTCAAGTCGCCAATGATGAACTTGATGTTTCGTAAATTAAATATTGTGACATTTTTTTCCAGGAAGCAGTTGAAACATCATCTATTTTCAGGGTCACAAATATGGATTACGGACTCTGTGGACATCAATTGTCTCAGCCAGGATAAACCGTATTGCATTGCTAACTCGATATGGAGCCAGCATTTCAATTACGGATGCTTCGTTAAGGTTACTACTATTTTTACTAGGTGATGGATTAAAATACAAAATCATATTAGATATGATGTAGATGTATACCGTCATCTCGAAATCTCGTCAAACAAAACCTCAGTAAATTGAACAAAGGGCCAACGAAAAAAACTCATGCTGAAGAAATTGGTGCATGAACGTGATCGAGGTTTGATTCCGAGTTACATACATTACATGAAATATCGAGCGGTACAGTGCAGTAGTGAGGGCTACTTCCACTCAGATGCCTGAGAATTCTCAACTTATAAGATCGTTGGACTTGGTTTGGATTATCAAAAGTAGCATAATTGTAATGACTATATTTACATTACTTCAGTACATTTAGATTTCAGTTTCAAACACAGGCTTACTTCAGCTTATAATCCACGTACAAAATCTGCTTGGGGTAAGAAACACTGTTCAAATGCATTTCAAGGGAACATTGTTGTGTTGTGGGGAATAGGAACATTTTAACTAGAGAAGGGGTTCAAAATATGACTTGCTTAAAGTTGCTTACAAACTTGGCTTATAATAAACAATGCTAGACTAAAATGTAGTAATGAAGGTATAAAAAGTAAGTTTGAGATGATGATGGTGGAAGTGTTGAAGAAAGTGGGACAAAAGGGTTCCACTCGTACGATTCGCATGGCCCAGTTTTGCAAAGAATTCAACGATTCAACCCCATATTATTCTTATTATTATTATATTGTCTGAACTCAGTTCTTCCTTTTTTCTATCTTATTTCAAAAACATATGGTCTTAATCATTTATGAAACATATTTTTACTACCATCCTGCTAATCCCAACAGTAATTACTATCAACGCTTATAACTTATAACCTAGTACAAGGACCTCAAAAAATAGATGATAACCAGAACAAAATATTTGCTCTTCTAAATCCCAGGCCACTGCTTTATTTTCCGACGTGATGTATTTTAAAAAGCCGCAAAGTCCTTCTCTTTTACCGTTTCAGAATTAAATCATCACAGGGCTATAAACTATTGGGAATGACATAAATCAATCATAGTGTGGCTATACAGATTTTTCCCCGTTTAATTGTAATGCTACATGATATCATAGTAAAATTGGAGCTAGCGACGATATACATATTATGCATAACTTTTATCTGTTAAACTGTTGGCACATAAAATACTCCATAGTGTTCTGATTTTTTGATTAACTAGATGATGATAGGATGGCTTCTCCTTGGAAATTACGATTAGGATAGGATAGTTCATTTCGATTCGAAGGCAAGGAGACAGAGTATGACAAATTACGGTGCTGCAAAAGCCATTAAATATCAATCTCATCGTGGGACAATTTCAGGCGTAGGTTCCCAAATAAGGTTGCGATGTGTAATTTGTTGGTAACTTATTTATTATACTAACCACTGACACACTGCTTCATCATGAATCATGACATGATGGCACATTAAAATATAACGCATAATAACTTATTCTCGGTTTACAATAGAAAATTAACCAACAAAAGATATTCCAGATTATATGATTAGCCATATCAAAAAATGTTTACTTACAGGAAAAGGTTCGTAGTGTCTGGAGCAAAGGATCGTTTACG
Organism: Desoria tigrina; assembly: GCA_906901685.1. Lineage (NCBI taxonomy): Eukaryota > Metazoa > Arthropoda > Collembola > Entomobryomorpha > Isotomidae > Desoria > Desoria tigrina. The sequence goes on from CAJQTU010000007.1 coordinate 6,044,618, forward strand.
ATCCCATCGTTATGGACTTCCTTGCGAAATTCCGTCCCCCTATTTTCAGGAAAAACAAAATCTTTAGTAATTATGATTTGTGATTGCATAGGTGTTTAAGTATTGTTAGTCATTTTGGCAGCGTCTTTCAAAGATAGTAATTATATAACTATATGTCTATGCATAACTACGTTCGAGGATATTAAGCTCTTATAGTAGTTTACTTGTTCCGAGGACATGACGCCTTTGTTCTAACAGTTTCTAAGCCTTAGATGGGCGGAGGCACAATTTTTTTAACAGAAGCTCAGGAAGCAACGTAGGCTAAGTACATTTTTTATTTGGTTCTCGTCCAATAACTTAACGACGACTGGACATCAATAGAGTGCATTAATATTGAGTAGGTATTTAAAATAAAAAAGTATGAAAGATTGCATATAGATTTTAGATACCTTATTAAAGGAGAAGGTATCCAATATAATAATACTTGTCAATTTTATGGAATAGATATTTTAAATTATATTGGCATTATATAACCTAAGAATGATATAAATCCATAGCAAGAAATTGCGGAAAAGATCAACTATATTCAATGAAATTGATTCAAGGTGCTCTGGTTTTGGTTTCTATTCAAGAATGAAGAAGGGATAACGTAGAATCGAATGGACAAAATATATAAAACAAAAGTAAGATTAGAACTAGATAGGCTAGACCCAGTAGAGGTAATTCAAGACTTGTGTAGTTTCCCATCATTCGTGAAACGTATACCAAGTGACTTAACGGCTATTGAATTCGATTTGCATATTTTTAGCAACATTGCATTGCCCTGCCATAATAGACTTTACGAGAGCAAATTAAAGACCAAAACTGCGATCTTGTCCCGCGAGGAGAGTGTCCCATTGTGGCGTCCTTACAGATTAAAAGAGTCCTTTCAAACTCCACCTTAGGCTTTAAAATCCCAATCTGCTGATATAGTAGTTGTCAGTATGATATGCCTATTTAGCTGTTACCAATTTACAATTGCAAATTACGTTTTAACATGTTATCATCGGACTTCGGAAGAAAGTAGCCACGCCTAACCTAGCCCAACTCAAATCCAAGCTTGAACATACGGATATAATGATACTCGACAACAACTACTTCTCTAACTACCGTACCGTCTAAAATACGTACAAGAGGCTAGTCATTGAATGAACTGAATCTGAAATCGACTTACTTAAAGTATATTGAAAGTCATTCATTTACTGAGCACAATCAAATTCAATTTCATTTGAATAGCCCAAAAGCCTTCAAAATCCATTTGGCCCAGTATTTCCAACATTATTGTCGATTCTACTCTCTGTGCACTGCCTTCCCCCTCTGTTAGCAATTATCCCTTCAGGTACAGCCGTCTTTAAATATTCTGATGAAACTACTAGTTTTGGTTTGAATAATAGGGCCGTACTTACAAACTATTCAACTTACTATACAAGAGAACTGCAATGGATGACCTTCCGTTCCTACATTCTTTCAGAAATGCATTGTCTCTCTTATGAGAGATCTCGAGTCCTTTTAGTCTAGAGCGAATTGCAGATATGATTATCAGGAATTCCGTACCTTCTATTTTTATGCAATAAGGAATAAGAAAGGCCAGCCCAATTTAATCTTTGTCTTGATTTTGAGTGCTATGAAAAATTTATAGTTTTTATATAAATTATCGCTAATAATGATGAAGGTGTGGTTAGAAGTTGTAGAGCCGTGCTCTTATAAATCTATCGCAAACATATTGTGTTGCATCTTGCACCATAGTATGGTGTATATTATACATTCTCGGGAATAAATGGGTTCAATTTATTTCGAATTGGAAAATGCCGAGGTATAGCATAAGACACTTACTATTTTATATATCTTAAATTTCAGTACCAATTTTGGTTACATACGTATTTTTGGACTTGTCATTTGTCATGCATCCGGATTATCCCGCAAAACAATTTTTCTCTTCTAACAATCTAATTAATCAAAAATATCAGATTTTTTAAAAATAACTAATGTTACCTATTGGTGTATATGTATAGTTGTCCATTTATTAGTAAAAATTCTAACATTAAAATTAATACCGAGAATTCATAAAAAAAGTCATCGGCTATGACTGTGACTGCCAATGACAATGATTATACGGTTGGTTGGAATTGGAATTAGTTATGATTTACGTATCATTAAGGCTATCAATGTTTAAAAGCCGACTTAAATTAAAAAGCGACGGTGTAAAGTAATCAATAATTTCTGCTATTGTTATCAATATCAGATCATCAATAGTTTGACCTAGATTTAATTAAAAATTTCTTCAGAAGGAAGCAGATTCGAGACGGAACTAATAATACAAATTAGCATTAGGAAAAACTCGAGGCTTGAGGATGTCCAACAAACTAACAATAACAACTAGATACTACACACGAAACTTATCGTCGGATGCGACTAAAGTCGATTAAACCATGTAAAATAAAAGGTTACTCATCTTCACGCTAAATTAGGCCATCACCAATAAGACACGACAAGGTCCTTTTTACCCTCTTGACGAAGGCTCATTTTAAACAATCCAAATATTTTATGGTTCAAAACTTATTGTCATTTTTCTATTCACTAACCTATAATATGATACCTTGATTAAAAACTGTTATAAATGCCTCATCTTCCATTGCATATTACGAAAGTACATACATACATACATACATATATACGTCTGGGGACTTGGAAATTGGGTAATTGGAAATTTGCATTTTTGATACGTGATTTTTTGTTCCGTGGATAAAAATGCAATTTTAATGCATTTAAATGGATCTGATGAATACAAAGTAGGAATATAACAAACCATACATAAAGCACCAAATACATATAAGCATTCTCTTGCATTAAAAATTGAAACTTGAGATTTTGAAACTATTGAAAGTCATCCGTATTGCAAAAGTCTAATAAAATGTAAAACAGCTCATGCCATGTTTATAGATACGAGTCCCTGTCAAGTTTTTCTTATGCCTTCCACTTCACTACGTAATAATATAAATGTAAAATACCTAAATGCCTGAATACTACTAAATACAATACAAAACCTGCTAGACAAGTTGCCCATTTTCTTCATTAGAAATTGAGTCAAGTCGAGAGAGTTGCTTCATTCCACTCTCTGTAATAGTCGTATATACGGATTTGAAGGGTTTGAATTTAAACTGCTATACGAACCAATTCAACTCCACTCGAGAAGAAGAAAGGGAAAGGGTTGTAATGATCTGCTTTTTCTTATCCCGATTGTTAGTTGTGGTATGCGTTGTTGAGTCTGCTATGCATTCTGTATTCAAGACGTCAAGATCTTCAGAATACAAACTAAGCTGTATGGTATTCCGATTTCAATTCGTCAAAAAATATGACAACTGACAAGAAGCAGGGCAGTAATTATCAAAGACCACAAGAACAATTACTTTGAGATGGCCACAAAAATGCTCCCCGTTCATCAAAAATGAAGTAAGAGCGAGATGTACGCTACGCTAATTAATTACAACGTCGTGCCGTACGGCAGAGACAGTTATCATTTGATTCCAGTTAAAGCTTTGAAATTTTAAAAGATAATTAACGTTTTTAATTATTTTAGTTAATTTATTGAATTTTGTATATTGGGTTTAGCCTTGTGACTGCGTAGTCAATTTTGCAAACAGATAGGATTTCCTTCACTTGAAAATGTACATCCCTTTTTTACAGTGTAGTAATTGATGAAGATTGGATTGGCAATATATAATTAAGAGTATCTGCAGAAATTGTAGAGAACAGATAATTATAATGATGACTTTGACTTTATTGTGACAATTAACATGTTTTTCTTGATCGTAATAAACAATCTTTTAAAAGTCGAATTGCACTAATATTTGCCTTATTAGCATAATGCCATTGCCCCTGTAACCCTTTGGCATTTAGCATTAGTTATCTAAGAATATCTAGATTTCTTGAATGAGAACATGAAGCAATCTCTACCATTAACCATATAGAAAACTAATGACTTTAGACTTTTTCGACAATATGAAAAATAGAATAGAACTTTTTCCCAAGGAAATTATCTATCAAATTGCACGCTAATTAAAAAGTTAATGACAAGAAAGGTTTAACCTTTGGGGGGTATTGCCAATTTGCCAACTGTTGTCTACGTATTGGGTGAGGTTTGAATAATTGTTTCTGACGAAGACTCAAAGGAATAAATCGAGCCTGTCGAGCTACACAAATGTGGCTATTAAAAAGGAGGTCAGGTTTCAGGTGAACCACACCTGGAATAGATAAATTCCAAAAGAAACCGGACATCAACAAAGTCCTTGAGCAATTGAAGATAGTTTATTCTAGAACCCTTTCCCTAGAGAAATAGGGGACCATTCATAATAGTATTCGAATCGAAACTAGCATAAATTGTCACATCAACTGCTGTATATTCTAGTTTAAGAAATACTCCTTCTCAAATGGAGATATTGGTTGAATATTTTAGATAAACGCGTCAAAAGTCGGGGTTTAAACATCAATTGAATTCGATAATTTTCTTGCAACTTCCCATTAATAGAAAAATAAAAATTTGACGGTGACTAGAATATATAGTTACTGACTGTTAAACAAGCTCTGCTAAGTTCTGCTTTGTTTTTAAATATTAAATGTACAAAATTCCCATGATTTCTTAATACTGACTTTTGAGAAATCAAACTCATGATTTCTCAAAAAAATAATCAGTATGCATTTTGCATATTCCACTTCAATGAGAGGGAAACGATTAAATAATTGCAGTTCTATTAAACCTTCCTAAACGTGACAATGAAATTGTTCAAAACAGGACGTAAAAGAGACTTAAGTAAATGTGTTACAAGACAAGGTGTAGCGAAACTCGGAATGAAGGACGTATTAGATTTACATTAAAGTCATGATTTTTTTCTTAAATCCTAGAAAGTGTCGTAAACTAGAGGAGCATTAGGCAAGGCAAAAGGTCATTTCTTTTCAAGAAATCGAGACCTTTATTCCACACAATGAAAATGTGGAAAGCTCGGTTGGTTGAACAAAGGGCGGATGTGACAGATTACCCTCCAATCTGCACACTTTAATAAATAATTCATCCTTATTTTATTTTATTATTAACATCAATAGAGCTAATGAAGTTAACAGCAGAAGCCATAATGAAATACTGTCGATAATGTATCTGATGAAATATGGCGATGACTCTCATGATGACAAAACCAGCAAATTCCATAGTAAATGCATACTTAAAATAATTCATTTATGTCTCTTACTTTGCATTTGCAATTGTTGCTTCACTGCTAAGAATGAATGCCAAATTATATACGACTTTAAGATAATTTTGATTTAAAATCAAGAAAAGATGTAGACGATTTTATTCACTACGGAATGAAAACCGTAAATGGAAAGTGGATTAAACCAAATTTACAAATAGAAATGTCAACAAAATATTAAATGTTTCGTGAAAAACAAGTATCTAATTAATTTGCCGGTGCTTGAAGCGTCTGTGAAATCTAAATTATTGGCAGTATTTTTTCTATATTATTGTGGCTTTAATAAAATCAATAGGGATTTAATGAAATTAAAAGTCCTTAAAGTATAGTAGTTCCATTGAGAATTACTACCGTTTTTATTAAATAAAGACCCCAGGTAGATGAAATAAAAAGTCTTATTGTGGATTTATTTCGGGGAGGAGAGAGCTATTATTTGTTGGTCTGAAATGGCTACCATATTTATTGTTATCAGTGACTCATAATAGTTTCATATTATAACATTCCGTCAAAGCGTTTAAACCCTGATGGTTATTTTTGCTAATTCCACTCCAGATAAATACGTAAAAATTTCTCTACTTCATATTTACCACATACGGAAAGTCTGAATTATTATTCGTACATGCAATTAGTATTATTACCGGTTTGTAAGTGATTTACAACATTACAGCTAATAATGTAGCAGAGGAGTTTAATTTCGAAACCTTATGAAAGATTCAACAACTCGATAATAGGCATCTTATTCCGGCTTATTCGGGTGGTCTTTCAGAATAGACGACATTACTGTGCATGCCTACCTAATCCCATTAAATGTTTCTTATTATTATCCCAATGCACACAAATCTGTCTGTAGACGTTATATTCGTAACAATGATCTGATTAGTCAAATGAAAATGGAATGCATAATCCTAAAAAATAGTTATAAAGAATTGTCGTTCCTTATTATCATTCAAAAATCGAAGCCTATAAAAGTACAGAGAGAGAGATTGTCCCAACCTGACAATCCTATTGATATTATTAGAAATCAATTCGCAGAAGAAAAAAAATCATTTCAATTGCTTCATATTCGGCTCCTTTCATCCTTAGAGGAAAAACATACGTTTGTCTTAATTGTTTTGTCATTTATGACCTAATTGATTTCTATACATTTCCATTTGCAACTCGCATTTTTACACATGATTTTTACCGATTAATTGAATATCAAATCGGCTCCCAATCAAAGCAAACAAGTCAACTTTTGCAACTGAAAATAACAGGAAAATGAAACAGAAAATACTAATAGACGGATTAGAGACAATTAATAATTACGATGCAGAGTTAACCATTAGAAACCATCTCTCATGAATTCCATATCTAAGAAGGTGTACCTTGTTTTCAGTAGGATTTCCACTTCTTAATCGTTCCTTTCCAATAATATATAAATAGCTTGACTTTTCCTCCTCCGTTAAGAGAAGCCTATTGTTGTTTGCGGTTATTTCTCTTTATGCTGCATTCACATGCATAAAAAACACTTCCTCACACGTCTTCAGGAAATATAGTCCCTAAGAACTATAAAAATAAAAACCTAGCGATGTGAAAAATAAGATTCCTCCAAGACCGAAAGAGTCTTCGCAGTCCCAAGTTTATGAGTTGAAGCAGACGAGGACTCCAAGTTGGGATACCGTTTGGGGTATTAAACCCAGCAAACCACGCACCGCACCAAACAAACAAAGACCAGGAATCAGGAACGAGTTTCCTTTCGTATGGAACAAGAACAAGAGGAATGCATGCAATTTGTGATACTGGTTCAGATCCCTGATCTGATTCCTTCTTTTTTTTACGAAGATTACACCTCTTTAGCAGGTAGTTTCACGCAATTCTTTCCCACTGCCCGACTTCTCACGTTTTAATTCACTCACCTCCTAATTTCAGTTCTTACAACCCGTCGATATTTTTAGGAATTTTATTTTTAAGGAACCGATCCAAGTCACCGGTCACTATCTTACTGACGCCTCCGACCCAAACGGCAGACGGAACTTTATTCTGCACAAATTAAGATTATGAGCCTTATCCTATGTAAATGAAAGGAGGCTTTACCATTCCAAATTCCAATTCCAACACTGGTAAAAATGGTAATGGCTGTATTTCTGGATCCAACTGTCAGTGGTACGAGGAGCTGAGTAAACCGTACCGTTCCTCTATGAAACTGTAGTCGAAAATGTCAAAATCTATTTTAAGGCCCTTTATAGTGGCACTTCCCTTGGAAAACCTTCCTTGTATTTAGATTTAGAGGACAAGCTGCCTAAATCAGTCTCGGAAACTGAAGACATGCAACAAGATGCAGTCCTGCAAGCACACTGTCTTCAAGTCTATACTTAATAATACTTGTTCAGAGAATAAGAAATCTGCATCCTTTCAGGTATTCTGTCCTACCTATAGGTTTCTACAATCAATTCATATAATCATAAGAATATTAGCCGAGCCCTATAGTGCCCTAGCCTCCCATACCTTCGTCGACTTATTCATCATCAACCTACCTGCAATTTAATGTCTTGTATTTCGAAGGAGCAGTGGCCAAAGGAAATTATCCCTCGGGCGAAGGCAAAGCACTACAGAACATCAAACACTCTCCCAAAAGCCATAATAATATCATACCTTCATACCAGCGTTTCCTTCTTGCAAGAAGCAGCGTTAACTTTAAGACACTCACCTTTTACACATTCATATCATCATATCATCTTTTTCTGTAGTTTCTATACTTCTTGATGCAGACAATCCAAACAGAAATGCAGAATAGCAATAGGGAATCTCAAGAAAGTTTCTAGGCTGTGAGATGTATTCTATTTCACTACATTTAATGGCCAGGAGGAGACTAACAAGGTGGAGATATATTCAAAAATGTTCGTTCTTCATGATTCTAGATACGATGAGCAGTGCATTTCATTTACGTATTCATAGCCTGTATATGTGGAGGCGGAATATGCAACAATGAGCTTATAAATGTTGTAGTTTGGCATTTTTATCATCCACTTTAATACCATTAGCCAAGATTTTTATTTATGACACATTTTCTCATCCAACATTTTCGATTCTGATTCAATTCAGGGCTTTGCAGTGGGTACAGGATGTCCGAGTTCGGCTATATTTTACGGTCATCTTGACGATTGAAGTTTATATCTATGCTTTCATTTAATTTCGTTACTATTTAATCGGGGAGAACACAATTCAGTTCCAAGAAAACGGTTCTAAAAATGAGTCTTTATGTGATTTAATCTGGGCGTTCTATGTCTGCATCGCCAAGCTAAAATTTCGAATCTATGTAACCGGCACAGTAGAATTTAAATCTATAGGACCTAAGTCGTTCAAACGTAATTTTTTCTATATATTATTGCATAGGCCATAGACATCATCCAGAAACTTCATACTACTACTTTCCTGACAATTCATGAAACATCTCCAATCCTTATACCAGAACCAAGGAATTTTAGCGTCTTTTCGGGCCAATTTAACAAAATCTCAGAAATCCTTCTTTGGCATCATCACGATTTGTAGCCTGACAATTTGACAGGATGACAAGAAAAATGAGAGCTCATTGTGTAACTCTTAAAGACGGAAAGATGATTTTAAGAACATGGAGCCTTTTATGCATATGTGATGTTTGATGAGAACAGAATGAAAGGGATCTGGGAGGAAGATGGATTGCTTGGAAGATTAAGAAAATAAACAAGATTGGTGAAGCTATAGCGGCTATGTTCACGGGAGGAGAAAGACCTTGCAAGGTCACAAATCTCCACAAGATTTCATCTCAATATTCAATCCGGCTTATAGGAATCCAGTCCGGTTGTTCCTTCCTTTCCTTAAGAAATACTACAAAACAAAGCGACAAAGCTCAACCAAAATCTTGCAGAGTTTGACTTCGTCTGATAAAGGATACTGATGCTGTGATTGCATGTTCAATGCAACAAGGGTATCCAATTAGGAAAACATGTAATAAATGAGATTCTTGGACTCTGGGACCTCATTCTTCACTTAATTGCACTACATCATTTGAGACTCCCATCCGTGTTTTAATGGAAGGTTCGGGTGCGGAGTCAGTGAGCATTTTTACTTTCATACATTGACCATTCAGTCCAGATTTATGTGAAATGCGTTTACCATTAGATTTTAAGCATTCATCAACTGGGATCCAGATCCAGAATTGGTGTTGTAATTTGTAACGAAAGCAGTCACACTTTTCAATTCACAGCGTCCAACTTTCTTACCAAACCGCATAATATATATATATAAATATATGCCAATCATACGACCATTACTTCCGAGTAAAAATGCCAGAATAAAGATACCAGATATCCGGGGAAATGGCATAAAGGAGACAAGGACATAAAATGATTTACAAGTTGTAATAAAATGTACGAAGACCGATCAAAAGTAGCTAGAAAATACGAACTAATAATAGTTCTAGTTATAGGTAAGAACAAAGGCGGACAAAGGTTCAACTTTACGTTTTGAGAAGAAATGTAGTTTTATTAGGACTTAGGTCGGAGCGCAAACATACAGTACGTACAGTTATCACTCAGCTCAAAAATATCATTCATACAAAAACGCTACGCCTTAGTAATATTTGAGTACAAGTTAACGTGCCTATTCTTAGGTGGTACGATACGCTACGTACGCTAATCTTATCGTTATTTTAGTATCATTATTACATAGAAGGAATCATACATACGTCTTAATTACGGCGTTTTTCTCCTAAAAGTTATTTTGTAATATATTAAATATAGTGTGAGTAAATCACTGGACTTGTTTCATGAAAAACAAAAACATCGCTATAAAAGCTAGGTAACGATACCGAAATAGTCTATTACACGCTTTCTTTATAACATTTTTTTAAGACTTTGCTGAAAATCACAATTCGTCAGCAAAGTTCGAATCACATTTAGTCACCTTTCATTCACAATCAGATCCACTTTTCAAGATATCATTCATAAATCAAAAAGACTCTTGCACTGGTATAAGTACAGGTAGTGAGGTGCCGGATATGATTATCATCAGAAATTAATTTAGAGCGTTAAAAAGTGTTTGCTTAAAAGAAAGAATTTTAAGAGCTACTATTAGGAACTTTTGAAGAGTTGCTTGCAATGACAAAGAAAAATGAAGAGCCAATTGAAATACGAGACAGAGGGGGGATGAAATTGGGAGGGCATTAAAGTTGACCCGTTCGCTCGACAAAAATCACACATTCCGTTTTTCCACTCAACCAGCGCTCCAACCGAAACATCATCCTCACCATCTTCTTTCCAATATCTCATCTGAAAGGGAGTCAGCAACATACCCAAACAATCATAAGTCACATTCAATCATCTCTCATTCCACATACATACGAACGATTACTAATTAAAATTAAATTAGATATTTAACCTTCTCATAAAAATACAAAAATTCATTCCCATTTCTCGATTATCTTAACGTCGAACCATGATTAATTCAAAAACAATTATTCTTTCATCATATATAAATACTAATATCACACAACCAGTTGTTGAAGTAGCAGTGCAGTGTAACTCTCAACTGCTGAAGACTAGAACACATTTTTCCATCAATTGATCACTCCTCACCTCATTTAAAGCGTCCAAATATCACAATAATTTCAGTAGCGAGTACTAGGAGCAGTACTACGGAAACAGTCATTCAGAAAAAGACAGCAGTTTCTTTCTTAAAAAGGCGCACATCTCAACCATTACCGTAATTATAATGTCGAATTAAAATAAGTAAATAAGCCCGGATGTAGCTTACCAGCTTGCAGCAGCAGATGTTTGGTTCTTCAGCTTTCGCAGTTCCTTCGTGGCCCAAGTAGACAACATTTTTGTCTTATTCGTTTTAGATCGTCTACCTTGAGTCATAAGCTCATTGACGAACTCATTATCTACTATCGGCAAAATTTTGGCTCCATATCCTACTAGGAGATCTCTGTTATAGTTTAAATTATATTATAAATTCATTTAAGACTTCAAATATACATTAGTATTAGCATTAACTATTTTCAAGTGAACTAACCCAATCAAGCCGGCAGCAGCGGCAATGTTACCATCAGACTTATCTGCATCCCTAGCGACTTCGCACAAAAACTGAATAATATAAGTCAGGTGAGGTTCTATCAAAACTAAATCAGGTGTAACAGCTCCTCCAGGGACACCGGAACTACCAGCATCGCCACGAAGCCCTTGGATAATACCAGTATATGCCTCCAATACTCCTTCTCGTAATTCGCACAGGTAATCCACCATCTCATAGTCACTCTATATTTACATATTACGATAATCAAGTTTAGCAACAATTTGATACCTAGCCTATATAGATCTACGACCCTTACCCTATCGACCTGAGCCTGGGACGCTTGCATAAGGGTTTGTAGGACAACCTCTAAGTATTTCTTAAATTCTGGCCCGATGGCCAAGGCTACATCTCCCAAAACGGATAATATTTGAGGCTTAACAGATCTTTGGACGCTTGCGTTCTAAACAAAACATTTATATTAAAGATGAAGTTATTTCGAAAATAAGGAAATCTAATGCCAAAAACAGTCGAGTAAAATAAAACGTTGGCATAGATTAAAACAACTCGTACCCCAAGATTTTGAAGCAACAAGCCCATGATGTCGTCACAATATGGAGCTGCTTTATTTCCAAGCGCTCGGCAAATATCTCCGCTTACCCCTACTGCAGCGGAACAAACCTATACCACAAAAAAGTTGAATATATTTTATTGGCACACTATCTTAAATTCCGTGACAGTGGTAATGGTAATACATGTTCTGACTTACCGCTGCTTCACTAACGTTTTGTAGACCGGCAATAAGGAAAGGTCGGAAGGAGTCCATATACTTCATAAACCCGTCTCCCATTACTTCCGTCAATGTGGAAATAGCCATTAAAGCATCTTCTTGAACGCCACCGGAACGACCACCAGGTCCACTAAGCATCTGCAATAATGCTTGCATGACAGCATCTGATATCTTGGGCGCATCTTGAGTAGAAACTAAAGAAAAGTTCAAATTAATAATAATCAGAATGACAATGTAGTATCATGTCGAAAAAACCCGGGTATGAAAACTTGAAAACCCTTGAAAAATTCTAGAAACGGTGAACAAATATTAATTCTCAATCATCTTTTTTAAGAGTTCGAAGGGTTTCATATTCAGCCTTGACCGGGATTTCTTCGAGTAGGTAAATATTATACCATGCAATTAGGCACTATACAATTATACAAACCTTTGCGAAGAACACTTTGTAATGTTGCACAGAGGGAACTCTGAAGCTCATTGTATTGAGTTCTATCTCCTGCGTTGGCATGATTTTCCATCAGTAGCACGGTTCTAAGTCGCTCTAGGATTATTAAAGTTGTATGCTGGACAGTTTCATAACAGTCCCGTGGAGAGTTTTTAATCATTTCCATCAACGCCTCATATGCTGCAGGACGAAGATTAGCTTGTCCTCCATCAGCTCTATCTGTCGTGGCAAGAAGTTTCTCCACAATGGGTGCAAAGAATTCAGACAGAAGATACGTATCTGGCTCTTTGCTGTCATCGGTTCGATTTTCAGATGCAGTTTCATAAGCCGCTTCTGCAAGACTGCTTAACGACCAGCAAGCGTTGGCAGCTACTCGAGGTTCCGCTTGTAACGCATTTACTAGGGCGATCAATAACGGTGGAAGATGAGCAGCAGTAAGCGCCGCTTCTGAGACAACTTCACATATTCTTCCTAACGCCCAAGCTGTGGTATCTCGAACTACTACATTTCCGTCTCCCATGAGTGCAATTAAGGTTGGTAGCGCATTCTCAGCCAATGGCTTCATTGAGCTGGGTTCTGGACCCTCCATTATACATCCAAAAGCCATAACTGCCGCATCTCTAAACCGCCAGTTATCATGTTTGATGTTAGCTTGGACAAAAGGAATAACGTGCGAAATGATGTCATCTTCGCAGCAGTTGGCAAACAACATTAGACATACTCCAGCGGCTTTGCAAGGATTCCAGTCATCATCGTCATCGACGAGCTCCTGGACGAAAGTAAACACTTCAGATACAATACAATTATAATATTTAAGTACATTTTTTGGATCTCCTACCTGTTTAGTTAACGACTGCAGTAAAAGTGGAACCAAATATTGCAATCCCCCTTTAGCATAGAATCTGGAAGTTCTCTGAGGTGGACGCCCTAATTCCTGGGATTCACTAAATTCAATGGCTAAATCCACTTCTTCGTCACACACATTAGACCAAAACTCAATTCCTTGAAGTGCTACTTCATCGACGTCCGATCTCATAGCATCCATTGTGATCGCGAAGAGAGCATGTTTCATATAAAATTCCATATGTTGGTAGTAGAGTGACATAACTTTAACCAAGCACTGAAGGGCTGCGACTTTCACCTGCGTGTCCGTACATTGTGTTGCTTCGCAAACAACCTGCATGATATAGTGCCGCTCCGTCTAACAAAAGTCGCAACTATAAACTTCTTGTGCTAATTTGATGAAATTGAATAGATATTCAAATAATCAAACTTCTGACATACCTCAGTATCAAAATTGGATTTAGTGAACTCCAGGGAGTTCAATAGAGCGTTCGTTGCAGCCAACCGCACACGATTAGAGGCTTCTTCTCTTTTCATGCCATGGACGATGGCTGTTAATATGTGATTACTTTGTGTTACGAGCACTTCAGGGTCCTATTCAAAATTCAATTATATTATCAGACAATCAGTACTTTTAAAACCTAATATACTAATGAAATATTTTGTTCTTTAAAACTTACAATATCGTTGCAGATGTACCCAATCGCCTCCAAAGAGGCTTCTTTAAGAAGTTCCGAAGTTGCAACATTACCACTGTGCCCAGTAACATTATTAACTAAAATTCCGATTACTTCTGGCCATTGATTAACAGTTAACTCAGTTACAGCGATGTAAGCCACGCACTGGGCAGCCGAACTCGGTCTTGTAGACTCAGTTCCTAAAGCTCCTAAAACCTATTACAAGAATCAAGAATTGATATAATTATAAAAAGTGCAACTGGAATTAATTTAAATACAAATAAATAGGATCAAGGTGTGTGTTGATTACATTTTTTTTCACGTAGTTTCTAATGTCTTCCGGAAGCATTAACCATCTCTGCTGATACTGTCCTTTAATAGCCGTATCTTTCGAGGTAAGAAGATTTTTAAGTTGAAGACCAGATGCCATTCGTGCGACAGGACTATATGCGGAATGAGCCAACACTTCTGACAGGGTTCGTACATATTCCGGCTGAAAAGTATCACGACAAAAATGACAAACAAATAACAAAATCATGTTGTTATATAAATTAGTCACTTACAAAATTGGAAACAGCAGCCTGCTCCAAGAACTGCTGTGCATTTGTGAGCTCATTCTGATCTGAAAATTGAAATAAAAACAATTCTCATTTGAAATTTCCCGATCTATGGATTCTTATTCTCGTCGCTAACTCAAATGTAATTTAGCATTTTCACATGATGGTTTACTCCATCCTATTATTTCTCCTCTCCTTTCAGTCTTACCTGGGGATACAGTCTTCTCAAGAATTTGAACAAGTGTGGTTGCCATTTTTGAAGAAGTGACGCTTCTCTTTCGTTTTATCAGGATTCGAACCTTCCTAGATCAAACAAATGAAACATTCAAGGCATATATTTAAATAAACCGTTGCAAATCCAAACACACATCGAAAAATGGTGAAATCACCCGAAAAAGACGTAAACAACGTTCGTTGTCGTCGTCTAATTTATGCAAAAATATCCTGCCGAGCTCTCAAACAAACTTAATTGTGAATGTGACCAACAATACAATACAGTCTACAACAGGTGAAGGGTGTTGCAATTTCAAATTCAAAATTTACACCCGAAACTCTAATCACACATCACTTATCACGATCATGAATCAGTTCACAGTTTCATTCATCTATATATTGTATATAGATTATGTATTATATGAAATATAATATTGAATATATATACCTTTGTTCATGTTCTTTGTTTGACTTCACAATTAATTCCAATTTATTGACTATTGACTATAGTGTATAGTCACTACATGATGTGTATTGTGTATACTGCATGCATACTGTTGACTGTACAGATGCTCAATTCAAACTTTATATGTTGAATGTATGTGTAATGTCAAATGTTAAAAATATGAAATATCAAATATGCGTTAAAAACATTACAAATTAAAAAACTAATTCAAAATTCAAATTTGAAATTCCAACAATGACAAATGAATGCCAAATGCACAAATGTACCATCAATAATGCCATGAACCACAAACTAAAACCAAACTGTGATCTGCAAATTTGAAAACATTCAAGTGTGAAGTGTCATTCAGCCCACTACAACGCACAACACACAATTTCGAATAATTCGGAATGACAATTAAAAAATTAAAAAACTTCGAACTTCAAATCATCAAATCAAACTTACTTTGGGTGAAAGAGGTAAAACTTGAGGAGACGGATGGTGTCAGCTGGCCCTCCTTCCGTTGAAATGAATAAATTCAGAATTAATTGTGAATTGCAAATTGTCGATCGGGATAAAAATCCGTAAAAATGAATTATTAGCCTGTCGGATAAAAGTTGTCGTAATGAATGGGTAATAATAATATCCTAATGCAAGTGGAGTAAGAGAGGGTGATTGATGAAAAAGACCGGCAACGACGAACCTCTCAAAGTCACACACAACTCGTTCTTTCAACAAAAGAGCACGACGACGGGAAAGAAAGTGGCTCGCTAGCTCCCTTTGTCAGAGAGCGGAATTATTAAAAGGGAAGGCCATTCATTCCTGCTTTACCGGCTAATCCTCTCTCATTCGTCACCACTTCTTCACCGCCACATTTCAACTCTCCTTTTTACTCCCACCAAAAAATATGCAAGCTCTTCTTCCAAATACTTGGGATAATTCCTCTCTTGTTCCTATTCCTATTCCTATCAACCGTTGCAAACGCAGATCATAAGGGTTAAAAACCACACGAAGAACAAGTAAAAATTAAATTTAACCTGGCAGCCCGCCACATGAAAGTCGATTTATGCAAAATTCTCATATTTCCCCAACCATATATATATCGATAACACTTGAACGAACCTTTCCATCGATGTAGTTACACACGTAGAAATGCTCTTTAAAAAAATCTGACTATGACCGTACCCATTGACCTACACGGTCCTTAAACAAACGCATACATAACGTACATACATCATACATACAAACATAATGATTTCACAAAAAAAGAATTTTAAAATATTAAAACGTGGTCGAGAGTTTATGGTGAGATAGCCGAGGAGATAGACATACAAAGTAAAACATTGAATGGTTTTACCACCTTTTCATAAATCATTCAAAATGCATATGCAGCAAAGTATTGGAGAGAAGACTACGTATGTACATAGCGAATCATTTTTAAACCAGAAATTCAAAATTGCAAATTATTTCACTACTTTTGAACCAGAATCAGAAGCCACTTTGATCTCAACTTACCTCAACCATAGGGCAAAACTACATGTCATTTAAATTCATACCTCACCTTTGACCTTTCAAATGGCGTAGGTAGGGTAGGTATACGTTTTTAATTTAACCTTAATTGTATATCGATCCCCAGGTCACGGAGTGACGTTACACCCAAATATTATGCACCGTTGAATATCTCGATGTTGTACTCAGCATGGAATTGAGAGTCGCTTTTTACATGACGACATTTTGACCTAAAGGGTCTTCAATCGAACATCTGGCAAGGTTTCCGTGGAAGAAGCCACGATCTGAGCTTTTAATTTTAATCAGAATCAATGAAAATATAACCCGGTTATATTTTAGTAGTTTATGTCGCTATACATGAATACATGTTGTAGTTTTCTTTATTAAGTATCGGAGATACTTTATGTTTTCGTTGATGGTGTCCGTCTGTCTGTCCGTCCATCCGTCCGTCCGTCCGTCCGTCATCGCGATAACTCGAGAACGGTTTAACTTTTTCAAATTTTTCTTTCGGATATCTATATAGGACATCCAAGCGGAGGTCAAGTTCGTTTGGGGGCCTTGCAGGTCAAAGGTCAGGGGGGGAAAGGTCAAAGGTCAACATTTTTTCAAATAGCAACCCCCCATGTGTGATACATCGATGGAAAGCTATTGTCAAGGGCTATTCAATGGTGTATATGATTTGGGGGTGGGGTCACCCCCTGACGGGTGGGGAGGGGTCAAAGAGGTCAAAAAGCAAACATATATGTGTGATACGTCATTCGAAAGCTATGATCAAGGGCTTTCGAATGACGCATGTAATTTTACTCTATGACTGGGGCAATTTGAGATTTTCGATATTTTGTGTGTTTAGGGTTAGGGAACGACAGTAAACACATGGGACACATGTATATTATATAATATATTTATATAAATATGTATATTATATAATATATTTATATAAATATGTATATTATATAATATATTTATATAAATATGTATATTATATAATATATTTATATAAATATGTATATTATATAATATATTTATATAAATATGTATATTATATAATATGATTTGCTAATTCGATGATTGCTCTCCGATACTTTGCTATATGCATTTGAATGGTTTATTAAGTATCGGAGATACTTTATGTTTTCGTTGATGGTGTCCGTCCGTCCGTCTGTCCGTCATCGCGATACCTCAAGAACGGTTTAACTTTTTCAATTTTTTCTTTCGGATATCTATATAAGACATCCAAGCGGAGGTCACGTTCGTTTGGGGGCCCTGCAGGTCAAAGGTCAACATTTTTTTGAATAGCAACCCCCCATGTGTGATACATCGATGGAAAGCTATTGTCAAGGGCTATTCAATGGTGTATATGATTTGGGGGTGGGGTCACCCCCTGACGGGTGTGGAGGGGTCAAAGAGGTCAAAAAACAAACATATATGTGTGATACGTCATTCGAAAGCTATGATCAAGGGCTTTCGAATGACGCATGTAATTTTACTCTATGACTGGGGCAATTTGAGATTTTCGATATTTTGTGTGTTTTAATCGTTTGATACGTCATTCGAAAGCTATGATCAAGGGCTTTTGAATGACGTATGTAATTTTGCTCTATGGTTGGGGCAAATTGAGATTAATCATTTGATACGTCATTCGAATACATCAAATATATATAATATGATTTGTTAATTATGTGATTACTCTCCGATACTTTGCTATATGCATTTGAATGGTTTATTAAGGGGTGAAACCCCTTACTGTGAAGACTCGGTCCGTCCGTCTGTCCGTCTATCTTTCCGTCCGTTTATGCTCTAACTCTCGAACGGTTGACTTTTTTAAAATTATTTTTTC
The DNA here is from genome assembly GCA_906901685.1 of Desoria tigrina. Taxonomy (NCBI): domain Eukaryota; kingdom Metazoa; phylum Arthropoda; class Collembola; order Entomobryomorpha; family Isotomidae; genus Desoria; species Desoria tigrina. Next base: position 6,063,219 of record CAJQTU010000007.1, read on the forward strand.
GGGAACCCATTAATGACCGTCCAGCGGGTGTTGAGTTCGTTTGAGGGCTATGTAGGTCAAAGTTCAAGGGTGTACGGTCAAAGGTCACAATAATTTTAAACAACAACCCTACGTTTGTGATACGTTGTTGGAAAGGTACGTTCAAGTGCTATACATGAATGTATATGATTTCACTCTATGGTTGGGGGAATGGAAGATTTTTGAATAAAACGACTCCCAGGTGTTGGAAAACTACTCGGTCTTATTGCGGATGGTTTCACCCCTTTTCGATGTGCGTTTGCAACGGTTTATTTGGACAAGTCTCACTTAGTTTCGTAATAGCTCCTGCAAGTGCATGACTGTAATACTATAGTGAATTTTGTGGGGAAAGCGAGCAATGGCAACGGTTCCATGTCAGTTCGTTTGTTTGTACTTAATATTCTCAATTTAACCTTACAATGAAGGGAAATGAAGTATACAGTATAGATAAAATACAAAAATTGAAATTCACACAAGTCCGACTAACACGTTTACAAGCTAAACATTAGACATTAAGTCTTACTTAACTGTGTATTTAATATTTAATTTTCAACTTTAAATATATAGTTTTTTGCCCAGTGATCATTGGTTGGTCATTGGTCATTTAAAAAATCGAAATCAGAATTAGATATATGCTAATAATCGCAAATTAACTGCAAACGATAATCGAAATCACAACAATGAACAAATATCTAACAAATGATTATAATACTTAATACTAAAAACGAAGGACTGTCCAAAAGTCCCAGTCCCAACCAAATCCATAGATTGACATACCTAATCACCAATGTATTCAGCAATATGCTGTATAAATAATTAGTGCGACTTTTGCATTTCGCCGTAGTGTTCCAAGTCTAAGTTTTAAGGTCGTATGTCAGAATTGGTAATAATTTGAAAGGTGTGTTTGCAGCAATTTCGAGACACGTCTTCCACGGAAGATCGGAAACCAACAAAAACGGCTGAAAATTTATTCCAGCTATTGTACTATTGACAGATAACTTTATAAGGAGCTTATCATCCTACATATAAAAAACACTCAACACTAAATATTAAATAAATATCTACATAAAACTTAGATAAACCAACTTCGTTGGAAACAACCTTATAATTTACATTTTACATCATTTTGTATTATAGATTATCTAATATTATGCACGTTTATGAGATAGAATGAGTGGGTATACTTTGTCAAATTAAGTCATTTGATGGAATAAAATGAAATGGCAAGTCAGCACGACTAAAGTTACAGCAGCTTGATAATTACATCTTAAGTCACAGACAAAGTACTTTGTTAGCGGTACGACTAACGTCAATTAATCTTTTTCCTGCGTGTCAGCTTGGGATTCTGATGCTTCTCTCATTTTAAGAACAGCATCTTCTAGCCGACTTCTACTGGCAGCAGCGGCAGACCTTCGAGTAGTTCTACTTGGGGAATCCCTGGGAGTGTCTTCTTTTGCTAAGCGCTCCTTTTTTCTTTCCATCAGGAGTTGTCTTTCTGCAGAGGTCAATCCTCCTCTAGACGAGTCTTCCCTATCTCTTAAACGTTCTCGCTTCTCCCTTCTCGTCTCCATTTTTTGCTGAGCCATTTCCTTTTCTAACTCTTTGCTTTCTAAGATGCAATAAAAACAATGCATTTTAGAAACATTTTAGTGAGACGCTACAAATGTGAAGAAAATTCAAATGGTCAGAAACGGTTAAGGTTGTACCTCTAAGAACAATTCTTTCGGCATTCTCTGAAGGGACATCGTCTTCAGGTAGGTTGTCTGAAAATCCACACCATACATTATATTTTTATACAAGTATTATTTTTCATTGTCAGAAACCCCGACTATGTCTTTAGACATTTTTTTTTTTACTGAGATAAATTTTATTTGTACCGTCGTCATCTTGATGATTTCCCATTAAACTTTTCAGACTTTCGTCATCCGAATCATCTTGATTGGTCGATTGAGCCATCATTAACGAAACTGGAGGCTGCTGTACAATTTCTCGAGTAGAATGTGTTCTACTTCTTTCTATACGATTAGCTTGACTTGTCATTGCGGCAAGGTCTTTTAAATCTTTTTTGGATAATGATGGAATATTTAACCCTGCTAGACCAGCTGCAGCCAAAGCGTTGGCATTAGCTTGTTGCTGTTGTTGACTGTTTTTGTTTGTTGAATTACCAGATTTCTTTGAGTTACCCGACAATTCACCAGTAAGCCCGTTCATCATTGACCCTTGTCCAAGGTTTCCAAAAGGTGATCCTGACATTCCTCCCCCAAGTGGAAACGAACCAAGGCCAAGTGGGTTATACATTAGTCCTGGATTTGGGAATAGGAAAGGGAGCGAGTTTGAAAGCAAATTTTGAGACGCCGCTGCGGCTGCATTTGCTGATTTTTTATTTTTCTCCTCTTTCTTTGAAGATGACTGGGTGGTTCTAGTTGAGCCCGATGAATGGGTAGGATCTTTGCTACCACTTTTCTTTTCCATTCCTCCGGACGACAATCCCTGCATGTCGGACCCAAAACCCATGGAAGGAAATCCTAAATTGAAAAGGGAATTTGGTAATCCTAGGTTGGCCATTCCACTTAATGACCCAAGGTTAGCTAAATTCCCCAGCGATCCGAGGTTTCCGAGAGAGCCCAATCCTCCAAATGGCATAAACAATGGGTTCTTTGGATCCAATGCACCCATACTTGCAAGTAAATTGGGATTTAAGCCAGACAGACCTGTAATTACCCAAATAGTCTTGTAGTCATGTTGGTTTATAAATGTACTAGGAACAGCGGAACAGGGACTGAGACATTAGTATTTTCACGGAGCAGCACTCCTGAATTTTTATCTGATTTTTAAATACCAAGTTTTAATTGCCCGTTTAACATCTACTACCTCCTCAACCTCAACAGATTTTTAAATGCCTACACTGTTTAACTAATATGATAGTTTTAGGTGAATCGAATTAATAAAAACCTAAAAAACGATTCTTTTAAATTTTTTCAAGGATACAAGGTGGGTTAAACTCGCGACTCGATGTTCTCACAAATCAAGGTTTCGTTTCACGAAAGTTCGAAAAACAGTTAAAAGCAGATTCGAGTCTCCAGTCCAGAAAATCTTTACTTGGCCTATTCTAAGTATCTAACACGAAACGTACCTGGCAATGAAGAAAAGGCCCCTAAGTTGGAGAAGGCATTGTTGGCACTGGAAGTGGGAATCGACTGGTTGCTAGACGATGTTGGAATAGGTGGCGGGCTTGTAAGGGTCGGAGGTCTCCCAGGCCCTTTCTTTTTTTCTCCCGACAATCGTTTCTGAAGATCGTTTGGAAGATTTCCTCTTTCTCGAACCAACTCAGCCCATCGTGGGTCAACATCATAATTATGATTCTCAAGTAACCATTGGGCAAGATGTTTTAACTGAGGAGCCTTTGGTCCAGTAATCTATTTTAAACAATTATTGAACGTATATGATATCTGATACAATTCTTATAATTTTAATTAGAAAAAATGATAATGTATGTTTTATTTACCTTTTTACCACTGACACGGTGGATAACTGGAACATTTTCTTCGCCGCTTAACTTATTCCAATCCAGCATCAATGGATCCGTACGGGGTCTTCGGCGGCGTCTATCCACAAATTCTGGAGATGGTGGTCTCTCGGGTGTCATATTAGCATGTTCAGCAAGCCATTTATTCACTTTGGCATCATGAGAAAACAAATCGAATTTCGGAACTGCAATTTCAGCAAGCCGACCTAGATCACATTTTGGCATTTCCGCCTGCTGAGACGATGGAGATTGATTGGCACCTATATTAGAATTCACATTTCAACTAAACGTTTCTCTAACATCCATGGAATAATTACCCTATATGTATCTTTAAAGTAAATTATACCTGATGAATTTCGAGGATTTTCTTTTTTGTTAGATGCACTCAGATTGGCAGCTCCAGCCGCAAATTTACTGAAGTCTTTCAGATCTTTGGAATTGAACATGGATAGTGCACTTAGCAGTGGATTTGACAAGAAGTTCTGGGTAAAAGCTTGCATATCTTTTGCCGTTTGATCAGCAGATACTTGAGGTGAGGGTGTACCACTTCGAACTCCAGAATGGGCAGAAACCCGAGGTGAGCTGGCATTTCTATTGCTTCCTGACGAGCCTTGATTGTGGGAATTATGATGAGAATCTCTAAGACTTTGGGATAGATTTACAGATTTGCCAGACGGCATGGGAGGAGAGAAAACACTCGAGGAGTTTTTGGCAGCCGATAATCCAAAAACGATTTCGTCTAACTTTTTCTTTTTCTTGTCTTTTTCTAATGGCATAGCTTCTGCCGAGTCACCAGTTTCGCCCATCTACATTGTAATTACAGTATAAATTCAATGCCATATTTATCCACCTAACTAAAATATTTATTTTCAAATCATAAATGGTAGGTATACCTTTCGTTTTTTCAATCTATCCAACATGTTTTCTAGTTTAGAAATTTTCTTCGTTCCACCTCCGAAATTTAATGGCTCCTGAGAAGCATGCTTATTTGAATAAACTGCACTATCTCGTTGTCTCTTCGAAACTCTGAAATAAAAATTTATCGTTATCTGAGGTAACCCTTATTTAGCTTGTCTGAATTTTATATCAAACTAAAACTCACCCTCCGGATAAATCCATAGGAGCAGAGCTAATTGTAAGTCCACTTGATCCGTTTTCTCGGTCCCTCGACGAATGCTTGGGCGAAGGGGATGGAAGAGTGACTGGAGTAACCGTAACACTACTTAGAGATGATAAAGCTGACATGGCCGCTGCTGCTACATCTTTATGGTTGGACTTAACGCTTAAATCCAGGGAAGAAGACTGTGATTGAGTATTAAATCCAGGCGAAGCTCTATGTGCTGGAGATTGAGATCTATGTTGTTGTTGTTGCTGTTGATGAGAGCTTCGTAAAAGGGAAGCCTGGGATGAAAGTGAATGATTTTGATGAGCAGGTGGAGGTGGCTGAAACTTCGAGTGTTGCTTCTGGACTGACGCTGACATATTTTGAACCCGTGGTTCGGCTTCAGATTCCACGTCTTGGGAGATATTGGAACTTCTACTTGGCGTAGAAGATCTTTCTTTCCTTAAGGAATGGTTTAATCTTGGAGCGGGAGACGGAATATTAGGAAGCGCGTTTGATCCATGCATGCTTTGACTTAAAAGCGCTTGCAGCTTCGCCCGCTCGGTTTCAACGTCAATAGCAATTCGTCTTCGTCTTCCACGTCTGCCAGTACTTCCTGGTGTAGTAGTAGTAGTTGTTGAAGTGACGGTAGGAGTTGGAACATTAGAACCAGGGTTAGGCAGGCTCATGATCAAATCTTCAGGAGGAGCTTCAGAGGTAAAAAAAAAATCAATTTAAACAAATTTTACGAGGAATTTTAAAATTGACAGATTGCTTAAACTACAAAAATAACCAGTTCAAAAAAGTTCACGTACCCAGGTCTGAACATTCCGATATTGGAGTAGGCGTGTCACGAACAGGTGTTGCAGCGTCTGGAGTTCCTTGAGGAGTATAATCGAATGTTTCTGTCATAGCAGCGGAACTAAAGAATCTTGACACTGGCCACTCGTTCTTTTCAATCGCGTGAACTATATGTTCTAAACGAATTTGCACGGCTCGATCCCTCGGCCATCTGATGGGGTTCATTTGATTTAATAAGTTTCCTAACGCTTCGATATTGTTGCTGTCACTTGACAGAAATGGGTCAAATTTAGGCATTGTTGTTTTTGAAGTAGCGTTAGAAAGCTCTTCTTTTTCCTGCAAAGTTGCAGTAGTTGAACTGAGATTGAAAGGCGCAGGTGGTTCTGGTACAGAAAACTTAGGAGACCCTTTGACTTGAAATTCTACATTTTTCATCTTATCGGCTGAAAGTTTTATTGTTATCTTTAACTCGTTCTTAATTTCGACTTGCACTTCATTCATTTCGGTGCTACTTCCTTTGCTCTCTTCTTCGAAGTTCCGAACTTTCTCCCGTTCAATTGGACTTTCTGGACGCTTCGTATCAATTGGACTTTCTGTGGGTTTATTATCAATTAGACTCTCGGAGCGTTTTTTATCAATTGGGCTTTCCCCACGTTCCGTATTGATTGAGCATTCGGCCCGTTTGTTTTCCATCGGACTCTCACAGCGTTGGTTTTCAGTCGGGATTTGTGAGTGGCTAATGTCAGTTGGACTTTTAGGGTTCGTATTCTTATCAAATAATTCCTCGTTGGTCGTCTTCTCGTTTGGTTCACATTCTAAATTTTTGTCATCAATGTTTCCATCTTTGATTTGTTCCTTGTCGTCAGTCCTCAACGAATCCTTGTCACTCAGTACTGAATTGTGTTCGCGTATTTCAATATTTGACAACTCTTTAGATTCTGATGTCAGATGCTTTGAATTCTCCTCTACCAAGTCTATATTTTCTGGATCTTTTTCATCAAGTTCTTTAGGCTCTTTTTTAATTACTACTTTTTCAATTAAAGTATCGCCCGAATTTTCTACTTTATCTAGTTTTTCTAGATTAAGAGTAGTTTTTAATTTCTCATCCTCAATTTCTTTTTTAATTAATACTTTGTCATTGTCCACTCCAATTTCTTGACTAGGTTGTTCTTTGACGTTCGTATCATTCGTACTATCCTGGTCGTTTTGAATATCCTTTTTCTCAGAAACAGGTAAGAAATCTTTTGATTTAACAACATCGTCTGCTTCTTTCTGTTTCCTTGCGGCTTCCCGTTCACCATTAAGGTCTTGGATCTCAATATCAACCATGTCGGACTTCATTCGCTTCAACGGAGGAACTTCAGATTCAGTTTTGATTTTCTTGTCATAGTTTTTGTAAGCGAGTTTTTCTGCCTGGTCAAGAAGTGGTTCACCGGCAATGTGCCGACGCAAAATTTCTCTGAAGGAAAGATCTGGATCATTCAAGTAAAATAAGTCCGTTCTCCCTAGCCCATGCCTAAGATTCAAATCAAATTTAATTGCTACATCTCATTGCCAATGTGATTGGATGGCTTTCATAAAATAAACTTCAACAACTGTACCTAACTGCACCGAAAAGAAGATCTTTATCGTGCTTTCCAGGAATCCACCATTCCGGCATGTCCAACGAGGGAAGGCATAGTCGTAATCGCTCATCAAGCTTTTCATTTTGAATAATTTCTTCTCGTACTTTGTTTAATAAATCAATTCTCTCGAGCGTCCTTCGAGCTCTGTCTTCAGGAAGTGGGTCAACAGGAACTTGAATTAAATCTATAAATTACAAATATGATTTAACTTCTGTCAACAAGACTAAAAATTGCAGTGTTACCGCTTATTGACTACTTTAAAAGCACTTACCAAAGTCTGCAGTGATAAAAACCCAACCCGCAAGAAATGAAAATTTAAAATATTAGCATTAACAAACTGAGAGCGTAAAACCCCAATAATTTATTCAATAACTTTAGGAAAATATACCTTCGTCTTCAGCTAGCTTTATCCCACAAATTCGTTTGCACATTGCATAAAATGCTCTGAAGTATTCAGTCAATGTTTCATCAAATTTCTTATCCAAGCGAGAAATTGCTCTGAATTTAGTCCAATCATACTTGCTTCCATCAATTCTGTAAAATCGTGTAAAGTCATATACAAACGCTCATTACAGCAACATCAGCACAATGTAAATTACCTTTAATTGTTGAAATATTTACCTTTGAACTCCAAACGTAGAAACGGTTCGATAAAAATCTGATTCTTCTTTTTTGGACCATCGTTTTTGATGAATCTCCATCTTTTGGCGTTCCCTATCTCGTACAACTTGTTCGATTTTCTCTTTCCTTTCCAATCTCTGTAAGGTAGTAAAAACGTGTTATCAAATAACATGCACAATATGTTATTCTCAGCACAATATAGCTAGGAATTTAAAAAGCATTTACCTTAGCCTTTTGTGCGTTTTTAATCTCCTCCTTTTTAAAGTTTCGTTGAAAAGCCGTGATAAGCTTTCTAATCCGCGTATTGAGATCAGTCGTTGTGGGCCATAATATTTTTCCAACCTCAGACGCATCCACATTTCCATTGGTAGTTGAAGTAGGGAGCTGTGGTTTCTCTCCATTGGATTCTTTTGCTTCCATATTGCTATTGCTCTCATCATCTTCCTCTTCACCAGCAACTTCTTTATCTAACTCTTCTTCATTCCTATCATACGATGCACAAAATTAAAAAATAACTCACAATAAATATTAAATTACATAACTGTGTGTATACACATACACTTCAGGTGATATTTCTGCAAGCACTGCAGAACCGTCAGGTGGTCCACATCGTGTTAAAAAGGAAAGAGCAGTATCTTGTCGCATTATATTGTATCGTTCATAGCCATGTTTGTAGGTCCCAATCAAAAGAGAGCCGTCAGCTTCCCGATCCCACCACTCAACTGGACCAGTGTCAACAACTAAACCAGGTGGACAAATTGGTAATTCACTGGCAGAAACATTGTCATCAATTTTCTGAGAAAATCCAGCGATGATTTCTTGCTTAATATAATACAGCATCCTGATCCTTAAAAGCACTCTAAAAAATTCAAGGGTCGTTAAAACATGCATCATTAGTTACATTTGTGTTCATGAGGAAAATTTGATTTTACTTGTTCGCATTTTTAGTCAAATGCTTCGAATAGTTCATATCAAGGTTTAAATCAGCATCGAACTTGTTGTCTTTCATCCAATCGTCATTTTCTGGTTCCAGAGTTATTTCAGGCTTTGAAAATTTCTTCTCCTTCTTGCTTTTTCTACCACCACGTGAGACTGGATTTGCGAGGCCTATAGTACAATAGTGAGTTACGATGTTGCACTTCAGTGTCAAATTACGATACAATATATTTAATGGCCAATAATTAATATATATTTGCTCTTTAACCTGAGTGATTTCTAGTGATGGCACCGTTTTCCAACGGACATATCAAATCGTTGACAAAGCTTTTCACTTTTTCATCCCCTCTAAAGTTGTTTACGCAATGTATTAGCTATAATATCATAACAATGAGTCAAAAATCACATGTAAATGTATATATAACCCGCCAATAACATTTAACTATTAGCTACTCACAATAAGACGAGCACAGTCTTCCATATTATCCTCGGTCCATCCCTTTCGGAACTGCCCTTGTTCCAATATCTTCTTCCATCTTCTCCAACTGTTAAAAAAACAAATTTGATTATCTTAGTATAATGCGTCAAAAAGATACAACAAAAATATCCTGGGAATAGTTCATAGTTAGTATCAGGGGCGCACTTTGCGCTTTGAAAGCTTAACGCATTATAAGTTATTAAAAACAACTCATTCAGTATTAGCATGGGAGATCATCATTGATTTTTGTTACGAAGGCCTCGTCCAACATCACAGCTAAATAAGCAAAATCAGAGTACACTACTTACCCATAAGTAAGCAAGCCGCGTTCAATTTTGTAGCATTCACTCTTTGACCATCTACCATATTCAACAACCCCATCATCACATTGGAAGTCATCATCCAAATTTCCACGACGTCCTCGCTTTCCCGATTTTCCACTGCGAGTTTTCCTTCCAGCTAAGGACAAAGTCATGATAGAAAAAACATACAATAAAATTGTGCACATGTTAAACCAAAATTACCTTTTCCACTTCTTGTTCTATCCCCCACATTTCCTTCTTCATCAGATTCTGAGGAAGTTTCAAGTTCTGATATCTCCATTACACCTTCGTCGTGACCATATCGTTTGATCTGGGTTCTGCGACGAGGCTCATCAATCACCAACTCGTTCTATTTTTGAAAGGTTAATGTTAGCTTTTCAAACTAAAAAAAGTCGTGGTTGGAGTTATGGAGTTTAAACTAATCATAAAACATAACGAAATAAAATTACATCCAACAGTTTACCTTTTGTCCACCTTCATCTAAATCTATTTCTGCTTTCTTTGCCCATTTCTTCCAGAAATCAGGGTCATCGACATTAATATCCTCCCTAATTCCAGTAGCAGCGAAACTAGCTTTGGAGAAAGTTGATCCTTTTTCTCCACTTTCAAGTGTAATAATTTGAGTGCGTCTTTCTAATATGAAATCGATATCTTCTTCACAAAACTTCTCGCCGGCGTTATCTTCGTCCATCAATGCTCCGTACGCTCCTCGTTTAAGCAGGTCCTCGACTTCTTTTTTTGTTAGTTGTTTCGAAAGAGCAGCAGCATCAAGTGGGCCGGCTTGACCAGTATTCATAGACTGCAGCACAGCCTTGTCAAGCCCAAGTTTAAGCGATGCTCTATCAAACATTTCTCGCTCGTACGTGTTACGACAAATAAGACGGTAAATCTTAACCTTTTTACTCTGACCAATTCGATGACATCTTGCCTGGGCCTACGAATACAATGTTAAGGAATTAAACACACCATTATATACAAAATCTAATTTACATATGATTGAGAATACCCTTAGAAAACGTACCTGAAGATCGTTCTGAGGATTCCAATCTGAATCGTAAATTATTACAGTATCTGCAGCTGTCAAGTTGATTCCAAGACCTCCAGCTTTAGTGCAAAGAAGAAAAACGAACCTATCGGAATCTGGTTTGCTGTATCTGTCTATTGCAGCCTGTCTCAAAGGGCCGCGAATTCGACCATCTAGTCTTTCATATGGATATTTGCGGAAAATTAAGTAATCTTCCAATATATCAAGACATCGAACCATTTGACTGAAAACCAGAACTCGATGTCCATTAGCTTTAAGTTTTGGCAACAGTTTGTCCACTAAAACCATTTTCCCCGAAGAGTGAACAAGTGCCTTGTAATAAAGATCAGGATCAGATTCGGGTAAGCTGTGATTTAATCGATAATCCAATTGAATTTGTTCTTCGGCACCTGCAAAGAGTTACATTGCATTAGGATTTCAATTTCATTGTTTATTTTTTAGCTTAATTAAAAAAATAACTAATTTAAATATTGAGTTCATAAATACATTACCGTTTAGTAAGTAAGGATGAATGCAACATTTTCTTAACTCCATCATGGTATTCATGAGATTAGGGATGTTGGCTGAACTAGTTCCTTTGCTGAAATTTTAAGACAATAGTTTGTTTATTAATTAGTTTGGTACTTAACTTTAAACAAAACAATTATAGAGCTTCACAATGAAGTCTATTACTCTATTAGGACAAAGAAATACATAATTTATTTAATTTTTTTTACTTTGGACTGAAGGGATTTAGTAATTACAGAAGTTGTGCTCTAAGGGTATACGTGTCTGAAAATTCCTCAGGGCAGCAGTTTATGCCAGTCTCTGCCAGAGACTTTGACTTTGACAATATAAACTGTCGTAGAGTTTAGTAATACGGTAGTTATATTTACACAAAGTTAAATACTTTATAATGGTGTACCTTAAGAACGAAAAGTTCCTTTCTAATATTGCTCGGTAGTATTTTTTCTGCATGTTGGTCAGTTCGACCTAAAAGAAGCAAATTATGAGAAGATGATAATACAGTAATAATTTAACATTTAAGGAATTTTAACTTCGATTTTAAAAACACGAAATAGAAATAGCTACCTCAACAATCGTTTCCTCTTTGGGAGCTATAGATTTCTCAACATCTTCTTTTAGTCTTCGCAACATCATTGGTTTCAAAAGACACTGAAGCTTTTGAACTTGTGTATCCGTTTTGAGCTCGCCAAATTCTTTGATGAAATTATCATTGCAACTGAACTGGCTTGGTTCCAGGAAATTCAATAAAGAGAATAATTCTTGTACGTTATTTTGCAGTGGTGTTCCACTTAGCAGTACACGATGGTCCATATTCAATAGGCGCAAGCCCTCCAGAAGTTTACAATTCTTGTTTTTTAGTCTGTGAGCTTCGTCAATTACGCAGGCCCGCCATGGGAAATCTTTAAGTTCCATAACGTCCGTGAGTACTATTTCGAATGTGGTAATCATTACATTGAATTTGTAAACATCTTTGAGGTTCATCTGAGGATTATCGGGATGACGATAAAATAGTTCATATTCCTGAATCATGTTCCGACTAGCAACAGATCCATGGTAAACTACAACGTTGAGATCAGTCCATGTTTCAAATTCTCTCTGCCAGTTCGGAACGGTTGACAGTGGAGCTATTACAAGAAACGGCCCTCGTATACCATAACGATGCATGGAGTCAACAAATGTCAGTGATTGAATTGTTTTTCCAAGACCCATTTCATCAGCAAGAATACAATTTCTTCCATTGAACCATGAAAATGTCAACCAATTCAGTCCTTCCAATTGGTACTCCCTTAGCGTATTCCCATTGTTATAGACCGGACTTTCATCCAATTGGACCCACTCTGCGGCTTTGGGTCGTTTTTTGACTTTCCACTGATCCTTTGGAGGAACTTTATAAAATCGACGGAAGTGTGCAAGTTTTTCTGGATCAATATCTTCTTGAAGTTCCCAAGTAGCTTCATCGTATGGTAATGATCTCCACTTTACCAAATAGTTAACTATAACTTTTCCAGATGTTGGATCCGTTACTTCACTCATGTCAAGGACTCTGTCTACTTCAATAAAATCCGGATTGAAGGGTTCCTCTTCGATGAACTCAAAAATATTGGCATTATTAGACATTTTTTGCTTGAACCTTTTAATTTTTTGATTCACACGTTTATCTCCTTTCATCAGTTCCTCTTCTGTTTTCCATTCACAATGCAAATAGGAGAAGTTTTTGTATTTCACGAAGAATTCTTCAACCTCGATTGTTTGGGGAATTTTTTTGTTTTTTAATTTGTCAGGTTCCTCTTCTGCAGTTTGCGTTACTTTTTTGTTTTCACATGGTTCCTTTGATTCTGCCTTTTCGGATTTCAATTTGTCATCATCTTTGTTCTGGGATGTTTCTAAAACATTTATCTGGTCATCAACATGACGATCATTATTAGATTCTTTCGAAAGTTCTGGGCTGAGTTCGTTCCTCATCTCAACGTTCCCATTATCAGAGTCAATCGAATCATTGGGTTTCGTAATCGGATCTGAATTATCTGAAGATTCACTAACTTTTAAGTCCAAATTTTGATCCGTTTCTATAACGGTTTTACTATCTGTTACTTCAGACTCACAACTTTTATTTGGAGAGCAATCGGTAGCTGGGTGTGTTGAAATTTCTTTATCTACTGGATTATCATTATCAGCAAGGTCTTTTTCAAATTTCGGCTTACAGTCTTTACTTTGCAAGTTGGATAAATTTTCTTGATTCTCGAGGGTACTTTCGATTTGTGAAGGCAATTCTTCATCTTTGATCTCGTTTTTATTCTTATCTTCTTCAGTATTTAATACTATTGCTTTCTGAGATTGGGTGTCTTGATCTTCAATGGCAGATGGATCAATACTTGCTTCAACGATTATTGGAACATTTTTAGTTTCAGGATCACAAGATTCATTGGTCTTGTGACCTTCGTCAAGTTGTTTGTTTTCTGCACCTACAGAGCTTATTTCTCCTTTTTCTTCAATAGAAGATTTTTCTTGAGCAGGCGATTCATTGTCACCACCGATTGCATCAGTCTTTTGAGTTTGTTGATCACTCTCTTTATCGATAACTTCGTCTTCTTCATCAGATGAGTCCTGAACGATCTCTCGTTTTCCCATACGTATGGACAAAATATGCTGAACTATCATTGTATCCTCCTCTAACGTATTCTGTAAGCACAGCCGAAATAATACAATTACAAATTGTTTCAGTGGTTTCCGCTGTTGTCAATGTAATTTTTAAAATGAAAATCTGACTACCTTGAGTGGATTACCTTACCACATACAAGCAATATTCAGTTTATAAACTATCAAAAAATGTAAAGGCTTAACATACCACATAGAAAAAGTTGTGCTTATTTAAATTCTGAGGTTCTTCAGTCACTGGTGGAGGAATAGAAACAACAGCGGGAGTAGGTTTAGATTTAGATTTAGGTGCGGGAGTTGGCAGAATTGCGATAGGATCAGTTGATGCTTCTGTTTCTGCTTTTTCATCCGTAGCAATCGCCGACTCAACTGCCGCGATAGCAGCAGCAGCTGCGGTAGCTTCTATCTCTTTCAGATTAGCTTTGTTGGGCATAAGCAAATCCTCGTCTGAAAGGGCTAAATCAATATCGTCAATATACTTCTTACGCTTGGTGTTTCTGCCCGATCTCCGTTTCTAAAACCAAGCAAACGTTTAGTTTACCACAACCTTTATTAATATCGACTAGATACAACGATGGTTAACTAAACATACATTTGAATCATCTTCTGGAGGGGGTGAAGGAGGTGGGGTTTTATCTACTTCGGATCCTTCGGAATCGCTTCTTCTCCTTTTCTTCCTATTTTTAAAAGCCAGCAAGGTCCTACAAGGAAACGTCAAGTATATATGTTATAAATATAAAAAAATATGCAAATAAAAGTCTCCCAAGCCGACAAGACAATGATATAATAATACTATATACTTGTACTTACTTTGATGGTCGCTTTTTGCCAGTTGAACTTGACTTTAGCTTCGGCTTTTTCATTTTAGGTTTTTCAGGAGTCACAAGTTCACTGTTAATAACAGATGAAGTTGTGTCGCTTGCTGCTGTTGTGTCTAGAGTGCTGGTATCACCATCCCCTCCGCCACTGGGGGCAGAAGGTCCTCCTTCAGTTATTGTGGTACCAGCAGCTCCAGTCCCGTTTTTTGGGTCCGATTCCAAATTTTCCTCTATCTTTGGCACTTCGATGTCTACATCCATGATGGAGTCTCCAATCGGCAAAGATGCGCCTTGACTCTCTTGAACTTCAACTTCAACTTTCTTCTTTTTTCTAGACCTTTTTCATTCAGAAATAATCTTTCATATTTAAAAATTCAAATGTACAATACCGATAACCCATCACAAATTAAAATCATGGACTAGTACTTTTTAGGCGTTTTTTCCTTCACTGGTTTAGGATCTTTACTTTTCTTTTCTTTTGTGGTAGTTTTCTGCTCTCTCGGCTTTCTACTTAGGATAAAAGAAACCAGTTTTTTTGTCATTTCACTAATTTGAAATGGCACAAATACGATTGAAACCAATAACCGAATAATCTAAATATTATTTTTATTTAGTTTATTATCCTACCTGGGCTTTTTCTTTTTCTTTACGGGAACTTCAGGAGGAGTATCTTCAAATTCGTATACTTCATGAGACATCTGAGGGGGCTGTAGGTTCAAACTTGGATCGGTACTTTCTTCCAGAACCGGAGTCACTTTAGATGCTTTACCTTTTTTGCCCTTTCCTTTAGGTTCTCGAGGTTTTCTTTCCTTCTTTTTCTTGGATTTTGGTCCAATATCCTTAGGAATATCCATCGAGTTTTCCATAGGAATGCTCTGAGAATGCGGCATTTGACCGTATACTGTATTGGGTAATCCACCCATAGGAGGTTGCATTGCATATTGTCCTGTTGGCACGTTTTGAACTTGCTGTTGAAGCACTCGTAATCTTTCTTGTAGTTCACTTATCTGCAAAAAATAAATAAATAGACAATACGTAAATGTACAATGATATTCAAGTACATTCCGTTAGCTCGTGCTGAGATGATTTTGAAATATAATTAGGAATCAGTTTATTGTGAAAATTGATCAATGAACGTACCTGTTGCTGTGTTTGAGGTGACGGAGGAACAGAATAAAGATGCTGAAGTTGCTGTTGTATTTGATGCATTTCAAAATTATAACGCTCGACAGAAGGAGGCCCGGACATTTGATTATTTCCACTGGGGAGATTACTCATAGGATACTGTGGTGGACCAGATGGTCTTAACTGACCTGAGAGAACCCCTGGTGGAGCATAGGGTGAGCCAGGATATATCCCCGGATTATGATAATTTGTCATGTAAGACGGTTGCTGAGTCAAAGGGTCAATAGGAAACCTAGGTGTATACTGGTGCGTACTTGAAGGGGGAGGCATCATAGGCTTCATTCCGCTTTGAGGGGAACCAAGAGAGTTTCCATAAGGCTGGACAGGCTGTTGCGGGCTTGAATTATATCCCCCCATTATATTACTACCCAAACTTGGACCCTGAGTACTTGTAGGAAGTCCTTGATTTTGCATGCTTATTTGCTGCGACTGATGTGGAGATCCATCGCTAACAGGTCCATTAATTGCAGAAATACTTCCCACAGATGTAATGGAAGTGGACGCAGCATATTGCGAACCCAAGTCTTGCTGCTGAGGAGCATTTGAAATTGAAGGTGTAGTTGCACTCATTATACCAGAAGGTGATGTAGAATTTATCATATTACTGACAGTACTCATTGAATTAGATTCTTTCGACGAGCTGGTACTTGTACTGAACTGAGGTACCGAACTTTGTGAATTTTCACCCGTAGAAGAGAGCGCACCGGATGTATCTCCTTCTATACGAGATTCTGTGTTAGAGATACTAGGCAATGAGAATCGCTGCTCTTCTCCATGACTTAATGAAGACATCTGTGACTGGCTATGCATTGAAGCATTCATGTCAGAAACCCTTAGACCTCCTAGTTCTTCACTTCCCAATGGTGTCAAAATATTCAAGTCATTAGATTGGTTATGAGAAGTAGGATTGGGGTTGGGAGTCGACGGTTTCAATTCATCTTTTGTCGATGGTAGGTTATTATCTGAAGTTGAAGAATCCAGTGTTGCACTTAGGTTACTTAATTCTAGATCTGCCGATTCATGAGATGATCGAACGACACTATTTATTGTATTTTCCACATTAGTCATTGTAGATGAAACCAAATTAGGAATCCCATAATTACTCGAATTTTGTGAAACCTGCTGCTGCTGGGAAGGATGCAGATACGATGGTTTCGAAGCTATTGGCGGTGCAGGTGGTCTACTTACCGGTCCTTGCCACTGGCTTGGAGACATAGGGGTTCTAGGTCCTGACATGCTTGGAGACATGGGAGTTTTAGGACCACTCATAGGGCTCAATACTCCACTTCCCATATTAGAATGTGGCTTAGGTGAAGGTGAGTTTTTACTTACATGAGGCATAACCATTTGTTCTAACTGTTGTAAACTACTTGGTTGCTGACTTTGAGGAGGAATTTGTTGTTGTTGAGAGCCTTGGGGTTGTGTACTCTGTGACATTGGTTGCGGCTGTTGACTCTGCGACATTGTGGGCTGGGTAGCTGATACTGGAATAGTTGGAGTTGTAGATGAAGGGGGTCGCGGACTTGGAACCGGTTGGCGCGGTGACGGATTCGGCTGACGTGGAGAAAGTTGCGGTAATTGGGCATAACCTGGTCTATAACTAGGACTTCCATTTGGAACAGGCGAGTTAGTGCTTGGAACACTAGAAGGGTAAGCTCCACCGTACATCTGATTTACTGCAGAAGTTGGTGGTTGGGGTCCCATAGATTGGGGCGCATTTCCGGGATAATACTGTCCGTATTGATTACCGAATTGATGTTGCTGACTTGGCGTAGGTAAACTATACTGCTGCTGAGTATGGTGAGAATATGAAGGTCCCGTGGAAGCCGAGGGACCGCTTGGAAGTTGACCAACCGCGGAGGATGCATGGTGATAATTTGGATATTGATTACTTGAATTTGGGTACATACCCTGACCATACTGAGGCTGAGTAGATTGTGGCATCACCGATGGTGTCTGAGGTCTCGTCATATATGGAATGTTATGCTGTTGGGAATTAGCAGCGGCCGCTGCTGCCGCAGCCGCAGCAGCTGGGGGTGGGGGTTGCTGAGTACTTTGCGCCGACTGGGGGGCCGTTGCTTGTTGGTTCATCGGTTGAGGTGGTCTCGGTAAGTTTGAAGGATAAGCATGCGGAGGTGGGACAGGTGATCGGTAGCCAGACGTTGCATTTGACGGATAATGATGCGGTAAACTTGATGCTCCGTATGGCGAAGTTGTTTGCTGCTCATTCCAGCGTGGAAATTGCTGCAAATACATCGACTCTTGACTCGGTGGACGATAACTCCCAAACTGTTGCTGAGTTTGTGGGGTTGGTGCCACCATTCTTGGAGGTGGAGGAGCATGAGGTTGAGTTGGAGCAACAGGTCTCATCATTCCCGCTTGGCTTTGTACCGAATAGTCCTGATAATGCATACTGGGACTAGCAGTAGATTGATAAGGATAACCAGCCATCGGCCTAGTAGGAGCTGGAGATGACCCCGCATATCCTACTATACCTGGTTGTTGTGGTTGCTGCTGTGAAGCAGCAGAGTTATACTGACCGTACTGGTTAGAATAGTCCGGGTATCCCCCAGGGGTCATTTTAGATGGAGGAACCATCCCCTGACCAATTTGAGTGTACTGAGGTTGTTGATTATTATAACCCTGCATCATGTTACCAGGACCAGTAGGCTGATTCGTCGGGTTACCAAAGTTGTTATTAGTTGCTCCTAAATCGGCCAAACCATCAAGCATTCCACTTCCCAAGTCATCACCGAATAAATCGTAATTTTCCATACCGCTCCACTAAATATCTAGGGAGCTACTCATTTTTTTACTGTTTTGGCAGATTTCCGTCTTCGTCGAAATTCGATGCAAAAACGACTGACGTTTACTGAGAAATAATTTTCGTATTCTTATCTCGATACTGGTCTCCCTCTTGAATGAAAAATTAGTATAGTCCTTCATCGTCAACTTTCCTTGTCCATTTTCTTAACTGTTAAACAATAAAACACCATATGGTTAGACTGTTTTCATCTGATTATCGTACTTTATAAAATCCAACTAATTTTCAATAGTTACATTTATAATTGTGATACGTGATACGTGCTGTAATATTTATTTGATATCTAGATAAAACATCATTTGTTGCGTAAAAACATTATATGCTCTTTAATTAAAAAATTGCAGCTTCTAAATCATCTCGTCGACCCATCGTTATCATTATCATCGCAACCCGGAGAGACAATGATTTAATTGTAGTTTGTAGTCATAATTTTTTAAAACTAAACTAAAAGACTAAGTTAGCATCGCTTTCTAGTGACTGTCTTCTTCTTCACACCCTCCAATGGTCTTGATCCACCCACGCAGATGTCTCAAGGATCCAAAGGGGAAAAGCCATACGCTTATGGAATAAATCCGACATAAACGAAATGACTTTACCCCTCCAGAAACTCGAAATAGGATGATTTCCAATCTTCAAAAGTCCATATGTGATACTGATGATCTTGAAGCTTCGAATCCTCCTCGTATCCAGAGTGTTGAATGGGAAAAGCAACAACGACCACTTCTTTCTTGCACCAGCAACTAACAATTCGCCAGGGGCCATGTACCATCAACCATCGCGATTTTTTGTGCAAATCTTAACCAACCAACAACCAAGGTTGGATTTATTCTTATTTCATAGGTTACATACATATGCACCCATGTCACCCCCTGCATTGCATTCAAAGATTCAACCTGCCAGGCAGAGCTAGTCTAGAATGAACGGACGGATATTTAGACTTGGAGTGAACCGGACGCATAAAATACTGTAGAAGCCATAGCCAGTATAAAATAGTAGAAATATCAATTTCCAATTTTCCAATGGTCTAAAAAGAATAAACAAGTCCGATAACAATTCGTCCCATCGTATTTTCCTAGTTTAAAAATACCAAACCCAACAACTGACTAGACAAGAAAATTTCAAATAATTTACGAAGGTAGCTTATGCTGAAAGTACTGAAACGAGATAAGCTGAAAGAGAAGAACTCACGAATCTTAGGAATTCGGCTCTCTTTAATTGCATTCACCAACGTATACAGACATCTGGATCTACTCCAATGTCTCCAATCCAACTTGAGAAGAGCATATGCAGTTCCAAGGCATTAATAAAGACCGCCGGGAGGAATAGGATGAGATACTGCAGTTAGCTAATAATAATCTCCATATTCCCATTTACTCCGCAAAAACGTCCTCAACTTATCATAGAAACGAGCATGCATCGCAGCACCGCTAAGCTAAATCACATACGAATACGATCATTACGATCTATTGATTTGCAAAAAACTGAGGACGACAGAGGAGGACCATCTTATCCTTCATACGATTTACGAAACAAGAAGCAACCTTTTCACGTCACACGTACTCAGAAGCAATGCAGATAACGAATGCCGAAATAATGTAATGATTATTCAGATTGCACTTGTATTTTTTAAATACTGAACTGAACTTGTTTGTATCCCAAGTTCATACGGTTCAAAACGCCTAAGTGACAACTTAATACGAAAAAACGCAAAGGCACCATATTAACGTGAATTTGGCAACAAATGCTTGATTATAATTAAGGACATATCAATTCGTATCGGATTTATAACTGAGATCTGATCCGTGATCATTTCGAGATGTATAAAAATCTATCCTGCATAAAAATCCTGATGGGGGGAACTGCATTTTATACTGCACACAGTGCACACCCGTTTTAAGAGTACCAAACCTAAGCCCTTCTGCATTCAGCAATAGATCGACTATACTACAATACTACTATCAGCGTAGACTGTCATTTAGGCTAATTTTTATTGACTATCGACTTCGATACGCAGGTACAACCAATTCATAATCAAATTAAAATTTAGCTAATTAAAATCATATAGGCGAAGAGTAAATACGACTGTATGAGCAGGATACGATTGTGATTGCGGTAACCTTATCCCTAGCCGATAAGATAAGATAACTTAGATGACCAATCTAAAGAAGCAACTGATTCGCAAAAAATAGGGTAGAGTAGAGGACATAAAATAAAAATGGCAGCCGGAACAAAAAGTTCCAAGATTCACCTGGAACGTGGAACCTCGACATTGAACAGCAAATCCAACATTACTTTACTAGCCATTTTAGATCATTTACAGAATGCAAAACGAACAACCATGTATTATACAGCAATCGGCATCATACAGCCATACAGCATTACGGTCGACTATCAAGTTTGTACTACCAACCCTCAGACAGCAGAGACATGAATACCATCATAATCATCAAAAAATGATCACACAGGTTAGAAAGGGAGACTCTTCCAAAGAGTTCTTCTAAAAAAAATTGGAGAGATCGTCAGAGTGAGTGCAATGAAATGAGAATTTGGAATGAAAGAACCCATGTTATATAGTTTTATATTATTATGTAGTGTGTGGATATTCACACAACAACGAAGCGATGATAATAATACAGAGATACAAAAAGGATCACAGTATTGTATAATACTTTACTTAATATACATATTCTTAAGATTCACACACAAGAAATCTCAAGAGAACCTCAAGAAGAGCCTAGTTTAATGTTTAAAATACTTGAAAAAAATTAAGCAAAGCTCTATCACTCGTAGTAGTTTAGTTTACCTCTCATCTTCTCGACCTGTTCCACAGGCAGGGGAGAGATATCAAATAAAAAATAAAAATATAAAATCTCCCATAAAACGACTCTTTCTTACTCTTCTCAATTCTTACGTAAGAGAAGACGACTTGCGCTCCTAAAGTGATTAGCATAGGATGTAAGCTTCCAGCAAGATCTTCTTTACCAGTCCACCACATGATATTTTTACTATATACATAGAGCGATAGAAGTTCCCAACTCGGTCTCGATCTCGATCCCGTCCATCCCCTTTTACATTCTCTAGCCGTTTCATACATTCCTATACATCTAGCCTAGCATCTAGTGATTGCAGAACAAAATCTAGATTCTAGAACCCAGAACTAGTAGAATTCTCCTAAGATCCAATAATCGGGGCAAGAGATTTACTTGTTATCTTATATGTACAGATGCGAATTAGAAATATACTAAAATTATTTGTAATTTAAAGAATTTAAACTACAATCACTCGAATCAGTTGCAAGTTGCGATAAACTATGATGCAATGGAATGGAGGAATGGGCCAATCAGACCAATGCAGGATTGTATTTATTTGTATCTGTCATCCTGGCCCTAGGATCTATACTGGAACTGGATAGTGAAGACAAACCACAGGCACAAACCATCCATACATTTCTACGAGACAATGAAACAAAGAAAAACAATACAGCAATATTGCGAATTGCGATTTCGAACTAATCAGCTAATCTTGAGTTTAAGATCTTGGGTTAAGAAGGTTTAGGTTAAGGGCAAGCATGAGGAGTGCATTGACACATAAATGTTATTGTTGACATCCCTATGAATTTTAGAGTGGTCCCTGTAACGGCTCGAACAAGCATTCTATCTTGAATGCATGCAGCTAAGGCTTAGACAGGCAGGCAGAGTCTAGTCAGTTTATCATTAGTTAGCTTAGTCAAGTCTATGATGATATCGTCCGGCACCTGCATTGATATCTCGGTGATATAAATGACATCCATACTCCATACATATATAATATAATGTCATAAATTGTTAAATATAAATTATTAAGTTATCATGGGTCATGCAAGGTCATAAATTATAAATAATACTTTCCGTTCGTTCGTAATTTATTTAATTAATTTTTTCGTGTGGCTTATGTTTGATTACTTGGCTCTCCTTCCACCTTCTTAGCTAATTCCCACAGATATTGCAAATATTTAACAGTTGTAGTTTATTGCGTCGCTAAATAATAATCTACTTCTATTGTCTACATTCCAAGTTTTCTGTACTGACTGCTGATATTGTCCGTCTATTAAATAGTTTATTTATTTATCGAAATATTCAATACTGTTATATAGCTATAAATGTTGTCAACGCCTGCCCCTGCCCAGAAATTGCCATGTGCCATGCCCCATGTCATATAAATATCTGTCAACTACTGTCAAGTGTCAACCTGACCTCTCTCTGTGTGTAGATGTATGTATATGTTACAGGACACCATAAAATTCTGACTTGCAATTTTGTGAGTTTTTAGCATATTTGCAGACAGCGGAAATTCCATATGATTATTTTTAGATTTCAATCTGATATTCTACAACTCGTCTTTTGACCTTTGACCTGTACGTCATATCCAAATTGCATTAGTCAGGCTATTTGATAACTTAATTTCAGGACTTCAAGGATCTGTGGGGCCAAATGTAAAATAGGCTTTAGATCGATAATCCTACCAAAAACAAATTGACGTAATGTAAAGTCCCTTTGTTCTTTGACTCGGCCCAAAAAAATCGCTTCGTCCTTTAGTACTTTCCTTTATAGTCAGTACCATGTTGTTATTGTAAAGCAATGGACTATTATATGCTATGTGATGGACCAGCTTTATTTTCTGCTTTAAGGGCCGAGTCAAAAGTCAAAGAGCACAGGGACTTTACTGGTCATGATCCAACTGAATCTGTCTATATGCTATCTATGTAGGATAAGATAGAGACTTTCACTTTTAGTATGGTTGCTCTAATTGAATATTGAAAATCTAAGTACCCTGACATAGTGTCATAGTGTCCTATCCTGACATGTTAGTATCATACCCTGATATATAGTTAGTGTCACACCCTGACATGTTAGTATCATATTCCCTAATCCCTACAGATTTAGCAATACTGGCGGTGTTGGTTTTCTAACATTGGGGTAGGGGTGAGACCCGGGGGGTGTGACCCATTTCTTGGTCCAAGTTCGAACTTAAACTGTGTTAGGACCCATAGTACCGATATTCGAAAGAAAAATTTGAAAAACTTGAACCTTTCTCGAGTTATCGCACCGACGGACGGACACCATCAAGATCAACGAAAACATAAAGTATCCAGCCTATAAATTACTATAAAATAATCTAAATAATATTATATTGTTAGATCAATGATATGATCTAATATAATGATCTCTATTTATATTTATTCACCATCATCACTCAACAAATACGGGTAAAGTAAATGCAACCACTCTTGAATAGTAAGTCACTGAACTACGTGAGACATGAGATTAAGTTTTAACTTTTTTAGATTTGTTTGACATGCAGCGTTTACATGCTTTTTTATCTGAATCTGAATGACCGCGTGCTTATCATAAATTGCAATCCAAATTATTTGAGTTTAATCAGTTAGCACTTAACTTGAACCTTGCATTTAGACTTAATTGCCCTTCAATACAATATAGTATTGTGCATTGCTAAATTGCTGCAGTCGAGAGGAGAGTCCAAATAAAAAATATAAGACAAACGGAAGTTAAAAACAGAATCTTTGATGTTTAGACTTGAATTTTAACTGATGTATTGACCTATTGACTATGCATGATATGTTTTTTATGTCGATTCAATTCGAGTTCTACGACGAAAGTCTAGAATGAAGAATTTAAATTCAAAACCATAATTTCCATTTCACATTTCCACTCAAATTTATTTCTCGAGATAATCTTAAAATTGCTTATCAATTAAACCCAAATTACAATAAAATCTCTGCCTACCTCCAGATCAACAAAACATCGAATCGAGCTGAATACTACTGTATACTAATTCGCAAGTTTGTGAGGTCAAGGAAGGTAGAGGTAGGAGGTTCAAATTTCAAATGAAGTCAACAAATCACAGAAAGATTATTCATTTCATATCATGTCTTAGGTAGGTGTATCTGAGACACTTTAGTAGTAAAACTGTAGTATTGTGGAATTGTGGTTCGGTTAATTCTGTCTTCTGAATGTCTGATCTTCTGTCCCGGGGTTTTCATGAGTCCATCAATTGTCAATTTAATTGATACAAATAAATGCAATGTCAAATGTGCAATGAATTGTCTCTTTGCTGTTCTTTGTATCTCTCTCTTTGCTCTTATCTTCTGATCGATTCGATTAATTCGAACTTTTAATTTGACTTTATTTTGTATTTTACCTTTAGGTGCTATGTTGGAAGATTCAATTTAAATTAGGTTATGAGAAAGAAATTACGAATATGGATTATGTTCGTCCATCCGTCCGTTCAAATTCAATATTAAACTTGCCCTTTTGCCTTTTCCATTTTTGTTATTTTGCTAATTAATTAACCACTAAGCGTGAGCGTTGAACTTCCACGTCCTCCACTCAAACTTATAAACGTCACATTCATTATACATATATATGTAATGCAATCAATGTCAAATGTGAGCGACATGTCAAAATCATCACATGTGTCAGTGCACAGCACAGTGTGACCATGAAACAATCACAGAATCAATCCAATGCAATGCACAATCAACAATGAATATAGAATGCAGAATACAAATACAAAATACAGAATGTGGAATGAGCGGAGGGCAAACTTTAGGGTTCTTCTTACATCGTCTACACACGCTATGCTACGGCGACCGTCCACCCGGCCGGTGGACTCCACACTCCACACTCCACCGCGCACCGTTGACCGTCCGCCATCATGATCAGTGATATTGGTCAGGGGTAACACAGCCGTAGCTTTAAAACTTAAAATTTGTAATAACTTACCACTTTTTCAAACGTATCCAGCACAGTATGCGAATTGCTTCGAAGTTCCAAAATATGTCAAAATACGGATCCACAATCAATTCCTCGGAGGATACGTGCATTCACTGTACGTGTAGTATGTGTGTAACTACTACGAACAAGTTCAAAGTTACAGCTTCTCGGAGTCCGTCATCATGCAATGTGAAATGCCATTTTTGATTTTGCATGAATCCTTCCAGCAAATTATATTTTTTTGTTTCTTGTCTTGAACTCCTAAACTCCTTGCTTGCCTTTTTTCGATTCCGTACAAAAATTCCTCGATCGTCGTCTCTATACTCTATACATATCAATCGGGAGAATATAAATGAAATGTCAGGTATTAAATCTACAATGAATCTACATAATAATCCCTATATATATTCCTGGATATCGATAAGATAATTTTTTTGATTAGTTTGTAGTTGTTACAGTTAGATCGAGAATAGGTAGGCTAGCTTACTATGTAGTGGTTCAGTCACTCGGATCGGAGGAAGAGGTGATCGTCCATTATTACGCCAGCATAGCAGGAGCAGGAGGAGCACTAGCAGGAGCAGCACCAGGCAGAGCTGGCTATCATCACCACCACCATTTAAAAGCCACTCCACACACACACAATCCGACCGAACTCGAGAGAGACACTTTTATACAAACTCTCTCGCTCTCTCAAAAATATTAGATCCGAGAAATCCCAAACTCTTGTTCCTCCAATACTCCGAAAAATAGAGATTAGCTCCGAAAATAGGGAATTAATTATCCCTTTTTCTTAACTAGTCGGCGAGCGTAAAAACTTATCTGTCTACTACATACTACTATACTCCTATATTATACATTATTATTATTATTATTATGTATGTATTATAGCCTAATAGCAATAATAATAATATTATTTACTTAATAATATTATAATACTACTCTCGCCAGTAGTAGTCTTGTAGTAACTGCTGAATCTTCTATATTCCGCTCCTTCTTTTGATATCTATAGAGCAGAGACGGACCACCCTGACTGAGTTGGTTACGTTCCCCTCTGACTATCGGAGAGTGGACTGTTCCTCTCCCTCTCTCCATGCCATTTTATTTGTGGGACTCTGATGAAAGTTGCCTAGTCGATCAGTTATCGTTCCTTTTCAGCCTCTATAGCTCTACTTGCATTGCACAGGCGAGAAAAAGGACAGAGAAGAAGAAGCAGCCGACCGACAGTGGCTCTGTCTGTCCTCTCTTCTCAGAGAGTAGACTTTTATCCCGAGATCTCATCCTTCTCTAAAATACTAAAAAACTCTTCTATCCTTGACAGTTCTTTCCCACTGTTTTGGGACGATCACCTACTACTAGGTAGTGTGACAACTGAAGCTGAGAAAATGACATGACCCCGACGCGAGGGGTGACGGGCAGCGTCGCTAAGAAATCTGCAAAATCATAAGCAATTAACATGTAGCAATACGAAATGAAAAGGCAATCGGACAGGAGGGTCGATGCATCTGAATTCCGGCGATTTTTTGAATTTTGAAAGCTTGTCCTCTCGTCCGAATACATTTGCCTTCCATCCATGCTGGCTGGAACTGGAATTATTGCTGATGCTTTCTCTTGTATTTAAAGCCAGTTGGACATTATTGGCATATTTTGGCTTACAATAAAATCCCAGACAACGTCAGGGAGGAAGATGTGTTTTTTGAGGCTTGATTGTAATTTTGTAATTAGCGTCGAGTGTGAATGTACCGGAGAGTGAGAAGAATGTACTGAAAGTTCAGTCCTCCGAAAAGACGCGATAAATGTTAGGTGAGTTTGTATTCGTTGGCCTTGTCCAGACTCAGGTTCATTGACAGGAGAAACCAACACCCCTCTCCACTCATCAACTCCCATGCAAGTCTATGAGGACCAAGGAAAGCTCTTTCTTCTTTCGGGTACGCCTTCCCCGCCACACTTTTGAACCAGCAGTCCTGTGTCCTGCGAACTTTCTTCAAAAAGAAAACAACAATTTAACGTGCTTTTCCAGTTCTTTAGATTACATTTTACAGCGTTCAACGGTTCAACGAACGATACGATATTTAGAAAAAGTTTCTTCGGGGAGTGAATATCCACTAATTACACTATGTAATTAGTGTATTTAACTTTTGCAAACAATTTTTCTAAGTACAAAGTATACGCGTTTAAATAATTGTGTATACTACTACGAATTTTGTGTTTTTATGACAAATCGACAAATGACATAAATGATATGATGGATCAAAATGATCAAATGAATGTTGGTTTGGAAGATGATGCTAAGAATGAGATTCCAATGAAATGCCGGAAATGCCGATTCGTTCTACTAACACATCCTCAGGGTATGTATGGAACTTTGAACGGTTTACTGGTTTCAAATTCGAATCTCAAATCTTTAAATACAAAATACAAAATACTTTAAAACAACACTTCACACATAATTTCTCATAATATATATGTAACAATTAATCACCACATTCAAAATTACTAGAGCACTAGTTTATTAATGAAGATTTCCCCTCTCTCTTTCTCTCTCTAGTTCGAGTTAAAGACAGTCACGGTAACGGGCATCGATTTGATTTCGAAAATTCAGAACCAATAGCAGCACAACCACATGATAACGAAATGGGTTTAGGACGGTCATGTAAATCCGATGTTTGGTACATTTCCGAAGATTGCATGCCTGATTGGATAGCAAAATATGTTGCAAAAGGGGAGTGGCTCAAGGGGAAACTTAAGTGTCCTAAATGCGAAGCACGGATCGGGTCGTACAATTTTGTGTCGGGACTTCGATGCTCGTGTAAATCAGAGGTGAGGTGTTCTGTTCTTCCTATCCTATATTCTATATACCATATATGATTTTTACTTTACTCATCACATCAACTCATCGTGTGTCGTCTACGTATCTACATACAATCTATGAGAGATGAACGGGCGCACCTCTCACACCTGTCAATTTTAATGTGTCCACTCACCTTTCCTGTCATTCGGGGTTTTTTATCATTATATATATATATATATTATAAAATGTGTAAATGTTCTATCAATAAATAATGAATGATGTGTTTTTTAAAGATTGTTGCACCAGTTCACATAGTCAAAAGCAAAGTAGACTTCACAACTGCTCCTCATGTTCCGAAAGTACCCGGCCCAGGTGGATGTCAAAGTGGTCAAAGTCAAGAGCAAGATAGGCCTGAGCTACTTCTTGAATGTCCTTAATGAAGGCCAAGCCAAACCCAATAAACCCAAACACGGATGAAGTGACAATGTCAAGATTTAAATCTTATTGCTAAATGCCAACATAATGCTGATAATGCATAACCTAAATTCTTACGAATTGTAAAACCATTACAAACTATATAAATAATAAAATAATAGAGATATTTTTTTAATGTTTAAAAATCATACAGATTCCGCAATAAGCACAACTCATTTTTGCGGTTCTGGAATTGTGAAATTGTAAATAAATACTGAGAGTAGAGTGTTTACACGACAGAAAGGCAAAGAGTAACTTGCCTGTCGGCAGTCTTGCCATGCCTATCCATAGCCATTAACCATAAAATGTCCATTTGCTAACTGACTCGCCGGGTAAAACTCATTTCGTCCATAAGTAGCACATAACATAGTCCATTCTTAATGGGATTGGTAATACAGCAATGCATTAGTCTCAACAGATTTTACCCGGCAAGTCAAGGAGGATAGGGGCTTGGGCTTTATTCATATACTCCTTATCCAATGTGTTCATAATGGATCTCAAAATCGCAATTAGTCCAATGTTTTCACACTGGATCTCAAAATCTGAGTTAATGTTCCCCCAATAGTATACGGTAAGGGAATACGCCCTCTAATTAAACGAAAAATTGCCACATCCATCAGGGAATCGCGTTATCATGAACTCATAGTCAGACCATTTCTTCCTAGACCATCATCCGCTGGTGGATAAAACTATTACTTCCCGGCAACCTAAAAAAAAATTCCCGATTTTGGGGACCTCGTTTAAGCAAAAAAAAATCAGGAAATTTGTAAATTATGGGGAAGAAACTGGAAATTTCCTTGCAAAATTGCCTTGATTTCCCAATTTAAAAGAAAAGAAATCCCGATTTCCCAAACACTTTCGTGTAAAATTGGGAAATTTCCTTAAAAATTGTCTAGATTTTTCTGATTTCCCGATTTTTCCCAAAAAATTCCCGGCAACCTTATCACTCGGTTGCAAAGGTTTTTCCACCAGCGCCATCATCGTATCGTTTTTCATGATTTCTTCCGACAATTTTTCCCGAATATTTTTTCCGACACCCGCCCGCATCAATATCAGCATTTCGAAATTGACAAAGCGAAATATGAAATCATACAATCGATAATTCCGATCCCGAGATTATAATACATTCATTCATTGATAGGTAAATAAATTTTAACAAGAGGGGTTTCGGTTAAAAGCAAATTGAATAGCAGGTCACGATAGGCTTTATTATATCTTTAATCGTATAAGTCAGTAACAGAGTGTAGATGTCAAGCTCATTATTGTGTAGTTAGAGGTTAACCCCATATAATAATAATAGTATACTCTCACATCTCACTAAACTACACATCATTAAACGCCGCATGCATGTATTTCTTGAGAGATTGGATTTATGCAGATTGAAATATTGACAAAGGAAATACGGAAACGGAATAATACACACATGTGACATGTATGCCTGATGATGTGTAATGAAAATACATCAATTGGATTTTACTGCTTTGTTTAGGAGATTCGATCAACATTCAAGTTTGACTTAACTATTAACATGAAATTGTTAAGCTTTATATGGTTTCTAGATTTGTACCTAACTACTAATTAGAATTACATATTACTATGGTCAGTTCTTTCAATTAATAAATACAATTGACAAATTCACATTTCGCATAGCTAAGTTTTAACTTCAACTTCAACCCAACCTTCCTAGCCATTCCTAGGTAATTCCAAGTTCCAACCGACGAAATTGAAAATTGATGAACATCTTACAGGCGTTACAGGCAAGCGAAAACTTGGGTTAATGACGGCAAGTGCGTACAGACTTATGTCCTTTTCTAATTACAAACAGTCTTTGGAATATTAATGGCAAATGCATTTGGTTCGTTGGTATCTGGTGTTATGCAAGGCCCTAAAGATCTATAGCGACCGGTCTCCAGTAGAGTATCCTCTTTAGGGCCTTAAGGTATTACACAAAGTAGGTTATCATGTTCTACATATATAGTAAGTACACAATCATTACAATGGGTGGATTGGATTGGAGGCTTGGAGGATACAAATCAAACTATGGATTCATGTAACTGTTTTATATTATAACAGGATGAAAACATCTTTGGCTGCAGTGTATAATATTTATCTTGAATATTTTAAAGTTATAAACTTCGAAATTTTTAAATTTGGGTAAAATTGAGATATTGTACGCCGTTTTATAACACTACTTTAGTATCAAATTGTGTATGTATATTGTAAGGACAAGTTAAACATTCGTGTTATAATTCATAATTTTAGCATGTAAATAAATAAATGATCAGTGCTAAAATTATCCTATATCGGAGGCAATAATTTATAATGCCACAAACCTTCAACAGCCTAATTAACCGCAGTTTTACAGTTTTACAGAGCTTCAAATGTTTACAATAATATATAAACTTACTTTAAAATTAACCCAACCACCCTTTCAAAGGCATAAGTTTTAAGGGTTTGCTCAAGCCTCACAACAATCACATAGTGTCACCACATATAAAATATTTTCACTAGTACTATTTTCTAAACTTCTCTGGCCCCACAGTAATATTTTGAATACTAGGCATGATCAAATGATCAAAAACAACAAATGATCTTATAATTTAATTTATGATGGTATTTGAAAAGTTTCAAAGACACGTGTGTTTGTATGTTGTGGTTCTGTCTATAAGAGGATATAAAATACTTGCTTTTTCATTTGCTCTTGCAAGAGAAGTTGATTGAAAGTTTTATGATTGTGAATGTGACTTAAAGTACGATTGATTGATTCAAAGGATTAAACACGTTAGACTAAAACAAAATGATGTAATCTGACCATTTTTCATTCCAAGAATTATTAAAAAACGATGGTGGTTAACGTTAACACCAATTTTAGATCTAAAATACATTCATTAAATACTAAGTAGGTATACATGATAAAAACATTAAAGTGCGAAAGGTATCAATTCAATACTGAGGAAAAATGTAACCTAAAATATCAAGGATGAGGTACGTGTATTTTTTTATCTAATCCGGCTACCCTGCAAGCTACATATTCTACATGTAACGACGACAATTTCTATGAATACATTATAATCGCGTCTCATCGTTTGTTTCTAAGCATTCTGGTGGTCCTTTGGTTTGTTTGGGTACGTTGAATTGTAGATTTACATCCTGACTCTTTACATTTTGTGCGCTTGCAATGGCAATGTGTTTTCGAGAATTACTAGGAACAGGAACTGTCGAGTTGTCTAAGACTGCAAAACTAACATTTTTACGAGAGCTTGATCCACTATTCCCTAACGTTCCTGCAAGCTGGTTGTGATCAATGGAGCCTTTTCTTACTAGCATTTTGGTTTTCGATTCTGAAACAGTTGAGGCCGTGTCTTTCTCTTTGACGGGAATTTTCTTGTCTCCAATTCCAACGGATGGATGAAAATATACATAGTAAAGGACCATGCAAAGAATTCCGAGAAAGAACAGGGCATAGTCTCCTACTAATCCTGAGATGCGAAACCACATAATTTCTGGAGTCGTTAAGTTGTATGACAAGAACCAAGTGAATAACAGGACGGTATTTTCCAAGAAGCATATCAGGTAGAAGGTTAAGTATTTGTAGCGCGTAGGCTCGTCTCGAACATTGAAAAACGTAAAAACGTACATAAATGCAACGACTAGGTTGAAAAGAGCCTCTTCACATTGATTAGTGCAGGATTGTTGCCCCTGGACAAGCAGCCATGCCAGCATAGCAAACCAGTGAGCTATGCAGACTGGAATCTAACAAAAATCAGAAGGTATGTAGGTCACCTCACCATTTTTATCATTTGTACACTTATTATGAAAACAGTACACAATGTTTATCTTACAATTAAAATAGGATAGGTTGCAGCAAAAACCCCTAATGCGAATATCCGGGCACCTGTAAGTATTAGATATCAATTGATTTAATATAATGTACTGCTAATACTTAGTCAGAGTTTCAGACGTATTATAGAGACAAGTGACTCTATTATAAGAATAGCTAATACTGCAATTTTACTAGTTCTGGATATATAAATAATACATATGTGAGTATTAGTAGAATGAATTAGCAAATAATTTTAAACTTTTTACTTATTCCACAGAGATGCCAAGCAAACTGGAGCAGTGTTCCTTTGTACGAAATATTGGCTTTTTCAGGTTGTGCATAGCGGAGAGAACGGTGATAAACGGACAACGACCAAGCCAAACTTACAAGTGACGAGAATACCGCAAGGATTTGAAACATAACTGTGAAAATTGGTAAATAATTGTACAGAATTTTATTTATTAATAATTGTAACTCTTCTTGACGTTCCAAACGTAATTCGTGTTAGATAAAGACATAATTATAAATAAGTTCGAGTTGACTTACTGCTTCTTTCAGCGAATGGACCTCTAGGGTCGTGGAAGTGAAATATGAGAATGTACAATTGTAAGGTTACTTGAGGGGCAGATTCCATAAATCCTTCAAACAACCGTAGTAAAGTTGAATCCGCATCTTCGTTAATCATGAAGGTATAATATTTCAACTGGTTATGTTTATCGTTCTTGGATGCAGCTTTTCTACTTTTAATCCCGTAGCTCAATGCATCGAAATATCTGGGAATAAATAACAGAAATTCGTTAACTGTAGCATAGCTGTGTATGTGTAATCAAACACAATGAAATCAACCCCTGATTAAACCTATACTTCACATTTACCTTAAAACAGGAGACAACTGAAGAAGAAGAAACACCGTCCGTATGACCCACCTTGCGCATGATGGCTTAGGAATGTTTTGATTATCCATATCCATCACGTACCTGTCGTCCATGATTCAAATTCACAAGATTATAATAATTTGATAATTTGCATGAATTGAATGAATTCTGGGACTTGGTCGAAATAAACTCAAAAGTGACATACCACCGAAGACTGAAGGCCGTCATCGTGACTGAAGGAATAATGACGAAAATAAGTGTGAGTATGAAATAGAAGATGTATTGGCTATCATAATAAACATATGCTACATAAAGATCCATTGCCAAATCGAAGATGTAGGTGGTCATGGAGAACACGATGCAGATGATGTCAAACCAGCTAAACTGGAGGGATTCCGGAAGTGCATCGATTTGGTCTTCATATTGAAGCCACTGAGATTCACCATACTCGACACAGTCTCCTTCGCTACTGTGCTTTTTCTTGACTCTAGGAATTGGAGCGTTGTCTTTTAAATCCTTCAAACTTCCTGCTGACATATTCCTTTCACTTCTATCTACGAATCGTTTTCCTATCAGTCCCAATCCTAATTTTTACGAAAACGAGCATTCAATTTCAGAAATTATTAAACACAAATGCATACAAATAAAAGTAAACTGGTCATACTGGTATTTTCAGCTATATTAAAACGTTAAAGTTTGAGCAGGAATCACATATTCAATCTTTTACTGCTAATGTTATGATGTGCTCAGTGTTGTTTGTCATAGATTCAGTCAGCACGTCAACAGTTGTTCATCAAGATTTCAAGAAAGCACGAACAGGACACAGAGGCAGGCTGCGGGCCGGGTCGATCCGATTGGGGATCATAGATAGATTAGATTAAACCTCAAACCTGTTGGAATCAAGGAAATAAATAAAATTAAAATTCAAAATTAATCCCTTTTAGTGTACTTGAGATTCAAGATTTGAGACTTAGGTCACACCACAATCAATGCATGCAAAGATGAAAGGTGAAAGGGCAAAGGCAGGGCAAAGGGAAAGTTTACATCATACATTCACAATTGTGCATAGATCTGTGATCTGTATTCAACTAACTACAAACTATGAACTACTCCATACTCACTCACTGAATGTCAACTGTTGACTACCCCCTTGCCTTGTGGCTTGTGGTGACTGACTAGATCATGGATGATGGAATGGATGGAAGGTGAATGGAATGGATGATGGTATGATCTCTTGTGTGAGTGTCTTGTGCCAGCCAGCCAGGTCACAGGCCTCACAGGTGAGTCCACAGGTCAGTATGTGCGATTTGTGACTTTGTGGACTTGTGAACGTGAAGTGTGTGTGAAGTGGAAGTGTGTCTACAGTCCACCCACTCCACAGTCTACGCATAGCTCATAGTTCATTCAAAGTTTCTGTCTGTGTTCTGTGTTATGTATATTGCATGGATGGTGTATGGTATAATAATGAATAAGTAGTGTACTGTGAACTGAAATTGAAATGTTACAAGAAACGAAGAAACTTCAAAAACTATATGCAGTAAAACAAGAAACTGGACTACTAACGGCAAACGGCACAGGTGACAGGAGGACGGGAACGGGAGTTACGGGAGGTTGAAATTTTTTAGAGGTTTTTTTAATAATAATATTTTGAGTAATTTTGAGTTGAGTTTTACTTTATGTTTTGAATGAGGCGGTGAAATCCCATAGGGAAAAAGTCTACGTGTGCTTGTCCGTGCCGTGACAGTCCGCTTTTGGTTTTCAGCAGTTCAAATCTTGAATCTTTGATATTTAGCTTCACGTCATCGCGTCTTCACTGCACGTCCACTCGACGACACACGTCAGGTCAGACTTGATTTGTTTCCTGTGTTGTTTGTTGTTATACAGTTTTGTCAGTTATTTACATCATTTACCTTGACCTTACCTTGAATTTTATGAATTCAGAATTACAGTACAGGTACAGCCGATGTAAATAAATAAACTTTTTACGTCAACATGTCTAGTCTATATCTATATATGATATTTGATATATATTCCATTCCAGGCATCCAGCACACAGCATAAAGCCAAAAGGAAGTTGTACTCCACCACTCCATAGTCCATACCATCTCTCTCAAGTGTCAAGGGTCAAAAGTCAAAGCAAAGGCAAAAGGCAGCAGCTACAAACTACAAGCTACAACCTTACCATAATAGACTATACCATCGGCATCGGACACGGTACACGGCAGTCAGTACACAGTAAGTATAAGTACCGTTCAATGCACATTCATTGACCATTGATTGCCTATAGAACATCAAACATAGAAGTAGAAGATTCTTTATATATTATCTATGGTAAGTACATACAGAGCACAGAGTAGTCCGTCTTTTCGGTTCACCACGATGTCAAGTCACAAAAAAACACAAGAGTAAGCACTGGCGGAAAACACTTTTTCTTCCTGTAATGTGTTAATGTGTAACCTGAAAAAATTTCCCGATTTCAAAAACTCGATTTTTATCGTATTTATGTTCTAACTGAACTTATAAATTGCAACATCAAACATACATTCAACATTATACATTATAACAGAGTTTGTACACACATTGACTTTTAAAAATAACAAAGCAAAAAAGCTCAAACCACGGCACACGGTCAACGTGCATGGAACATGGATAACGATAACGATACATTTTGCATTTGACATTTAAAAATGATAATCCAATACACAATATCAATACGGAGATTTTTCATTGCAAATTTTTTTTAGATTGCAAGGAGAAATGGCAGAAGTAAAAGAATGGTTCAACAATCTACCATTCTTCACTCGCTACTGGTTTGGTGGGACGATTGCCGTTTCCCTCGCCGCGCGCTTCGGGCTTCTCCCTCCTCAGTTCTTGATTCTTAATTACACGAGGATTTTCAGCTATTTTGAGGTAAACAATTGTGAATCGGAATCGTAAATATGGTATGCAAATGCAACTGTAGCAGTGTAGCTCTGTTCTGTATCAAAACAAGGGGTTCAGATTTAATTGATCTACGGTTGTTATAATTCATGCTGTATATTGCTATTTATTATCTAATTTTCTTCTTTTACTGTTGTACAGATTTGGAGACCCATAACAGCCTTATTATTCTACCCGATAGGTCCACAAACGGGGTTCCATTTCATGATTAATTGTTACTTTCTAATTAGTTATTCAAGACTACTTGAAAACGGTAAGTCACCTTAAAAGCAAGCTTTCGCGGATGTTTTATTGTAGGATGGATTTAAAATATTTAATATATAAAAATCCAATGTCAACTATTGATATTTTTAAAATTGCAGGTGTGTATCAAATGGTCCCTGCCGACTATGCTCTTATGTTGTTGATGAATTTCGTGTCGTGTGTAGCTTTCGGTTTATTCATGAATATGACGGTAAATTATTAAATTGGTTTAACAATCAATTTTGCTTTTTTCGACACCAAATCTGTTGTTTTACGAAATAATTTCTTGGTAATTAATAATTATATATTATTTGTTATTGTATTAAAAATTATGTATTTGTTATAAAAAGGTGCTAATGGACCCAATGGTATTGAGTGTTCTGTACGTGTGGTGTTATCTTAACAAAGAAACAATCGTCAACTTCTGGTTTGGTACACAATTTAAAGCCATGTACCTACCGTGGGTACTTTTTGCTTTCAACATGGTTATCTCTGGAGGGTAAGTGAAAAATTCTTCAAATATCATTGGATTTTACTGATAACTATTATAACTGTGACGCAATCTCTTCATGTCTGTTTTAAAAATTGCAGTGGTGTCGCAGAGATGATCGGGATTCTTGTGGGGCATTTGTATTACTTCGTAAAATATCAGTATCCGGAACAGTACGGCGGACAATCACTTATTTCTACTCCGCAGTTCCTGTATGTTCGAACTATCTAGTAGTAAAAATTAAATAAATTATCTAGTTTTTCACACCAATTATATTTTTAAGTTTAAATTTTTCAGGCAAAATATGTTTCCACAACGAAGAGGACCAGCTGGACTTGGCCAACCGCCTCCCGGAGCCGCCCCAAGAGCAGCAGGAGGTCATGCATGGGGTAGAGGAAACGCGCTGAATTAATAATCTAGGTTCTCCAATCCTGATTCTTTCTTTAGGGTCATATAAATGAGCTCGGTAATACTAACGCAACCAACCAAACCAAAACTGTCTACGACTTACTTACGCACATGAAGCTGCATTTTGGCTGTCAACTTTGAGAACGAATGATCCCGTAAACCTTGTATACCTATATTTCATAAAAAATTAATTGCATCCATTTGTGGGTGTAGCGTGTTACATTGTGTGAGATATTTTTGTTTCTGATGAAACACTATAATATAGTGCGGATTTTGAAAATAAATCACCATTGTTATAAGTTTTTATAACGTTCAACCTTAGGAGGGTTTTTGGTTAAGTGTTAAATTTTATTTCACCGGGTTTAACAATACAAACAACACCCATTGTCTAGTTTTTGCCTTCTCGATCGAACACTGTAATCGTTTTTAACGCCAACGACTCCTCGATGAGTTTAAATGAAATAAATTAGTGATACTGATAATCTAATGCCAACCTAACTCGTAACTCTCGTAAGTCGAATTTATATTATTAAGTGTAAGGATTGGGTATTTATTAAGTAGGTAACTTAAATTAGTCCGGCATATGGCTGAGATAAATCAACGCCTTTGTAGAGTTACTAGAGTTATGTGCAAATCGACAGTTATAAATTGTTTCTATAATATGACAAATTACATAACTCGCTGATAATACATTAATAAACCTTCAAGTTCGTCAACTTTGAATTTACCAAACAATTAAGGATAGGTATTAAGGTTGTCTTAAATTATATTAGATTCATATATCATCACATCACACTTACAGTAATTTTCTAACAAGGGACACGACACGTGCGTGACGTGCATCTGTTATCGGTAGCAGCTGTAGTCCGTCGAGCGAGTTTTTCTACGTAATGTCACAAAAATAATAAAGATAAGGAGTGCTGGAGTGAGGTTATCCAGTAATCCAGTCATTACATCTATTCAACCATATGAGCTGCCGATTTCTGGCAAATTCACTTTAAAATTAATTAATCACACAAACCAAAGATGTACATTAACATAATGTAAAATCTAGTTATTAGAATTCGATTCAACTTTAATGGCAAATTGTGTAAGTATTTATAACAATCAGTCAGGGCAGGTAAATTATCGTTATAATTCTTAAATTAACAATAAATTCATTATCAGTCGATATGCGATAAGATGTACAAACAGTCTGATAGTCATCTATTATATTATACCCATAAACAATCGGCTTTACTAACCAGTTAAGCAACCAGTTTGGTTAGATGCGGGATTAGACACCGGATATAGGAATTAAAATAAATCAGTCAATTAATGATACATAAAGATACACAGATATGTCAGAAATTAATTCTACTTTCACATGAAAAAATATGTATGGCTTAACTAGGATATTTATATTTTTAACTCTTTCACGATAAAGACGAAATTGTCGACGAAGTTATATGGTTAACGAATGGAGTTGAAGCTAACTAGCTAATTGCTTAAAAGAGTGCAATTGAAGTGTAAAGTGTTTAAGTATTGCAAATGATCTAGATTAGACATTAAGTAACTAATAGTATAGTATGGGAACTAGTACATGTTTAAGCTATATAATTAAGGCGTGCGTTGATGCTTTCACTCGCTTAATGTTTCGAAGATCTTTCCTGTTCTAATATGGCATCCAATTGATCTGTAAGATCAGCTAACATACTTCCAATGTCACTGAGAACATCACCGGCTTCAATTGTTTGTTGACTGGGTCCACTCGCAACTCCTCCTACTACAATTCCTCCCCCTTGAGTAGTTCGGTTTGCTGGCTTTTGTTGCTTAATCGTCCCTGCATTATCATTTGCAAAAGGGATTGATTCTGACTCGGTACTAGAATTTGACTTGAAGCTAGCATCAGAACCATTTCGTTTGACGCCTTTAGAGAGTAGTCCGTTGTTGGACAGAATATCAGCGTCTGATGAGAACTCACCTCCCACGGGGGATGGATCTCTAGACTTTGACATTATTGGTAAGGTTGATCGAAATCCACCAGTACCATTTCCATTTGGTACATTTGTGTCTGGTGGACTTTGGTAACTGTTCAGATTAGAGCTTCTTTGGCCATAATAGCTGGCTGACATCCCGTACGTTTTGTAGGATTCATTAACAAAAGTAAATGTAGGCTTACTGTTAGAAGCGGATTGTACTAAAACAGGTGACCCGGTGCTCATTGAGTCGTCTACTTGGGGAGGAGGGGGAAGAGGAAGGTTGTCTTCGTCTAACTGTTGCATATGACTGAGTGACGCGCAACTACTCCTCCTTGGTGGTGGAGGTGGGCCATTTTTTATTGTTCCATAATCCGATGGTTTTACAAATGTTGAAACAGAAGGTGTTGAACCAGAAGGATTAAGCTGCTGTGGAGCAAATGGTCCTGGATTTATCGGATACGAAACGCTTGAATCACAGCTGCTACTATTACTATTAGTCCCTCCACCCATGACTTTCGAAATCGGTTTATTTTTTTGCAGACGAGGCAGCGTCCACGTATTTGACATTGTGTGTTTCGTCATTGCTAAATTACTTCCGTTGCCAATAATAGTGTTATTCCCATAACCGTTAGTTGGAGTAGTTTCACCTTCCTCAAAGCTTTTAAAGGGCTGAATTCCCTTCTGCCACGGAGAACTTGTTGAACCTACTTGGCTAGGAAGAAATGAAGAAGTGCCATAAATCGGTTCTTCCTCTGGTGGACTGTCTAAAGATTTATTTCCATGCCCATTTCTTACTCGTATAGAAATAACTTCTGGGTGATACAAAGGTTGTTCCGCTTGTTTTACAGGATGTTGGACACCTTCAGGTGTCATTCTTTCATGGGGAGGAGTTGGAGGAGTGTGTACTTGTATCTTATGGGATATGCCAGGTGTCTGGACTGGTGAATTTTGATGAGCTTGAGGCCATACGTTTCTCTGAATATGATGAGGATTAATTGTAGCCGCAAGTTGATATTGATGATGGTGTTGGCTATTGAACGGATGTCCGATCGACTGTGTAGAAGTATTTTGATGATAAGGCATCGATCCAGGAGCGTGGCGTAACGGTTGCTGCTGCTGAGCCTGAGATATAGGAAAGCTTTCCATCGGGGTCAAATAAGCATTCGGAACACATGAAGAAGGTACTCGTTTACCGGATAAAATGTCCTGAACTCTTTTGATAGCAAGCATAAACTTTTTTTGATGGCCCAACTTCAAAATTCCAATGTCTTCTAGATCTTCCCATGTAATATTAGTGACTTGTCGTACATTTTGATACCCCTGTTCTTTTAGTTTATGCAGATAATCTTCTAACCTTAGCAGCCTTAGCCAGTCATCAATGGACTCTGGAATATATTCGGGTAGGCCGTCTGAAATATTTAACTGAGATATTTCAGATTTAATCTTCTTTCTGTGATGTGGCTTTGTCACACCAATGGCATTTAAGTCTTCCGGTGTCATCCGAGAAATAGTGTGCATATCGTACCCAGCTTGAATAAAATTTTGATAGTAGCATTCTAGATGGATTCCTGTCAACCTAAAAAGTCGAAAAGACCGTGTTTTAATATGTACAAAATCGACGGTCATCCTAAATCCAAGATAGTGTTGAAATGAAAAACTATTGTATGCAATGCTTACCAGGCGTTGAGAATTTCGTGGTCAGGAACTCCTTGTGAAATCATTGCGGCAACGTCAAAATTTCGAATTTCCTCTGAAGGAATTGACCCAAGCGATGAGCTTGAACTGTGATACGAATGACGAAAGCTGCCTAACGAAGACTCTGATGAGAGCCCACCAGCAGAGTACCTGACTCCTTGAAATGTAGTCGACGTTGCCCTCCCTGAGTCAAAACTAGCTCCAGAATTACGACAACCATTGCTTCCGCTCCCAACTGACCCTATTACTGATCCACTCCCTGAAGCTGTAGTTGACGATGCTGTTGAGCTTGGACTCTCCCTTCCTCCTGGGCTATGACTCATGTCACTTTCGAAAACTGATCCAAAACATATGTTTCAGCTTCCGCTGTGAGATTTCTAGCTCTAAGGAATCTTAACTTCAGGTTTTAAGAAGTTATTCCGTAAAATCCGTAAATTGTCACCTGGAATTCTGAAACCAAAAAATTGATTTCGAATTTCAGCTGGATATTAAGCTTTGAACATGATCAATGATATACAATATATATGATGTGGTATGTTGGCCAGCGATTTGAGGAAATAATTGACTGGCTGACCGTGGTACCCTTTCAGTAGCAGTCAGTCACCCTCACCCTGTGCCCTGGCCCGCAGTAAGGGCCAGGGCACAGGGCAGCACTGCGGATCACACAGTTTCATCTGCTTTTTGCTTTTAGATTTAGATCACTTACCACCGATATGTGCCAAGTCCTCCAATTTCCCCATCCATTTATCAAAGTACTATATTCGTTGAAAAAACTGGCCTTGAACTCCACTTCGGTGACGATAAGAGCATAGGAGATAAGCGAGGGGGTAGATAAGCGATTAAATGGAGAAAAGGGAGGATTAAACAAGTTAATTAATGGTTATTTGAATGGGACATTCCTTGCCACATTTTTGTGAATTGATTATCCTCAACATTGAGTTGGGGCTAAGAGGCGGTGAATTCGAGTTCGTAGTACAAAATCCGCACGTACGTTTTAAATATATAGAACAGAGAATAGCGCAGAGAAACAACAACGAGGTGGGTGAGATCTGAGAAATCGTCTTTTGTCTTTGTCTTTGTGAGAAAGTAGTGAGTCGAATTCGAATAGTTATTATCACTGATTGTTGACTCACATCACTGATTGTTAATTGCTTCGAAAATTAAATTCAAATTCAAGGACTCGCGACTGGGACGGAAGGGGCAAGGGCAAAAGCGAGCACAAAACATGCGACATGTGACATTGACATGAAACTAACGATCGCACGAGAACCAGAAAATAATACATACATAGTTGATACAAACATTGAAGATCAATCAACACACGAACGAAGTTTCACCCAGCACCAGTGACCAGAGACAGGCGACCTGAAAAATTCAGTCGGGAATTCAGAATTGTGAATTGATTGAATACGTTCGTAGTCTTATTAATTTTATTCCACATTCAGCTTTTATTCTAAATTAATTTGAAATTCAAAATTTATTGTAACTTGTAACTGTGAACTGCAAATTCAATTTGCAATTCAATTGGAAATTTGAATTAATATATCATATATGTGATATGGACATAAAGACTACACAGTCTAAATGGGAAATGCCTATCAAATCACAAATCAACGTGCAATGCACAATGCAGAGATAACACTCAGCTATGATTTAGCGAGCGTTTGAAAATGACAAACTTCATGAATTAATTTCAGGGCAGGCACACGCACAGCGAGGGCTAAATCATATATACTAATACTACTACATACTGACTATTATGTATTACATCCCTTGTCCAGTTGTCCCTTTGCCCTTGTGAATTCAGTCCACGGCAAACATATTCATAGTCTTATTCTGATGCCT
This sequence comes from Desoria tigrina, assembly GCA_906901685.1. Lineage (NCBI taxonomy): Eukaryota > Metazoa > Arthropoda > Collembola > Entomobryomorpha > Isotomidae > Desoria > Desoria tigrina. Next base: position 6,105,998 of record CAJQTU010000007.1, read on the forward strand.
TAGCCTTACACTTGCACCTTAACCAAATGACGAAATGACTTCGAGAATTAGGAGAAACCGTGGTACCTCCAGTCCAGTGTAGCTAACGAGAGGCTGGTCTGTTGATAAGGTTTTTACTAACTCTCGAAGGCGTTACTCGAACTAGTCTGAAAATGTCTGATGCCCAAACCAAAATGACGTGCGAATGTGCGATGGTGGATGGATTGGATGGGTCTAGAAAAAACCGTGGTCCGTGGTGGCCTACTATCATCTGCCATTCGCTATTTTAACATAGCGGGAGGCCGTTGCGTTGATAAGGTTTTTTCCACACTCTCACTCCCAGTACTCCCAGACAGTCAACTAGTGTATTATATTAATTGTCGACGTCGAACTCGTCGCAGGCGTTACTACTCTAACAACAACGTTTGTCGTTGGCTGAGTTGGCTCACCGGGCACCGGGTTTGGTTTTTCATTTCGTCATCTTGTTATTTTATCTATACAACCCCTTTTGCATGTGACTATTTATTTATGCTCCTGTTGAATACAAATTATAAATATAGACCAATTACGAAATGAAATGAATTTTACCTTTTACCCGGCGGGTCAACTAGCACAGGGACTATAGCTCATCCGACTAGGACTACTATGCTATGGACTAGTCGCTTGAGTTAAGCCTCATCTCAGAGGATTTTTTGATTGCGAATTTAACATTGTTTTAGTTTTTGCATCTTGTGGTCAGTTTACTTTATCTGGCTATCAAATTCACATTGCAAAATGAAATACTGAAACGCTGTCAATGAATGAGTAAATTATAATGTATTATAAAACTGTAAAAGTATTAATAGACATGTTCATATTCATATTCATAATTATAATTTATAATACACAATGAGGTTTTGAAGAGGTCTCTGACACTCTGACTAGTCTGACTGTGATTAGAAACTAATCATCATAATAATCATTCAAACTTTAAAAAAAAATTCGTACATCCATCCAATCCAACCCAACATTGTACTCATCTTCTTGTGTCTTGGAACTTGATAACGAACTAAATTCGCATCCGAAAAGCTCTGTAAATGCAATGTAAATTGGAAATATCAGAAAAACATGTTCTAATTTAAACAACAGTATTAACTTGAGATTACACAGCCTTTTGAATGTAGTATGTTGATAAAGTATATTGTTAAAAATCATTACTGTTCGAAATCTGTCGACTTCGCTACTACATGCTCGAATTCAGCAAATGAAAGCATCCCATCATCATCCAGATCGGCTTCCGCAGTTAAGTTTTGAACTAATTGGGTAATCTCAGAAGGTGGTAGATATTCATCACCTAAAAGCCGTCTTATTATCTCTTCCATATCTTCCGGTCCCAACATGTCATCCCCGTCAAAATCTAATAATAAAAGCATGATATATATATTTTAAATACGCTCTTCAGACAAAAGTGACAAAACTCACGTGAAATGATGAAATATTGAGTTTACACTTTATTTACCAAAAATACGGAATGCATATTCAGCTTTTACTGAAACTGGAGCATCTTCACTAAATACAGACATCATGTCCAAGAAGTCTTCGAATGTACAATCTCCATCCTTACTAGAACTAAATACCAGGCAAATACGGTCTCCAAAAGGATTTACTCGAAGCTCCGGATAGCTCAGAATTACTTCCATAGGAAGACGAGCATCTTTGTTTATGCCAATTTCATCAGGAGAAAGAGCTTTAAACTTGGAAAAACACCTATATATTGAAATTTAAGATGAATTATTGAATTAGTAGTAGAGAATCTGACTGGGAATATTTAGTTGTCAGTCATGAAAATGCAAATGAAATAATTAGAAAGTTACGCAAGAATTTCTGTTTTAGTAAAGAAGGTCAAGTCTTGATAATCATCTAGCTCTTGCTCGGAGAAAACACTTCCCATCTGCCCCATCGTTAAATTCGTTTTATAGAATTGCTTGTCTCTCGAAGCTTGTGAATCTGTAAAATAAAAGAGCTGTTGAAAAGTACGATGCAATGTTTATTACATTATTATTGATTGTCAATTAATTTTGTCTGTGATTATTCTTCCAGACTACTAATTCATCAAAATGGGATCCGTCGGACGTACCGAGCTCCTAAGCTTATACAAATCCATGTTACGAGAAAGCCAGAAGTTCTCTTCCTATAACTATAGGTAGAATATCACTATTTTTGGTTAATGTAATATGATCCAGAAAAGCAGCGAAAAGATTCATAATATCTTGGACTACAACGATCTTGAGATTCAATTTAATAACTTTTTATTTTTGACAGAAATTACGCTTTAATCCGAATAAGGGATGCATTTAAGGAGAACAAAAACATGTCAGACCCAAAGTCAATTTCAGAACAGATTCACAAGGCTAACACAAATCTAGCCATGATCAAACGACAAGTAAGTTACACGTTAGCACATAATTATATATTCATTCAAGACCAACTGCACAGATTGCAATATGTTTAATTTAATCGTTTACCACGTTCAGGTTGTTATTGGACAACTGTATAAGACGGAAAAACTAGTAATCGAAACTAACAAGGACAAAAGGACACAACTGGGATGATCGTCTTTTTGTATAAAACTTAATAGTTTTGTAGTGCTACAACATCTTGTATGCCTACATCAATCCAGATATTAGCCATAAATTAGCAATTTATCACACATATTGTGACAATGAGAACGCAAGATATATTATCGATATAGGTTTTATGTACAAAAATAGTACTACTGAACTCTACAAAATTTTACGAATAAAAAACATAAAAGTAGAAAGACTTTACCTTCCTATTGCTGTATTGCTTATAATGTTATTCTTAAAACAAATTCAAGGTTCAAAACGACTTATCTAGTTCTGTATTCTACCCAAACAAAATAAAGAATCCCGCTACTACATTCAGAATATTCCGAATTCCGATCCTTCATCTGTCCCGGTGGAAGTAGTACGCTAGTGGTACCACGGGTACCAGGCAGGATCTCGCATCGGGTTTTGTTTTCTCCGCTAGTGGCCGTCGTCATGGAACTTCAGTGCCTCACCGATTCGGTGTCCGGGTACTCTGGGCAGAAGTATTGGGTTTTGATATGCTGCTGGAATCGGAGACTTTAGTGTAAGTTGTAAATTCGGTTCGGATGGGACTAGCTCTATATTCATATCTTTCGAGTACTTCTCCGGTTGTAGTGAAAGCAGCCTTGAACTGGGAAAGGGTGATGAACTGGTTGAGTATTGATTTTTCCACAGCCTTCCACTAACTTCCACATCTTCACGTTTTTCCTCTAAAGCTACCAACTATTGATCGGAATCGGACTGAGGCATTTTGCCCATCTTCTTTCCGCATCTCGGATGATTACATCTCCTTATTCTTGAAATTGGAGTATCTGTAGTTGAAATTGCATGACAAAGGCTAAGAAATCACCTTTTCGTCTATTTTCGTACGTATTTTTCTCAGGTAATCTAATACAACGCTTGGTTTTTTCGTTTGAAAATACATACCTGAAATGAATGTCGTCTTTGAAACCCCTTCCAGACGAGTACCGGTAACAAAAATGAATGGGGAAGGCAGCGGAGAAAGTGGTGAAAGCTTGACCATTGATGGGTCGAGTATTCAAGCGATAGAACAAGTGAAGTTTCTAGAATCCTTAACCTCTCATTATGAATCTCTGGTCCAGGATATGAACAAAGAACTACTTAGTTGTCAGAAAGATGTTAAATCTTATTCCAATGAAACCAGAAGCCAAAGTGGCATCCCTTCAGATAACTTGGAACCGGATTTTGAACCCTTTCAATCCGAATTATGTCGAAGGGAAACCGTTATAGAATATTTACGAGAGCAGCTTGTATTGAGTAGGAAGTCTAAAGAAATATTGAAAACGTTATGGCAATCCAGCGTACAACAGGTCGAAGAAATGGAAGTCAAGAAAGCCAGTTGTTTTAAAACCGGAAGTAATTCTCCATCCCCCGACTTTATAGCCAAATGGAAAGCATTGCAAACTTATTCGAGTGACCTGGAAACTAGACTTCAGAAGTCAAGCAATGACAACAGGTTTTACCGTAATAAAATCATGGAAATCAGAGTAGAGCATGACAAGGCTTTGACAAAACAAGTAAGGGATAAAGTTATAGAGATTGAACAAGTTAAGTCATCATTTGCTAAGGAAATCAAGCACTTGAGGTCATCATTAGCAAACCTGGGACAAAACTATAAGGAATCGTTGGATAAACAGGTGAAAGCGGAACGAGAAACTTGGGAGTTTCAAGAACATGCCAAGCTACAGTCAATCAAATTAAATGTAGAGCGTCTTGTTCTCGACAATGAAGCGTTGTTAAAGCGAAACGTTGAGCAGATGACCCTAATTATGAAAATGGAGGCAGACATTCCCATTAATCCCATTCGTTCCATCAAGATTCCTCCAAAAACTCCGAGCCCTACTCCTGAAAATAGAACAAGGGGTAGGGAATTCCAAGGAATTGTTACAATTGAATTGGAAAATACCAAATGTCAAAGTATTCAAACTGATTTCGATTACATACATCCCGACCAGTTTCTGCAACTCCAAATTTCGCAACAACAATTAGATGTTGAATATCACAGCATGGTAGCCAAACTTAAGGTATCTGAAATGGATTCATTGGCGCGGATAAATCAACTACAATGTAGAATCCATCAGTTAGAAAATCTTAACTCAAATCTTCAAAGACAACTTATGCAACTGGATGAAGGGAATGTAAGTCTTACGAAACATCTGAGCGCGCCAGTAAAAGTAAACATCAAACCAGAAATCGAAAGCCAAAAACTCACAAAATTGTCGTCTGAAAATAACGCTACATCACCGTGGAAAGAAGATTATCCACAAACGAAGGGACAAGTTGAAGACTGCAAGCTTCAGTTGAAAATCATAAACTTGGATAGACAGCTACGTCAACTATATAGCGATCGAATTGACCTGCTTGATGTTATTGAAAAACAAACCCTTATTGCGTCAAAATGGAAAGCTGAATTTCGAAACCTTGCAATTCGTTTAATTCCTTGATGTATACATTATGTAGAAGTTTCGAAAATAAACAGAGGTTCAATTTTTAGTTCAATCATATTTATTTTAATTGCTGCGGCAAGACTCGTTTAACAACGCAATCCTGAAGGACAACAAATAGAACAATCATAACACATACAATTAACTCTATTTGTATTTTAAATATCGATAACAACAGCAGACTGTATTGCGAAATAGAAAACCCACCCACTTGCATATTATAAATTCTATTCTAATTATCACATGGTTTCAGTGCTTCAAATTAATATTATACTGACTGAGCATATTTCGTTTAGTGAACTAGACAGACCAGTCCAACCGATAATAAAGTTACACAATCCCATGGCCAGTTAATTCGTGCCTATGGGACAGTTCAATTTAAAAATACGAAGCCTCCCATGGTTCGATGGTCGGTGACGTTGGTAAAGACTAAGAGCAGACTAAGAAATATATAGGTATTTTGAAATATTTATATCCAATGAATCCGATAGGCTTTTTAGGCAAATATTCTTACTAGTTGTTACATAAATACTTCGGAGAGCTCTAGATTAGATACCATATCTGCATTTACAACAATACAAATGCATTGAGCTCTTTAATTAGGTCGTTTAAGGCTCTGGATTTCTTGAAAAAAGTATACACTAGTTTATGATTTGGCACATTCAAATCTCACGAAGATCACATTTCACTCCATGTTCAATTTTCAATCATTATCTTCATTGTGCAGTTCGCTGAAGAATCTTACATCCGCGTCGTTGTCTTGCTGAAGTTTAGCCAAGGTACTTGTCAAAATTTCATTGTGAGGATTGGATGGATCTGCGAAGTAATCTATAAGAAAATTATAGGTTATAGAAAAATTAAATGGGGTATTTATTTCTACGGCGCTTGTAATAAAGATAAATAAAATATAATATCGAATATTATATAAAAATTGCCAATCGAATGCTCACCAAGCTGAATTATGCTACAAGAAAGGGATTGAGCAACCACAAGTCTAACGTTTGGAACCTTGTCTTCACTTAAGTTGATCAAGTGTGGGAGAATATCATGAGCAAACTGCATTGGGGACATCGCTCCCATCTCGACCAATTGCCCTGCAAGATCTGCAAAGGCTTGTCTTTTCATCCACTGTTCACTGTGACCCAGTGTTTTTACTAAGTAAAGCAAAAATTCTCTAACAAGATTTGAATCCCTCGAGTTTCCATTGGAATGTGCATAATTTAATCGGGTTACCAAATAAGGCACCTGAAAACATAAATAGTTATCACATAAACCGCCACACTGGTTATAACATATTGAAAACTGGTTTGATTTCCTCACCACACTTAAGGCTTTTTTCCGCACTTCGGAGACTCTATCCTGAATAAGGTCCATCGAGATCGGACATAAATGTTTGTAAACTTCATCGGCTTCAAACATTTCCGAGAGTTTTTGTATCTGATCAGCAAGTTCAAGGCGGAACCTCCAATTTCTCGAGTTTTCAGTGCAAAGAAAGCACTTTAATGTATCCAGGCATTTCTTTCTTGCTTCACTTCCTAAAATCTACAACCAGCGTTAAAGCGTTGTATATAAATATTTAAAATATCAATATAACCCCTCCCTTCTAAATGTGTATATTTTTACCTTGATAAAGTTTGCCAAATTTCTTAATATTCCAATCCGAACTTCATCCACATCTTTCGTAATAGTGTTGTAATACGGGAATAAATCGCGCTCAGAAAGCTCAGGGCCTAGAATGCTAGCAATCTCATGAAGTGAAGCAGCCAATGTGTAGCGAATTTTCCACTAATTGAATAAATATAGACCGATTTTTTATTAAATGTTTGATGTTGGTAATAATAATAGTTGTGCTTTCTAAATTCCTCGGATTGTACCTGCATGCTACACGCTAATGCTTCATAGCAGTCTCTAACTAATGACCAATTTTGTGGTCCAAGTGTAAAAACCACAGCAGGAAGATTGTACACGCAAAATGAAGCAATTTCCGAATCAACTGTATGATGATCTTTATTCGGCATACACATGTTAGTAAAATGTTCCAAGAGGTCCTCTGGTACTATATCTTGACTGCTCAGACTGGGTTTCGGCAGATCGACAAGAATTTTTCCTCTTGTTGTTTTAGCTAAAAAGAAACGTTCAGATTGCTCACGACGTAGTTCGAATGATTTAGACAAAATATGTACATACGTAATTGTAATGTACTTACATGGCCAGATGTCATGTCCGGCATATTCGTCGCCAAATGGAAATGAACTGCTTAATTGCTCATCAGAATCATCATCATAGCAATTATCACCAAGCTTCAAAGATTCAAACCCTGCATCTTCAAACCCTTGATCCCTTGTTGCGTTGTACAAGTTCATATAACTTCTGTGAACATCTAAAAATGTAGTTGCAGTTAACACGACTGAACAAATTACTGAGAATCTAGGAAATGTTTTCTCACTTACCTGAGGTTTTGTTAGGAGAAGAGTCTTTTATTAACATATCAGCTACTGGAACAGTATTTGGAACCGTTTCAGAAATGCCGGAACAACCGGCAGCTGTGACATCCTCCTCGTCTTGTAGTGATTCCGTATCGATATTCTGAATGTTAAGGTGTTCTGGACTTTTCAATTTGTTTAGCTCAACTTTCGCTTTCAGTTGTTTAAAGTACGATTGATTAGAAGGTTGTGGGTCGTGTGCTGTGGCTGGAACACGTACATCAGTCGCATTGGCATCTTCGTGCATATCTATGTCTGGCTCTATATCCGGGATTGGGTGACGCCAATATTGCCAGGTGTTAAAACTTTGGGTATCCCCAGTTCCACCTACAACGGACTGGTTACCCGTTATCACAGTTGAGAGTGCAGCAATGGATTTCGGTTCATTCGACTTTGGTTTTTCTAGAAGGACATGGTACCACAAGTCGTTTCGAGGTGATGAACTTAAACAACTAGAATCTCGGCTTGAGTTGCTATCAGAATTGTCAGTACATTCTTGACCAAGTGCTGCGGAAGAGAGATTGGAAGACGTTATTTCTTGATTGATTTGATCATCGGTATTCTCTTTTCCCCTGGATTGTTGTGTTGGTAGTTGGTTTTCAGAATTCGAGGAAAAATTCATGTCACCTGCGGCAGAACATCTTGCACTGGATTGTACTGCCTGCTCTTCTACATCGTCGATTTCCATGGGTTCATCATCCACACTGTACAATTTTATGGGAAACTGACGGTCGTGTGCCTCAGAGTTTCCAACAGTGGAGTTATCTACCATTGTTAGAATGGTTGAATTGGCCGACAAAATAAATTGATCTCCACCTGTATTATTTCCGAGACAAGTTGATATCACAGATGAATGACTGGAGCTGGTTTCATTCTCTTGTTTTTTATACCCGTCATCGTTGTTGTTGCCACTTGCACAGTCGAGATCAACATATTCGCTGACAGTTTGCTGCCTGAAAACCCCAAAAGAAATTCATTGGAGAAAATAGATATACATAACAGGCTCAACTTTAAATAGGTACCTACTTCGAGTTAAATAATACCCTATCTATAATTATTTCTAGAAGAATCAATTAGAAATAGTTCGAGCCGAGTACATGGAAAAACGTACACAAGGACGGTTTTCACGATTTTTTTTATTTAACGAAGTACACGTCCTTGTGGTATAATTTGGGTTTGATTCGATTTGCTTTCAGATTCAAAATGGCGTGAAAAAGCTTTGGACAAGCCATCCCTTGAATAAAAAAAAATAATAAAAAAGTAAGGACTAAAGTAAATATTTTTGAACCGGAAAACAATACAAAACCTGGTTCAACTTTAAAGGAAGTAATTGTAATTTATAATTCTCACTACGAATAAAAGTAAAATGAGACATTGAGGGGTAGATTTTATTTGTAGCATTAACTTAACGTTAATTTTAAAAGATAACTCACCGGCCTAAGAAAATTGTCTCAATTTCAGAATACGGAGGGGTTGATGGAGGACTTTCTTCTGACAAAAATGTTGTTATAAAAGGCCCTAAAGTTTGGCATGCAGCTACACGCACCCATCTTGAAGGATCTTGTAAAAGTACAAGAAACGCTGGAGTCAATATCTTTTTTCGAGTAATCGGCCGACAGATGCTGGAAACCAGCGTAAAAATCTCGGCACAGGCTTTTCTCACTCCCCAGACTTCGTCATTACATAATGCCAAAAAGTGAGAAAGCTAAATTAAAGAAACAAAAAGAAGTTAATGGAGAAAGTTTTATTTTCATCCCTCCAGAAATTCAAAACCTACCAATATTTTTTCCGTAAGATTTGTTCCCACCACTGGGGCTATTTCACCCATGCTGGATGCACATACTCGTCTGACTTGAAAAAGTGCATCACGGCAGAGATGACAGAAACGTTCCAGATAAGATTTGACAGTTATATCTTTCCCAACCAATGGCGCGAGCTTGCTCATAAACTGAAAGAAATATATAAATCACCAAGATATTAATTAAGAACTCCATCCATAATGCCATATACTTGATTGATTTCAGATATTTATTTAAAAATAGATGACAGAGCTTGCCTAGGACCTGCAATTGTTGAGATTTTGTTGAGTCAAGCTCATCAAAGCTGGCTGTGATATGAATGTAACATCAACACACCACAGCCACTCTGATAGGCCAAGCCGAACAAATTGTTCAATTACATATTTCTGTCCTTAAAATGACCATGATCATTTCTCTCATAATCATCCATCTTATATTGAACCTTAACAATATCTCCAGCAATCTACGCATTTTAAGTGTACTTACAAATATTTTGCATGATTCCTGACTTTATAACCCAAAACCCAACCCTATCAGGATATGATACGGATCCAATCAAACAGAAATAACAGAATTCAATAGATATATCAAATTTAGTATATCAGTTTTATAAGAACCAAAGCCAAGAAAAAAAAACGTTTATGAAGTTTATCGGTGTCTACCACCAAAATGCATCCTCTCCATCAATATTAGTATCATCATACAGAAAAGTGGTGAGATAATATTTTTCGATGAAATATGACTTTCACACAAGTTTTCAAACTTAGTAGGATTTTCTCTTGCTTCGGTCGAATCGGTTCGGTTTGGTGCAATGTTCGTCCCTGCGGCCCTAATATCACAACGTCACAACCCTCACTTCATGTCGTTCTGGCTATGTAGAAAAGTTGGTTCACGAGCTTTTTAGCTTGATCAAAAGTAAGGACAAGATAAAATTTCATGTATACGGTCCCAATAATGTGGCGCATATTTGAGTGAAAATTCGACATTAGTATTCCGACGGCGTGAACTAGTGCCCAGGCGATAGAGTAGGGACATCAACGCTGATCCTAAATAATGCATCTCTGAGGCCATTACAGTCCTTGGAACAGTGATGAATCCCGACTACACAAGACCCTCACTTCCTCTCCCTCCTGATCTTCTCGACTGTCTTGTCTCTGGCAAACATTCTTCCTCCATACTTATTTCAGATCCTCACTCAACCAAACAGCATCCTCAACCCCACTCAACTCTCAAACCAATATAATGCCAGCATCGGAGGAATCTACTTGCCAGGGGATGATAGAAACACAGAATCCAACGAAATGGTGAAAAGACTCACGATACATGGTCGGTAAAACTATTACTGTCATTCAATTCGAGAATTGTGAGAGACCATCATGACTACATTCATATAAAACAACAGTCCTGCCTTTCTATTGATTCGCGTTCCTAATTTTCAAATCCCTTTCTACACCATCATGGATTCTCATCGACAAAGAGGAATGTACAACGTAGCCAAACGCATTTTCAAACCAGAAAAAACATTATCTTCATTTGAATTTTATCACTTTACTGAAACAAATCTATAAACTAGCCTTGAATCCTCGAACATTCAACCCAAAATATAGATTTCCACAAGTCACTTCCAATTAAGTCGAACATTGCTTCAAAATCCCTACGGGGCGATCCCACTTAAGCGGAGCACGCAAAAAAATAGGACCAGTACCATTAAATCATTACGACTAAGATACTATTCCTTTTCCAGTGTAAAATTGTGTATGTTCGAATGTTCAGTCAGATACATATTCAAGAATTCAACCTCTTTATTATGAGGTAGCATCGATTGCACGTAGAAGCGTTTGTAAAGAACAGGGATGTGTGTCTGCTGTCTGCATATGACTTCCGTCCGAGAGGAGACATAATATTACGATTACGACATCCGTGCATATACCGAAAATAATAGGTTTGGGTTCATCTTCATCGTTTCAAAAAGTCTTACTTAAACTTCGTATGGACATTGTAAATTCTGAGAAAGGAGGACGTAATGAAAAATCTGCAGTTCCTCTGAAGGCGCGCTCATTACTAGGCATACCAATCTATTCCGACTATTTGTACCAGAAAGAGAAACATTTACCTATTTCACGATGGCATCTCCCGTCTTCGTTACATAAAAAGTCAAAATATCTGACTTATGTTTATCTATACCTCTATCCCCGGTTACTTTTCATTTAATGAACGCATATTTTATATGTGTCTAAGGAAGGACTTAAAGAATTCTTGAAAAAGCAATGCTAATGATGTTTATCTTTCGGTTCGGACCGGGTAATTGACAACGGTGCGCGCCAGAATGAGCTCTTGCCAGAAATACCAACGAAAATCTCGACTGAAGCAAAGTGATCCTCCTCCTCTTCGCCGAACTCGTTCCCTCCAACTCCAACTATATAACCAACTTCCTAAGCCCATCGTATCGTGTACTATGCATTCTAAATCTCATCCAATCCATCCGCAGACATCATCACCGCTTTTCGTACTCCCGGACATAATGATGTCATCCCTCTACCCTCATCTTATATCAGTTTGAACTATAAATATATATATTCTGAATTTTATGGACGTCCTACATAAATGACAAAACACATGCTACAAATACAAGTCCGAAAGCACAACAGGCGTGCTAAAGTCGTTGCTATAACTTGAATCATCGCTCATCAAAGCTGGCTGTGATATGAGGTTATCTTCACATACGCACAACCACTTTGTGAGCGAAGACGACAAGTATCCTTGGCCTGTCTCCTCTATTTATCAATCTAATCGGTTAGCAATACTAACACTTAACAGCACCTTGGCAAATAAAAGTGCTTTCAACTGAATGAATTGACTTTTTTATGGATATCGATGCGATTAACGTTAATTAAATATTAGTATACCGATACTACCATGGTATATGAATAGATGTACTGGTTTTAATTCCGACATATTATATACTCACAAGGCCCCAAAGTGTTTATTGAGATGAATCTCAAAAACCGGGTAAAAATCGAGATTCTCGAGTTTTAAGGTATTTCATAAGGAGAAGATTTGTCTTATTATATTGTAACAAGTAGATAATTTTAAATTCATCTTTTTTCTCTTGCCATTCTCTGTGTAAAGTTAGAGTCATTGGAAAATCCTCCAGATTCATTTTTCACATCATTATTATTCTTTAACAACTCGTTTTCCTTTAGGTATCAATATTCTGTCCATCTGTCCGCTATGTGTATCAGATTCCAATTAAATACCCACAAGGGCCATCAAGGGTGTCTGCAATATCCTCCTCCAGTTCCAGTCAGGTGTATGATGTGGATAGAATCAGGAGAGTCGGAACTCGTCAAATATGGCTGTGATATGAGTATACTCCACAAACCACAGCCAATTTGACGCGGAACGCTCCACCCATGCAAATGTGTAGCTGTTGCGTCAGATTAGCGGTTGTCCAAATCTGATGTCTTTCTCCACCGTAAAGCTCATCAAAGGTGGCTGTGATATGTCAAAATCGAACATAATTCACAGTCACTTTGATGGCTTCACAATGGGAATGATTTTTTGAAACGAAACGTCTGCTCCAACTGGAACTCCAATTTCTCTTCAATTCACTTCACTACCGTCAGATCTTCATCGGCAGGGATGGTCTTTGTCGTTTTTTTCTACTGGTTTCAATTCGATGTCTCTACCCGGAATAAAGCGTGAAAGACAAGGTAGTGAGATGAACTACAATTGGTAACATCTCACTACCCATGTCTTTCAGCCTTGCACGGGGACAAACCGGCAATCGTCTTCCTGTTCTTCGGTGCTCTTAGACGTCTTTTCTCTTCTTATGATTGAACTCGTCCGCGAAATGGAGGGATCATAAACTTATAGTAATAACAACATTCTAGATCATTTGAAAGAAACAACGATCCTATTCAAATATAATACATGGAGAACACCGATGAGTATGAGGCATCCAAAACTGTTCTAGACCTCTAGCTCTAGCAGTCCTTGATCTCATAAATATGTCATTTGAAAGAATGAAATGAGAGACTTGGCGTGAAAGTGAGCATTAGCAATAAATACAGTCCCACTGTTGTTGCATCCACCAACTATAACTTCACTGTCTAGTCTTTCGATTCGAACGAACCACATCGGACACTATAAAGAAGCAAGAACTATAGAATTGCACTCTAATCTTATGACTAGTCGGATCGAGCGACAGATTCAAATCTTAATAATGCCTACAGTTCACAATGTAAGAATACTTGATTTCATTACTTGGCCCCTTCCCAGCCACAACCAACGCTACGGTACAGCATACAAGAATAAGAGTATGTACCCACCTCAAAATTTTAGCAACACCAGAAGAAAAGCACTAGGACTAGGACATATATACTTTATCTTTGGAGTCTTGATCATATTATGTAGTCCTTCGCCCTGCTCTATCATAATATTACAGGAAACGCTTAACAACTACTTCACATGTGCGCTATAATATATAGTCATATGAATAATATATTATCATCTATTATCTATATTGTATGTTACATTGGACGGGTTGTAGATTAAACCCAGCGCAATTCACTATTCACTATACTTGTCATTTCCGAGACACTTTTCATATGACACTGACTGTCTGGCTGAACGAAAAGACACGATCTTGACAATCTTCAGAGGAGAGTATTACAAAATTTACTTTCTTCCTCACCAAAACTGCAAAATCCCTGCATATTCTCCTATTTTTTATATTAAACGTCTATTTTGTTCCACAGTTTACGAAACCTCAACAACACCCCTACAAAAACCCACAAAATCGTAACAAAACCTAATCATAATCCTATTCAGAATATCACGTACCCCAAGCTTCCCTTGCCTTTAATTTTTGGAAACTACAACTAGACTGTATCAATGTTCGCATGAGCAATCGACAACAGATTATTATGCCCAACGAAATATATAGAAATAAGCACGTTCGAAAATTTTATATGGGCTCACTTTCTCTCGAAATACGTACGGAAACTACATTATACATTTTAAAATGAATATCAATCAATCAATATTCAGTCACTGATAATTGACACTAATATGATATTTTAGCCTTTGGTCCATTAAATTAAATTAACTAAATTGTTGCCTTTTTACAGCCTTAACTTTCGAATCCCAACAGCTAGATTAGTAATGATTAGAAGAACAATTATCGTTTACCTGTGCGACCTCAGTGCGGTAGTCTTCATGCGCCGAAGGACGAGTACATTCCAAGATGACCGGACAAATATACTCTTCTACTTGACTAGGTGCGATTATTCCTCTTTCGACAAGCAACACAAGACCTGCTTGAGACGTTTTCCTCACCTGGATTAAAATACAAAAACTTAGTTTATATCATTCATTTCAAGTTGATTTCATTACACAAAACCAAGGATAGCTAAAATTGAAAAAAAAATATTGGAAAGCTATTGGCTTTCTCCATGAGTCATTCGGTACGTTTATAATAACCTCACTGCATTCAAGCACACGGCCCACTCATTCCATTTTTTACATTTCCTGATACAACTAACTACCACTACGGCAAGAGCAACGGACTCGTGTTTATTTGCACAAGCGTACAAAATCAACCATAACACAGCAGGGAAAGCATATCGATCTATATCGTCCTCGTAATTCTTTAGTTTCCACATGAAAACTGATGAATGGATGAAATTTGAGAATTTTGGGTGAACGACGATAAAGCTTGTTCTCAAAGTACGCGAACGTGAGTGTGAACTATGTAACTTACACCACACAACATAGTATTTTTAATGTAAGTTATAATGATCGTGTGAGTCGGTAGAAAGAAAGACTCGAGAATAAACAGGGTCGATAAAAAGCAGATATTTGCTATACGTCACTTGCTTGCCATGCACTTTCTTCATTCAAAGTCTAATCAATTCTTCATTTGCCAGCTCATGCAATATAAAGTAAGGACTCGGCTGTCTATATTTCATTAATAAAACAGTTTCTCCTGTATGTACATGTTGTACTGCACTAATACTACGATTACACGAAGTATTCCACTTTCACTCATTCATTTGTGGAAAGACATGTCCAATCATTAGCTTACTAAAAATTTCCATTCACGCACACACTACACTTGCCATTTGTAAATAAATTACATCATTCAAAACTTGAAATATCAAAACAATGTAACTCCGACTATTAAAGTCAGTAGTCAGTCATTCGACTTTCACTTTTAATTATTGTTAAAAAATATTCCATATATACAAATATTTTATGTTCATTCTTATTAAAAAGTTTGTATAAAACGTAAACCCTACCTTTTTAAATGGTTAAAAAAAAGTGTTTAGGTTCGTTCAAAAATAAATCTTTGATCTTAATAATTCGATCCATCCAGGTAAATATGTATATACAAAAAGCAATTCTCAACCAATTGAGAGAATAAAAAAAAGAAGCATAATATCATAGAAAACCAAACTCATCCACGAAATATTCAGCTTACCTGAGTGAATTTGTCCGTCAGAAGTTTCACAATGTACGGTAAAATATGCTGAGGCACCACGAAATCTAGATAAGGACCCTCTTCATGGCAAAACAGTGCAATCTGCGGCAGTTGTTCCATTACTTCGGTCCTTACGGATTGTTCTGTACAACAAAATAGAAACTTTAGAAACATATATAAAATGCAAGCAATTAATTATGCATATTAAAAAACATTTCACAATTTTGGTAGCAAGTCTAGCAAGTAGCTGAAAATACGACATATTGTATACGATTTATATTATTGAAATAGACACGATTCTGATTATTTGAACCGTACTGATACTTATTATCGTCACAAACGGGTTAATATTAAAAGTGACATTTTCAGTCTCTTTAGATCCAGTCCTAAAGTATTTATAATAATATACGACCGAATATACAAAAGCCAAATCAAAGCACACGATTAGAAAGATGCATAATTGTCGTTTATAATATATTGAAAACCAAAAACGTGACCTTTTCCGAAAACGCTAATAATTGAATTATCAGACTAAACTTCGAAATAATCCAATACGCCGCAAATATATATTATTTTATTTCCACTATCTCATTCAACGCAACTCTTGAACTCTTTTCCAAAATTCCAACGCTGAATTCAATACAACAGACAACAGTAGGCATTCCGAGTTTCAAAATCCTACAGATTTCACCTTCCAGAATTCAATTCAACATCGAACCCAATTTCTGCAAGCTTAAAAAACTCCAGCGTAAACCAACCATATCACCATGTGTGAACAACGCTGACCCCGTGATGCGGACAAGAAGCAGCTTTTCCTCATCCACCCTAACATATCCCAATTAAAGGATAACGCTTATAAATCATTCATCTCCATCTCCAAAGGGCATCCCACTATCCCACAAAAATCCTCAAAACCCTTCATAACGTAATGATAGTTCCTAATTCTCTCCTCTTTTTATTTCAAAAGCCTCATGCATCTTTTAAATCTTCATTCCTTTCCCTCAGCTCACGCCTATAATACATCTCTATACGTGGTTATGATAACAATGCTAAAAACCATGATCCCTTCATTATCATTCCACCATATCTGATATGGAAACCGACGCACAGGGCACAGGCAACCCTCGGAACTTGGAACAGAGAAGTAGTAACCTTCTTTAGCGTCGAAGGAGGAACATAACCTATAATAGAGACGAGACTCTATTCGCTAGACATACATATATCTAGTCTTCCATGATAGAAGCAATTTGTAGGAATGGAACATTTGGTATATTTATAAAGAGATTCATGCACTTACTACTTCCTTCCACTTGGAAAATTCCAAGTTGTTTGATAGTTTGCCTCATTTTAGGAGTCATGAGAGTTCAGCTCTCAGTTATACAAAAGATGTATCCAACCGTCCGTCCATCGAAGGGATCTTCAGGGCTCGTGCGCAACTGCACCGCCGCATATCCGAATTCGGATCGATACTTGCAACGCCTCGACCAAACTCTCACTCTTTCCTTCTCTTCCCTTTTGGAGACCAACCCTCTTCTTACTAATTCACCACCACGGGCACTATACTTCCTATTCCTACTACGAATCCTACTACTCTTCTTACTACTTTTCATATCATTATCAATCCTCCTAGTAGTGCTCCTAGTGTGTACTGTAGTACAAGTACAAGTAGTAATAGTTGTGCTTCCAACGATCTTCTTCTTTCTCCGTACCACCATCATGGCACATAGCATGTCCCAACAATAGCCACTACTACTGCTCCTACTTCACTTTTTCCGTCACTTTCTTCCTTTACAGATAAATCGGAACAAAAATCCTTATTCCTTGATATCCATCTATAGATTTGTAGCCTCCTTTCCCATCACGTCTGTGTTGCTAGTTCTTATGAACATTTTATACACGATGTCACGAATTGAAGGAGTAAATTTATACAGCGTTCTCCCAACTAGCCAACTTGACAGCTTCTCAATTAGCAGTTAAATTAATCCAGGAAAGGATTCCCTATGAATACCGGAACAGGGCAGATTGAGTGGTGAGGACAAGAGGTTGACCGAGAGGGCAAGAGTTCACTGCAGTTCACACAACTCCGTGGGTACAGTCCAGTACACCGAATCAGTAGCGTGAAAGGAGAACTGAGAATTGCCTGGAACAGAGCGGAGATCGCTAGAGGTGATGGTGGATGGTGGTAGTAAAACCGTCCGTAGTAAAGTTTAAAGAGAATAATATTGTGAATAAAGTTGGAGGAGGACGATGTAGATATGTGATATGCACGGAACCACAGAAAAATATGAGAAAGAAAAGGGGGAGAGGATTGGATAAGGCCACAACTCTCCTCTCTCCTAAATAAATTCGGAACAAGAGATATCCCGGATTCCGGCAGCAGGAGCAGGAGGACAGGAACTCCCCGTTTCATTCTTTTACTACGATTCGGTCTCAAAATCGGTTGTAGACCAAGCTCCACCTCCTCGCCTCTAATACTACGCCGCACCAAATCCCCCCGAACCAGATTTCCAAGCCCGGGTTTCAAATCCACTAGACTTTATTACACAACAGCGTACGATGTACGATGGCCGAATGGACCGACCAACGATTTCTCGGAACCAACTCAACGCCCGGTTCTATCCATTCTGTTATCCCTTAACACCGCCGCCAGCCAGCCAGCCAGCAGCTACAGTTCCTCTACAACCGATACTGCATTATCCATGACTCAAGAACCTTCCTTTTTACACTCTCCCCACACACAAATACATACATACGCTCGACTACTGACATGAGTCCAATCTCATTCCTACAGCAGCAGATGCACATAATATGCATCCATGTTCAGCCGATATAGGTCCGTATCACCGAACTCTTCGGAACTTCGACCCCAATATACTCTCTGGCTTTTCAACAGCCAGACATAGGATTCGGTGCCAGCCAGACTCATGATTCCTCCCGCTCTCTCCAGTCAATCCAACAATAACCGAATAAAATACTACTATACTACGGATACTCGGAGTTACTAATACTACGAAACGAGTGTTGTACTCATCGCACGAGTCCAAATTTCTTACCACCATTTCAGCCCGCTTGAATCGATTCTGCCCCCTCCTCCCCTCTTTCAAAAGCAAACTTTCATCTGAAACTGAAACCTAAACCATACGTCCCCGTAATAATTCAAGGAAAAACGGTATGCTCATTCCATTCCAACGTATCTTATCTTATAGAGATACATTCGAATCTGTATTAATACTAAATCCCCTTCAACTTTTAAACACCAATATCTTGGGAATCCGCATTACCAAGGCAAGACACCCGTCAATAATCCCCTGCTTTTCGTTATCAATTGCCTATTGCCTATTGCAAAAACAGATTTGAAACCAGCTTAGATATTGGCACTGTTTTGACTGTCATTTAATAAAAGAAGCTTAAAACTGAAGAAGAATTGAATAAATAAAGAGCTGTGAAGGATATCAATGACGTAAAACCCCTTTCATAATAAAATGTTAATGTCATCAATAATAATACTCAATTGAACTTTTCTGAAGTATGTCTATGTCTACTCAAATACTCTAGACCGTATTCCAATTACTTTTGAAACGACATAGGTAAGCTGGTTAACACCACCAACAGACAGTTTAATTAATTTCAAGAAAGGTGTGCAAGGGATTTTGCAGAAATGCCACTTACATACCGACACAGGTGTTAGATGGATTGGATCAGGTTTCTTATCCCAATTATTCCCTTCATACTTTTTTAATACATTCCAATTTTAAACATAATTATTTCTTGGAACTTTAGTTCATTCAATTTTCTAGAGATATCTAAGATCTGGCATTAAAGACCTTTCAGGATTGTTTCTCTTTTACTTTTTTAATTATAATAATAATCTCATAGTAAAACTGTAACCCCAACCCCGTTGGAGTGACTCAATAGTGACAAACCGTATTTCCCCTGAATGTGAATACTCAGACTTTAGACGAAGACTGATATTCATACAACCAGATGAGTTAACATCTGCTTCACAACAGTTTCTCAGTCGAACATGAGGATCGCTTTTCATTTCCGGTCAGGTTTGCTTACACTTCCTGTCGTGTGGCACGGCACCAATTCCCTCCATCTTTCTTTCATTATTTCTCCCTTATTTCTACATACAAAACAGGCTACTACAGATTAAGGCAATTTCGTAAGATAAACACTGTCCACGGTCAACCAGACCCGTAATAACCCTTCAAAAATGTTGTGAGATGATTACTAATTATTCCATGTTTTATATTTGTTGATATCATCAAGAACCAGAGCCAGAGCCTGATAATTATTTTAATCAAGCCTCCACACTCCAGACACTCGCATTTTATAAACATTCTACAACCACACTACAACATAAATATTTCACCTACATTTTGAATACAGAATTTCAAAAGATTATTGAACAATGAATACACTTGGAAAAAGGTAGATACATAAAAAAACATATACACATTTTCCATTGTGTATGAACGTTCAACACTTGATCTAGAGTCTGGACTCTGGAGCTGACAGGCAGACACTTTGATACCTATATACATTGTCATCATCATATTATTTTTGATCCCGTTTATCATTAGCTCTGAGGCTCTGACTGGGATTTGGATACCGAGGCACCAAGACAAACTGAGCAGAGCCGTTCAAAACAAGCCATACCATAATATAATCATTCTTACTCCTTACGACCTGTGAATGATATATCTTCCGAGCTTTCTAGTTCCTAGGCAGCATCAGCAAAGCAATAATGACCGGCTATTATCATTGTCTAGTAAGTTTCCATGAGGTTGAAAGATGGATGAGGATAAATGGTGTGTATTGGTTTCCTGTCTACCATATACCATAGAGTAAGATCTTCGGAACAAAAATTAATCTAGCAACACCTAAACTCCTTTGACTGACACCCTTACTGCCAGTGTGATCAAAAGATTACAAGAAGTCATTAAAATTTGGCATTAGCCACGTCAACATAAAAAACGAAGGACCGCAACTTAAAAAAACAGAAGCCGGGTTGTTTCTCTGCAAGTAAAAATGGATATAGTTACACAGGAAATGGACATGTGCATGTCAATCAACACCCAAGACCTAAAAAGTCCCGTTGAACAGCTTCAACGAAGATGATGATAATGATGATGACGGTACTGAGTGAGTGTCAAGCACTGCTCGCTTATCTTCCACTGTATCTATATATATAATATCTTTCTCTCCGAGTATTAGACCTACCTTTTACTTCTACAGATCAGATACTATTTTGTGAAATGTGAAGGCTCCGTCCGAGGATTTCAATAATACTTACTAACATATAACAACGTTCCTGGTTGTTGACTTGACTGCGATTGTGAATCAGGCACGAAACAGCGAATATTGATTCTGGGCAGAACCTGAGCAAACGCTGCGTAGCTCGCGCTTGTAATCGTACCAAATCTCTACTTATCTCGCAATCGGTAAACTACTTAAGAACCAATAATGTTCTTAGTCTCGAGCTTTTGGAAATGGCCAAGAACGCATTTGAATTATGAAATTTCGTAATGAGTTTGTTCTCCCATTAAAATTTTAAAACAACAATGTGAAACCCGTTTTACACGTATTTGTACGTGTAGACTGCTTAAAAATCAGAAAACCCCAATTGTTATCCGATTTTCGGGATTTATCTCAAAACCGTCTCCTACGTGCGTGTTTTCGTGTTTCGAAATCTTCACAAAATTTACTATAAATTGTTCCATAATGATTCGGGATTGAAAACACACTAAATACTAATTAATTATTCATAGTATTCCACATGTATATAGTTATCGTTTGCTTCTTTTCTAATAGTTCGTGTAAATTGTTATTATTACAAACAAACGGTACTCTTATTTTTGTTTTCTTCTGGACCAAACCCTACAGAGAAAAAGAAACCATACTGTATTTCACATCTCAGTCTAAGGGACATGATGATGATGAGTGTGCATTTAAAATTTAAACTTATAAAATAAAGGATAACCCTCGCCCTCGTGGAATTAAATGACGCCACGACGCCAGCATCACTATATATCTAATTTAGTTTGGCGAGGGATGATCGGATGATAATATGTAATATGGTCCATTTTAGTTTTTCTGTTGAACAACTGCCTTGCTGCTTGTGTCAGTCCCATCACCATGTCTGTGTGCCATACCTTCGCCACTGAAGCCTATCTTTTGAGAGTGAAGGAGGAGGATAGAATGACACGGCAATGGCACGTGTCTAAAAACATCATCTGTCTCACAAGATTCCCTTAGTCAACCGACAAGCTAAACCAAGTATCGCTTACAAACTACCAACAGAACAACAGCCATCACATGGCACACGCCAAAACTTTTAATCTATGGTGTTCTAAATGAACCGCAGCTGTGAAATACTTGGATGGTCAAATTTCAGTACCCTGCACCCTGGATTAAGGATATTGTCCAAACTCTTTTTTTCTTTTTTTTAATGTGTCTCTCTATATATGATCTAATATCTGATCTGTCTTTGACAGGTGAAGGGGACAAGGACTTATATTACTCGTTTCACTTTTTACTCGACAATCAGAATAAAAAGTAAAACAACGAAACCTGGCAGTTAATTTTCATCTATAGAGAAAAATATAACCCTTCATCTGACTCGATTGGACAAGATGAAGAATTTAAGAACATGTTCAGCGAATAGAAGTTGATCCTAATGTAAAATGACGGATTTTTTAAGCGATATCGAGTCATTCGACTTCTTAATTCTTAAACAAAACAGACTTAAAATACCTTGGTCATCAACGAGTTTATCTATCACAGCTATGACAATTCCCACGTCTTCCTCGGTAAAGCACGTCTGGCGGAACGCTTCTAATAAGCCCCGAGCAGCTCCTCGCCTATAAAATCAAAACAAAAAATTATAAATTATTGATACCTTCCGACCTGGTATAGCACTTTCAATTAATTAAATTGCAAGAGACGTGTTGACAATGCTACTCTTAAATACCTATTTCCAAAGGCAATTAACGTGAAATATTGCAAGCGTTTGTCGAAATATTATTTATTTGTGTAGTTAGGCACGGTTTGTGCCTCTACTCTAATTTAGCCACTCACACTCACGCAGTATATACTCCATGTAATAAAAATAATATTATAATCTTGTAGAGATAACTGCATCTCGAATCACACATAAGCCCATTGTTTTTTAAAGAACAAATTATAACCCCCGTTACCTAGCTTTAAGTGTCTAAAATGTCTGCGGATTTAGTGAAAAATGTGAAAACACTCGAAGATAGAATCAATTTTTAGGGGGAAAATGATGATCCTTTACTAAGAGTACAAGTTGTACACAAGTCTTAAGAGAATGATGAACCTTTCATTCCATTATTCCACGAAACGACGGATACCAATCCCATTATTATCTTCCACTAAACATGTTTTGTCTAAACTATCCGAACGCAAACAGTTATTGTTGAGATAAGAATACAATGCTTCCTCACTAAGCTCCTATCAATCGATCACATTTCTCCAAAACATCTTCTAAAAAATAAAAATAGGCAAGTCCTTAAGTCAGGCAGTTTGGCAAATTCTACACAAAAAGCAGTACCAGTGCCAGAAAAGCATCACAAGTATAGAATGTATTGCATTTATTAATCTCCTAATCAAATGCCTCCAATACGACATTACGACTTATACTTACCACACATTAAAATGCTTGAACAGCCCTGTCAGACAGCGAATGAATGAATTAATTATTGTTGATTTGATACAGTACTTGTAATTTTGCATTAAAATACAAGAATACAACAAACAACTTCGAATTCGTAGATAGATATGCAAAAGTGGAAATAAATATATATTTCATTTAGTAGAATATTATATTTCAATAACATTTGACGTCTTTGTCCAAAGACTAACATCATCAAACAACAAAGAATTGTGAGACATTATAGTTTAGCATACTAGCTTGCTAATTCAGGGTTTCTAAAGTTAGATCCGTGTTCTCATTTTCACCCGTCTGCGTCTGGTCTGGATTAAGCAGTAACCACTAAGTAACCTCTGCTCTAGTTTTCTAAAACGCTCTACGAGGACGATCAACTTTACATTTTAAGCAGAGTTTAAAAGTCCAACTTTCATTCCATGTGGCATACCCACCATACGAATTAAAGTTAAAATAAAGTTAGCTAGATCAGTTATCGCTTTAGACTATTAAAAATTAAATTATGTGCATTCCTTCTAGCTTCCAGTAAAATACACCTTGACATTATTGAGGCTACTACCAACGACGGAACATTATTATATTCCTAAATCAATTTTCATCAACCGTTTAAGTTTAACAGGAATACATTTAAAAAAAATCTAAAATCACGAGAGCAAGAAATTTCAACCATACGTCAGAGACGAACTTTTGGTAATCTTTTTCAATCCTTATGGATTAGTTGGTTACAAGCTTAGAAGATCAGGAAGAGCAGATGCAACAACTCCTCCAGCACCCAAAAATGAGCAGTAGATGAGATGTAGTAATGTATGCACCAGAATGCATTTAGAGCCCCTCCGGTTCCCCATCTAGTTATATGGGTTCCCCTGATCATCCCCCCTTCTTCTTGCACTAAAACCCAAGCCTAATAATAGTATACCTTACATTCATAACAAAACTCAATATCTCTACTACTACCACATTACTACGAGTCCAAAAATTCTAACAAAGTCAATTGCCGTCCGTTTCAGTGCATCTGGCATGGCACTGCACTAGCCAGAATTACTGACTCTTCTCTGCTGGCACTTGGCTTTTTTTTTCTGTCATTGAAGCATGGAGCTGCCTCTACATAGAGATAGAGCATGGAATATTATTCCCCTTTTTGGATTTTTCAACAAATATGGCTACTACAAATGGTCTGACTGATCTCCATCTCCATTCATTCTCACTTTTTATCTCGCATATTAAAAAACTAGCCTACTAGCCCCAGCCTTTCTGATAAGCATAAGCTTTCTTTTTTCATTATCATTTTTTTACGATACCATTATCGGATTTTAGTTTTTTTTTTATCACATCACAGCCAGTTCCAAGTTTCTTTCCCGTTATTGCTAGATTTTAGATTTTATCGCCATTTACTAATAAATTAAACTATTTATCCCACCATTTCCTGTAACATTAACATTTCTCATTATGTATACACAGAATAAAACTTTCAACCTTGCACATTGTACGTTGCCGGCACCTGATCCGGAGCCACACGCTTCTGTTCTGACTGTTCTCTATCATCAAAGACAGAAGACGGTTCCGCTAATCGTGAAATCGTGACTGCAAAATGTTGCAGTCTGAAGCCAACTTTAAATTTCCATGTTTATCATGGGACATGGGGGATAAAATCAAAATGTAATTCATTCAGATTCAGAGCTTTCTCGTTAAACAAAGAAAATTCGAAACTCGTGATGGTTTACTTAAATCGTATTACCCTGGAAGAACCTGAAGAACGTTTTGATTAATTGGCTTTTATTTAAATGTTGTTCCTCTCATTCAGTACATTTCTAGACTACTCTTCCATACACACACACTAGGTTCCATACATCGAGTGAATCATAAAGTTATTCAATATTTGATGTTTGAACTCTTTGCAAAAAAACACACACAAAATGCTGAATAAACAAATACGAGCATAATATACGCAACTTTTTCTGAACATCTAAAGTCATTCCAAACAATAACAATCTCATTCGTAAATGCTTGTACTCTTGGTATTGATAAAAATCTTACAAAGTTTTGATTCTGACTTTCTGACCTTGCCGTTCTCATTCTTATCATATCAGTCACCTACCTACAATTTTTAAATCTCTCAATCAAATAGTTCAACACATAGACGTGCTTTCAAAGCAACAAACAAAAATCTCAACAAATCATTTGTTGAGCTTTTTGTTCTATTGTAGTACCACCCGCACTGTGACAAAAATTCAGCGAGAATCACAGAAATATAATCGAAAAATAATATATCTTCTGTAGAAAACAGATCCCATTAAAAATCAAGCCAGATTTGTCTTATTATTAGTAAACAAGTACTGCTGTGGGAACAAAGAGGCGTCTTATCGTCTACCTGTGCCGTGCCAAAGCCAAATTTTATGACGAATAAATCATTGCTCTACTCTGTTCTCTTATTTACCTACCTACTACTTAACTTCCAGACATGCATGCGTAATAATATTATAGTGTAATTGTAATTGGCGTAATATAGCCAATAGCTCAAAAAGGCGAAAAGGCGAAAACTAAATATATACGATGACTTGTGTGTGTATGCATATAAATGAGATACAAAATAACAATAAGGAAAATCTTCAACTGAACTGAACTTGTACTTGCCACTTATTTTGCATCCCTGATAAACAGATGCAAGATATCCTCTCCTATAAGAAAATAACTAATCGCAAGTGTAAAAGGTGAAAGTGTAACAAAGGCAAAACACCATTCCACAACGTAATCAGTATGGGACGTATAAATGCCAATAATGGAATGGCTGAAAAGTAGTCTCTGTCTTCATAACTTGAATAACAAAACGATGTTATTCAGCTGAAAAGTCAAGTCAGTAAAACATTCTCATTACAAATTACAATTTACAAAGCAAACGAGTGATATTGAAGTTTCGTTTGTTATTCTCGATATTCAAGAAGCTGGCTAACCCAAAGCGAAACCTATAAAGCAATCAATGTCATACAAATTCCTATTCTGTCTAACTTATATCGTAGTTTGTTGGTTGAAGACTGACCGACCAGCCAAGCAGAATCAAGCAGGTCAGGGAGCACACTCACTCAGAGCACACTATTTTGCAAATGTGTATATATAATATTAACAGCCTTACAAAGAACTTACTACGTCGCAACTTAATGAATTAACACTTCTTCTTCAATGAAACTACTTTTTATAGAAAAAAATTAATTCATTTTTACTATTACACTTAACGTATACACAGTTGTGACTTGAGGTTTTCATTTTCATACATATTATTATCATCATCGGGTGCTGATTATTTTGAATTTTGCATCTAATTTTACTTCATTTTTATTCTTTCGACTTCTTTCGCTAAGCTAGCTACCTACTAATAAGTATTTTAAACTCCACATTTTACAATCTGCTTAGCTTATGAAAAAAACTACTAAGAAGGCTATGCTATGAATTACGAACAACGAAAACTATCCTTTCATTAATATCTTCAGTTATCTTGAATTGGCAAATGTATGCATATTTTTTTGCAAGGAAAAATGTGATGATCAAGATAAACTCAAAGGGTCTATTATAGTCTACTAGGCAGCCACAGGCCCGTATACGGGCCATAGGGGAACTTAGCCGATAAGCGATATTATTTTTTAACTTGAGACATAAACCCAAGACAAAAATGAATCCAATCGTAAGCTCCCATAAATCGGGAACTTTATAGCCCCCACTACGGCGGTACACCCTGCTACCACATAACGTTTAAACCACATCCACATACTCTCAAAACGCTGGGTATATTTCTCATCAATGTGTCCATTAATCAACTAATCTTCAATATCCATATTGCCTCATAACCGCTATGCATACCGCCGTTGAAAACACAGTTTTTAAGATTGTAAAGCCCTTCCTCTCGGTTTTAAACTATTCCAGTTTTGAATGAGTCAAGCTACCGGAGGTGCAATGTTTTTAAAAGTACATATCCAAACTTTCTTTAAAACCTTTAAAATGAATTTCTGAAGAGATATCGACAATTTAAACAGCTTTAAAGATCATGAAAACAAAGTTTCTAAATTTTAAACTCGAAAGTTTTCTCGGTGGAAGGAGATGTGAATTGATGTATCACAATAATGTGATTTAGAAATTTCGACGACTTTGACTGTTTTAAGGTCAAGATTTCGAACACAACCGGAAAGTTGTTAATTGATATGTCACATGATTATTTCAAAATTTTGACGACTTTGACCGTTTCAAGTTCAAGGGGTCAAAATTTTAAAATTCCAACATAGCCAAAACATTTTTTGGAGAACGGCAGTGTAAATTGATGTCTCACATTACCATTCTACGGAAAAAAATTCATTAGGTCAGGTTAGCCGAGGTCACAGGTCACAGAAATTTCAAATTGGCCACCTCCCTCTAAAAATTATTTTTGAATTTTTGGCAATCTCAGTTTTAGAATAAGCCAACCCAGTAAGAAATGTATAGCTGGAACATCAGCTACAAATGGCCTAATTTATGAATATGGATGAGTTGGAGTGAGAGTGGAGTGGAGGATGCAGGTTTTGAGAATATCTTGCTTCACATGAGAGTGGGAGTGGAGGATGCGGGTTTTGTGAATTTCCAGCTTCACATTTACATCTCTGGTCTTTTATACTTATGATAACAGTATTAAATGCCAATGCCCACTAAGAATCTAAAATACAAATATTTGTAAAAATAACTCCACAACCACTTCTAAACAACCGCTTTATATCGTCCCGCTGTATTTCATATTTTAGGTTTTAAAAATGAACTATTTAAGGTTTCGAAATTTAAAGAAATCATATGGAGCAAAGAAAGTTTCACAGAAACTACAGGAGAATGTGAAATGTAAATAAATATTTTGAAATTCCCAGCAAACATATTTTTGTTTCACGCAGATTTTAGTTCCTTATGAGTTAATTTATCTCCTTCGTTTCTCCGTTTTTATATTCAGGGTGCCAAAATTTCGAAATTCCAGCACAGCCAAAAGATTTCTCGGTGAAAGAAGTTGTCAATCGATATGTCACACGATAATTTCGAAATTTCGACGACTTTGACCGTTTCAAGGTCAAGAGGTCAAAATTTCAGAATTCCAACATAGCTAAAGTATTTCCCGAAGCTCAGCGGTGTAAATCGATATATCACACGACCATTTACGTACAATATTACTCTAGGTCATGTAAGCCTAGGTCACAGGTCACGGAATTTCGAAAGGTCATATAGCCTAGGACACCTTTTAATTTTTTGTGATTTTTTGGCTGTCGTCATTTTTTGATAAGTCAACCGAGTCAAAAACGTATAGACCCATGACTTACAAATGGCCGGAATTATGTATATGGATGGATTGAAATGTTTATGAATTTGAAATTCCCAGTAATAATAATTTGGATGAGCGCAGATGTTAGTTCGGTTTATATAGCTGACTCAGAGCGTAAATGCGCACTATTACAATCAGGAATACAATTTGAGTTTTGAGAATGTCATAATTTTTTTTAAATTAACCTTTCGCCCATTTTTAAAGCCAAATGATAAAAATTTCGAAATTTCAACATGTTTCAAGTGTTTCTCATCT
This sequence comes from Desoria tigrina, assembly GCA_906901685.1. Taxonomy (NCBI): domain Eukaryota; kingdom Metazoa; phylum Arthropoda; class Collembola; order Entomobryomorpha; family Isotomidae; genus Desoria; species Desoria tigrina. The sequence goes on from CAJQTU010000007.1 coordinate 6,135,058, forward strand.
GAAGGAGATGTGAATAGATATGTCACACGATAATTTCGAAATTTCGACAACTTTGACCGTTTTTAGGTCAAGGGGTCACAATTTTGAAATTTCAACATAGCCAAAGTATTTCTCGCATGGCGACGGTGTAAATTGGTGTCTCACATTACCACTTTACGAAAAAAAAATTCAATAGGTCACGTTAGCCCAGGTCACAGGTCACTGAATTTCGAAATTTCAAAAGCACCAGGCCCCTTCAAAAATTATTTATTAATTTTTGGCTGTCGTCGTTTTTTGATAAGTCAAGCGAGTCAAAAACGTATGTACCCATGACTTACATACAAACGGCCGGAATTATGTATATGGATGCTAAGTAAAATTTCAGGCATCTGTTCTTATAAAAAATGAACTGAAACACTGAATCACAAAGATCCAGACTCCAGACTTTTGAACATTATAAATAAAGCATGACAAGTCCGCAAGTCTGTTTTTCTTGTATTCATTTTCGCAAGGTCACTTCACAAGAGTGACTTCCAGGACCAGTAATCGTACATTGCATCTTTCATTATATTTCATTATTTAAAAAGTTGTGGCGCAGTTACGGCAAGTCTAATACTTATGAATAAATAACTAATTATCACGACAAGCGTAGAGCAGAAGAACCAAATTACATTTTAAGGACATTAGGTTTTAGCCAAAAATGTAATATACAAAACGAAGTCACATCGTCACAGTTATCCCCGATCGCAGATACACGGATAAATAACGTAAGCAATTAAGCAACTAATAACTAATCATTCCGTTTAAACGGTTTATTGTTTTAGTGAAAAATAAAATAAAATAAATAAATCATTGCCAAATGGGAAAGCATCCATCGACAATACAAATCCCCAAATAGTTATTTGAAATACTTCAATTGTAAATTGAGTTCATATTTATATACAAATTATAAACTTGTATATTGTTGCTGTTTCAATTTCATAAATCCAATTCTTTAATTATCAATTGCATTTACTATACTATGTGCCTAACCCTTCAATTCAATGAATAATGTGCTATGTGCTCCATTCAACAACATCCATTTAACCGTCATATAAAACATGAGACCGATGCAGGAGCAGAACAGAAGATACCATACCATGTTTCCGGTCTATGCTTTGGAGGGATCTTTCTTTTTATTTATCCCACCAAGAAAGACTCCAAAGACACCACAACACTGAAAAAGCAGGCTGCTGCTGAAGCAGGTTGATAGCGTTCCTCGGCGTATTTATGAATATTTAAAAACATACATATACAAGCCTATACATATTATAAGCATAGACAACTTATATGTTCCAGGATTTCCCTACAAATAATGACACTTACTATAACCTATAAATGTATATACATTATTTATGATAGGATAGGGTTAGTAAAACTACGACAGAACCGTGGGAAAATTCCACAATGCTTCAAGCGACTTGAGACTTGAGACATTCATTCAGGGACAGGAAAGAGCAACTCAATACTCATTCATACTTTACTTTTACTATATACAACCTACAACTGTACTCTATCGAACTTTCGTACTCATTAAGTTAAGTTACTATTACTCGACTTCGACTTTAACCACTCGACTACAACACTGACTCTGTAATAGTAAATAATAAATACTTCTACCTACAGGACCGGAAACCAGATAGAATAGAACGATGGAAGATAACAAGTTTACAAAACAAACAACTCTATATAGTACCCGATACATTAAAATCTACAAAATAGTAACAAGTAATTCCAAATTCCCCATGCAGACATCCTTTATTTGCACAAATACAATTTACTAGTCCCAAATTTATTTTATTCCAACAATTTAGATATGATGTAAACAGATCACAAGATTCAAGGGAAGCAGGGATGTCAGGTATTTTAATTCTGATGAGGCGATAATACTCTGTAGAAAGCCACGCGTAAAGTATGCCAGGCTAAATCCACTGACCCTTCCCCTTATACTTATACGGAGTACCGGTGAATATAATATAATAATATATTAATATATTGAAAATCTCGAAACCTGAAGGTTCAGGGTGCGTCTTGCGTCTTACAATATATTTTCAAATAATTTTCGAACCGCATTCTACAACTCTACGTTGATCTTAGTTGTTAGTACTCATTCAGTCAGTGCATTGATCCAACATCCAGGGATGAACCAACCCTCAAAATTACATAATCCACTACCAGCCTCGAATGCCGTATCAGGACTTGAGGACAACAAACCCCTTTTCCTTCCCCAATTTCATCTGGAAGATTTTTAAGCTGATCCCTTAATGGATCATAGGGATAAGGAACAGCAAAAAACAGTCATCTCATAGATAGTTGTAGTTGTATTATTGCTATATGCTAACAAAATTCAGAATAATTGTTGGGTTGAATCAAGCATTGTGTTCTTCTCCCTCTAATTCTCCACCTCTGGACAACTTGATACTGGACTTCCCTAGTTTTTGGTTTTCACAACCAGCTAACTAAAAACTAAAATATACAAGTTCAAGGAAATTGAGCTGATGAGCACCTACAATGAAAATAATAAAGTCTTTAATCTACATCTACTTTCTAGACTTTCTACATTCTTTGCATTTTAATGTAGCAAAGCAACTAAATCCAATGGTATATGAATGTTATTATAAATTTAAAATATTATTAATGCGACATGCGACTAATGCCTAACCTACAAAACATACTTCCGTTCGGCAATCAATATGTTGTATATATAAACACAAGGTAGATCCGAAAAAGCATCGTCCTCCTTCTCATGCTTTGCTCTAGCTTTTGGTTTGGTTGCCTGGTTCAATCGTTCAATACTTTCATAACCATAACATGACTACATGATGGAATTCTAAACCTAAACACTCATCATTGATCATACTCATAAGACTCATATTCACACTCAAATGCAAACATATACATTTTTTATCAAAATTTCAGTATGAAGCGAACAAACTGCTTGACTACTGATTTGATTTTGAACCCTTAGTCTTAAACCAACCCAAAAGTAGTAAGAATGAGACCAGCGAGGAGACTCAGAATAAGAAGCCCTTTATAATGCCTTGAAATCGTGAAGCAGGGCCAACTTGAAGTTACAAGGAAGTAGTTTGGTTTGGTTAAGTCAAGACCGAAGACTGCATTCCAATCCCAGAGTGAACGTGGGCGGCAACCCTCTGCTGGTTTCACTTCTTAAAAAATACATCTATCGTAAGATGAAACGGGCATTACACAATACCAAGTCAAAGTTGGTTCTTGGTTCAACATTCTACTTTTCAATTTCAATTCAACCCTTCTTCCTTAAAATATTTTCCTCTTGCTTGTTCTGTAAAACTACCACACTACCACTAACTGGTACTGCTACTCGATGCAACAGTTTTCTTACATATAATCAGAAAGAAAAGAATGAAAGAACCGAATTTTAAGACATCATGAATGCAGTGCAGTGCACCAAAAGCAATGCACCAAGGCATCCAATATACCGTCATTATTTTCCATCCAACAAAATAGTTTAGTCTACAGCTCCACAACTAAAATACTAAAAAGCTAGTGTGCAATCTTTTTTAGCCCGATGACCGAGTCAGAATGCATCAATTTGTCTGTATTTTAAACCTATTCTATTCCCTTGTCAACACCCCATTCGATGACCCCCACGGGTTATCCACTTAACCGATGTTTTCCATCTTCGAACTTAGCCTTCGCATTTACAAAATAAAATATACAAGTGTGCTAAATTTCAGACGGACGGACGGACATTCCTATTCCACAATCCGGTCGGAGTCGGAGTCAGAAATACTCATCATCTTCATGTATACCTCATTGAGTGATGCACCGATGCACGGTACCTTAAATTATTATTACTCATCATCGAGGCCGAGGCTCACATAAAGTGAACTAACTCAAGATTCAGCAGGAGCTAAACCCAGACGGCTGAGACTGCATTCTTTAGCAATGACTCGATACTCAATGCAATTTGATAACTTTCGCCACTGATGTAAATCCTTGATCCATACCTCAATTCGAAATATTAAATAATCGTCATCAAAGAATTAATAAAGAATAACAAACTTACCAGTTCATCATCATTCATCAAGAACACCAGAATTTTTAAATTTATCTGAAGTTGATCGTCAAATCAACTTCTTCCTGAGCTTCACCCTTTTCCGAGGAATTAATGGCAAGAACATCCTGAATGCCAAATGCCAATATGTAAGAAATCAGGCACATTGTCCCCACACCCCCTTCAATCGCTTCAATTGAAAACGTTTAAAAGCTTAAATGAATTGAAACGGAAATCACAAATAGTGAAATAATAGTAATATCTCTTTGACAGGAAAGTGACAGGACTATAAACGAACGATTGGTATTTGTGAACCTTCTTAAAACTTATTTATTGCAATTTAGGTGCACTCATAGACTGAATTAACTCCAGAATCGCATAATGCATAGCGAATAGCGAGTACAACATACTACCTCGTAAAGAAAGGCTTTTAGTTTGCAGGAGGTGGTAGGAATTTTTCAATATATTTCACTCGAACCATTTCCATTGAATTGCTCGTTTATAAATTTAATTCCATAACAGTCACCACGCGGAACCCCACAATTGTAAATATTGTAATCGCGATATAACAATAACAAGCTGAATTATTACTGCTTTCGGCTTTTCACAACAACAGAACAGGAATGTAGGAAGAAACTGTAAGGTACCTTGTGGATTCCATTCCTCGTTCATTCAAACCAACAACTTTCCACCAGTCTACCAATGCTACTAAAATAGCAAAAAAAAACTTTAAATACCAAATATTCAATATTGATCACTTTCATATAAAAACGCCGAACGGTCACCTAAACGCAAACGGCAATGGAAATTTCAGCAATGAATGGATTCGTTGGCAGTTGGCACTGGCAGTAATTCAACGTTCAGTCAGATATGGATAACAGAATGAGAACTGAATTTCTTTATAATAATCCAATCTACAATTGCTTCGATTATGATCTTCCTGATAATCCTGATCCTGTCACAATTCCCGACCGACGACCAACAACCCCGACCCCCGACTATTCAAGAATCGATTCCAGTTTTTTATAATTAATATAAATATTAGGTATTCAAGATTTTTTCCACTTACTTCTCAGTTACAGACCAAGATTAAAGATATCTTAGAACTAATCAGGACACAGAATTGTTTATCTCTCAATAACATCCCTGATGTATGATGTTACGTTCGTTGGTCCTCTCTCTTATACACACACAGTCCATGCTTACTTTTCCGTTCATTCACAAGTAATTTTTTATTCTTTCTACACTACCGATCAAGCACGCACACTCTTACAAGTTTTACTACTTTACGAGTTTGAAGCTCGTTTCGCCTTCAAACCCGCAGTCTTCCGCTTGTGCTTATACACATAGCATACATAACCTCTTTGTTAATCATCTAATTCTTAAAATATTTTTATCCCTTCAGAGTTCAAAAAACGAAATACCTCACAACAAATTGGATCGCAGTCCAAGAAGTTGGATTAAATCATGAAAAGAAGAAGCGTTCAAGAATTCCATGAACCGAACGCCTCACTCTTCCACGTACATTGCCTTCCCAGTTCCCCACTACCACTAACTTAAGTCAACGCACGCCACTGCCTTATGTTCCTTATAATGTTAACTGTTAACGACTTAACCATACAAAAATATAAATATTCCTGTTGTGGGATCTCGATAATATGATAATTATAATGATGCACCAACAAAACAATAGATATATATCAGCGACAAGAACCCAGAGTAGAACATCGCTGGTCAGAAGTATCCACGAACTACCAACTAAAACGCAATGGACTTCACAACTTCACATCCTCTTTAATCCTTAATCCTCATTCTCACTCTTCACTCTACAACATGTTAAATTATTAAGCCCCCATTCTATCCAACACACAAATACAATCACAGAACAGGGATCTCACTCTCACTAGTCTCACTCCTCACTACTGTTCCTGTAACCTGTAACGTGTGAAATCTCCCTAATAAGAATAAAAAATACAGGGACACTAGTACTGAAAAATACAACTTAGAATATTGTATACCATCATAGATAACCAATATTATGGGTCTGCTTCTCACAGAGTGCCAGAATAGCGATATCAGAATTAGATCACTTATAATTTTATCTGTCAAGATCCACAATGTTTTCCTTTCCGAGTATCATCGTCCCCTTCCCCCACAAATGGGTTCCAGCGTTGAGGTTGAGACTCCTAACAATGACGGGAGGGAACGGGAACCACTCGGAATTATTCATTGATAATAGCGAATAATACACTTTGCATGCACTTGGTTTTTGATGTTAGAATAGTTAGAATGTGAAAGAAAGCATGAAAGCACATTTCCTTTTCCCTATCCAAAAGTAAATCCTAAGCCCCGGGCACAAATAATCCTTTAATCCTCTCTTTCTCAGCTGTACCACTTTCTGTGATGCGATATGCGATGTCTGTAAAGCAATAATAAGTAACTAATCCAAATCCACAATCCTTTGACCATAACATTTGTCACTTTCTTTCGCGGAAGACAGAAGTAGAAAAGAAATCGGAATCTTACTTATTTTACATTTTATTTTAAGAATGCTGAAAACCTGTCATTCCGAAACAATAGCCTGGCAGCAATTTATCTTCATTAATTACAAATTTAAAAACATCTCCGAATGACTGCATTTACATTCATAACTGAATTTTAACTTCGTTTATTTCCTTGCTGGTTAATTGCAAACCTCTGAACTTGAACATTGAACAAATAATCTAACAAACTCTGAATACTTCAGACTTATATTTTTATCGAAAACTGGCTACTGGATTTTATCGGCTCTCCTGTCTCCTATTATTTTTTTAAAAGATCTGAAGTAAACTTCAACTTCAACAGATGATTCAATAAGTTGTCGAATTAATAAAATTGATAAAATAATTTTGTAACCAAAAAAAACTTATTGGAGTCAACGTCCACATTGACTTCAAAACATTTTAAAATAACATATATAACATATCAAACATAAAACAAAACAGCATCTCGGATTATCACCGGATGGACGAATAATACCCAACAGAACATAAAACATAATATATCGCTAAGCTCAATAGTTAACAGTCCCCACATTATATACCGCTACGCTTTTTTGCACATGATCCCATTCATGAACTTATGAAACTGAAAGTGTGCGTTGCGTACAACGGTACAACGTCGTTGCAGTGTGTGTACATAAATAATATAATATAAAATGTAACAATACTTAACAGAATGAGAGTTGAAGTTGAATGAAAATGAGCTTGTTGTTACTCCTAATTAAAGCATAAAGCAGTGGCAAAAGTGTAATTTAAACCTTGGAGTGAAAAATGAGTGAAAGTACGGCTAGAGAGAAAGTGAGTGAATTACCTATCAAACGTTGCACCTGAGAGAGCACTATCCGCCAACTTAGCGACCAGACAAGTCGAGTCTCCTGGTCCCGTTTCACCATTATTTCCAGCATGTGCTCCTCCGTTTCCATCTGTAAATATAAACAAAACATCGATTAAGTAACAATAGCATTTCAAAATAATCGCCAACCATTATCGATTGCAAAATGTAAATGTGAAATGTAGATCAATTATCAATAGACAACTATATATATTACAATACAATTTTTAATTTTACTTTTATACTTCCACATATAATTTCCTGTCCAGTGCAGTGGTGGTCCACCATTACCATTTACGATTACGACTTACGATAATAATAATAATATACAGGGCGTTTACGCGTAATGTAACGGTATTTAAAATTAATTTTCTCAAAAACTACTGGACCGACTTTTAAAAAGTTTGGTTTAAAATTTAGCCAGATAACAAGAAGGAATATCGGTGGGGGTAAAAAAAATTACGACTCACAGGTTAGAATACCCATGCGGGTTTTGTAAAATGTCAGGATTTTAACATGGGGAGGGGGTATCCCTTCTGTTCTTAGCAACGGCCGTTGTTAAGGAAAAAATACGCAAAAAGGTGGAATCTAACCGGGTTCAATCACCGTGACTATGGTAACGGGGCACCCCCTCCCCATGTTAAAATCATGACATTTTACAAAACCCGCATGGGTATTTCAACCTGTGAGTCGTAATTTTTTTTACCCCCACCGATATTCCTTCTTGTTATCTAGCTAAATTTTAAATCAAACTTTTTAAAAATCGGTCCAGTAGTTTTTGAGAAAATTAATTTTAAATACCGTTACATTACGCGTAAACGCCCTGTATATAGTGTATAGCATTATATCTATCGGATCCATATATCTATTATAATAAAAAAGGCCATTTGTATGTCTCTGATGTTCCAGCTTACTACTTCTTACTGGCTTGAGTTATCGAAAAACTGAAATAGCCAAAAATTCTTAAAAAAATTCGGAATTACGGTAGGCTATATGACCTTTCAAAATTCCGTGACCTGCGACCTAGGCCAACTTGACCTAACGTTAAATTGTATGTAAATGGTCATGTTACATATCAATTTACACTGTTAAGCTTCGAAAAATACATTGGCTATGTTGGAATTCTGAAATTTTGACCCCTTGACCTTGAAACGGTCAAAGTCGTCGAAATTTCGAAATTATCGTGTGACATATCGATTGGCAACTTCTTTCACCGAGAAATCTTTCAGTTGTGCTGGAATTTTGAAATTTAGGCATCCTGACCTTCAGACGGCCAAAAGGTCTAATTTTGGTCATTGCCAAATTTACGGAGTGAGGACGTGTCTCCTTTTGAATGTGAAATAGTGATTAGAAGCGGTTAGTGTTGTATTTTAATAGGGATAAAGGGTGTTTGGGGCAGGGTTCAATGATAATGATAACACTTAATTAGATAGGACATTGAGGGAATTCTTGGGGAATGGATATTTTAAGGGTTCTAGATCAGAACCCTTAAACAACGGCGTTATAACCAATAACGAGTAGGGGAACGTTCAGAGGTGTCCGTATCTTGAGCTACGGGTGCAATCGTAAAAATGGCTGTGGCTGACGCCTGAAACTTTTGTTTGAAATTAGCTGCCACTAAAAGTTTATCTACAATTTCAAGGCCCGATATCGGGCCTGTGGCTGCCTAGTTTGTAATAATAAAACATCCCCCGCTCGCTCGCCCTTTCACCGAAAAATAATTGAGTTTCCAGCTTTCCGACAGACTCTGATCTGATGTATGTATAGGGAGGGAAGCTAGAAAAATTAGTCGAAAACCCCAAGAATATAAAAACTTATGAGAACAAGGACGAAGGGTGAATACTAACAAGTAGACTTATCGTGCTATATTACTTCTTACTTCCCTCATCTCTCCTCTGCTCTACAAATAATTATGTATGTTACCTACAAGATGCAGATTAGTTTTCAGTCCATTTGCAAACGGCCTGGCCTAAGCCTAGCTAGGCCATGTAGAGTTTTTTAAATTCAGATTGTTTTTAATTTAAAATTTGATACGGATGTGAAAAAGTTATCTGATCAAACCCCTCCCATACTTTTTATATTAGTATAAGTTCGTGGAAGTTACTTTACGTTCAATACATTTTTTAATTATCTGAAGTAGTCAAAACAGTGAAAACGAAAAGTTGTATTTAATTTCTAGATGATTGTTCAGAAAATTGAGGGATTCGCTAGACTTTGTTCATTTGGAAATTGACATTTAGCTCAAACTACTTACCTACAGTTGTAAAATAATCTGAATTCTAAAAACGCTGAAAAAAAAATTATATGTTGTAGGCCGTTTACAAATTGAAATTGAATTTCGAATATCCTGTTACATATTTTACAACACGAGGACCTGTACGTACACTACCATGCACATATATATATATATATTATAGATAGATAACGATTTAAAACCATAAAAACTATATTACGTTAATAGTTTGGTGCAGAAAAATTAGCCGCGACCTTAACTCGCTTACTCCAGCCAGAGAGATACAGAGGGGGAGAAAAAATATTCGGATCGGATTAAGGGGTAGGATAGTAGAAGGGGATATATCAGGATATGACCATGAACCGCAAGAAATATACAAAATAAATATATAAATAGTCTTAAGCTTTATCTTATATTTATCAGTGTAGTATTATTACATATTATTGTCTTGTTGTAATTGTAATACAACAACAATACATACAGATACTAGCCACCTACCAAGCACCGGAGAGTTAGAGAATGAATATATGAGATGATTTTTGATTTGATATGATCATAACCTAGAATTGGATGATGACTAGGGCCTGTTCCATTTTTCCTCAATTTCAACGGCCTTTCCTTACCGAGAGGATCAGGATGAGTCTCCTAAAAATAGAGTCTGAAATTACAAGAGAATGACTGACCTGGTACTTCCGTTCTTAAGCACTAAGAACTTCAAACTTACAAGAAGTCAAAAAGACCCAAGAAGGAAGCAACGGGAGAATGGAATTAAACCAAAAGGAAGGAGTAAAAAAAACAGCCCTCTTCCAGTCTTCCATGCCTTTCCCCTTCTTTTTTTATGAACTTCCCTAAGATTTTTTTTTACGACGAGTGACGAGTCTCTCCTTTCAGTTCTCAGTAATAATAATATATAAATTATAACAGTCCAAGCTGTCCAACGAATGTACTGATTACTGATGTGATGTATCATGCATGTGTGTAGTAATTAGAATGTATGTATGATTAGATTCTGGTACCGTAAAGTACCGTTTTGGTTACAAGTTTTTTTATGTTTTTGAAAACATTTAAATATTGAAACTGTTTTACAAATTTTTTAATTAATAAATAAACTAGTGTTTGCCATTTGAATCGTAAAATTAGTAAAATATCGAAATTTAAAGTCGCTCATAGCATTAATATAGTACAGACACCGTCCCGTCGCAGTACATAAAGGTTCGAAGGCGATATTGATCAAGGGTCTGTTATGTCTCGCATTTAAGTCAGTCATACGACGCTGACCAGACCACTGCCTGACTAAACTAACCAGGCAGAAGTGGATGGACACGGGCAGAGACACACAACCGGAGGAAATTAATAGTTTAGAAAGAAACTAGTAGAGAAAGAAAGTAACAGAAACCAGACTCTACTTTGAACTCTGAATGCAATCCAACGAGACTTCTATTTCAACTTTACTACTTGGCAATTCGTTAATTAATGCTTGTATGTATTATATGGACTTTAATCAATGAAGTGAGTTATAGTTGGAATTGGAGAGAAAGGATTTTTAATTTAAATTATATAACATCTCAAGCACTAGTTGCACTAGGCAGGATATTCGCTTTCCCTTTCTCCGACAATAATTATTGACACCTTGCTTTTCCATGTTCACTCCAATAAATTCTGATGATCTTATGCTTTAGCTTTTGATTTAAAATATTTGAAAAATAAATGCATTTATTACATTTTACATGACGTGAATAATTTGCATATGATCCTGGCTTTTGCACATCATTCAGGGTTTTGGTTAGAGTGTGATGTGAGAGATTATGTGTCACGTCACATTCACATTGTTTGTGCCTCTGCATAAAGAATGGACACGCAAAGGTGAAAGCAGAAAGGCGTGTATGGACAATTTGGTGATATTGCACAATATATAACATTACATATCGACGAACGAATCAATTGTGAATTATTTATAACATTATGATTATGATCAATACTAACAATTTAGTAAATCTGGTGAATCAATCCTATCCCATGTCACTAAATTGACAGAGGCTACGCAACAACGCTACAGTGACTGTGGCTACCCGGCGATTGTGTTCCATAAGTCTATATAATTCAGCCTTATTGCTTATTATGCATTCTTTTAAGATTGATCATTCTATCATTCATTCATACATTAAGTGGTAATTGCGAGTTTGCGAGTTGATAACATCATACATAGAATTCATCGAGTCTGAAGCGTTGGTCAAGTCATTGTGTTATAAAGAAAGATCACATATACAAGACTAGATATTGGACTTGGACGATCTGGCAACGCTGAGGGGGAGAGAAAGATGCCAGTAAAATAAAATAGCGTGGGCTCCTTCCTCCTCTCCATACAAAACCATAAATATAGTATTGCATCTCTCTTGCCGACTCAACCAAAATCCTCAGTATAATCCCAATTATTAATTACAATACAATGCACAATAAATGTACTGAAAGAATATCAACTTCTATAATTCGTAATTCAAGGCTGTGTAAATCACTGCCAGATGGTTATGCAGATGCGATTCACTACAGAACACACGATTTGTAGCGTAGCTTTTCGAATCTTCAAGGCACATATACGTACGTGTGTGTGATGTGATTTTGGTGTGATCTGATATGATACATATGATAAGCAAGCGGATGGATGTATCGAGTCATAATTGACGTGAGATGAGTTTTGCATTTTTGCAACATCGGATTTTCAAAAAAAATAGAAATTAGGAATAAAAAATTAATTCACATACCTAAATAGTCACTATCATCCCCCGTGTCGGAGAAGAAGTACGGATCCATTTCTGTAACAAACAATAAAATAATTTAAAAAATTTGCGATTCACATAAAGATTCGACATTATTGCGTATTGGACAGGCAAACTAATAAGCTACACTGACTGTAATGTAATTCAACATTGCTGCACATAGTGTAAATCTAGAATATCTGCAGACATACTACACATTAAAACATTATAAAAATGCCATGCATTGTGTGCAATACAAATTAATTAAACTATAAATATTCCATTTCCATAATTTCTTATGTCCACTTTCTGCGAATTGGCGAATTCTGAACTCGCCTTCCGGTTGGGGTCGGGGTCCCGGTATTCAATTTAAGTAAATGACGTGTGAAAATGTATAAGGATTTTAAGGATGCGTAATTTTGATATGATGTATGTTTTTTGATGATTAATGTCAAATGTAAAATACATAATAATCAGGCAATGTGTTCAATTAAATGTGTCAATTTAAAATTTATATTTCCAAATTCAACGTTTTGGACCCATGGATTGGATGATTGAATTTTGAATTTCAATTTTAATGATAAATTAATTGTGAATTGCGAATCGAATTGGTGACTGGACCTGAACCAAACAAATGACAACAAAACACCGAAAAGAAAATCAAATTAAGCTAAATCAAGAGAATACAAGCCAGACACAAGAAAAAGACAAATTCAAAATTTGATGAGATGGGGCATGCATGGCACATGGGGGCAACGCAACAAAGCACAACACACTGAATAAAGGTGACGTTTTCACTTACCAGCCATGATGTTCAATGTTCAGCGTTCCAGCGTGCTTCAGGTCCACAAGTTGGTCTGTTGGTCTACCAAATGTTAAATGTGAAATATAGACATGTGCACTCAATCGATCTAATTAATTAATTGATTTGATGTCAAATGTGATGTCCAACGGTAACTTGAATTGAATGTTGGTGTGATTGAAAATATTGAAATGGAAGACAAACCAACGTCAAACATCCGACCAACTTTACTCCCGCTGTCCCGCTCGTCCTTTCAACTTTATTTCTGACTTCTTTCTACTATACTATCAACTATAATATCTTGACGAATTTGAAATTTCCCAATCTGATGCATGTATTATGTATGTAAATATGTTGAATGTGCAAGTGTGAAGTGTGAACGTGAAGTGCAAGCAGCAACTGCAAACTGGTGAAAGTTTGAAGTTGGTTGCGTCCTTTGTGCTTTGTCCTTTCACCTTTTCCTTAAATTTGCACTAATTCCTACCCCCCAGCAGTTATTGGATTGGCATGGACGGTGCATGCAATTATTGACTGTTGTGATTTAATTTTACAATTTCCCTCTTCTTCCTTTGTGCTCAGCCGTTCAGGTACCGTTTCTTGACGATTCACGATTAGAGATTGTTTGAAGAGTGAAAAGAACTAAAGTCCCAAAGTCTGACGAGTAACGAACGAACGAGGATGGAGGACGATGACGAATGAATGACGAATGACGATGCGTACCAGCGTACCGACAGGAAATCACATTTCTCGATTTTGGTTTTGAATGAAGCGTAATAAATTCTACAGTTCAGCTCAGATCTCAGATCAGTCAACAGTTTCAATCTCACACGACTCCTCTTCAATTCAAATTACGAAATACAAAGAAAGACACAAGAATTACGAAATTACGATGTGGAAGTACGAACGAGCGAAGACGGGTGACGGGAAATGACGTGAGGAGTCAACAAACTCCAAACTCGCAATTCCCTTTCTCCGATTTCAGATTTCAAGTTCAAAGTTCGGTTGTAAGTTGTATCCTTGCTCCTTGTATGTTGTAGGTGATTCAAAAAGGAAGCTACAGTGTACAGGGCAGCAAACTGAAAATTACCAATCTATAATTTACAAAAAAGGGGGAATTAAAATCAGGAAAAGAACCTAATCCTACTCTTCCCTTGCACCTTGTCTCTAAAATTCAAAATTGACAATCGTGAAGGGAAAAAGACGGAGATAAGAGGAGAGGATTGAGTGAGAGAGACGCACCTTTTGATTTGGCGTTCGTTCACTCGCACTAGAACAAACTACGCTACAAGATCCAATACAAAAGGATCAAGTCTGTAGCCGTACTGCTCCTCCGGGTTCCAAGCTCCCTGCAGCCAACTGGCCACACACGGCATTTAGTTCCCTGCCTCTCCTGCAACTTCTCCTTCAGCAGCAGCCTGGCTTCCTTGCCCTCTCTTCTCCACTTCCCGCCTTGCCAGATTTACAGCAGCTCAACAACTACAAACCCAAACTCCTTCGGAATTTTTTTACTCTTTTCTAGCTTGTCTATCTGCATTTTTTAACATTACCATACCCTCTTCGTCCTCTTCAAACTCCTTTTCTTCTTCCCTTTTATTCCCTCTCTTTGGCCCGTTCACAAGTCCCGGAAAGAGGGGGAAAATCAGGGGGGATGTCCCTCCGCGTCCTTCCAGTAGGTAACTTACTGGAAATCCGATGAAAGTTGTGAAAATCAGGGCTTCCGATTTTCCAACACTCCCCGTAACTTAAAACTAGGGAATGAATGGTTTTTCAGGAGCAGAAATTTATGAAGGAGCCAGCTTTATGGCGGTCCTCGAGCAGGAATTCTTAATTCATAGACTCTCTAGGACCGTCCATAAGCTACTGGACACGACGAGTGGGTGGGATTTGAGATAATTGTTGCGTTTTAATTTTAATTGCGTTTTCTGGATTTTTGAAGGAGGAATCTTTTATGGTTGTGGTTAAGGCGGTAATGTTTTACTGTCGTTGTTTATGGTGTGAAAAAAGGACTATAGGAAAGAATGCGAGTGTGAATCAATGGCCTTTTACATTTTACTCGACTGACTGGCTCTTTTTTGTAGTTGTAGTTTGTGTAGTAGTAATAGTAGGGGTAGGGTTGGGTTCTTCCTCCATTCCGTGTGAGGGCAGTCGAACTTGACTCTCTACTTTCCTGTTTCCATTTTTTTAACTGCGTTTTTTTGTCCATTCCTTGCCTTCCCTTCTTGCCATTATTGCCAACTCTTCGGAATTGCTAAAGCTGGGAAGAGTTACCCCTTTTTGAGCTTGCTTGCTGCCTTTAGCTTTAGGGCTGATGATTGTATTTTGTATAGTGAGTTTGAGTTGAGCCAGGACGAGAATGGCGGATCTCCATATTATTTTTATTTTGATTGATTGACGGGGTGGTGGTTGGTTGCGAAATGCGAATTCATGTTCTTTTTTCAGGTGGTGAAAGCGATGGGGATATGCTATTTTTGGCTTGGAGGGGTAGTTGAAGGGTTTTTATGGGGTTTTAGGGCCTCAAGAGGTACGGAGACGTGGGGCTTTGAGGGGGGAGTTGAGAAGGATTGCTTTTTTAATTGTTTGGGGTGGGGAAAGTTGGGATTTGTGCTGAAATCCCGGGTTTTCATTTTTTGGGGGATGGGGACATTTTTTATAGGATTTTAGAATTTCGATAAGATTTGGATGCTGTGGTTTGGTAGTCGGGTGTGTTTGGAAGGGATTTGTGAAGAATTTGGGCTTTATTTGGATATGTTTTTATCGGGGTGATTTCGACTACGGAATTGCTGATGGTGGATTCGATTTTCGTTATGATTTTGAAAATGAATAGGTTGGCTAAAATCAATTTTTAAATTTAAAAATTTATGAGTACATACAAATAAATCTTCTACTCATAAAGTCATCAGAAATACTGTGTTTATTAGTCTGTTGTTGGTTGTGCAAAAAAATTGCATGGATGTATTTCCAACATGGAGGAATGGCAGGAAATTGCAATAGAATATGTCGACCGTCGGACGGATAGAATATTTTATTCAGCTTTAAAAGTAGGACTAGCTGGGTTCGGACGCGCTTCGCGCGTCCTTCACCCATCTAGATTAGGACGATAAAATTAACGACTTGATGTTTTTGTTGTATTCAGGAGCAACGTTATATATACGAATACGATTCAATGAATTCTCTCGCGTATAGCTGTGCTTGGCCGCGCATCTACGTTACGACGGTACAATTCACGACTTGAAGTTTTCGTTCGTTAAAATTCGCCGGAAGCTCAAAACCATATAATTGAGCTAAGTATACAATATATAGAGTTCGGAAAGGTGACATTTCCTTCCAATCTTTGGAATAAATTATCAAATAGTATTAACTTAAAGTTTATCGCAATTTGCTTCCCGGGCACAACTATATATCGGTAATGCTCTAACTTGTATGGGCAAATCTCTAACATGTATTTGCAATGCTCTAACATGTATCTGTAATGCTCTAACATGTTAACCGGTATTTCCAATGCTCTAACATGTATCGACAATGCTTTAACATGTACTTCCAATGCTCTAACATGTTAACCGGTATTTAAAATCCTCTAACATGTATCGACCATGCTCTAACATATCTTTCCGATTCTCTAACACGTATTGCCAATCCTCTAACATCTATCGCAAAATTATTTCCAATGCTCGAACATGAGTTGGCAATACTGTGACGTGTTATCGAAATGCTCTAACATGTATTTCCAATGCTCTAACATGTATGGACAATGGTTTAACATGTATTTCCAAGTCTGACATGTATTGGCAATGCTTTAACATGTATTTCCAAGTCTAACATGTATTGGCAATGCTTTAACATGTATTCGCAATGCTTTAGCATGTATTCGCAATGCTTTAACATGTAATGGCAATGCTTTAACATGTATTCTCAACACTTGGATATGTGTTTCCAATGCTTCAACATGTATTCCCAATACTTTAACATGTGTTTTAAATGCTTTAACATCTATTCCCAACGCTTTAACTTGTAATCGAATTCTTAATTACTTATTTCTAAAGCTTAAACATGTATTTTGAACTCTTGAGCATGTATTCTCAATGCAAACTAAGTTATCAATGCATTTAGTTTTCAATTTGATATGAGTTTGGAGTTGCCGCGAAACCGTCCAACGTGACTCGATTCTGATCATAAAGCGTTGCTAACATAAAAAAAACAAACTGCTCCATAATGCAATAGTAGATAGTAGATGTAACAAAATACAGTCGCAGTTTGAAAATGTAGGTTTGTTTTAATTTTTTAATTCATCAAAAATGTTGTATTACAAAATTTCTTCGTATACAATATTTTGAGTAAATATAGTATCGAAATTTTTTATTAGTTTCCCTTGGGTTTTCGTATTCAGAACTTTAATTTTTATTCCAGATTTCGTGGTTGCTCGTGAAAGTGCAACATACAATTGTCCATGAGTAAATACTGGTTCTGGTAAATAAACCCCCACCTTATCTAGAGACTGACCCTGCGATTTTGTAATGGAAAAGGAAAAAGAAAGTCGAACAGGAAATTGTCGGCGTCTCAGGACAAAAGGCAAGTCTACGTCGGTTGGAGCAAGTTCTATTCTAGGCAATACTACAATTTTTCCAACGTTATTACCAGTTAATATTTCTGCTTGAATCACGTGTTCCAGCATCTCTCGAACAATTAATCTGGTTCCATTAAATAGTCCTTGCTTGGGGTATAAGTTACGTAATAACATAATAATTGCTCCTTTCTTTATTCTTAATTTGTGTGGTGGCATTCCTGATGGCGTTAAGGTATTGAGGTATTCAATGGGAACGATTTCAAGTCCCGTAGATTCATCTTCATCAATTGTATCCGAACTTAAGTAAATCTTTTCTTCTCCACAGACGCGATCCAGTACATCTTCATTGATTTTGAAACAGTCCTCATTTTTTGGGCACAATATTGCTTTTTGAGTTAAAGATGGTATATCTGTAAAATCAATATTTTGGCCAAAAACTTCTTCCACAATCGAACCATTAACAATAAATTCGCTTGGAATTTCTACGGTAGAGTTCGGAAGATCATGCGAATTCAACAGTTTGCCATTCCCAAGTTGCACCAACCAACTTGTAAAGTCTGTTTCACCTTTAATTACACGCTTATTTTCAATAAGTGAAAAGGTTTGGAAGAGACACCACAAATTGCTGTTTTTAACAGAGTTTTCAATGATTTCAGTTCTGGTACCATGACGAACAACGGGAAGTTGCTGCCTAAAGTCACCAGCCACGACCACTATCATTCCTCCAAAGGGTTCATCGACGTGATTTATTTTTCTTAAAATTGAATCGACAACTCGGAAGGCATGCCGGGGGGTCATACTGATCTCATCCCAAATTAAAAGCTTTGCTTTCTTGACATAATTAGCCAATTTAGATCCCTCAAGTAAGTTTGATGAAGAGGTTTCATTTAGCGGAATTGGTAATTTAAACCACCCATGGACAGTACGTGCTCCTTTAAGTAATGTAGTAGCGTTACCAGTCCAAGCACAAGATATGCAGGTTTCCTTTCGATCTCCACGTATTACTGCAATAACGGTGTTTAAAAGAAACGATTTTCCACATCCTCCGACACCATCGATATAAAAATATTTTTGTCCCGAATTATTTTGGACAGCATACATGATTTTATCATAAACAAGTTTTTGCCTGTCATTCAACATTTTGAGACGCCGTTCTCCGAACTCTCTTTCTTCATTGGGATCAAAAATCTCGAAATCTTCTTCTTCTACATGTGGAATAGGAAGACCCAGTTTTTCACAATTTGTTTGATGATACAGAAGGATATCCTCTATATCACCAAGGGCTCTGTTTTCTGCAGTTTTGTTGTCGCTGTTATGGCTAAAGTCTTCGCAAAGATTTTCTTTATATTTATTCCATAATGCGAGGGGGTTTGATGGATTACAGAAAACACATATATAGGCAAAAACTTGCCGTAATTGAAACGGCATTTGAAAATGAGACACCTCATCTAAAGCAGAGTCCCACTCTGAATCGTCTTGGAGCAAACCCATTGCATTTGCCGTTTCTCTAAACGAATCATATTGAATTCCATCATGTTTTCTTAAATCCTGAAAACTTGTTGCACCTTTTTGATGTAGAAGTAGAAGACGCAAGTAAAATCTTTCAGGATCATTTGGACTGACCGCATACATTCGGCTTATGACTTCTCTTTGCTTTCTTCGAGTCCACCGACCTTCCTTTTTATTGAAAACATAATGTTGAGGTAATTCTAAATAAGTAAAATTGTGAGCTTCAGTGTCTTCAATATTGAGTTTAAACCACGCCGTTAGCATTGTATTTTTCACGGCGGCTCGCGCTAATGCCTGTTCTTCATTACCTTCTTTAAAATATACTGACTGATTGTTGTAAAGGTGTACTGGTAAACGATATACTGCATGGGATTGTTTGTGCATTTCATATTTGTAGATTTTCCATAATGCCTCTGGTGCACAAACATATCGTGCATCTAGATATGAATCAATTTCATTCCACTCCAATACAGTACCAGTATTATTTCTTAACCTCAATGTAGCGCAATCGTACCCTTTGTAAATGTATTTAAAGAGATATTTTACACTCTTTACTGTTGAACAAATTTCCACATTTATGTGAGCATTATATTTGGTAGATAAAAATCCATTGTATGGAACTACCCACCGATTGTCGACGGTGTATTTGCCCACTGCCATTGATTTGCCATTATTCCTTCTACGATACATGGGATATCCGTTTACATTAAGTTGAGTTTGTTCATTAAAACATCGTGGGTAACCTTTACTACATTTTCCGTTCTTCATACAAGGAGACCGTACATTTTGCTCTCCGCATGGTCCATGAATCATGCATGATTTTACGACTTCTAAAAGTGCTGGATTTTGTGAATTGTCAGGTATTTCGGCTGATATTATTTTGTCAATATCTTCAGGTGTTTTAGGAATGTGCTCGGACGCCATGATAAATAGACAATGACAATGTGGTAATGACCGCTTTTGAAATTCGATGACATACACATAGGCAATAACCTTTCCAAGTACATTATGAACTAAAATGTCCTTCAACAACTCTTGAAGTTTTAAATGAAATATTCGAGCAACCAAGTCTGGCCGATCAATAGATTGCTGTCCATATTCAATATTTTCGGCTATTTCTGTCCATTTAGGATTACAAGTAAAGGTTACAAAGAACGTTGGCTTTCCGAATTTCTTCACAATAGACATAGAATCTTGATAATTCTGTTGCATTGCTCGGGGACTGCCAGTGAATGAAGATGGCAAAATCACGATTTTACCTGGTCTTATTCCTTCGTTCTTTGATCTTGTTTCAACATAGTCCATAAGTCCTTTATAGTAGTCCACACGAAGAGCTTTTTGATTTTTTCGAATAAAGTCGAGTCGGCTAGATTCAATTTTCACGTAGGCATCAACAATAAACTGTTGAGTAAGCCTTCCTGCATTTAAAAGTGGGTTAAATGCAAGATTTGATGGATTTTGATCACACACTCTTGTTTGCAGTTTATATGAATAAAACTCGCACATACTTATTTCAAGTCCCGATTTCGTTGTACAAAAAATGTGCCAACCTGGATCGCCATGTGGAAAGAGTAACGGATATGTCATTGGATCACAAGAACTGGTTGTTGGTAAAATCCGTTGTAAGTTGTTACTTTTTGGGTACACACAAAGGTCTCGAACACCGGCTGGCTCGCCGTCAATGCTTTTAAAAACTACAGCTACTTCGTTGCAGGTGGGTGTATTATATCTTCTTTTGTCAGACAGTCGATCATCATAAAAGATCAATTTAATTTCTTCTATATTGGGGTTTTCAGAACTTTGCTCCTGAATTACCACATCATGCATCATTCTGTAAGCCGCAGCAAATGGATTTACTTTTCGTAACAAATCGTCAATTAAAGACATCAGTTCAGGGTTGCAATTCTTGTTTTCTTCAATGCCAAGTCTTTCTGACATGGCTTTTTCAGTGTCAAGAATGTAAAGTTGGCTGAATCGAGGACTATCTTTACGATCTGGATATAATGATCCTGTTCGGTGGTAGATTTGACCATGGATTTTGAAACAAAATGGCCCCCGACCAGATAAAGTTTCAATATTTGCTCCCATTGAGGCAAAAGCAAATGCACTATTCAATGATCTGATATTTTCTTTAAAGTTTTTTGAAAAAACATGAGTTCCAGTCATTAGATCTTGGAGAATTGTAGGAAAAGGTTTACCTTTCTCCAATGCAATTTTTCCTTTAGCACAACAGGTTTTGAACACTGTTTTATCCGTATCCGTAGCTTCCAACAAAAAATGCACAGCTTTACAAAACTTGCAGACATGATGCATTTTACCGAGATAATGCTGCTCAGGTTCAACAAATTGTGGTGAATTCAGCAACTGAGAATCCAAGACTGCGAGTAAACCAGTGTTTTTGTTCGATCTCAGTCGACGCATTCCTGATGTCGACTGTTCTAACCTCGCTCTCTTCTTTTGAGCAGAGGCATGTTCCCGACATTTCTGAACGCGTTCGCGACTGTTCTGTGCTGTCGCCTGCTTCCTCTTAGGCATTTTAAAATGTTCCGTCTTTTAAAGTGCTGCTTAGAGGCGAAGAAACATTGCGCCGCCCACACAACACAACACAACACTTGCACCACAAGGACACTAATCAATGTCCCAGTAAAACTCAGCACTTGTTTCACAAGGACACTAATCACTAGGGACACTAAGTAGACAAACCAAATGGGTGTAGTTTTGAGATGACTGCAGTAATAGAAACGATCTTTTTGAAATGTATCATAGTAATGTTTTAACGTGTATTTTAATGCTTTAACATGTATTTGTCATGTATTTGCAATGCTTTAACGTGTATTTCAATGCTTTAACATGTATTTCCTATGCTTTAACGTGTATTTCAATGCTTTAACATGTATTTCCTATGCTTTAACATGTATTTCCTATGCTTTAACATGTATTTCCTATGCTTTAACATGTATTTCCTATGCTTTAACATGTATTCCTATGCTTTAACATGTATTTCCTATGCTTTAACATGTATTCCTATGCTTTAACATGTATTTCCTATGCTTTAACATGTATTTCCTATGCTTTAACATGTATTTCCTATGCTTTAACATGTATTTCCTATGCTTTAACATGTATTTCCTATGCTTTAACATGTATTCCTATGCTTTAACATGTATTTCCTATGCTTTAACATTTATTCCTATGCTTTAACATGTATTTCCTATGCTTTAACATGTATTTCCTATGCTTTAACATGTATTTCCTATGCTTTAACATGTATTTCCTATGCTTTAACATGTATTCCTATGCTTTAACATGTATTTCCTATGCTTTAACATGTATTTCCTATGCTTTAACATGTATTTTCTATGCTTTAACATGTATTTCCTATGCTTTAACATGTATTTCCTATGCTTTAACATGTATTTTCTATGCTTTAACATGTATTCCTATGCTTTAACATGTATTTCCTATGCTTTAACATGTATTTCCTATGCTTTAACATGTATTTCCTATGCTTTAACATGTATTCCTATGCTTTAACATGTATTTCCTATGCTTTAACATTTATTCCTATGCTTTAACATGTATTTCCTATGCTTTAACATGTAAGTCCTATGCTTTAACATGTATTTCCTATGCTTTAACATGTATTTTCTATGCTTTAACATGTATTCCTATGCTTTAACATGTATTTCCTATGCTTTAACATGTATTTCCTATGCTTTAACATGTATTTCCTATGCTTTAACATGTATTCCTATGCTTTAACATGTATTTCCTATGCTTTAACATTTATTCCTATGCTTTAACATGTATTTCCTATGCTTTAACATGTAACTCCTATGCTTTAACATGTATTTCCTATGCTTTAACATGTATTTCCTATGCTTTAACATGTATTCCTATGCTTAAACTTGTAATTCCTATGCTTTAACATGTATTTCCTATGCTTTAACATGTATTTTCTATGCTTTAACATGTATTCCTATGCTTTAACATGTATTTTCTATGCTTTAACATGTATTCCTATGCTTTAACATGTATTTCCTATGCTTTAACATGTATTTCCTATGCTTTAACATGTATTTCCTATGCTTTAACATGTAATTCCTATGCTTTAACATGTATTTCCTATGCTTTAACATGTAATTCCTATGCTTTAACATGTATTTCCTATGCTTTAACTTGTAATTCCTATGCTTTAACATGTATTTCCTATGCTTTAACATGTATTCCTATGCTTTAACATGTATTTCCTATGCTTTAAAATGTATTCCTATGCTTTAACATGTATTTTCTATGCTTTAACATGTATTTCCTATGCTTTAACATGTATTTTCTATGCTTTAACATGTATTCCTATGCTTTAACATGTATTCCTATGCTTTAACATGTATTTCCTATGCTTTAACATGTATTTCCTATGCTTTAACATGTATTCCAATGCTTTAACATGTATTCCTATGCTTTAACATGTATTTCCTATGCTTCAAAACTTCAAAAGACATACCAGTTTTTGTTGGGCCGAAGGTTAGCGATTAGGTACTCGTAGTAATTTCTCGATGATTAAAAGGACCAAACCAATATCGGATGGTATGCAACTGAAAAATAAGAAATTACATATACATAAGTATATATTTAGGCTGGACAAAAATAACTGAAACGCTTGCTTGATGGTAAATATCATTATGGAAATTGCCCGAATGTTCTAATGTAACTTAATTTTAGACTGCAGAACAATCAGAAAAAGGTTTGCTAAATGGTAATCAACATCACGGAATTTACTCGAATGTTCTAACGAATTTATACAATGCATACGTCGAAGCATAAAGACTAAACTATAAACATGCTAACGCATGGTAAATCAGTCTGGGAAGAATTTCTAAGTGCGTCAAAATACTCGAATGTTGCTATGTATATTAAACACAATATACTTAGTTATGAAAATACTCACTTTTATGGAAAATACCCGATTCAATAAACATAAATATTAACGCCGCATCGTAGCATGGAAATTACCCCAAGGTTCTAATGGTATTTATGCAACGTATTTGCAGATTCATAAAAACGCTAACGCATAATCAACGTCGTGTAAATAGTACGTCGCATGAAGGGAAATTACTGATGTTGGGAAAGAGAAATGTTCCAATATGGCTAATAACACCAAATACTAACTCATGTAAAATACCCCTACTTGTGGAAAATACCTGATACTTCAATATATTCAATCAACAAAATTATTGTGGTCTAAATTTACTTCTATTTGAACAGTAAAGATCAAAGCGGCAGAATTTTCCAATAATGCAAAACCCAATGTAAATCAAAATTGGTTATAAAAATTATAATAATTAGTGAAAATTAAGAAACGTTATGAAGTAAATAACACAAAGAATATATTGAAACGCCGGAATATAAAATTAGAAAAAGTGAATAAAGTAAAAGAACTTACCAGGGGTTTACTGTCGTTTAAATAAGTTGAACGGAAACTGTGTCCAAAAAAGTAAACGAAAATGCACAGCAGACAAAATTAAGCTCTTGTTTGATCGAAAGTCAAAACTCAAATGACAAAAATAACCTGGGATCTCACTTTCGTCTTAAAATGTTATTTACACAGAAAGTTTCGTATGCTGTATCGTAAACATTTAGAATGATCCAGACTGTTCCACATTAGTATTTGTGTGGAATATGCGCATCAATTTCCGTATTCTGACGTATTGTGCATTTATTCGCCTTATAAGCAATGATTATTTTAAATCCGTTCGTTAAAATTCATAAGCGGTTTAACCTGTATTCCTATGCTTTAACATGTATTTCCTATGCTTTGACATGTATTCGTAATGCTTTAACATGTATTGGCAATGCTTTAACATGTATTCGTAATGCTTTAACATGTATTGGAAATGCTTTAACATGTATCGGCAATGCTTTAACATGTATTGGCAATGCTTTAACATGTATTCGCAATGCTTTAACATGTATTCCTATGCTTTAACATGTATTTCCTATGCTTTAACATGTATTCCAATGCTTTAACATGTATTCCTATGCTTTAACATGTATTTCCTATGCTTTAACATGTATTTCCTATGCTTTAACATGTATTTCCTATGCTTTAACATGTATTTCCTATGCTTTAACATGTATTTCCTATGCTTTAACATTTATTCCTATGCTTTAACATTTATTCCTATGCTTTAACATGTATTTCCTATGCTTTAACATGTATTTCCTATGCTTTAACATGTATTTCCTATGCTTTAACATGTATTTCCTATGCTTTAACATGTATTTCCTATGCTTTAACATGTATTTCCTATGCTTTAACATGTATTTCCTATGCTTTAACATGTATTTCCTATGCTTTAACATGTATTTCCTATGCTTTAACATTTATTCCTATGCTTTAACATGTATTTCCTATGCTTTAACATGTATTTCCTATGCTTTAACATGTATTTCCTATGCTTTAACATGTATTTCCTATGCTTTAACATGTATTTCCTATGCTTTAACATGTATTTCCTATGCTTTAACATTTATTCCTATGCTTTAACATGTATTCCTATGCTTTAACATGTATTTCCTATGCTTTAACATGTATTTCCTATGCTTTAACATGTATTTCCTATGCTTTAACATGTATTTCCTATGCTTTAACATGTATTTCCTATGCTTTAACATGTATTTCCTATGCTTTAATATGTATTTCCTATGCTTTAACATGTATTTCCTATGCTTTAACATGTATTTCCTATGCTTTAACATGTAATTCCTATGCTTTAACATGTATTCCTATGCTTTAACATGTATTGGCAATGCTTTAACATGTATTTCCTATGCTTTAACATGTACTCGTAATGCTTTAACATGTATCGGCAATGCTTTAACATGTATCGGCAATGCTTTAACATGTATTTCGATACACATTTGACGCGAATTTGGAGTTGGCGCGAAAACGTTTCACGTGACACGATTCTGACCAATCATACGCGTTACTAACATAAAAAAACAAACTGCTCCATAATATAATAGTAGAGCTTTAACATGTATTGGCAATGCTTTAACATGTATTCGTAATGCTTTAACATGTATTGGAAATGCTTTAACATGTATCGGCAATGCTTTAACATGTATTGGCAATGCTTTAACATGTATTCGCAATGCTTTAACATGTATTCCTATGCTTTAACATGTATTTCCTATGCTTTAACATGTATTCCAATGCTTTAACATGTATTCCTATGCTTTAACATGTATTTCCTATGCTTTAACATGTATTTCCTATGCTTTAACATGTATTTCCTATGCTTTAACATGTATTTCCTATGCTTTAACATGTATTTCCTATGCTTTAACATGTATTTCCTATGCTTTAACATTTATTCCTATGCTTTAACATTTATTCCTATGCTTTAACATGTATTTCCTATGCTTTAACATGTATTTCCTATGCTTTAACATGTATTTCCTATGCTTTAACATGTATTTCCTATGCTTTAACATGTATTTCCTATGCTTTAACATGTATTTCCTATGCTTTAACATGTATTTCCTATGCTTTAACATGTATTTCCTATGCTTTAACATGTATTTCCTATGCTTTAACATTTATTCCTATGCTTTAACATGTATTTCCTATGCTTTAACATGTATTTCCTATGCTTTAACATGTATTTCCTATGCTTTAACATGTATTTCCTATGCTTTAACATGTATTTCCTATGCTTTAACATGTATTTCCTATGCTTTAACATTTATTCCTATGCTTTAACATGTATTTCCTATGCTTTAACATGTATTTCCTATGCTTTAACATGTATTTCCTATGCTTTAACATGTAATTCCTATGCTTTAACATGTATTCCTATGCTTTAACATGTATTGGCAATGCTTTAACATGTATTTCCTATGCTTTAACATGTACTCGTAATGCTTTAACATGTATCGGCAATGCTTTAACATGTATCGGCAATGCTTTAACATGTATTTCGATACACATTTGACGCGAATTTGGAGTTGGCGCGAAAACGTTTCACGTGACACGATTCTGACCAATCATACGCGTTACTAACATAAAAAAACAAACTGCTCCATAATATAATAGTAGATGATAGACTATGATGAATGATCTACCAAGTACGACATAATAATAATATCTACTTCTAGCCTCGCGAGTCAAATCAAGATCAGTTTTAAACCTCTAATATGATTTAATTATAAATTATAATATACTATGTGATTCGATTCGTATTTTGTTAAAAAAATATATATATATCATTTTGTAGAGTGCAGATTATCCTAACTATTAGATTATTATAATTAAATGAATTAGATTAAAACCTAACCTAACCCAACCCAACCACAATAAGCCCAAGCTGGAGTGAGGGGAATATGAGACCAGAGATGATAGATATTACATAGCTTTTAGGTTAAATAGTCATTAAATTGTTTCATATCAATCCATGTAAATGTGGTGTATAAAATTTAAAAAACGTAACTTATTTTTATGATTCATTTCATTATTTCAATTCGGTGGTAAATATTATAGTATAAAGTAGTATAAACATAATTATAGAAATGGGATCATGAAAGAATTTTTTATTATAATATTATTATAAGATAAGTATTATCTATCTGCAAGTCGACAAACGACAACTAATGAAAATGGATAAATCACCAGCAATTAACATCTCAATCCTTGCGGATGAAAAATATTACAATTTACAATGCACGCCGAGCTTCTTGTCAACTGGAGTCATACAACAATTACAGCATAGAAAAATATTGGCAATCTTTGGAATTATTTATTTATTCTACGTTTCAAAATTTCTAAGCAATTCGAATAATAGCTTATTTAGCCCTCCTCCATGATGTCGATTGTCGATAATTTCATGTAAATTAGAGAAGAAACAACCGGTGATCGGGCAAGAGAGTTTTAAAGTTATAATAGAAAATGCGTGTCTACTGAAGTACTGATGTGATTCTGTGAATATAATCGTTCTTTCGAAAAATGTTTTTTTTTGTTCATCCAATGTTATACTTCAGGATTCTTTTTTGCTATAAACGATCATAGAAAATGTTAGGAATATACTCAAAAATCGTTTTCTATTCCAGTCCATTTTTCCACCGACCGTCGCTTTCCTCAACTCACCCAAAATATTCTTTCCAGTTGATTTCTTTCTAATTTTCATGACATTTTTTTAATTTATTATTTCTAGATATTCATATAGGTATTAGAAGAAAAAATAAGACTTGCGACTGAGAGATTTATAAATGGTAGATGGTAGAATTGCCTGCCTTAGAGTTAACCAGCGTCATTTGACATACAGTTGACGACAGTTGTAAAAAAATTAGTATACGAGAAACTCTGAAAAAAAATTCATATTATGACCTAGGCCATAGGCCGTTTGCAACTGGACGGAAAATTCATATGTCATGTTGGTCCTGCAACTAACTTACATATATTATTATCATATGTTTTAAGAATCGGTTGAAATTCAAACTCTGTCTCTAATGACTCTAATTAATGTATGTGCAGAGGTATTTGGTGAAAAAGTGAAACTTGATGAAAGACAACAGAAATCATTGAGGGAAAGCAATCTCGTAACAAGAAACAATGGCAAGGTTCTAATCTATTATTGTCGATACAAGTACACAAGTATCGATATTATTTTTGGTTTTACTTTTTAGTTGATATATTAGAGTTTCCCAAAAACAAGGTCAAACTCATCATACTCATTGAAAAATTTGTTGCCCCCAACTGGGGACAGGTAAATCTAGCTGATGGCAGGTGAACTACCAAATGCATGATAACATGATGTATTGAAAGATGTTTTTTATTGGGTGTAATTTATACGACCGCAGAAATTGAGCATAATAAATAAACAAAAATTGACCATAATCTTATAATTTATTAAATTGGTTTTTCGACCATTTACATAACGAAACGGCTTTAATTTGACAATTTCCGACAATCTATGCCGGATTTCCGATTTTAAGGGATTGAAGTAAAAATTCACAATCCACAGCTTTTTTGGATGTGGTCACAGCCAACCCAAAAAAGAAAAAAGTGAAATCTTCACATTTTGTCGGACGTGCCGGGAATGAAAACGCTAAGCCATGCATGTTTGTCATGTTTTGATTTTCGAAAATTTGCGACCTTTCGAGTGACCTTGTGTGACCTCATTCGCGGAATATAAATCTGCAATTGAATAGTTGAAAGGGTTTGAAAAAAAAAAAAACATAGACATCCAAATTTATCATTTACGGTATACATATTATCATACAATCTAGACCCAATGACTTTTCAGATATTCTGTATGTTTGCAAGTGTAATGCAAATATGGAAAACTGACCACTTTCATGGGTGCTTTAAAGTTTAAACTGCTCAGTTCAGTTTCAGTCAAAATATCTTCCAGAATGGTAAATACTATCTTCAAACATGCATAATTTTTTTCAGGGCACAACAGACTGTGCAGCTGCAGGCTGCAGAATGGTTGATTTTTGCACAGAATATGGCGGATGATTTGTGCAAACAATATGGCGTTGGCGTTTTTGTATTGTCGATTGCTAATAATAATAATAATACTCAATGCGATTATGGGTCATTTTGTGCGATCCATGTTTTTGCTACCTTTTCGCTTCACATTCCATTTGCAGTTTGATAAGGTACGGATAGTCAATTAACTATCAAACAATTGACAATTAATTGTTAATCTAGACTAGGTAATCTGCCTGCCTCCTTTGTCTAAAACTATTGTTCATGAATTCATAAACTCTAAACTTCGAAATCGAAGCGAAATCTAAACTTTTAAGAATTTAGTCGACAATGTAAGAGTTATTCATTATATATTTAACCTTGGGATAGTTCTAAACTTCTAACAAGAAGGCTAATAATTTATCACAGATTAAAATCTCTGATTCACTTGAATTTTTTGTAAGGAGTTCATACTAATATGGACGCAATAAATTAGCGAAAATACTTGGCCAATTTGATATTTGTTGTGTCTAAAAAAATTCTGATAGAAAGCCAGCTAAATAATGATTAGACTTTTTCTAATCCTCATAAAACAACGAACTCCAAACTCTGGTCCGTTAAATGTTTTTAATTTTTTAATCTGAAACTTTTAAATCATTTAAAGATAGTTTCCCAACATTTCAATAAAACATATCATTTTTAATGATCATTCTTGAAATCGAACAAATATGGGAATATATAGTGGGAAAATTATGATCTGCTACACTTTCATCATAAGAAACTTATTGAGGGTTAAAAAAAATTGAAAAGACCGGAACTCGTCGTGTTGTTATGAGCATTGGTTGGAACATGACGATTTTGATGATTTCTAATGTTCAGAAATGTTTTATACACAGCAAACCTTATAGAATTTTTTTTCGCCAATTACTTTCGTATTTTGTAGTATTTGTATTTCGACACAAAATCAAAATCAAATGAATTCTAATTTACAGGTTCTTTGAAACTTCTCTTGTAAATTCTAATGACTTAAACGAAGAAAATTAGATTACATTTTACAAACAATTTTTAATCTGAAGAGGAAGACAAACGTATTTAATTTCACTATACTTTACTTTCTCAGTCATCAGTGTAGTTCATAAGTTCGGAACTGGAGATTTGTCTATAGACAAATCGAGATATCGATGATTAATTCTTATTCCTTGCAAAGTTCATTGACTTTTATTTGCATCTGTATCAACTGATCGTATTGACATGAAATTGCAAAATAATATGTTAAGGATAAAAAGCAATACATGAAGACTTGAGCTTATGTGTAAAATCTAATTGAGTCTAAACGTATTGGCAGGCTTATTTTAAACCGTAAAAACCGAACGTCGGAATTTCATGGAGTGCTCTTAAATCATTGGTTTAAAGCA
Organism: Desoria tigrina; assembly: GCA_906901685.1. Classification (NCBI taxonomy): domain Eukaryota; kingdom Metazoa; phylum Arthropoda; class Collembola; order Entomobryomorpha; family Isotomidae; genus Desoria; species Desoria tigrina. The sequence continues at coordinate 6,166,228 of CAJQTU010000007.1, forward strand.
TATAACAGTACTACTCTAACTCTAACTAATGAAGATGAAACTAACAAGATATCCAAATTTCCGGAAAATTTTCGATCGTATCAAACGGCTAATATTTTTCACTCTTTTTGGCAGCTTTCATCTTGTTGAGTGACTAAAGGGAAAGAGATATTGAAATTACACTTTTTCTGTCCACATCTCTACATAGCTAGAGACAACATAACAAGCCACAATCAAGTGGTATTTTCATGCCACCGACGACGAACAGGGGGTTGACTAGTGTATTTTTTTTCGACTCTTTTCTATTTTTATCTCTTCATCTTTCTTTCTCGTCTCATCTCCTGTATCATTTCTATGCAAAAAAAACGACTCCACCATCAAAGTATAGTACATACTTTCTTGGCACTTCGTCTAAAGATAAGTGACATAATAGCATTTGCACAGGATTTGGCTTCCATGTTTATGCAAATGGCGTTATCTAGCTCCTCAAGATAATCCTGTCAAGTAGCCATTTAGTTTGAACAGTACTTATATATTATAAGATCAGAAGAGCACTGTACTGGTACTGATGCGAGAAAAGACAGCAAATAGGTTTTGATTATATCATATATTGACCTTTATTTCATTTTGATATCTCGTCACATTTTGAAATGGGGTTCTATGGACTTTTGGGGTTGGCATATTGACTAATTATTTAAACATCGGTATCGGTATATTCGGTATCGATAGACTAGGAGAGCATTTTAAAATAGTTAATTACGTTGTGCCTGAATAATAGTACATGTTTTTGCCTTGAATGCATAAAGCTACATATGCACGACTGAAGATCACTAGTCGTAACATCAAATGGCAAAACTCCCTTGGGAAATCATATAAAAGACAGAATATTGAACTTTTAAGGATAGTTTGTAGACTGATATAATAGTATAGGTATAATAATAAGAATGCACTTGTAAATCCCCCATTCCTCTGCAAACCCGAATGGTTGCGCTGATTTTTAATTAATGGCGGAACTACAATAAATTAAAAAATAATAACTATTGTATTTGATGACTTGGTATATTATTGTGTTTTTCTTTTGGATGTTTCGATCCGTTGTTAGAAGGGTTTCTTCGTTCGTGGTCCTTTCGAGTAGTTGGATCAGGTACGGGAGTTATTTTTATCGAAGGTTACATCTACATCAGATGAGTCAGTTTCATACATAATTTAATTGTCAATCAGGTTTTATATAGTATCCAACAATTCCAATTCTATCACTTCAATTCACCTTCTCTTAAACTCTATTTTTTCTGCATAGTTAAACTCTAATATTTATAGACATATTGTCATTCAATGGTTCAATAAATTGATCCCATTCCATTCCTGTTATAGGTTTATTGAAACGGTGTGGATAGCCAGGTTTATTAATTTTGAAAATTTCTTGGGGATCTTATTTAGGTATATGTAATCTTGGCTTGATTACTTAAATGGTAATCTGACTGGGCGACCGAACTGATGTGATTGTGACCGTCATGAGTCCAAACGGTTTTTTCGTCAAACACGTGATTGATTTTTAATTCTATTAAAAGGTTCGACGGTAAATCTAGATCCCACTATCCATCGAATAGAGTTATTTTATTTTCGATAACGTGTCGACACAAAGGACAGTTTTCTAGTTGATCAGCACACGTGGAGCAAAAACCACTAAAAATGAAGATACACATGTTATTGAAATTCCTGTAGCGTATTTTACATAAAAAGTGCAATAATTCTTGACAATTTAATCAAAATTTAAGGGACTGGGCTTAAAAAGGTGATGTCAGACGATGAGTATCTCCCGATCGTTTGGGATATTTACGGGCATGTTCGTTAAAGTTAAGTAGCCTGAGCAGTTTAAAGATTTTTAAACGGATAAGAAAGCTTTCAAAACTAATAGGATAAGACTTACCAGTGCTCACAGGGAAGTAACCTAACATTAGCAATATGGTCGTAGCAGAGATTGCAAGAATTCTCCTTAACACTGACTTTTCGCAAGTACTCCATCTTTAAGTGCCTGTAAAGTAGGAAAAGAGCTTGAGAGACAGACAGGACATTTCGAGGTAGACAGTTCATACGTATTTGTACGTAGAAGAAGGTCATAATTGAGGAATAAAGTAGGATAATTAGCTTGCCTTGGCAGTACCACTCGACACTCGTCACCCAATTTGGCATACTGGTTGAAATTTTTAAAATTCTTTCCATTAGGAGGGAATCTGAATGGGCGGCTCCCAAAATTGAACTGGCATTGTTGGAATGACATAAAACTTCCTGCTGCAAAAAAACCCGACCTGTAAATCCAACAAATGGGTTTGAGTGTTCAACAAGAGAGCTTTTTCTCATCTACGACATTCTCGAAATCTCCCCTCTCTTCATTTACCGAAGAAAATGGATCCGATATACAATTCAATCTACTATACAAAGGAACTCTAGTTTGCACCCAAACCACTAATGCATTAGATGTCTTAGTTGAAGTCTTTAAAATATACTAAGAACTGTCACTTCTCGTTAATCTGAGATGAAGCTTTTCAAAATAGCCTTTAAAGTGTCAAAGAACTCATGTATTTACTTGGTATGCTTGAACACATCTGTGTGGGATTTAATGAGCGAGCCGTTGAGATAAAATATTATTTCCAGGGAGTCCAAGTCTAAGTATGTTCCAAGAATGTCACCGGGCTTCCAGCACGGCATCGACATGGGTTCGCTCTGTGCCGCGTGCCACATTACTTGCCGACACCCATCATAAGCCACTGAAAATTCATCGTCGCCTATACCATAGCCCTCCTAAAACAATTGATGACAATTATTTTTCATATAATTTTTGTTAAAAACGCAAATTAGTAAAGTCTAAGAAGACTTACATGATTTAAAAACTTGCTGGCTTTAGTTGCCCATCCAATTTGCATAACACCTTCCGTTATAATTAGAACCTCGTAATACCAGGAGCCGGAGTCAACTTGGAAAGTGCTCCGTACACTTTCAAATGACGACGCATCACATCTTGCCTAATTAAAAGTAACAACTGTTAAATTAATCCCAATTTTAACATTAGCAAAATATATTTCGAAATCTCGGTATTACCTCTAGTCCGGTCGGAGATATTTTTAGGTACTCACTCACATCGTAACTATTCAAGATTACATTGATACCAGAATTATCCACGAGTTCGTAACCAAATGGTCGGTCAGGGATCAAAACTGAAATTGAGGAGATTATAGACTTGTAAATAATTACGAATAATTCTTTATTGAAAAAACAATGAATGAAAAATTGGTCGTTAATAATATATTTTGCTATCTGTAAGTATACTCACATATATTGTCAAGAGACCACTTCGCACAAAACCCTACAGGACGTTTTTCAAAATCATCTTCCATGTCTGCCCATTTTTCTAACTTCGTCAAAGGATTTTCCACAGCTGCATGGATAATCTTTAGTATCGCAGTCTTATTTTCACCTATAACGAAAGTTAATAAATATTTGCTTAGTTAACTCTTATCTTATGCAACACTTATCTATGCTTAGAAACACGAATAAGGAGAGAATAAACTACACTCACTAGTTTGAGCAAACTTTTCAAGAGCAATTATTGCGTATAAGATAACCGATGGTTCCACATCCGGATTCTGTTAAACACATTTTAAGATGTAATATTATATTACGAGACGAGTAAAATTACTTTTAGACAAAAGAATACAATAATTCATACCAAATGCGACATTAAGTAGCTCATTACATCGTCGTTAAGTAAAATCGTGCTATTTTGTCCCGCTAGCTTTTCCGCTAAGCATCCTAGAACGATACATATATTTCGCTTTTGCCGTACATCATATTGATTGTTGTTTGTAAGACCTAAGTTTTGACTCAGGTGCATTGCGTTTTCCTAGATTTATAAAATCATCAATAGGCATTTCCATTTGTAATATAAACATACAAAATGCATATTTTGATTTGTCAATGTTTAATCTCACCTTCGTTGGTAAAGGACAGTCGTCAAGAAGAAGGGAGATTACAGCCGGTCCAAGAGGATCTCCCATAGGAATACTGTTGACTAATGAGGTGACCACCATGATCCAACCGTCTTCCATCTCAGCTATTTTATGTAGCTTAACCATGGATGAAGGGGCTTCAGCATCACTATTGTAATCAATTACAATAAAAATAAAAACCCAATAAATAGCTACTATACTATTAAAAACCATCCACAGGACCGTTTTATTGCCCTTTATTTAATGTACATATCAATAGGCAAATCAACTTACTTTCCGACGAGGGTTCTGAGAATTCTCAAAGTTTCCAAGACATAATTATCAATAAGTTGAGGACTTAAATTTGCCAACAGGAAGTTGGGATCGGAAGAAGAGCTGCTTGTCGTCCTGTCCGACCCTAAGGTGTCCCGATGTCCTGCAGAAGACCCTTGTGGACCTCTGAGGCCACTTCCATTTACCTCTCCACTCCTAGTCTTGCCCCATTGAAAACAACAAGGACAACTTGTGGAGTTGCACCCACAACAATACCTATTCGAAGAAGTATCACTGCCTTTACAAAGACAAAGTCCCATCATAACCTATTAGATGGTACTTTAATTTGGCTTAAATACTTAATAAAAACTAAATGTTTATCACAACATGATTTAAGTAGTGTCGTTAAATGTCATTGTAGACTGGAGATTGGGTATTGTTTACAATAAGTACAATTTTTCAATAACTTCTGTCGTCGACTTGTATCGATATTCACTCGTGGTCGTGAGTAACAACATTTGTTACGTTACTTTTAGCTGTTCTTATGCAAGTCAAAGGATATTGACCGCTTCATTTTTTTAATTGCGGTGTCTGTCCGACACTGGTTGTGTTCAGTACAATGTAATCTTTAATTGCTGAATAATGTCTTGTTAAATATATAGCTGTTCGGTTGCCTTCCAAGACTGTAGATATATAGGCCGGATTGAATGGCTGAAAGTATACAAACATACACCACAAATTAGAATAACTATATTAACACGTTAAAATGGGGTTTATTTCATTTATAAAGTTGATAAATTGTGGCAACATGCAACATAACCAAGTCAATAGACTCGTTATCTCTTATTATTTTTTATCGATAAATGTCATCATAAAATCATGAGTTATGTTGATGTTCTTAACTACAACGTGGCAAATTGTGAATTTAATTGACGAATTATTTACACAAACAAGCAAAAGGAACGAGTGTAAACATTTGTGTTTCCTCTTATTTAAGAAACACGTAGTTACAAATATCGAATTATTCAATTGAAACTGTGTACAGGTTACAAGAGCTAAAACAAATTACCAGTTGTTGGTTGGCGTTTGTTACCCACCGCTTTACACGAGACGTTATAAATTGTATTTTTTTAAATCACAGTTAAAACTAAAGTAACTAATTTTAAGCTACTAAACCCATTAAAGAGTTACTATACTACTAAACCAATTAAAACCATTCATTGTGGCATTAATTGCTCAGCGAATGTAATTAAGTGTTGTAGTCCAAACAGTAAAAACAAAACTGTTCTGTTTTCACCATGAATCTGTCGGATCATAGAATAATACATGCGTCATACATTTAATCAATCATGAAATTTAATGTTATGCTTCATCGATTCATGATTCATGAATAATAAATCTTATTATAATTAATATGTAAGTACTAAGAATAAGCGTGAAAACTTAGTTTAAAAAATCATAAAAGTAATTACATGAAGCCTCATGTTTATTCTACATTTAAACGATAATTACATATATTATATGTTAATATAATATATTATGATGTGTAATATCCTGTAATCCTGATAACTTGAACAGTAATACGTACATTCTAAATATCTAAATTATTTATATTCCAATTTTGAATTTAAACGTTTTGAACTTGCCAAAAGCCTTTAAAATATCAAAGGCTAAAGTGACTAAGAAAAAATTTAACAATTTAAAGGGGAATTTACTTTGCCTAAATAAGCATAGCACATAGTATATGAGCCTCATGAAGTGAATTCAAACTATAACCAAATGGCAAATGGCAAATAGAACTGGAATAACTGGATGACCTAGAATATATGTCATGTCATGGAGAAGTATATTTCAGAAAGTTCAAAGGGATAGCGGATATGCCCAAAGGGCATTATTACACTGGTGACTGGGGGAATTATTACGGGACTCGGGACCAGCAAGAGGAACAACTGCTAAAATATGGCAAAATAACTGCATGTCGCTTTCTAATAATTCCAATCCAACCCGAGCGAGACACTCATCATCAGTCATAATTAAATTTAACTTTGTTTTGCGTTAATTACAATTGAATTTACAATGCTTATTTTTCCAGGTTTGCCCTAACCTTTATTATTCTATGTATGTACGTTTCATTCACGGATCCTGACCATTTTCCAGGGATAGGGAGTTTTTTTTGCTTTAAATTTCTCTAATTTTGAATTTTAATTAAACTCCCTTTTCCAGCCAGAACACAGGAAAGAGGTTAATTCACTTGTCGCGTCAAGGTCAACATAAACATGAAACAAGTCGTTTTGCATTTATACTCAAGGTTTGAGAATTTGAGAATTTGTTACAATTTGCAAATATTTAACCTACTTTTGACTTTGTAAGTACTTACACAACTGATTATGTGGAAGTTTTTAAACCGTTCACCGTTAAAGCGAAAAACCCACTTCCGTCCAGGTCTTCTTCCATCTTCCGAACGAAACTACTGCTGAGGTGTATTTATTGGTAGTCCAAGTAAGTCCATCATTAAATTTTAAGGATGTATATATAAAGGAGTTACAACAAGAATTCCTCGTTAAAATTAATCTGTTCTCGATCCGAAATGGAACATAAATTCGAGGAATTAAATGCAATGTAAAACGAATGGTTTTATGTTCTATTGAAGAAGTAGAACAGGGAAGAGGACGAGTCAGTTGTTTTGAAGATAGAACTTGAAAAGATGTATTCATGGGAGTTCACACTTCACGTGCTGTTCTGTTATTGGCATTCACTTCCTAACAAATCCCCTCTACGTTTCCTATTAATCCTTCTAACGCCTCGACGACTGACGAGAATCTGCCTTATCAACTCCGTTCATAATCTATCGTTTTTTATCAATCACAATCAGAGTCGATTCTCTTTAAATGATATTTCATTCCATAATATTACATGTTAAAATCTATCCGTTTCAGGTATTTATTCTTCGGCTATCAAAGTGTGCCAAGTCTTGGATTTTGGAAGCATGCATATTTTTCCATTTGCTTGCATGGACTGAGATACTAAGAATTAGGTGACTTCGGTCTCGTCGTATTAAACTATAGGTTGACAATATGAATTAAGAATATTCTGCCCTGGATACAGTACAGATTACAGATGTTGAAACGGTATTTTGATACGAATTGCCAGCAACTGCGGTTGTTTATACTTTTTAGATACTCCATGCGTCTCCGATTCTGCAATGCCATTCTGAGGGAACAGGGATGCGGATTCAAAGATCAAGAACATTCAGTTGCCATTTCCCATTTACGTCAACGCCAAAAAGGCACTCATCATCATCATCCATTCCTGATCCTGATTTTTGATATTATGTTGGTTTGGTGTATGCCGTATGCCTGGGCATTCTTCCAGCCGGATAAAAACAGCTATTCAAAACCTATTGCCTTATTCCGTCCGTTCCAGCAAAAGAGGTGGAATAGTTCATGGATGTAGTTTGTAGTTTTACATCATTATTCCTAAACATTCCCCGGTACTCTCATTCATGATAGCATAAAAGGAGGTAAAGGTCTCGTTCCTATTGATGTATTTTTTTGTTTTTTACTATAAACATCGGAATAAAGAAGCCTGATAGAACTATAGAGGAATTGCAGGTTACATGCAGGTTCCATTTCCAAGTGATTCGGATTCCAGGCAACCGATTCCGCGCATTTACCATCTTATCAAAGCGTTAAAACGGCTGACACATTTTCTTACAAGTAGGTTCCATTTGAAGTACGGGATAACAAAGAGATGTGTTTGTAATTTAAGGGATTTCAAATTACATGAATGATCTCATTTCTCTTTTATTCTCATCTTGTGCCATATAAGAATATGAATACTGCACGATAGAATACGCAATGCGGATTCTGAGCGAGAATGTGCAAATAAAATGTCAAGTTTATTAAATTCCAAATATGGTCATCTGCTCAAATCATCAGTCCCCTTTTGTACATGAATTAGCTCATCGCATGTCAGACAAAAATTTGTGAAATTACAAAAAGTTTAGTCTCTACAAATTACCACCTGTCAGAAGAAACGTATACATTTAGTCTTGGTAAAATAAGACAAAAAGAAAATACGCCGATTCTTATCGTTGTATTATATATTCAAGAGTTGGTTGCGTTGAAATGTAATGTAATGTACTCATCTTCAGAGGGAGTAAAACCGAAAATATTGTCTACATTACATGATTTACATTTTACATGTAAGAATAAAAAGAAGTTGAGGAAAAACTTATAATTGTAATCTCTATGTTACATTTTACAATTTTAAGGATTGTATACATTTTTACCAATACAGCTTTTACCTTGGTATATTTACAAATGACGAATCATTATTCCTAACCAGATGTCAATATTATAATAAAATTGCAGATATCGACTTTGATGAATATATTCCGGCATTACAAATTACAATATTTACAATATGAAATACGATATTATCAAATGAATAAATTATTTAATCTTCACTATTAAACATATATAAATTCATATAATAATATAGGACGTGTTGTATCTTCGCTGTCGTTGTTTTTCTCAATAGACTTGAAGGGCATTTTGTATACTGGAATAATAATAATATTAATAAGTAAAAATAGTATTAAAATTAGTGCAAAGGGGCTGTCAGGAAGTACTAGATGTAACACAACTCCGGCTGAAAATTTATTGTTTCGTATCTTAATACTTCTTGCAATTGCAACTGAACCACATTAAATGAATGATATCATGGTGATGTTAACGCAGCTAATTATTTGAATTAAAATTTCTTTGGCATTGACTTAACCTATCTTTTGTTATATTTTTTATACTCTTTCTTGAAATGCAATAAATGCGTGTTGAATTGTAAGTCCTTTGTTTTTTTTCGTGCAAAGTGCAAAACTCGTATAAAATTTACAATTTCTGTGTTGTTAACCTGTTAAGATTTTTTAAATAAATTAGAATATTTTGGACTAATTCGTAAATACTTCTCATCTTCTGTTCAATAATCACCGATTTAGTAAATTGATCACGGCAGACTGTGTACACCATTATCTTTTGGTAAAATTTTGCAGGATTACAAAGTACTCCAAACGAGAATTTCAATTACGAAAAAACACCTAGTACTTTAACATAACATATTTTAAAATGGGTATTCGTTTTACAAAATAGAGATATTTATTTACTCCGTTTAAGAAATCTAAACAAGTGCAGTTAGCCGTAAAATGATGTTTCTCTTCAATTATAAATATACACAAATAATTTTTTTAGAGTTTTCATGGAGCTCAAGGTGGTTTAATATAATAATGCATTTCAATCGATAAATAGAAAATTCTCTGTAGTTATACTATGTAAACTATAAACTAAAACACTATATTGAATGATCACTTTTCACTCACTTAGGACTAGGAGTCGAGTACTATATGTACCTGATGAAATTAAAACGTTAACATTAATATGTTGTTCTCATCCTCTTAACTTTTTTACAGTCTGTAAATATAAGTATGAAACATGTATATTGTAAATGGCAGACAAAACAATGACTTCCGGATTAATTCATATAGATTGTTTTTCCTTACTTCATAACAATTCGCAAATAAATGTTAGCCTTATATCCGGTGATCGCATTTTATTTCCAATATATATTATCAATCAAAGTATTGATACTATAAAACTTTAGAGAAAATTATTAACACTTTCTGAAATATCGACCTAAATTAACTAATGAAGGGAACGATATAAGATATGTCTTTTAAGATATAGAATATAGAAATAAGATATGTCTTTGCTAAAAATAATTCACAAAAATTTCATAAATTAATCAATTATAGATTTTAATTTGTCTCTTTTTAGTTGCAAAAACGTATGTAGATTTTATAAAAATTGGTCGTAGGAGGAAGTGCATAAATATAGTTTTGCTGGTTTAATAAATTCAATGATTTCTTTTGTAAATATCTATTTTTCTCATTCACCTTAACCTTATCAGAAAGTTTTCTGTTTTTAGGCAGTTATCATAAAAACCATTCATCATATCATAATTTGGAACCGTGTTGATATCACTAAATTTAAACCGTTTGTTGTTGTATATTAATTGTTAAAAGAATGTAGTAATCTAGCATTTACAGAATAGTAGCTGATGGATGGAAAGTATTATTGACTTTTTTAATCTCATAATAATGAAACTATATAGCAGTATTTTAAACATCAAACTTGATCGTGTCTAGAAGGATCGTGGTACTAATTTATTATTGTACATACTTTCCACGATTTCGGAGTTAATCCATAATCGTTTATGAATCTATCAATTCCCAATATTACACACTGTTTGTCTAAACATGCTTCTTTGAGTTTTAATTTTCGACAGTATTTGATAAACCAAAAACTCTAACATCTATAGATACTGCGGTTACGGTGTATTGGATATCACAATTGCATGAGAAAATCCTAAGCTGATTACACAATAAACTCCAAAACGATTTGAGAAAAGTGTCGTCAAATTGCGAACCCAGTGCGACATTTTTGGATGTTAAAGTGTTGAGACGAAATTTCTTAAATAATGTACCTGTACCATTTCAGTCAATGCAGGCAAGGGTGGCAGTCTGTTATCTGTGATCTCTGAATAATGTTCACATTAATGACTAGTTGTATTATTGATGATGTGATCGTGAGAAAAACGAAAGTGTGTGCATAGCACATAGACGAATGGAATTGAAAGTGCGAATTTTGCGAATGACCATGACCACGACATTGCAAAGCGAAGGTGAACAGCTTTGCCTTCAATGATCTCATCCGGAATACTTTAACTTTAGCAAGTCATTCCGTATCCGTATGAAATATCCCATGCAATATAGATTTACTAGCAACGTTTATTAATTTGTAATTGGCAGTTCCTGAGGGATGCTTTCAAAGCAATGAGGAAATGCAGGTAGTAGTAGTAGGTAGACATACGTATTCTAAATTATATATGACTCAGGAGTTTTGATTGATTGGTTACTTCCATGTACTATTATATTATTAAGAGGTGAAACCTCTTAATGAAAAGATCTGGTCCGTCCGTCCGTCCGTCTGTCCTCGTCGACGATAACTCGTGAACGGTTGTAGTTTTTCAATTTTTTTTTTCGAATACATGTTCCTTGTGCCCATACGCAGCCGGAGTTCAAAGTTGGGCGGAAACGACCACACCCCCTGGGGTTTGCACATCTACCCCAATGTTGAAAAACCACCACCATCACACACTACAATAGAATTACATGCCTCTATACACAATACCTTCATGCCACATGTAAATATTTATATACGTGAATCGTGTAACCGTGCACACACATACGGGACCACCCCCACTCGCCCCGGGGCGCGCCCCACGGGGCATTTTGGGGCAAAATGAGATTTCAACGATATATTGTAGCCACATACCGTGCAATGTGTAAACACATACGGGATCACCCCAACTCGCCCCGGGGCGCGCCCCACGGGGCATTTAGGGGCAAAATGAGATTTCAATGCTATAATGTAGCCACATACCGTGCAATGTGTAGACACATACGGGATCACCCCAACTCGCCCCGGGGCATTTAGGGGCAAAATGAGATTGCAATGCTACATTGTAGCCACATACCGTGCAATGTGTAAACACATACGGGATCACCCCAACTCGCCCCGGGGCGCGCCCCACGCGGCAATTTGTACTTTTGTATGTACTTGTACAACATGTCCAGTGTATACTTGTACAACTTGTACAATGGACTTGTACAACTTGTACAATGGGTACTTGTACAACATGTACAACGGGTACTTGTACAACATGTACAACGGGTACTTGTACAACATGTACAACGGGTACTTGTACAACACGTACAATGGGTACTTGTACAACGGGTACTTGTACAACATGTACAATGGGTACTTGTACAACACGTACAATGGGTACTTGTACAACGGGTACTTGTACAACATGTACAACGGGTACTTGTACAACACGAACAATGGGTACTTGTACAACGGGTACTTGTACAACATGTACAACGGGTATTTGTACAACATGTACAACGGGTATTTGTACAACATGTACAACGGGTACTTGTACATGTACAACGGGTACTTGTACAACATGTATCACGTGAAGTTAACCTCTGTTTAAATCGTTCGTGCATCGGAGAGGTTTCACCTCTTTCGTATGTGCGTTTGCAACGGTTTATTATCACATTTTCAACGAGATTCTGTTCATTATAGCCCTGAAAATAGAAGGGTATGAAATTATATTTGCTTAAAAAATGTACTTGTTTTTAATAAATCCAGGTATCAAGCATAGATATGTGAAGTAATTATAACCAGGTTTTTTAATGATGTGATATGAAAATAGAATTGATCGAAAATTGCTAGCATTTTTAGGTTTTTTATATGAAAGAAATTGACTAGTTTTTAAAACTATTTACGGGTTCTTTGTACGATTACCAAACAAATTTTGCATTTGAGGTCGGTAAGACTAAGCTCGAGAAAAATTCCTTCATGTAGTCTCCAAAAACATTTAGCCTAGAGTTTATTAATAAAATTAAGCCTTTTAGTGATTTCAATAAATAAGTTTGTTTACATTTTGATACATTCTAGGCTGTAAGATTAAAATGATATAAAACAAAGAGAGAAAAGCATTACTCTCGATTTTGTTAATTTTAATGAATCGTTACATAAACAAATGCAGATACTCAATGTGGACGTAAATTAAACCCACACGACTATTCCACAATAAAAACACCGTACATTTTTCCATGAATGGCTGACTCGAGAGTTCATAAATAAAACATAAGAACATCAATTATCATGGCCTAAATACTAGCGTTCTTATTTCACATTCTTACTTATTTCCAAGATCATAATCGATCGTTTAGCATTTCTGAGATCTTAATCGAATGACGCACAAAACAACATGAAAATTGTATATTTATGCAAAAATTAGATTGCTTATGTATATTTGACAAAGAAATAGCTCAAATCCAATGGCTAAACACACAAACAGTCAGAGTCCCTAGAACTTGAATAACATTTCTCGATGAAAGTTGTCTACGGTTATTCACTGGATCTTGCGCTATTCAGGACTGATCTTTGGAACATTTTCGCAAGTTTCCATGTACAAAAGGAAGGAACTAATTTGGAAGGAAGAGTGTGAAGATGGGAGATGATCTCTGATATATGTTACCCGGGTGGTAGGGATACTTTCGCAGGTTCCTCCGAAAGAGTACAATAAAACGAACTGTCCCGACTTCCAGGAAATCTGCAGTTCCAAGTTTTCTTACGATATCATAACATTCTATATGTAGACTCTGGTACAATATATTGAAACATACCGCAGTCCTTACATAACACCAGCAGACAGGTCCTTATAAAGGGGTGAAAGAACCCCCCATACAAATCAATCCATATAAGTCTATCGAAATACGTGTCCTAGTGATAAGGTCCGCAATTTGTAATCCAGCAAAACTGTGCTTAAATACAAAAACCTTCCGAATTCGATACGTCGTGAGTTAATGAAATTCCAACTCAGAGGAAGGGACATTGCCTACTTTCTCCAGCAATTTCGATGTCAATTTAGACAGATTAATTTTACTTAATTACATAATTGGGTGTAAAATCTTTACAAAAAGCATGAAGCTAATGGAGTTATGGAATTCAACAAGGATATATGGAAGGAACGAAGCTAGAAAATTGTATTAGAAGCGAAGGCTTTTGAGCCAGAAAACCAATTCAGATTCAACGGATCTCAGTCCAATACCAGCTTATACCATTCCGTAAGAACGATCGATCGACAACACATGCACGTATTTAAAGAAATATACACAAGGAAATGTTCGGGCATTTCACGGGGACGGGAGATTGGAACAATAATTCCTATTAAAGTAGTAGTGAAAATACAAAGCCAAACAGGCTATAGAATACATATTTACGTAGTCATACACGATAATAAACCATAAGCACATGCATTTCTAAATTTCAATAAATCTCATTCCTTCAAAGCTTTGACTAACAATATTACAGATGAACACGCGAAAGGAGATTAAGGCTCGAGAGGACTGGCTGCTGCTGCTGAAATCCCTCAAATCACCGACAATTCTAGTCGAATCCCTGATTTCCATTGAAAACCTTCCAGAACTTCCAGGAGATTGTTATTTCAACCATTGTAATCATTTTTACTGCCGAGGTTATCACGATTACTATGGCTGCTTCGGTTACGGCCACGATGAATTCCTTAAGTATTATGGAAGGCTGTAACCTTGCGGCTGCCAATAGTCTTTCCGAACTTGCCCAAACTGTCAAGGTATGTCAGGGCTTGAGCCAAAATATATTCATTTTTATTTACAATCAAGTACTGAGCTTTTTCCGGCTCAGGTCTGAGGAGTATTGAATAGCATTTCTCGGTCTGATGGACTGTCAGACTTTATGTTACCGATGTTATTGGCACGAGGCTTTCTCTTAATCCGATAAATACTCTTGTGTAACGATTCAGGAGAAAGGACTATGGATTTTTGGGGAATCGGAGTCGAAGAGAAGGGTGATTACCATTGAGAAGAGAAACGGCTCTTACGGATTTACACTTCAGGTAATTCCAATGTTTTTTTGATGATAATCAGAAAACCCTGTCGACATTTTGATTTGTGATTGACTTTCATATAATCAATCTAAATCTCATATTGAAATGAATGGGCCTATTTACTATTTTACCTGAAAAAGTAGCAAGGCCTGAATAAGTCCCCCACCCCACTCTTCTCTATTAATACTTGAAGGTTATTTTAATTCCCAGGGCCCTTATTACAATAAATACGGTATTTAGTACGGCGATTGATGGCATCAACATGGTGGATGTGTCGATGGATTGCGAATTAAATTGCACGGACAACGGAAGAATAATTTTAAAACGTTAAATTATATTCTCATCATGATGGTTAGGCTTGCCTTACTAAACATATACTAACTAAGCCATAAAACAAATCTTTCGTGGATAACATTTTGCACGCAAAAACCTATTAGTTAAAAAACTCCACCAATAGATTATATATTACAGCTCAAGTCATTCCTTTAATCTCGACAAAATTCATAGGGGAAAGTTGTTATTTTAGTATTTGAAACGTAAACAACAATACACTCGGACTATTCGTCCTTCTTTCCCCCGAAAATCTATTATCATTCTCTTTTAGAGATGCCGTATATTATTTCCTGTTCAACAATATTGTCCTTAAAACTAACTATAGCACAACATACAGAATAATAGAATAGAAAATGAGAAAAACAGTCTTTGTTTGATTTCCGGTATCATAAAAACATGGGTGATAATATGAATGGCTGTATTGTATATACATACATAAAAACATCTACACGAGTAATATATGTGACTGGAATTAGACAAATATTCAATGGAATTCAAATTGAAATAGGCCATACCTGACATTTTTATATGTGACTTGCAAAACTTGCAATGATTCCATAAATTGTGCATACAACCCTTTAGCTCTTTGCATAACCCTTTACACGTCTGCAAATTAACATGTAAAAAAGTTTTGTATTTTAACGCTATCATCCCCGAGAATCGTTGAAGTAATTCATTCGGATTTATCTTCCGGAAACATTTTGGAGTCTCTAGCAGAAGCGATTCACAACTACAGCAAAAAAGTTAATTATGTCGTTCGGTTTCTTGATTCATAATTCACGGAAAAGGTTAGTACTTGGGAACGGAAATTAATTGGGGGAGAACAGAAGGCATATGCGACAAATAGACTCGACTTGACTTCATCGTAGGCCTGTCGTCGCCACCCTGATTGTAAACAAGAGAGAGAATCACGTAATATAACATAACATCATCTTCTATCACAAGGACAGGGCTTTGGCAAACATTTACTCTCTGTGATTCTAGGGATTTGAGAATCTCTGATACTCTGATCGGTCTTATGTAAATCTTGGTTGAGGTTTTTTACTGGCAATCGTCTCGAGCGTCGTTAGTTATTTTAACCCGGGCAATCAGACCACAACCAACAACCGACCATATCCTTCTTTACGTTGTTTTTAGATTTTAAAAGGGTTTCTCTGAATCCAAGCATCCCAAGGAACAAATACGTATCTATAAGCAATGCAATCTGCATCACATTTCTATATGCAGATCTGTCCCCCTGTCCTGCCTATTCACAATTTTTAGAGAGGGTGAACTAATTATAGAAACACACGTTATGGAATACCATGTATTTTTATTCAGAGACAACATATCTAGATCTTAAGATTGTGCACATCTTTCCCCGTAGTAAACATTTAAACGACTGATATCAAGCTATTCCCTTTAGCAAATCTTTCATTTGAGAATATGGAGATGGGATAAGCGGAATATCGCCAAAGAGAACGCAACAAAACGAATTTTTCGTGTATCTGCGTCTCAAGGCATTTCATAAAGTGGCCGAATTCATAATTTGCGATTAACAGTTTTTTTGTTAATGTTGATCCCAGAGTTATGGTGTTCGATACAAGCACGGGAATCGGGAAACTGACTTCATTACTTACGTCAACGCGGTCGAAAAGGAAGGAGCTGCTTTTAATGCCGGACTCAGAGAAGGTTAGTTTTTTTATTGAGATTTTCATTAATTCATCGTTCGTAGTTTTGTTCGAATGATTAGACTACACAATAATTTGTATGCGAATAGCTATTACTGAGTAGCATGTTCATTAAATTCAATTTTTAGTTGGTTATCAATAGTTTAATCTGAGTTTGGATTTAGTCACAAATTGTGTTTATATTTTGCAGCATTAAATTAGAGATTGATACATTTTAATGCATTGAGATTAATTTATTATGCGTTCTTACAACATAAGGTGGAGTAGACAATGACACGAAAGACAATGCAAGCTTTGATCCATAAAGGACGCTCCCATTTTAATTTCTTTGTCCCTATACTCTATATACATACATATTTATTCAGTGTTATTTGCATGGACGTGAATATATAATGGACAAGTTAGATGAATTCCCTGCTTCCTTTGGGTTTTTACGGCATTTCATTACCTTCCGGAATTTAATTGATATATTATTATTTTTTTGCACTTGCATATGTTAATTTAAGCATGGCCAAATGGAAAAATGACAATGAGTGACAGTATGCCTCTTGAAACTGTGGAAAGGGATGATGGTGATGAAGTGAAATAAAATGATATGATGTTAATTGTTGTGTAGGAGACGTGATCTTGTCAATAAATGGTCAGAATATGGCTCGGGTGGAGCACAGATCACTTGTCAGCTTCATCCGAAAGTGTCCTTCCCATTTAAAAATGGTTGTCGTCTCGGATGAGAGGGCGAGAAAGGTTGGTTCCCTTTCCTCCTCCGTTGTAAATTTGTGATTAAAACTTGGTCTATGAAAAATACAAGTACATACATTATGTAGTGTGATACTAAAACTACAAAAAAGCCATAAATTAAGAATCGCAGACAAGTCTATTTTATATGTACACCGCTATCACGATAGAAGTATCTCCTTTTCAGGATATCGAAACGTTGTATATTTTAAGAACTGCAGGATATTACTTGTAGAGTTTTATCTAAATATTCTTTGATCAATTACCAGGTGGAACTCCACATGCGATATGTTCATCTTCAGAAGAAATTGCATGACAAAATGAACGAGCTGGAACAGCTTAACAAACGGGAAAGGGAGATTTTATCGGGTTCCTATGAAAGTCAGAGTGTCAAGTCTGTGGGTGGGACGTCGTGTCTCGCGGATGCAACAAGCGCTTGCTGTTTCTGCCCATCGAAAAGCAAGTTAGGGTTCCTGGACGACAAAGAGAAGTCAAAGTCAATGGGGTCCTCGAATAAGACAAAGGACAAGGATCTACACAACTCTGATTGTTATAGAAAGACACAGAGTTCTAAAGAGCTTCATAAAGAGCCAAGTATTTCCAGTTCCATGAAGTTACAATTTAGCAATAAGACCTCTAGTGGAGGGGACTTGATTCCTTCAAGTTCCACTTCCGGAGGAGGAGTCCTAGCAATTGCCAAACCAGGTCAGAGTTCAAATCACTGCCATAATCATACTCACCACCACGGGGCCACTTCCGCAGTGTCGCCAACTGCAGTTGGAGACTCCTTAAGTTTGCAAAAACCCAAGTCGTGGGACAATCTTATGACAACTAAATCCTTCGGGGGTTATGGCTTTGGTTTCGGATACGGGTACTATCCTTCGAATTCAAAGCCGGGGCACTCTCATTTTTCCCATCCACACCATCATAACCACCACCGTACACATTGTGGAAGTCAACCGCATTATTATAGTAAAAGTGGTTCAAGTAGCTGTACAAAGACACAGTCTCAACAGCCTCACAGTTCTCATTCAAGGGAACGGAGACCGTCCAATGAAACCGGAGCGCATGGGGACCAAAGCAGTCGACCATTTACTAACTACACAACTTACAAAATGATTGGGACTACACGAGTTGTTGCAAGAGTGACGATGGGAAACATTGACACGTCGGCGGGGACATGCACAAGGACACTTCCTTCAATGCGATCTTCATCGAGCGCTCGACACACTCCCGATAGTAGTTTCTCGTCAAAAATGGAAAAAACCCTATCGGACTCCAGTTTGAATAGTGAGCACCACAAAGACTTTCCGAAGTCAATGAGTTACTTCACTCGGGGCAGTGAGAATGATTCAAGGTTTTCAAGCGACGATGAATATGACGAGTATGCCACGGAACCAAGTTATGGGGGTAAACATGATATTTACGTCTAAATTATGTTTATAAAAAATGCAAATGCCTGACATTTTTTAACGATCTCTTGTTTTGTACCTGCTTCAGTCAGACACGTTTACCCCTTGGCGTTGGTATTGAATTGCAATCATAAGGCAAACTTTGTGTACCAATTGTATTAAACTAATTCATATTACACAATCGATAAGATAAAGTACAATGGATTAAAAAAGTCACGATGATGCAATTGTCGACATGTTTTTTTTAAGAACGAAGTAATTCTACCATTAGACTTCCAAATATAAGTTATTATTAAATTTTTCGTAGGCACTAACGTTGAGTGAGTACGTATGATAGTACAATGTTCAATTTATAAACAAAAAACAATTTATAGTCTGAAATATGGTGCGAAATATTTACGTTAGAAGAGTTCCTCACTTTGTCCTGTTTCTACTTCCATTCTCTCTTCTTTTTTAACTGAAAATACCAAAATAACTTTGGTTAAAACAAGTTTAAAAATAAATATAAGTATAGTTGCATAGTTATTTGAAACAAACCTAATTTACCTGATTTATTTGCACAACTCATATTTTTCTTAAGACGGTCTGCTTTCAATTTATTTAAAAAATCTGAAAATATTTCCATGTACACTTTCATTGACGTCTTCTTATGATCATCCCAATGCCTTGCATTTTGATTATTTTTGTCATAATCTCCAATTTCTTCCAGTAGTCGTCTAAAATGCCGTATTACAAAGAAAAATACTCACACAACTCACAATTTGCTTTTAGTAGATCAAGAAAAAAATGTAAAATTGCAGCATTTTTGAGAACGTACGTGATTCGAGGAACCTCTTTGGTTTTGAAGTTATCCACATTTTTAGGATCGAAAGGCACGCATACTTGTCCCGTCTTTGGGTGAATGCAAAATGGTGACTTCAACAAATGATTGATACCCTTTGATACATTAACGTCTAATCTAGGGTAGCAGAATTGCAACTGAATTTCGGGGAGTAAGGACTTAATAGTTTTTTTATCCTTAGCCTGGATAATAGGAAGACGGGAAAAAATGGAAATGATTATTTAATTAGTTATGTGAATTACTTAATGTGACAAAACAACAAATAAACGTCTTGCCTTCATGTTAACATGTATGTATTCCATAACATCTTTAAATCGAGTGGCTGGGCTTTTTACTGCTTGCTTAACATCTTCAGGTAGAAATTCAAAGTTTTTTTCCATCGAAAAAATATCTTGATCCTTGTCACAGATATCTTCAAACTGCGTTTCTATTATCTTCAGCGACCGTCTAAAATTGAAAAATAAATAAAGGGTACTCACTCTGCAAATTTCAACACAACTCATAGTTCAGCAACTGGAACGGCAGTTATTTGCAAAATATAGAAATCCAATCTTACTGCAAAAACGAATGCATTTGATCCGGGTTAGGAATTTTAACCTTCTTAGCTTGATGTTCGCCACCCCGGATTACGGATAAGTATTCAATTATAGCCCCACGAGCAGAAGTGTCAAGTTGTCTTGTTGAATCGTCACAGACCCAACAATGAACACCTCTCCGGCCGGAGTAAACCCACAGTAAATGTTTAAACCCAAAATCATCTGTGACATTTGAATTCAGATTAGAATTAAAATAAAAAACAAATATTAAAACATGATGAAACCTCATTCAAGAGTTCTTCGACGTTGCAATTAAAAATTGTACATACCCCTTAGTGCGGCGTCCAAAATCTTTACGGCAATTGCAATGAATTTCCAACATTTCTCGCAAACTGTAGCACCGCTACAACATGATCTTACATCATCATAGTCGGTTAAATCAATATCCAAAACGAACCTAACCCATTCAATCTTATTAGTAAATCCTGGAGTCAAACTCAACCTAATAGCTCGTACCAAATGTTAATAATGAAGCTGAAATGTACTACTTCATACTTACTCTTTTTCAACTGGTTGAAATACGGATGAAGTTATTTTTGTCAGTTTAGGCTTTTCCGTATAAACTGCTCCTATATCAATCTTTTCCGGATTTCTTCGTTTCAGTTCTTTAGAGAACTCTTCCTCATTATTGAATGACTGGTATCGAATGTAAACATCTCCAGGCAGTGTGAAGGAAAACTCGCGACGGGAAAATATATCATCTGAATGAATAAATTCGAACTATGAATCATGACACATATTCTTATTCTTCATACTGATCATCATTCATTACACATGGAACATAGAAGGAAATGCAACGTGAAAAATTATTGAATCTAAACTGTATCTAGCGCATAGTGAATCTACAATCAATATCAAATATCATGCAATATAAAATATAATGTGTCATATGTCATATGTATGTACAATTAAGTACGAAAAATCTAGACGATGAGATCGTCAGGAATGTCAGGATCGTCTGTAGAATGCTACCAAATACACCTCACCACAAGAGGGACACTCGCAGTGTCTACAAAATATCTTACCGCTTCCATAAGATAACCAGCGATACATCAATCCAATCGGGAAAAGTCGATCGTAATAAGGCTTGAGAAGATCTTGCAAGCAGTTGGGGTCAAATTCTGTCATTTTGATTCGTTTAATTCCAGCTTACCGAAGTACCAAAATAAAGAAACGTTTTAATTTTGCTTTTTAGACGAAAAAGTAACAAACGCAGTACGCACACACAATGAAGAAGAGCAAGAGCAAAGAGAATAAACTTGTGGCCTCAAATCCCGCTACAAAAACCCGCTTTGTCGTCATTGGCCACAAACCAGACTAAAGAGGCACTCTGAGATGACGTTCAAGGGTTTTTATTTGAAGTTTACATACTATACATCGATATATCATGTCAAAATTCTCAAAATTGTATTTAAACTTTAAACGTTTCAGTAGCGAATAAGCAAAAGTCTATAAAACGTTCCGACTTTCACCTCACTTATTATTTTACAGGCCCTTGTGAGGCGATGGCTTGGACCTCGAAACCTATTTGATAAATCAATCTACATGTATTTGATGATCATTTAAATTTAACACAAACAAAACAAAGCCCATTTCACCAATATTCAATTTGCAATTAAATCAATATTTACGTCATGATGAAATGCATTTTAAAACCCTCTGTTGGAAAGTATGCAGACATTATTCTGGAACACGGAGTGGCTCAGATAATTGGCCGTTCCGAGAGTACAAAAATTAAGAATTCCAGGTGTTCCAAGAAGCAAGGTAAACTAAATAGCACTTAAAAACTGGGACTCGAAACAAATTCCGTCAGTAACATGTTGATGTAAATAATGAAATTGCAGTGGAAGTAACAGCCAATTGTACCACAAAGACCGTAAAAATAAAGCAGATAGGCCCAAACAACTCGGGTTTAAATGGCGAAGTAATTGGAATGGGCATGGAGGAAATTGGAAAAGACGGAGATACCCTCAACGTTCTAGTCGACGAAATCAGCTTCAAAATTTCATTTCCACAAGACTTAACCCTAGACGAAAGTGACACAAATTCACCAATCGGACGCCCTGCCAAAATAGCCAAAATGTTTCTACCAAAAAATATGTCCACAACAGCCAATGATTTCAAGAAGAATGGTCTATTAACCAAAGGAATTTGGGAAGCTAAGGATGGGAACAATTTAGTTGTTTACACTCTGGGAGATAATGTCAAAGATCCTAAGCCAAATGTAAAAGATATTTTAAATTGATATAATATGAGTTCTTGGTTGATTTTATATACTTTTTTTATATACTACTTGACAGGTTGCGGCGTTCGATATGGATGGAACTATAATAACAACCAAGTCTGGGAAAGTTTTTCCAAAAGATCAAAACGACTGGAAATTTTTGTATCCTCAAACTGTAACAACACTTCAAACATTCTTTGAAGGCCATGCGGATTTCAAATTTCTAATTTTTACAAACCAAGGTGGTTGTAAAACTCCAGCCCAACTTGAAGACATTAAAAGGAAGATTGAGCTCATTACGAGGCAGATTTCCGTCCCAATTTTAGTATTCGTGGCCCCCAATAAAAATCAGTATAGGAAACCTTTGACGGGCAGTTGGGAACTCTTCGTCAAAGAATACAACGGAGGAGTAGTACCTGATTTAAAAACTTCTTTGTACTGTGGAGACGCTGCTGGTCGAAAGAAAGATCATGCAATTTCTGACAGGTTGTTTGCCTTAAATATTGGAATCAGCTTTAAAACCCCGGAGGAGTTTTTTCAAAATGCCAGCCGGTCGCAGGAATTTTCCATGCCTGTGTTTGATCCGAAGGCTTTTATGTCAATTTCACGCAACAATGATCATGTGTCGTTTAGTCATCGACAAGAAGTAATAAATAACTCTGACTTTTTCAAAAATCGAAATTAATTGTCCGCATGTTATAGGTATTTTTATTTATTTTATAGATGATCATTATGATTGGCTATCCAGGTAATACTGACTACTTAATCACTGTTTCACAAATTATTATCAGCTCAGAGTTAGATGCCTTATTGTGTTATGATTAATATGATTTAATTAGGTTCTGGAAAATCCTCCTACGTTAAATCGACTATACTTCCGAAATCATATGTGCATGTGAATCGAGACACTCTAAAGACCGCTGCAAAATGTTTATCACTGGCAGATAATTCCTTGAAAAATGGAGATAGTGTAAGTCGACATACCTTTTCCATTTATATAAACTATAAAACTATAAAATACCTATATACATACAACACAAATTAATCAGTATACACTGCATTTGTAGGTTGTTGTGGACAATACTAATCCAGAAAAGAAAGATCGAACCGAATATATTAAGCTGGCTCAAAAGTATAAGGTACCTGTCAGGTGTTTAAAAATGAATGTTGACCATGCTCACGCGTTACACAATAATAAGGTTTGTATTTTCATTATTTATTATATAGTACATTTTTGGCCATTATAAATTAATGAATACCTATTTATAATTAACAGTTTCGGCAACTAACAAACGAAACAGGTGCCTCTGTACCTGCAGTTGCATACAATACTTTCAAGTACGTTTTTTTCCATATATTTTTCTCTTTAACTATACAGTTAATTTGCACTTAGTAAATACCTATATTCATTCCGATTTCATGCATATGTATAGTGTTACATAAATTATTAATTATTTATTGAATAAGCGCTAATTAGTCCTTGGGTTTTTTTAACTGTTTTAGGGCAAGATACCAAGAACCAACTGCTGAAGAAGGGTACACGGAAATCGTATCTATTAATTTTGTACCTAACTTCGACAACTGTCCAGCTTTGGAACGCGAAGCGAAGATCAAATTATACAGCTCATATTTGCTCGAAAAGTAATGTCTAGTCTAGGACTCGGGATTATTGTGTACGAAACTCGTGATATCGAGAATAAACAAAACAACTTCTTATCGGAAGAATTTAACTTTTTTGCCCAGTTACTTTTGACATTAGCGCAAAGTAATGCTTGGGTTTAAATACATTGTGTATTGCTACTTGTGAATTCTCCAACGCCTTCAAGTTCTGTGATAAGCCCGTTTTCGTTTCGGTTATCACATTTTTAGATTTGAAACGTAAGTGGAAATGACATGATTCGATTGGGAGAAGATTTGCTGATTTGATGCGTGAAATAAATCCTTTTGAACGCTCTGGGCACTTAAGGTCGATTGCCAAGAATTTTGTTAAGCTTTTGTCGTCATAATGGACGAACGGACAACCTCCGCATTCATTTGGTCCAGGGCTGTTTTTCTACAAAAAGAAAAACCAAACCAGACATTATATCACATTTTGTAGAATTACATCCTCATAAGCTACCTTTGTGCGGACAGTAGTCGTACACTTACTTGAATAGTATGGCAACTATGAGATGAATATTCAGTACGGGACCCCTCTAAACCATATAAATGCCTCGTTCCATACGTATATTTTCGACTATCTTGATTCCACGAATGTTCACATTTGTGTTTTTGATTACCCGTTTGAGCGGCAGGTCGGGAATATTCAGTGCGAATGAGTTTAATGCATTCGTCGACAGGAAGACCTATATCTTTCAAGAATAATGTATACTGAATCCTTGGCTTATGACACAGTCTATGGCTTGACCTGACCGTTCGGTGCAAGGCTGCCATGCATGGTGGAAAATAAGAAGATAGTTCATCCAGTGTCTCCACGGTCAGCCTCGAATTCGAACCAAAGATGATAGGGGGGACCGGTACTGCAATATTAAATGTTTGCATCAAGCGTGGAAAAACTTCCAATAGTCTCGTATCTCCTCGAATTTTCTGTAGACAGCCAGTTAGAATGATTTTCTGACTGCTATATTCCAATAGCTTTGTGAATAACAGGGTTAAATATATTGGTATTTGGTCACAACGGAGCCGAGCATTGCCGTATTCGAGTTTAACTTCTCTTTTAGCCATCAATGGAAGAACGTGATTGAAAGGTACTGTAAATTAAGAATAGAAGTAATTAAAATCATATTATGCCAGTCAACGGGACAAATAAATATATAAACAACTAGTACAATTCATATTTATGGAATTACCTGCCAGAATCAATAATGAAAAATCAGCAGAAGGGCATATCGTGCACTTATCATAGTACACATTTTCTTTCAAGCGTACACAGTGACGCAGATGTCGTTTTTTCAATATTTCACGCAAAATCAATTCTGTTTCCAGAAAAAAAATTGCATGGTTATCTTCAAATCTTCTGTATTCGATCACCTGCTTCAAAAGGCACATGATGGATAGCTTTAACTCCTCATATTCCATTTTAGCCATACGTTTTCGAAATAGAATCTGTTCCTTATGTAAAACAAATTTATGGAGCGTGGGATCCAATATCGATATACTCCTAGAAAGAACATTTCATCCAAATATTTTTTTAATCTTGTAAAGGTTCAAAATTGCAAGGTCACTAATAATTGGTCATAAAAAAGTAATTGATGGACTACCTGAGGGCAAAGTGTGAAACCCGGTCCTTGGGAGACCCTTCAATGACGCAGTCAGCATGTGCTAGCCATGATAACGAAGAAATGATCTCCCGATCTGACCCGTTGAATCCGTCAGTAGTTGAAGGCGAAGGTAATTGTCGAAGAGTTGCTAAGTACTTTAGTCGGCATTCGGCATATGACTGGTACAAATTCGCTGAGATGACCCCCTCGGGCGGTCTTAAGTAATAGGTCATGATATCATTAGGTTTTCAAGTCAAAATAAAATCTTACATATAGTTGGTTTCATAATATATTTTAGTAATGCTATCCGGTCATGCAGGCCTTTCTTAACGATGATTTGATCATGATATATATCATATATACACTCAGGTCAGATATTATTCATAATTATATATTTAACACATCCCCATTTTTGAATCTGCACTTTTAATTATTATAACAATTCCAAATTCAACAATATAATTTAATTTATGTATAGTAATTAAAATACGGTTCATTATAAAGTTAACCGCAAATGATACGAACACTTCGACAGCGGAAAAACTAAGCATACATCATACATCAATCAAAAAGTCAGAAAGGACACAGACAAAATAGGAGAATGTTTGAAAATAAAAATAGTCTGCAGTCTGTGGTAAATTTTTGTCTGATTGTGATTAGCAATTCAAGGGATTTAGTAAATTAATAGGTTATTCCATCAAGACTCATTTAATTTAATTTAAATTCAACTAACTACAAACTAAAACTAACTACATTACAAAATTACAATCTTGATACGTGATATGAAAACGATTAATAACTGTATGAAAATTATAAGTTAGATTATAAATAATAAGTTACAACAGAAGAAGTACAGAACGACGCGCATATTATCATTATTATCATATATAATATGATAAATTTTGATCTATGAAAGACAAATGGTGTATCATTGTGATTTGTTATGATACTGGCTGATGATACACAAATTAATCGTTTTAAGTTAATTTTAGAATTATTCTTGTCTTATTTTGTATCTGAAAATCGGGATGTTTGAATTTCGCATTATTGGCTTCCAAATAAGTCTAAATAGTTTGCTTCAACTTTCCATTGTTCAATGAAATCAAACTGTGAGGGAAAACAGGCATCCTCATAGTCGATTGAGTCTGAGTCGAGGGGAATCAGAATGACCCATTCATTCAAATTTCAAATCAACGTTAACTTTTCTGAATGCAATGCATTTATTTTGTAATTGACAAAAATTATAATTAAATATTATTTATATTATGGCCCACGAATGGTTTCGTTGTATGAATCTATGCTAAAGTACTCCGTACGTTATTTTAGGACAAAGACAATTTTTGTTGACATTTGAGTCACAATTACTATATAGATGTAATGCACGCAAAGGGCTTAACTTGAACCATGTTAATTAATGTTATAAAAAAATTCAACACCTTGAGGTGGGGTTAGGGGATTTGTCGATTTGTGGGATATATATAGCTATTAAATTGTAAAATATTTTGAACATAATTAAAACTTTTCAATGCTATTTAAATCTAAACGCTAAAGAATGCTCGGTTTTCAAGCAAAAATACTACTTCCCATATTCGTTAATCGTTAATCTTTATCATAACGGCAAAGGGACGAAATCCAAGTGGTTGAATTAATTAGAGAATTAACATTGTTTAGCGCGTTAAAGTGGACTTCTGAACATTTCAACAGATAGTTTTTGTTCTTGTATACACAAGTCACAAGTCATACAATTAAGTGGGATATGAGCTGATGTTGAAAAAAATAGTTTGGATAAGTACTTTCGATTACCTGATTAAAACTTCGGTGATGACGTACACGTTGTACTGGGAAGGTAATAATAAGGATTCAAGTCGATCATGCATGTCATGATGATAATTCAACAAAAGACTTAAAGATAAATCAGACATATATAGAGATAGCTATCCCTAGCGTTGATTACTATTCGTACCCTATCCATATCTATGATTCGTACATACCGATACCGATTCTGTAACTTAAACTTGAGTACTTAAAATTCGAATTCTATCCCTTTTGAATTCAAATACTGTAGATATGAAAAGTTGAAAAGGGGTTGAATTTATTTAATTGTAGATTCCTCAGGTGTCAGGGATAAAATATTGGAAATGGGACGCTGCACAAACCATATAGCAAACACTAAATACATTGTTGTATAGCTCTTGATAAAACCTTTAAAACGATTTATCAACTTCTGACCTTTGACCTTACGCCACTTGACCTTCGACCATCATGGCTCCTAAACTAAATAGACTTAAAACGTCATTAACGTAAAGATTGACGTGAAACAAAAGTCTTAAATAATTCACAGAAAATCATTTTGAGCCATTCCATTCTCGTGAAAATGGACAGATATGCAGACAGACGCTAAGGCAGTCACATAATATTTCTACAGTTGACGGTGAAGTAAAAACATACCTTTTTATTTGAAGCTTAAGAAAAGTAATGACGAGATCAAGCCATAGACGATTAAAAGTACTAAATGGAACAAGTAATTATGATTTTAAATTCGGAAACAACCAAGCCCCAATGATAAAGCGTTTAAACACTTAAAGACATGTATATATGTAGCGCTGGAGATTCAAAAGAGCTTATTTAGGAAGATCATTAGATACTACATTAAAATTACGATAATTTGACCTTCGCACGATTCAAAATTCTTGATGATACATACAAAGGATACTTGCACGTTATTGCATATGAATGCCGGATAATCCAAACCATTAAAATTCATTCGTTTCATGAAACTAAACTCCATTTAACTAAATAACTCTTTTTGATCTTACACTTTAAAACACCATCATCAACACTCCAAAATGATCCTCTCTTCTCATCCTCCCTCGTGTGCGTACCGCTTTTATACAGGGTGTCTGGCTTACAACATGCACCTTTTGGTTGATCATATAATATATCTCAAAATCTCAAACGGTTCGCCAAAAAGATGCTCGTGCTCATTCATAATATGTCCGCAATCAAGGTAAAGCTGAAATTCGTCGGCTGGAAATATTATTTTGAAAGAGTTTGGCATTCTGGTTTTGCAAGACAAGGTATACTTGCTGTATGGAAACATTCTGTTGCAAAGGTTATAGGTAAATGGGAATGATTACGTCATTCCCGAAGCGAAATGGGAAGGAGGGGCCCAGGTATATTGAACACACTAGCAGACTATTTCCATTCGACGAGAGCTCCAAAAACATTGACGTCGTTCTTCCTTATTTTAAGCGAAGCCTTCAGAAAACACACGGGACTATCGACTAGGGTCTAAAGACTAACTTGTCTATGTACTTCCACACTTGCATATAAAAAACCTGGTACATATATAACATCTACAATCCATTTCAGGATCGCGTCATCATCCATCCTTATAAAATATATAGAGACAGAATCATCATAAACCCTGTAATAAAGGCTATGTATTATTAGCGTTCCATTTCCATGTGTGTGACTAACGATAAAAAAGCTCATGTCCAATTATTATTCCACCAACTACAATCCCCACAGCCCCAGTCCCCATAGCAGAAGAACAGAAGACGACCATAATAAAATATAATTATTATTCCTCTGCTGATGGAAATGTGCGGCGAGTCAGTTTCTCTGGGAGTCAGAATTCAAGCAACCTGCCTTTTATTCCAACAGATCTGATTTATTTCTTGGGAAAACTGCATCTAAAAGTAGAGAGATTACATTTGAAATTGGAACCGATTCCAATAAAAACTTGGCTGTTGTAAGCTCTATAAAAAAAAAACCTTCTAATCTACATCTACATCCACCGTGCCGTGTTTTTCTTGGATTAGTTGGAACTGGAAGGTTAAAAAATGTGATGGTCTCCATGAAGTCGGAGCTTTGAAACATTGAAACGCTGCTGTGGTTAAAAAATACGGGGATCTGACTATAGAGGATACAACTGATACAAGCGGCTTCGGATACCGTAACCGTAGTAGATAGACCATTTCCCATGTGCCATTTCCACAGAACATGGGCCGATATATAAGAGCCAAGTGAACCCTGTTGTTAAATTGGAGGCTGGACCTGGAGGTACCTATCCCTTTTATTCCCGAGGATATGCCTGAGAGTACAAGACTCTTTCCAGTCTTTCCCATTGTTCAGATTTGGAAAGGGTGGAAATAAGGCTGTAAAACAGTTTATGCCAAAGAACATGGAATACTTCTACGACTCTGGCTCATCATTGTTCTGTTCATCCTCCAAAAGCTTGATGGTTTGTTTGAGAGCGACGAGCCTGAGATGAAAGAAAAATAAGATGACGAACAGGTTGTGGTTGTTGAACATATCCGAGATCGGAGTTTAAGGAATAGCGTAGACGGCTGTGTTTTTTGTGAGAGTTTCAAACTTCATCAGCCTGCCTTCAGCTTAGGGTTCCTGTTCCCCGACAATCCTGTTCTTTTCTAAATAAAATTCTAAACTCTCTGCTGCTGCAAAGTGTATGAACTGAAATACTCTTGGTTGGTGTGGAATAGAAGATCCTTTGCTATAAGCTCATGATCATGATGTATGTAGCCAAAGACGGTCGTCTCTTGTAAACTATCCCCGGTGCCTCTAAACTGCCTCTGGGTGATTTCATTGGATTTCTTACTCTTCTTACTACTGAGGAACTTGGTTGAACCGTCTCTTGTAATTCCTAGGAAAACCTAAACCGAGTGCAGTTTAGTTGATCTTCTTGTACTTGTGAGTGATTCCAAAAATACCAAAGTTGAAGTTTTTGGATGGTTCCTCTCCACTGTGGCAATAGTAATAGGAGATCATATACTAGACGGTCGATGGTCGGTCGGTGGTAATGTTTGTTGAAGAGTACATGGATATTGGATATATCTCGAGTTTCAGTTGTATGGAACAGTTCTAACTTCTAAAACTGTTGAGTTTTGAGTTGGCCCTTCTTTCCGATATGGAAATGGAAGGTTGGTGGGGGTTTTGTTAGGAATAGAATAGTAGTGTGTGGAGACCCAAAAGGAAGTTGGATTTTGATTGTTGTCGAGCCTATAGACATTTTTAGATCCGAAAGGAACGACGTGGTCTGGCTGGTTGCTTGCCATCTCCAATAATCTTGAGATTGTTGGAATACTTCTCCTTTGGAACTGATCGTGGTAAAAATGGCCTCCACTTCCGTTAACAATAAACAAGGGCCGAGCCCCGGGTCAAGGGAGTACTGCCTCCGCTGGAATAATCATCAGCCGAATATGGTACAGTTCTTTGGGAATCTGTACACCAACGAGTCCTTCGTCGACGTCACCCTCATTTCCGCGGAAGGGAAGAAAGTCCAGGCCCATAAATTGGTCCTCTCGGCTTGCTCGCCATATTTCCAGGTAAATCATCCGCGTTTATCCATCATCCTGTTGCGAATTGCGATATTATT
Source organism: Desoria tigrina (assembly GCA_906901685.1). NCBI lineage: Eukaryota > Metazoa > Arthropoda > Collembola > Entomobryomorpha > Isotomidae > Desoria > Desoria tigrina. The sequence goes on from CAJQTU010000007.1 coordinate 6,197,486, forward strand.
GACGAAAAATTGAATAAAAGATGCTATTATCGCCCATCTAAAATCACAAGTTTCTTGCGGGGAAACGCTAAAACATTTATGAATTGAATTGAAGTACAAAGCCTTCCTTGAGCGATGAACGGCTCAGGTTAATAATCGTAAATTAATAATCTGTGGTGTGGATCATGGTCCGTTGGTCATGAACAGCCATGCTGGTATTGGTCCTATTGGCATTTCTGGCTAGTCAGTTGTCATTAGTTCACTTGCCGTGTGCCGTGTCAATCGTGTCATATTATAAACATGTATAACAAATACTGAATCTACTAACAAAATTAAACAAATAACTGTGAAAATTAGATTTTAGCAATATGCAATATGATTATGATTAAAGATTAAGTATTGCATTTTTGAGTATATTCTAATAATTGCAAAGATTTTGTCAATCGATATCGTTTTTCGGTATACGTTATATATATGCTAATTATGCGAATATAAATGGATTATAGATCACATGTCAAAACACAAAAACTGTATATAATATCAATTGACGATGTAATTGTAATGGCTACAACGAACCCGAACCACGCCACGGGTAAAAAGTTAGTTCTATTCTCCCTGATTAATGTAGTAGAATAATATATCAGTTACTCATAGGAATTCGTGATTATTTTCACTGAAAAGTTAGACACGGTGCATATGGATATGGATCTTGCCAGGTATTCTGTTTGACATTGCACTTGGACTTTCCTTTATTTGTTGACGTATGTTGAATTCGGTAGATAACGGCTGTTAAGATAAGTAGTCGCTTATCAATAACTACAAACAGGTGTCAAACTTGAATAGCGTTTTCCATGCTAAAAGCGGTAAATCATGATTCATGATAATTGATGACTGACGTATGTGTATGGTAACGGTGTAAGACATATCTACAAACTAGCCACATAAACTTAAGATTAATGATTGTGGCCTACGCAATTCTATGTATGTGCAATGTAACAATACTAAAAACTTTGGTTTGGTTCAACAATGGCTGAAATGAATAAGATTTACATATAAATCCTTCAAATTTAACTGTTCAAATCAGTCCAAAAACCATTACTAATTTACGGAAGAAGTATTAAAATCGCAAACCATGTTTTGTTTTATTTAGAGTCAGTAATCATATCAACTACGATTATTTCGTTTCATGTAGATGTAATGTACTCTGACATTTGACAATGAACAAAATGAAAAAAAAAACCGATGACCTGGTTGTCGGGACATTTTTTAAGAAATTGGCATATCAGATAAATTTAGACATTTTTTTAGGAATAAAAGAACTAATGATCTTATATCTTTGCAAAAACAAAAACCGTTTTTCCATGAGAAAAAGTTTTTTTTGCAACTAGTGCTATCTTGTCTGATTAAGATTTTTATGGAACGTTTACAATTTTATATAGTATCAATAACGTTGACATCGACAAATTATAATTCGTAATAATGAAGTTTTCCATTTGATTCCGATTTTAATGGAGGTCAATATAACTATATATGTATATCATATTATACGATCTGTATGGTCGTATTAATAAGTCGTTTTATTTTATACAAAAAATTTAAACTTTTTTGACCAAATGAATGTTTGCTTTTTCCATACGACTAGACTTAATGACGACAATAATTTGTTCGTAGTTCGTCTAAACCTTCGCACTTGCGAAATTAAAATCTTAAAAACTTAAAACCTAAGGAGCACATTGAGCTCAATTTCTGGTATTACTAGACAGCTATAATATTGAATATGTAATAATAGATAGAAATTTTATAACTAACCTAGGACGAATCGATGCGAAAGAATTCCATTGATATACATATATATTGAGGTATTTTCATCAGAATAGTTCATTCAGATTTTAGATAAGATTTGCGGAACTGACTCTGACTAAAACAATGTCATTAAATTTAATTGATTGTAGGCTACCTAGTGCGACTAGAGTGTGTAGTGCCTTTGTGTAATTGGAAATAAAAATTAAAAAGTTCTTGTCTCTGGGATATATATTATATGGCCAAAACAAACCAACGAATATGTATTTATATAAATAAAGAAATCAATTATAGATTATTTACGAGAATCAGCTATCTAAATAAATTGTACCTATATTTGCAGCACGTGTTTGAAAATCATCCATGTAAACACCCAATTGTGATTTTGAAAGACGTACTGCATGAAGATCTTCAAACTATTGTAAGCTTCATTTACAATGGGGAGGTTAATATTTCTCAGGACCGAATTAATGTGATTCTCAAGGTGAGAGTGTTTTAAATTAAATTTTTTTATGAGTTTGAATAGCCACTTTGGAATTTTTATAGAGCTGACGTTTTTTTGTAAATGTTCTAGACCGCAAACGCACTTCAAGTTAAAGGACTTGCAGAGGTTCCTGCTGACGAACTGAAACGTGTTAGCTCGAGTACAAATGAATCTGTTGCACCCATTGTTAAAAATGCACAACCCCCTCCTCTAATGTCTTCAGCTTCATGGAGTTTAGGAGACAATTCAGATCCAGGAAATGAAATTCCTAGAAAAAAGTTAAAGAAATCGACAAGTGCTGCAGCAGCTTACCATTCTGGACCTAATAGCACAAATGGTAATCGATTTATTAATGAAAATTGTACTTAATACACTTAATGAATTATTCTTTGCCAGTCTTCAATACTACTTAAATTCAAGCCCTTAATTTTATTATTTTGACTTGAATTATTTCAGGGGACCACCATTCAAACTCGGTTGACTCCGGTGTGGGTGCTTCTGTTAGCAGGTCAATTGATGAAGGAACGTCAGAAGAGATCAGCGTCGTACAAAAGCGTCCATCATCCCTTCCAGCCCCACCGCCATTATTACCAAAGTCTCGTAGTTTAGATCATAATATTAGTCGTGATTCGTATGGAGATTCTGATATGGTAACTTTTTATTTGAATGCGACGACTGTTTACAAAAAAAAATAATTACTACTGTTTTATTGGACACTATCTTTGATGTCAAATCAAATATAATCATAGTTCATTATTTTCCAGAATTTGGGACATCATGATGGCCATTCATATGACGACAGCTCCGTTGGTATGGATCGAGGTAAGGTTTTTTTTTCTAGCACTTTACGGGATCACTGATCTATAGTCAATAGTGTTAAATAAGCACGACTAGAATGACAGACTGAACCAAGACGAATGGACTTAACCAAACACCCACCCTTGTCATATACTGTGCTATTAGTCTGTAAACCTAAGTAGTTATTTATTCAAAAATCGGCTTCATGAAGCATTATTGATGTGCTTCTGGGTATCATTGTTTCAATCTGGTTCCTTCTGTGCTCACCATCAAGGTTAACTTTATTGATCACTATAAATGGATCTCGATTGTATTAACTTCTACTTCTTCATTAAATTTAAAGCACTTATAGTATAATATAACTTTTTGACTGCTACTCCAATATTTTCTCCTACACTCTTTTCTTTTTATGTAGTTATGTTCTAATAGCTTCTAGAATCGTATTTAAAACACGTAACGCTGGGTTTTGTTTGTGTCGAAAGTTGTCTTGTGTCACTTGTATGTATGAATAAATGTTTGCGCATTTCATTTGTTTCAATTATTTGCAATTGCAAACCTTATGTTTTGAACACAATGCCAATGGATGATTTATTGTGCTTTTGTTGTTGGTCAGGGTATGAGCTAGAGGTGTCAGATCTGAAGATAGAGGGAATGTCCGATGACGGTGAGATAGAGTATTTGGAAGAGGAAGATGATTATGACGAAGAATCGTATACCAGATTTCCCTCTGCTGACTATGACGAAGGCTTGGGTAAACAACATGAAATTGACCAAACCAAACCAAAGTACCAGGCTTCACACCCTCAGACATCAACATCAGGTTCTTCGGCACATTTGTATCGTCAACCACTTCGTGTTTCAAGTAAATATTCCATTAATGTACCCAGAAAACAGTCTTAGTCAAATGCTTCCATCTCAGCCATCTCAATTAATTTATGATTTTGCAAGCGTACGAATGAGTTATGAGTTGCCATTTAAAAGTATTAATCAAAATTGCAGCTTCGTATTCTTTTACTCCTGGTTTTATGCTTTTTTTGGCACTTTCAACATCCCATTGATTGCCCGTTTCAAGAATTTCGATCAATGTCGCGTTTTTACTATACTTGTTTATTGGATAACTTGTAATAAAAGTAGTAAACTTATACGTTTATTACTGTAAAAAAACTAAGCAAAATGTGCTGACATTTAGTTATAAAGTTTAAGTATGCGCTTTGAATTTTGATTTATATTCATTTCTGTACGTATATGCGTCTGAAAACATTGTGTTCCTCTTCCCTTTTAATTTGTATTCTGACTGAAATTGAGATCCGATGTTGCTAAAACTCTTAATATTTTAAGCTCCTTACCTTAGTTTGGCAGTATAGTAAAGCAAAAGTTCAATCTGCAATGAGTAATAATATTATTATATTATTATATAACCTTATCCACTAAATTAAATTAAGGATTGAAAATAGGAAATGGGCCTGTATTTCGGAAACGATCTGATAAGGTTGAGATAGATCCTACTCGCCTTCATCAGGCAATGGAGTTTTTGAGAGCAGGAGCGACATATCGGGAGGCAGCAGCGAAGTTTGGTTTCTCAAAGACTTATCTTTGGCATCGAAGTCGGCAGTTTGGTGTCAATGCTCGAAAACCTGGGGTGAATATTGAATCTAATAACACAATCTACACAACCGTCTCTTTCGTTGAAATACTGATTCCCTCTATTTTCATTGCTCAGAATGTTTAACTGACGATCTGACTTTTTCTTGTCTAGCTTGTCTTTACTTATATTAACAGTTTGATTTTAATACTATGATAAGTGAGACCCTGATTTTCTACTGTCTGTCGCCTGGACGGTATGCTTGAGATTTGAGATGGGGCTGAGATGCTAGCATATTTGATACTGACGAAATTAAAATGTTATGGGGCGTTTGAATTTTTAATATGTCTATGGGGAACGATGTAGGCCTTCTTGGTGGTGGTGTTAGACCAGTTGGTCCCAGACGGAAGCGATCCAGACATCATATAGAGCCTCAATTTGATGCTCAGTTTCAAGAAGCCGTTAAATTAGTAATATCAGGTCGAGCAAGCATTCTGAAGGCATCAAAACTTTGCGGAATTCCCAAAAGTACTCTCTACCTTCGTCTCAAAGAAATGGGAATTACTTCGAGCATGACACCCCACCAGCAGCATCTTAATCAATGGTCTCCTTATCATAATTAATTATCCATTCTGACTACTTGACAAATATATGTGTACATATAGTTAAGCTACGTACCACAGACAGTATCACCGACTTCGACAATTTGAGACTTTGACTGAACTATTTGACTGTACGATTACATTCTAAGGATTTTTAAGCCCCGAAAAATAAAATTGAATTATCTGGATTTACAGGCGCGGCCGGGGAGAGGCGACGACGGGGCCGGCCCCTTCTCAGACAACCAAGAATCAAACGAAGCGACAATGAGCCATCTCCAGGAGGAGGTGGACGAGAGCAGTTCGGGAGTGACGTACACCTTAGCGACTCAATGGGAGGATCTGGAAGTGAATCCAATGGCCACCAACAACACCTTATCACGACGAAAGATCATGGACGGAACAGTCCGTCAGGAAGTACGGACTGCAAGCAACAACGCGCGCAGATTCACCAGTCAAACCTTCCGATCGTAAGGGTTAGTCAATGTTCCCCAACTCCGCCCTCAAGCCCTCCGCCAAATCCATCCAGTCCATCCTACAAAGAAGAGCAGTCATCTTATCCCATATTAGTATCCAATATTTCATTTCCATCGTCGACTTCAACGGGACCTTCATTTTCAACCTCATCAATGATTTTCACGCCTTCGTCACATGTCACAACTTTGCTAACCGTCCCAAGTGCATCCGAGTCACCGCACTCTTCAGTCCATTCTAGTACTGGCAGTCACCTTGTCAAACAGATATCTCAGCCCCATTTACCAAGTCATACGGTTGTTCCCCTTGGAGGAATAAGTACAGGTAATCCTGTAATTCGTCGCCAGTATTCAACACCCATTCCCGGCCAACCTAGTAGGATAGTTCAAACTCTTAAACAAGGAACGCTGCTTCAAATATTGCCCTCTGAGAACAAGGAAGACGAAGGGGAAAGAACGTATGTCTTCGACATTGCCGCTGCCGCTGCGGGGAACGATCCACTGAGTCCTTCGCCCAGACGGGAACTCAAGAGAGAAGGAAGCTGTGAGCAAAGTGGGCCTTCGAGGAGTCTGTCTAGAGACGACTCCCTTTCCATAGCCGAAGAGACTAGCTCAAATAGTGCATCGTTTGACGATGGATTACCAATAAACAGATCCGGTCATTGTCCCGCTTTAAGGCCCGGTCCTGCTTTAGGATGCAACTTTTGTTGGAATTCGGTTGACACATGCGGTCGAATTCTACGAAGAAAGACGAAGTATCATTGCCCTGAGTGTCATATTAATCTTTGCATAGTTCCCTGTTTCCAGGAGTATCATGAAAAATCCGATAAAAAGAAAAGACCTAGGTCAAAATTAGGACTTCCAAAGCCTAGTTCGATGTAAAAGCTTCAGTAGTGATTTAAATATAAATGACTAAGTCACTACTTTCATCTGAGGGACCGCTGATGTCGACACTCGTATCGAAATTAACATTTTGAGTAATTTAATAGAAATAACTGTACCTGATTTTCATATTTCAAGATAAATTTCGCTATAAAATTGTTTCAAAAATAATACGTAGGCATATATAGGTAAAGTTTCTAGATAAATTCAAAATGACGATTTCTCTTTCTGTGGAGGGCTGGATGGATATGTATGTTAATAGTATAGTAATTAGCTTACTTAACAAACTTGGTCAAATGATTCCAAGATAGAGTAGAATTAATAGAAAATACTTGTTTCGATGTAATTATTTTGAGACTCGAAAGTAATTATTCAGCTATCGATTTTTGTAAAGCTAAGAATTGCAGGTGACTGGTTCAAAGTCTCTCTAATGAATTAATCCGTGCCTTGTTCCTGTAACGGAAAATGAATCCTCCCTCATCGACTATTAATTATTGAACATTCGAATCGAAAGCCTGTTGCTCTTTTAGCATTCGAAGGCTACTGACATTTCCCGAATGTCAATATATTAGTATCTATATCGAAAACAGAAGATTCCATATTTTTATCCATGAATAATGACGTCAATCTCTCAAAACTCGAGTTGTGCTACTTCATCGTACAGAATGTTTTATAAAAATAGCAATATTTAACTTTTAGAATCATATATGCATATGTACAGATACCCAAATGGAAATGCCAGAATATGGGCTTCGATTATTTATTAAATGAACAAATTAAATTAAATGTATTCGTCCTTTTACGATGCTATATAATGGCATAAGAACAGATAACTGATATTTTTCCAGAGTGATCTACTTAAACTTAAACCCTATACATGTTACTATTATTATTCGCCAATGAACTAAGATTGTAATCACATGTTTAAAATTTCTTCGCAATTATGTTTCGTCCGTTGGCAGTTTAGCAAAAATTTTGAGTCACTCACAACAAAGCATGCAATTAAATATCTCTATATGTATAACAAGAAGTAAAATCTAATTATGTTCGGCTCAATATATGCAGTGTGGATTGTTATTGTTTTAAGTTTTGTTATGATATCATGACATGTCGAATTTAACTGGCGTGTCATAAACTGATAAATGATTATGCGTACCACCCAAAATGAATAACAATAGGGTACTCAAGTACGATATCTTGTTTTCTTGTTGTCTTTATATTATAATTTGATTTGTTATTATTACTCATTTATTTAAAGGTAAATGAATTATTTAACTGATAAATTAACAGTTCAGTATATTATCACAATATGACAAGTAAATCTAAAGATTACCTAAAAAAATAAAAATAAAGACAGATTTAATGAATTCAAAAGCAATGAATAAATTCTAAAATCTTTTTCCTGAACTGCATATTGACATTGCTTCCTACTGTTTTATAAATCCACTTTTAATTTTTACAATAAACTTGCTGATAAGGCTAATACATATGTATGACAATAATTATTACTTGATTCTGAAAAAATCGTTATTCAAGGAAGTTTTGAGAAAAGACACTACAATTGCTAAAACACAACCATTCGGAATAAAAAATATAATGGATTATTACTGCATCGATGATACGTCAACTAGTACACGAAGAAATTTGTGGGCTGTTTAATGTGGGTGCTGGAGCATTACCTTAAGTCGATTGCTACATTTATTTAAAGCTTGAAAGGTGAAATAGGAAATATACAGTGATGGCGTTACGCTACTTTTAATTTCATATTAGCACAAACCACCACCACCCCCAACATCATCATCATCCTTTTGTGACACCGATTTATAACTTGGAGCAGCATTTTCCCGTACATCAGGCTTCGTTGGTGGCTGAGCTGTAAAACCAATTTGATCGTATGTTTAAAAGACAATTCTTTATATTTACTTTAGATTTACTCCATGACATTTGATTTAAAATTAGATAAATAATTTCTAACTTACCGATTCCCGCAGGTAGCCTTAGATCTCTAGCCAATCTATAATAAATTATAAAGTTATAAAAATGAGGCGTTAGACATCTAACTGTTTAAAACCCAATTCAAAGAGGTGTTTACTTGGCATATTCCACATCCATGTGTTTTATAAAGGGACTATTAAGAGCTCTACGAGCGACTTCCGCATCTTCTTCATCATAACCTCGAAGTAGCATTTCCAGAGTTTGAAGTTCTTCGACTTCACAACAGTTTCCCCATTCTTTGAAAGCCTTCTCCGCAGCCACATAATCTTCTCTTCCTAACTGTACCAGGCAAAGCGCAACTGTGAGGCGCCCGATCGCTGGAATATTTTCACCTTGTTGATTGATACTGATTTCTCTTCTTATTGCGTCTGCTGCTTCGTCAAATCTATGATTAAAAAACAAGACATTCCCAGTCAAATTCGATAACCAATATATTATTAAGTATATTTGTATTTACAAAAAACGTGTGTCGTTATCACCTTCCTAGTCGAACCAGAAGCCTTGAAAATTTACCACAAAATTCAGCAGCCTGCCTAGGTCGATCTTCAGTCTGCACAACGTTCAAAATCGTACGCATTAAAACAATTTTCGAAATAAACCCGGATAAGTTAGGTATAAAAACGGCATACCATAACCACGTCCACACCCCGTCGATAAAGATCAATCGCCCGATCAGGGTACTGTTGCTCAATCATTTTAGCAGCTTTTTCTAAGCACATTGCACCCGAATCCGGAGAACCATGCTGTTGATACATGGTACATGCCCGTTCTGCAAGATCCGCTATCTCTTGTAGTTGTCCAAGTTCTTTATTAATGAGTATAATTTGCTCGATGGATTTGGCTGCGCTGAATAAACTAGATAAATGGATACAGAGGAGCATGTTAGTCATTTATCTCCAACGTTAGCAAACCTATTCAATGGTTCTTTAGATTTGATTTGAATTCTCACCTATTATTCTTCTTATGGCAATCAACAGCTTTCATCAGACAATCTTTACTTTCTTGATATGCTTTACAACCTTTGTAGCACAATGCTAAGAATATTTCCAAAATATCATGTTATTAAATCTAACGAAATTAAAATAGTCTATCTAACTCAAGATGATCCCAGACACACCTGCTTTATTATATTCGTCCGCAGCAAGATCATAATCCGCTTTCCATTTCAACAGGGACGTCTTCAACCTGAAAATATTCCAGAATAAATCTCTACAATCAATCTACGTAACCTTTACAAGATTCAGCAGAACGCAAAAAACATATCATTGTATTGTTGACGCTCATTCGAATTTCAAATTACCATTTCTCTGCAGATTTAATATGTTCCAGAGCCTCTTCAGTCTTTTTAGCCCCGGCCATTTAGAGTTAGAGAGGTCGCTATTTGAGGGATTTCAACAGTCAGTGAAGAGTGAAGTGTACAGACTTGAGAATTTTAGTTCAAACTTCAACTTCAACTATATAATAACAAATAATGTCAATTAAGTCTACGGCTATGGATAGACGACAAACTATGACGTGTTCTTGTGTCTTGGAAGGTGAAATGAAATCCGTTGACGAATTCAGAATTATTACGAAAAATATATCTCTTTCTCTACATGGGCATTTGAATTAATTTTCCGATTTATTTCAAAATAGTAAGAATACGAAGATACGCCTCCACTTCAATCTATCTATATGCAATCTGAATCAATAAACTACAACATTGAACATCAGCACAAACTTTGTTGCGATGAATAATAACAAATAACTGTGAACTGGGTTGTGTTTACATTAAGAGGGTTAATTGGTGAAAGGGTTAGTAGACTAACTAATGTTACTCTGCCTGAAATGTAGGATTTGTGATGATCTTCTGATCAAGAAGATGACAGGTGAAAGCAGAGTGGGAGTGAAAATACAATCACGAGAAAGTGATATAGAAATTGGGAGGATCACTCTAGGAGCCACCACCACCACCAGACCAGACCACCACCAACGCGAATTCACAATCCTTCAAAAAACAAGTATACGAATTTATATCCAAAACTCCAAAACCTGCGACTCTGACTCCGATTTGGGCTCTCCAAGCCAAACTACACAAAGCATCCATTTGCATTTCCCGTTTACGATTTCCAGACATGTTTCCATGTTTGTAAGAATTATTGGGAATTGGGAACGTTTTATTGAAAACTGAATATTCATGTAAATGTAATGGAATAATATGGTTATACAGTTGTAAACTGATCTGCTTCTACGATAGGATAACCAGAACTAAAATTACCGTTCTAAAAATTCACCATCTAATTTGGAGGTTTTATCTTTCGATGACATTTAAATTTCAATCGATAGTCCGTATAATGATCACGTATGTACTGCAAAAACTGTAGAAAATATATTATAACGTTAATTTATTGCTGAAAGGATGCAATTCATTTCATATTATATTCAAGACCTATATGCCAATTCACAATTATAATTTAAAAGGTCGAACTGCGGTTTTATCATCCCGATTCCCGATCCTATATAAATCAAGCCCATTTCCATTGATGAATGCTTCTGTATAAACAAAGGGATGAAGCCTGAAGCATTTTCCCATTGAATAGATTAATTTAATTTATTTTAAAATAGTTTATGACATAATATGATGTGCATGCTGATGCTGCTCATTTAGCATTTGTATTATTAAAAAAGCAGTCTTCTGGAATAAAAACCCAACTCCCCAAAATTCGTCTCAACTTTTTTTGCTTTTGGAGGTAAAGAATCAAGGTAAAAAGGTAAAGAAACAGGGTAACTAAATCTGAAACAACAACGAAGTATGTTCTTGTGAAAGTCAGAGAAAGTTCAGAAAATCATTCGAATTGTGGATCGCCTATTCATATGCATGTCTCATATGTCTCATTGCTCGAATGCAATGCAGCATGCAACCTCATTGATTTATCATTATATATTATATCCATTTATAAAAATGTCAGCTTTCAGTTCAGTCTGAGGACAATTACCCGTAACTTGACTTTAAATTTCCTATCTATATTGATAGAATTGTAAATGGTTTGCATTTAAATTATGTACTACGAATATTGAATAATTAAATGCCTTGAAAACATATTTATTAACAAATGAAGGCATAAAAATCCATTTGATCAAAATCGAAAATATTAGAAACCCTCATTTTTAAGGATTTAAAGTCACTTTTTTAAAGACTAAATTACTTTCATCCTACGTTTCCATTCATGTTTCCTGTTCCATTCCAGTTTCGCTGCAGAATGCATCTTTACGAGTTTCCCAAATCTTCTCGGATATTTTTTTTTGTCGGAGAAAGCTTGAGGGAACTAAAAAAGATAGGGTTGTGGAACATTACGTAATTCGGCCAGATGGGTGATGGGTTGAGAATTGAGATGAGATTGGAAGGATGCTCTTATGGACTCTGCTTTTATAGTCGATCTGTATATGTATGCACAGGAATGATAAATAAATCCGGTCTCTAAATGCTAACCATTTATACAAACAACACGAGGTATCATGAACTATACTTAAATTTATCGAGGGTTATATGAACAAGTAATGTTGATAAAAAGAACATCAATGCAATAATCAAATACCGAAATTCAAACAAGGTTTTTGAACAAATCATAATACAGACTGTTTTTAAGGTGTAATAGTGAATACGTTAAATAGGTCTCTGTATGTTATCCCACTAAATAAGGTAAACTTGTCCTCAGCCATAAACTAAACCGGACATTTCGGTTTTAAAGTAATTTTTACGATTCAAAAATTATGATAAAGAAAAAGGCAGGACAGGACTTCATACATTTTTGTCATCATATATATTTCTAGTATACACTTAAAGTCGAGACAATACAAATTGAAACCTAAGTGCATCCAAAATAATAAAAATATATTCGTGTTTTCATTTTTATTTCATCATAGCCGATTGGCCACTATCAATGTACAGCTTTAGAACCTTTACGCATATAAACGATCAATCCTAACGTTTTTGCTCATGTATGACTTTCACCAAACTTTTCCTACCAATATGCACTCAATGCAAAGAATCTTAATCTCAACTTATACATCAACAATTTACTTCCTGTTTTAATTTAGGACTTCATTCCTATCCGAATAAAGACAAAGTGAATGACTCAAGGAACTTTCCCATGATAGTTTATCAACCGATCAATACTACCGAAGTACAAAAGATGAAAGAGGTATGCTCCCTATACATATTCATAGTGCAATAGAAGCCAGCAGAGCTTTAATTTACTACCCCCTGACCTTTGAGCAACAATGCTTTTAATTGCATAAACATTGTTCTTATTTTGATTCTACTTTGATGCCCGATAATAATAAGGAACTTCCGGGAGGATTGGAATTGAGAGATGAGTCCAGGTGAAAGTGAACTACTCCTCAAACCCGAGTGCAGGAGTGACTTTCCGAAAAACAGAAGAGAGCTCAGTCAGAGGAACCAAGGGCAAGTCCATAGCAAGACCCCCCCATCATCATCATTTCTCTATACAATATAAGGTAGAGTCCTTATCGAAGTTAATAATACTACCCGAATGTATATATATATACAAAAGTATATACTACAAAGGTCATATAGAAGCATATCAACCCGCGTCATCACTTCCAATTCAACAATTATAGCTCCCTCTTATAATTATAACCAAATAGCCATATAATCTACACACAAAAGTGTACTAAAATAAGCCCACCTCAATAGCTTCCCTCTCTTACCCATTCGTCCCCCAAACCTTACGATGTTTAGCCAAATCGATTTTAGAATTAATAACTCCCCCAGGGGACTTATCTAAAAAATACGGTATCCCCAACACAATTTTGATACAACGTTCCTTTTATTAGACAAACACATCTCAAGGTTGGTTGCTAGATCCTGTTGGATTTAGGATAAGGCTGGGCGGAAGGTAAACCAAGGAGACTTTGGATATATATCTGGATTTGGTTGACTATACTGGATTTTGTACGGAAGAAATTGCAGAAGAAAGTTGTAGGCAGGAGCAAGCAGCAGGTAGGATTGGTTGTTGGGAAGGTGCGGATGATGATGATCCTAGGAGGCTATAATAATATGGCAGAGGAGAAAGTACAAACTGCTTTCTCTCTCTGAACCAGAGAAGGTTGCATAGTTGGTTGGTGGTGGCTTTCCCCGTCTCTATATCCAATACATCCCATCTGCATAGAATAGAGAGAGTAAATATAGGAGAGGAATGAAATGACATTCAAAGTTCAACTTTGACATTTGAATTGCGAGAAGTGTAGTAGCAACTGACGAGAGAAGTAGAGTCACTCGACGTCATCACTTTTATATCCCCGTTGCATAAGTTGACCTTTCCCTAGATTACTCGAGAAAGAAAGTCGAGAAGGGAGATCATTATTCTTATTGCACAACAGAACCACACGGAAGAGACGTCAGAATCTTAGATATACAGTTTTAACTTTTTCTTTAATTTCAACTTTTCGTAGAGGATCTAACGATCTAAGGATCTGGAACAGAGTCGTTCGAGATTGAGAAGTAGGAGAACTCCGATTACTCTCTGGGATTCCGTATATTTTGGACGTAGTTTTTGTTTTCGACACTCGAATAGAAGGATATACATTTTGACGTAGTATCGTCACTTTATTATTGACAACTCGCGACGGCTTTCTAAAAGTAGTTTACGCAGATTTTTGATGCTATTCAATCTGGATTTGAAGGCTGAGATCAAAATCAAAACTAATGGGAACCGTTCCGTTCGAACTCGAGATAAACAGGCCTCATGTCATGACATTGACTCTACTCTCTCAGATTAACTTGACCGAGGTCACTCACTCCTTATCACAAGGATGGAACAGCGACAGTGTGCTCGTTTGACATTCTCTCAGGTAAACGGAAAAACCTTTTTCTTTATCGGAAGTTGTTAGCATGTATTAGATGAGAAATTTTGTACTGGAGAAAGTTAATGTTGAGGACAACATTTAGGGAAAATTTGAGAGATTTTGAACAACGTGACTTTTTAAGATACTTAATCTCAGAGGTACAACTTTGAGATGTCTAGAAACAGTTGTATTCAATGGGAATAAGGACTAATCTATTATGTTGCAATCCCTTACAGATAATCGAAAGCTCACATCCTCTAAATAGGTAACGTCAAGATTGCTTGACAATCTGAACAACGCATTCGAGATTCGGAACACTAATACTTACAAAAGTTCTTCCAAGACGGATTCGCCAGATAGATTCAGTTGGGACCATTGGACTTTCGTCTGTCGAGTACTCCATATTCCTCTACCGTTTTTTATAGTTTAGCTACTCATAGTGTCAGCATTGTTCGGATTAAAAATGGCTTTAGGAAGTCTTCATGAGATGATTAGAAATCTTTCTACTTATATTAAGGTAAGCTGATCAATGGATTTATTTGGAAGTGGAATGAAATATCTTGTAGTTGTTGCCTGTTTTGTATTTGATTTTAATTCGGAATTTGTTTTTAACAGAGCCTGGAAGTCTTATGTGAAAGTGGAGTAGTATTGGCTAAGAACTTTGAGCGACTGTTGTCTCCAGGACCGGGTTCATTAGGGCCTTGCTCATCGTCAGGAACCACAATCGACAGTGATATGCTCACCCAGTCCGTTGCAACTTGGGAGCTGGCTCATAAAGTAGCAACGGCTGATTCAAACGGACTCATTTCAGAATTGCTGCCCCTACTGCAGGAAACCGTCCAGAATGTGATGAAGGACCCAGCCTCCTTTAACTCCTCAAATACTTATGAAGTGCGTGGCACGATTCTGTGCTTAATGTCGTTAACCGTTTTGATTAAGTTTAGTTGTATCGAGAATTAAAAGCTTAATGATTCATTTGTGTCCAGGTCTTTCGTTCCTGCTTTTCTGCCTTTTTTCAAATACAGTGGCGTTTTTGTCAACTTTACATCTCATGTGCGTCGTCCCACGGTTCATTTCTTCGAAGCCCGGATACTCATCTTGCACGATCCCCCACCTTGGGCTCATTTAGTTCTTCTTCGATGTCCGGAGATCGACGGGAAAGTACTGAAAGTTGTATGAGTGGCTTTAGTTTACCCCGGAGTAGTTTTTCCGGAGTTTCTTCATATTCGTCTCGAAGTTCGTCACCGGGACCTGGAGGCCTACATCTTCATCCATTTAGTCGATCAAGGACTTCAAGGTATGTCGACATTCCTTTACCATTTTTGAATAAATTCATCTCGATGTGCTTTCAGTGTCTGAGCAGTTTTGCATTTTTTATATCTTTTCCTCTCTTTGTCAACGTGAAGTCTTTTTGAAAGCAGTCCTTCCGTGAAGTTCACTCCATCTCAACCCCCTAGTCCGTTAATGCCGTATGGGGAAGCTGGGGCCTACCAGCCTTATTTGTTCCGAAGATGGTCAGCTCATACTCACACCTTTGGCAATCCTGCCGGTGGCAGTGCTGGTGGTGGAAATATCAGTAGTGGGCATAGCGGAGGATCAAATATATCCAGCACGGGAGGCTACGGGTCTGGAAGTGGTAGCGGAGTTGGATTAGCTCCTTATCCATTCAGCCGGAGGTGGTCTGTGCCAGCTTCCGTTAGTCAGCAAGCTGGAAGCACTACAGGTATTAAATTCAAATACCTTTCCTGAAACCAATCTGGATTTTATATCGGTTTATAGAACTGGGAATGTTCGCGTTATCAATTTAGATTCCGGAAGGAGGACAGAGCCGGCAGAAGTTGATTACGGCCTTCTGGATGCAATTAATTTATTATCACAAAAGCCCCCAACACCTACGAACCTCCGAGATATCCCTTTGGAAGAAAGGGGTGAGTATTTCCACGAAGAGGAAGAAGAGCCCCAAACAACGTCCCTGTGGCCCCCCTCGGAAACAATGCCAGGTATTGTTTTAAATAGATGGAATTGAGATAAGCATAATATGTAATGACGATTTTTTCTATAAGACTTGTGCAAGCAATCAAGCATCGTAATAATTTAATTTTTTGTTCTTAGGTGTTGTATTAACAACCTGCGGCTCTGATTCTGATGCTATGCTTTCTTTGGAAGCCTTGCAACAATCTAGTCATCAGTCTCTTCGTGTCCCGTATGGGCAACCACCGCAGCAAGCCCAACAAGTTGATCCAAACATCCTGGGTCATTCAATGACCAGCTCAATGTCCCACATTCAGTCGACACCACATTCACAGCACTCGCCACCAAGGGAGTATAGTTTATTTGGAGATCCTCAGGATCATTCCCATGGTTCGCAATAATTAACTACGTCAACAAAACCGGGTTGCCATCATCAATTGACCCACCGCATGTACCGCCCGCAATCCCTACATTAATACAGATACTCGTCAATTGTACATAAAACGAACTCGTATGATTGTATTACCATTATTACCGTTAGCTAGTTGGGATATTTATTGAACTCGTGTGTCATGTCGTGAGTTGTGATTTCTTCTTTAAAAATCTTAGTATTTTACCCGTCAGTAATTAAGCCAGTTTGTACATTCTGTTCTGAACTCTGAACCATTTAAATTCAATTTACTGTTGGTATCACGAACCGTTATAGGCATTACCAATTACTATGTTTAGTTATGTAGCATAGTCAGAATATTACCACATAAGTATTAGAAAATTGATATATATGAATATTACCGGTTACTCAGTGTGTAGGATAGATTCAACAACACAAAACGCTTACAGAAATTTAGAACATCACTTAAATACGCTTCTGACCTACACAACAAATGTAATGAAACGATATTGTGGTATATATACAGTGTACTTTTCGAATCGCTGAAATTTGTGAGATTTTTTTTAGGAATCTGTAAGCTTTATAGAACATTGAAAAACTAACTATATATACGAAGAAGTTATGATTAGGCGAGGAACTGGTTTCCTGAACAGTTGAAAGATAATCTTGAATCATTATCCTACATTTAGCGACCATCTCTAGTGACAATCTAGTTTTTGCCGTACTTCCATGTTCCATTGCATTAATGCTCCGTTGAAATTGAGATCGAAAACATCTTGGGATATTATCGGCTTAAAAGTGCACAAAACGGTTGAGCAGGCTTCAACAGTATAGTCTTATAAGTATATATTTATAAATAATGATAAATATCGTAACGATTGTAGTACAGTGTAAAATATTCCTCTTTTATGATTACCGATGTAGATGCAAGTCATCTATTCTTAATTATGACATTTTGAATACGTTTCGTAAGTGGAAATTGGTACGATATGATACGACCTCAAAGCAGTATTGACTGGATCAAAATGCTTAAGGTAATCGCTGGCTGTAGACAGCATTACGATTTTGCCATACCTAGGTGCATTTGTAATGTGATGACAATTTGGACAATTATGAATGTTGTTCAGATTCGGGCATTCAGTATTAAGATATGAAATTGAAATTTTATTGGATTTAACTTTTATGAATGCAATTATTTATGTTAACTTCAAATAGTCGGTATTGGTATTGCTTGTATACAATAGCATTGTTGTTTTGTGCAAAATCTCGTGTACAAATCCTGATTGTGATTAATCTGTGTATCTATAACTAGCCATTTCAAATTGCAATCTAAACCCGTGTCATCGAACAATCATACTTCAGTTCTACATATGATTCAATAAACAGATGAACACATACAATTGGTCTACAGTTATTTATTTTAATGAAAACATGGCTTAGAATAAAACTTTCATCACCTCTTCATATTTGTTTTAATATATTCTTCAAACTTAAGACATTTTGCAGATTGTGGGGAAAGAATTGACGACGCAATGTCGTAAGCTTGTCGAATGAATTTACCAGCAAGTTTGTTAGTCTTCTTTTTTCTAATGGCAACTTGAAACCCATCGTACAAGGTTCTCTCCTTGGCAATTAAGGATGACCGCATGATGGCATGATTATCCATCAACTTGTTCACTGCGATCAAAGCAAGGTCAATTTGTCCTTGCGAACAGAAACTAAAAATGGCAGAGTCTAGTTCCTTGCTTAGTTCGACGATCCTATTAATTTCTTCATCCCGACATATGCAATTGTCAGGACAAATTATTCCCCATTTAAATTGCAGGACGGACCTCGTAGACTCAGCGGTCCTGTTTTTACTGACATCATTGAATGGCTGGTAATTGATAGTGATCTCTTCACCTAGAATATAAATATAGATGATTACTTATATTAGAAACGGAAGGGTGAAAATTAGTGACCGAAAAGAATCACATATCCTTAATCAACCTTCTTTAATTTCTCGTTCCGAAAAGAGGACCATAGCTTTAAAGGTGTCATCATAATAGTGATCCGCATTTGCGTCGCAGCTATGATTGACACGAGCGATTCTTAGGAAAAGAGAATCCTCGCCCTCAGTATCGCAATCTAGACAATTAAGGAGAAATTTATCTTCGATTGTTCCGTCTAAAGGAGTTAAATCCTTGATGGCAGGATGATCCTTCGGCCGCACGGCATCGACAATTATACGAGACTTTGGTGGTATTACACGTTTTGCAATTAAGCCCATTCCCTTTCCAGGGACAGGTGAAATTTTCCAATCAATGTCTTCTTCTCCACAATCCAGCTTGCACCAGTTCTTGTGACCTTGTCCACCACCTTTCTTCAGAGACCAGTCCGCAACTTGACATTCTTTGGAGCAATAAACTCGTTTCCGGCAGCCACCACAGAGTTTGACATTATCTGATGGGACTTCAATGAGACAAAACGCACAATGTCGAATAAGCTCCTTGTCGTGAATATTCAGTTCTTCTAGTTGTTTTTCCATCCTGTTTTGTTTACCTCTGGTTGGTTCTTGTTACAATTAAGTCCGAATAGGGTTAATCAATCGAAATGTAGGGTAGGTACCAAGCCGGAGCTCTGTGACATAAAAGTATATGTTATATGAAATTTTTCAATGTAAATATTGTATCGAATAATGTTGAACAATTGAGTTCAGACAGTTCAGACTTCACAGTTGTTAATGTGAAAATTAAAAATTCAAAAAGTACAAAAAATACCTTGTATTGGTACTGAACCGTCCTTTGTCAAGTCACAAGTTTTGTCTTCAATTTACAACTTTATGTTGTTTTGTTGTGTTTCACAGCTCCAGTTTAGCCGCAGTCAGTTCTATCAATTTCTGCTGAAGAATTCGTTTTGACTTTTGATTGCGCGATTCTAAAAGATAAATGAACGTTCTAAAATTTAAAAAAAAAACTTAAAAACCGGAATATTTAACTGTGCAACATGGTTATTTACTGTTCTTAAAATACTTACCCTATTTCGTTTTTGGACCCATTTTGCATTTCACATTTCACATTTCCATTTCAAATTTCAGATTCAGCTCAGCATCAGCATACACGAGGATTTGTCGATTTGGTTGTTAGACTCCGAGAATCTGCTTCCCCCAAATGCCAATGCTGATTTAATTACTGGGCATGCATCGCATGCAATGAATGCAAGGATGTAGAATAAGGAGAAAATACTAAAATGCATGCTCATTTTTCAGCTCTATGCTCTACTAATCTTGAACAATTAATTTAGATTTCGATTCTTTTGCAGTTTTCCCGACATTTTTGGTCCATAATAAATCGCATTGAAAGTGTCGATCGATTGCCGTATTGCATTTTCCTTGCTTACACGCTAGAATTCGATAAAGCGTGCAAACAATTTACAAGTTGAAAGGTTTAAACGCCTTAATGCAATAAATTACGATCATGAATATAAACTATTTTTTATTAAAATACTATTGAATTCAATTGTATAAGTGGTGATAAATTATCCCCTTGGTCCGCACCGCATCAAGGGTACGTAATATATAATCGCGCATTAAAATCGCCAATCGCATATTTCATATTTAATTGGCTTCAATTCACACAACGTGGGTAAAGTCCAGGGAGTCTACACGACAAGTCTAAATTTTGTTTAGAAAGAGAACTTGCGTTGTGGTTAATGTTTTTTAGATCAGGTTGATAATTTACTTTGTTTATTGCCAATATTATGTACAAAAAGGCATTTTAATTATTCCAATAAATACATAAGTATCTAGTCAGAGTTTCAGACGCATTCTGGATAAACTACAAAGTATAAGTGTCTGAAATATCGTATTGCGAACACTTCTTTATTACAAATTACAATAATTATGCACGTCTTTTGCTTATTTGGGTTTCATTTAAACAGTTTAAGTAATAACAAAGAAAAGATAGTGTAAAAATAAAGAATGTTCATTTGCATGGCAAGAATTCCAAACTAAAATTAATACACCGTTTCAGTCTTCAATGGGAAGATCTTCCCGAATGCAGCCTCCAGGGAGCAGAAACTTGAACTTTTCAGAATTTTCGACAGCATATGACGGGATGCCGAATGTGGACAACCTTCTTGGAATATTACCCATAGTCGCGAACAATTTTCTATACGTATACGCTTCCGGAAACATATCGTAAATATCCGCACCCTTGCAGATCTTTTCTTGAATATTTTTCTTATCAAGAAGCTCGTCCTTTGTCACTCGATCCGAATGAGAGTATCCCGTCATTTTAAAAATGAAATCGGAGAGGTATCGGAAACAAAATGAACAATGCCAACCAGCGTCGGCAAGTTGATGATTCGACGACCGTTTATGATGGTGGTAGTAAAAGTGCCCAGGGACGTAAATGGTTACGTGAGGTTTCCAATTTGTTGTGTCCATGTAAAACTCATAGGAGTAGAGGTAATTTCTCATCTCCAAATGAATTTCGGGAGGATATCCTTCACAAGACCGAAGTAGTTGGATTGTCTCTTTATATGGCATTTCATCAACATCACCGACAATAATAAGGTCATTCTCATTCGCCCCCACGTTATCCACATGTCGCGTCATAATTCCCCTCATCCTGACTTCGTTATCAAAGTGTAACTTAGGATTTTCACTCAAAGTATTTTCTAATTTGATATGTACTAGTTTGCTTGCAGCCCAAGCAAATCTATCAATGTTCTCCTCAAGGAACAAGGGCTTCGATCGACCCGTAAATGTCCGATCGGCTTCCATAACAAGAAAAATGTCAACCACGTCCCAGAGTTCTTTTAAGCGAATTTCCAGCATATCGAGTTCATTGCTAAATATGAAAGCATCGATCACTTTGAGTTCTGAAAAATTCTGACGCTTCCATCCATGAAGGGTGCAGAGCTTTTCTATTGGCACTGTATTTGCATGGAAATGAGGGATAATGGTTTCCGGTTCGTTTCCTGGACTGTCCCAAATCGGCCGTGTCAAATAAATCAAGTCTCGAACTATTAAATGGGGCTTCCATACCCCTGTGATGGTTAGATAAACACATAGAAGCAACGAGGTAGCGACAATCGCTGATTTTGTTCTTATTCTGTTGAATTTCCGGATCATTTTCGTCCCAGGGCAGGGACCTGTTTATATATGAAAGTATAAGTTGGATTTTAGATATGGTTATATGCTCAAACATGCTAGAAATGGTTATCAATATTCACCTACGAAAGAGTTGAGGGAATTCAGTGTCAAAAAAACAACAAGTTATTATATCACGTAAACACCAAAAGGTATTTAGAATTGAATTTTGGATTTAGTTCATCGGCAATAAAATTAAAATATTTTCTTTTTAGAAATATTAAAACGTGTAATTTTTTTAAATTTTTTTTTTTACTGGATTGGAATTGGAGAAAGGATAGAATTATACAAACAGAGGAGATAAAAGATAAAAGCCATATACAGTATCAGAACGGTTATCAGTTATTTGGTTTGTTTATCGATAATACAGGCGGATATTTGAATAATGATAATATTGGTATTGGACGGTTAGTCATCACAGCGTATCTGGAAGTGAAGCATGGCTGCAAAATGCAAATCTACCATCCTAAATGAATGCATTACTGTGAATTGTACCTTAAATAAATGTAGCAAGAATCGGGATGAGGATTTAATACAAATTCAAATTGCTCATTCAAATCTCGATGGATAATTTGAATTCTTAAATCATCATCTGAAAACTTATGCATTTAGTTGTAATTGTATATCGGAGGTGGGATGGGGGCGGAGTCAATAGAGCCCTGGTCCCTTACTAAAATAAATATGACCATGACGGGGACAAAATTTAGTTTTATGTGGAAAAATAGGAGGGAGAGATGATATTGATAATTCAAATTTATCCAATCGATTTAAAAAAACTAGATCATGCTGTTTAACGTTTCGAACTCAAGTTCTTCTTCTGAAGCCATCAGAAGGACGCTTGTAGAATAAATCTCGACACTTTGGTTTGTCGATTTCGTTAACGACAAGGGGGAGGGCTGAAAAAGGAAAAATTATAGGGCACAATCGTTTCAACGGAGGTAAACGAACTTTTAATCGAAAATGCATGCCAAGAAATATAAGCTTAAACATTTAAACGAAGATGTTCGTTATTCCCATTTTATTTAATTGTTAGACTAGTAATGAAGTAATTTTTCCATTATAAAGCTGTAGAAGTAGGAATTATTAAAAAAAAAAAAAAAAAAACTGCAGACTTAACGGCAGTGAGCACCATTTTTCATATTCTTGTTGACTGTCAAGTAGGTAAGTATAGATATTTAACATTTAACACATACTATTTACAAACTCTAAAATACAGAATATGATAAATTGAATAGGCATGTCTAAAATATGAAATATTATAATCGATTTATATATAAGTATAAGTCAGTCCCACATTTTTTTGTTAATTTTTTGTGATCAATAATATTTACATCCAATGAAGTGATTCAATGGGAAGTAGGGACATCTTGATCCTTTAGATCATCCAGCTCCTGATCGCAATCCGACATCTCAGATCCATCGTCGGGAAGTGCTATCCTGAAATCCATCATCGTTAGGTTGTCAAATTGTTGGAACTCTTGTGGATTTTCGAACGATAAGGGTCGTGGAGGAGGAGTTCTGCGGGGAAGTGGAGATTGACGGAGGTCAGTCGGATATCCGTAGCTGCCGTTAAAACTGTCGGATGTATCTTCGTAATCAGAAAATCTGTCAGGGTTCCCAGCAACGTAATCATCCTCTTCGTCTGACCCATCAATATCGTATTCCAACCAATTTTCTTCAGCATTGGGTTCAGCATTGGCTATTCGACCCAAAAGGTCACCCTCGCCGTCTGCTTCCCCCAATAATGCTTCAACTTCCGCATCGTTCAAAAGGTCTAACGGATCCATTGTCTGAAACGGTCGGGCTTGATTCGACACTTGTCGCAGTTCAAATGCACAGTTGCACAGGTTTTGACACACCGGCCTTGAAACGTAGTTTTCACAATATTCTTGAACGGGATTACACTTTGTGGTTTCGAGAACGCAGGCTTTTGCTAAAGTCAACTGGGTTTCACGTTTTCTATTACACTTTTGAAGTTTAGGTAAAGCACAATTGTCACACTTTATACCACGATAAATCGGCAACTCTGTCTTTGATTCGAAGTTTTCTGTCAACAGAAATAGAGATTTGAGTACGTGTTTATCATAGAAGATGAAAATTGAAACTTTCATTACAACTTACCAATTTCCTCAGTTGTTTTCACAAGCTTCGGCTGGATTGAGTCGATTCTTAATTTTTCATCATTACTACCAGTTTTGGAAGCATGACAGGGGCACGCTTTTCTTAAAATTCCATCTTTCAATTCTGACTTTGTAAATTCCTTACAACTTCGACATCGGGTAATATCACGGCTCACTTGCGGCTTGGTTTGCGTTTCAACTAGGGTTCCTATTAAAATCGATTGATATTATTGAACTTTCAAATTTCTTTACTCTCAATTCCCTTAAAAGATTCGAAATGTACTCACCACTAAAATGGACATGCTTTGTAGGCGGTGTTTTCTCTGTATCGTTGAAACTGTCGAAACTGCTTTCATAATATCTCAGCCGGGCTTGTTGAAGGACCGGAGGACTTCGATGAGAATCCAGCACTCTTTGATTTTGCTGGATCTTATCGGTTTCCATATCCGATCTCAACTCCATCGAGATCTTAGCAGTTTGTTCTTGTTTCATCTGCAGAAATTGTAATCACAAAAAATTCATAACACTTTCTAATAGGAAATAGGGGATTCTTGGAATGAACTGAGTTGCCTTTAAGAGCAAAAAAATCATGATCTTTTTTAATCATGATTATAAAAATACCCGACAAAATCATTGAAACACTGTGTACAGAGACTACA
The DNA here is from genome assembly GCA_906901685.1 of Desoria tigrina. NCBI lineage: Eukaryota > Metazoa > Arthropoda > Collembola > Entomobryomorpha > Isotomidae > Desoria > Desoria tigrina. The sequence goes on from CAJQTU010000007.1 coordinate 6,222,200, forward strand.
AATTAAAAAAGTAAATTACAATTTAGATTCCATGATCTCTTGAAACCTGGATTTTCTATAAGTTCCACACCTGAATACATAAACTATGCAGTTAATAAAGAAAGTTTGTACAACTTTCTCACCTCGAATACTGAAAAGGACGCCAACGGTAGAGATTCAATGTTCAAGAAGTCAGCCTTCATGATTTGACCAAGTGTTGAATGAATGGTCATGGAGAAAGTGAGGAGAGACGGAAGATTCCATCTCCATCCCATCTTCCAATGAATCACGGTCATTTGTGTTTGTAGTTACTAAATTACTTGTTCAGTCGGAAGGGAGCTAAATTTGCTCCGCTTACTTTTACTGCAGTAACAATGGTACTATCTGCAAATGAGAGCATCCCCCACCTACGCTTTACCAAAGTGCAAATGGACGTGTTTTTACAGATCTGAAATTAGAAGGGGAGAAATTAAGAGTTTGTAAAACCTGACCTCAGCTCTGTATATGTAAAAACAGAGACTCAGCTTTTTTTATTTTTATTTCTCAAAAACAATTATAATCCGATTTTTGTAGTGTAAACTCTAACCTGAATCCATTGTTCTGCTTCTGCTGGTACAGATTGATGTATTAATTTTGAATTTTAGTTTCCCAATCCCAACACCCAATGGTTTTTTAAATAAGTCTCGAATCAGTTAATTATTTTGTAAATTCAGATAATGTTAAATATTTTGACTATGGCTTCTATTCGGCAACCAAACAAACTTTAACCGAACTAATTGTGAATTGCTAATACTGACTGAATTTGGTTCTAATTTATTATCACAGACTTAGATTAGAAGTTCTAATTTAGAACTTATAAAAATTTTAATTTAACCGAATAAAGGTGTTTAACAAAACAAAAATCTAAATAATTTTGATGAAAGCCAATGTTAAATGAGAAACGAAGAGCTGTGAAAGGGTTCGGTGCTAAATGAAGATAGACGAATTCGCATGAAAAGAACGGCACCTCAACCAAGTTTTGCAGACTCCATGTACATTGACGAAGGAAAATGGCAAGGATTCATTGACATTGGCGAAAACGTTTTCGCAGCAAAGAAAAACGTCAATAGCTATATGAAATTGTATGTGCAAAACCAGAAAATATGTATGGGGGATAGGCAGGGTTTGCCATTTTTGGCTTATTGGCAAACAGTGGTGATTCATAAAATGGGTTGAACACGGGGAACATTCTCTATATTCATAAGGTAGCTAAGGTTTTTGCATGCAAAAATTGTAGACATCTACAAAGTACAAGAGTTGTAAGGGGGCTTGGATATACAATATTATAAGGGGCTTGGATTAAACATTAAAATGTATTGTGGTAGTTTTTACAATTTACAAATAGTAAACTTATAGCTATGTGTATAGTTATGTGCTGTCCCAAATGGAGACTCACATTAAACGGATAGAGAAGTGGCACATAAAAAGCACTACATTTCATACGTAGTCACATCAAAATAATTGTTGCTTTATACTCCTTTTCATGCATAAGGATATGATATTTGCAAATGAGTTAGGGAAACTGGCGAGATTATAATTTACTGGTTTTCATGAATCATTCTCATCCTTCATGAATTTAATGAAGGCAGAAAAAAATATGACAGCGGGTATATTATGCATGCTTTACTCGACGTGATTTTCATTATGATGCTTCTCCAGATCTCGAGTTCCTGCCTTCTTTGACTCGGCGGATAAAACTCGTTTCGTCCTCTATAGCCAGTCCCATATTTGAAAGCAATGGCCCATTTATAATTATAATATTGAATATATACTGAGACCAAACGAGTTTTATCAGCCGAGCCAAAAAATACCAGGGACATGCAAATTTCCGACAAAAGTCAGATACTTCAAGCAGTTTTTAGTTTCGAATTATCGGTACTTGAAGGTGTTAAAAATTATTGGTACTTGAACGTTTAAATCTCAATAAAATATACTTTTGGTTGGCAAGAAAAAATCTAAGATCGTAGACATTTCGGTTTTCAGTACGTGTAAAGTCCCTACCTTCGCTGACTCGCCCGGTAAAACTAGTTAGTTTCGTTTTCGAGCTCTATCGCTAGCTCCATGTTAAAGAGGCGATTGACTAGTTGACTACTCATGCTGATATACACATAATTAGTGCTATCGGAAAAATTACACTGTCTGACATGCTTTTATTTATTACGGCGACGTATTTATATAGTACAGTGACAATGATAATGGACAACAAAAATGCCTTCGTCAATGGCATGCATAGTATGGCGCAAACCAGTTCATTGTGATTTAATGGTAGTGTTAGGCTAAAAATCATGTGTAGTGAAGCTAATTAATTAACTAGAAAACAATACAGTTAAGAAAAACTTTCAAAATCTCATCCCATGTGCGTGTCTATTTGATATAAAATTTTTCATTAATTCTACTTCAAACAAAGGCTGTAAAAGTCCAAACGCAAAAAAGGCACATAAAATATTGATTTGGTACTTGCACATACATACATTAGAGTTGATAAGCATTTTTAGACTCTTAAAATATTTAAATTTGTTTTACGAAATTTTAAACTACAAGTAATAAAAATTAATAGTTTAGTAATAGTAATTAATTCACATGAAGAACTACACGCCATTGAGTTTCAGTTTCAGGGTGGAAAAGTTTAAACATTTAGGATCATGGTATTTTTAGGACGACCACGAGCTACGGTACATGCATCAAATCATTAAAGCATCAATTAGATTATTTTTGCGTTGGTTTATTTGAGATTTGACAAATAATCACAAATGCAAATAGAATCTGATTGGGAATTGTTAGTGAAATAATCAATCAGTTACGTTTCAAGAATTCCAATGAATTCCGAAAACGCGATTAGTTGCTCCGAATGTGGAGAAATAATTGTAAGCGGAAGCTTGACGGTCACAAAAGTACGGAAAATTTATTGTCGGTAATTTATTTTTAAATCATCTAAAAAAAATCAATTGGGTATTCGGTATTTTTGATTTTTTTGTGTTTTGTATTTGCACTTCAACATTCAACCAACTTATTGCTGTGTACGGCATGCATGGTGATGTCCAATGAATGTCTGATATGTATTAATTTCAAATGTGCAATGTTGTCAATGTAGTACATAGTAGTATGAAATGAATGACAAATATCAAATGATTTATGGTTTGAAAAATATAATTATTTTTATTTTATTTTTTTAGAGATTGCTGGGTACATTTCATACAGTCTCGATTTCGAAAGCGTCTGTTCGAATTAGGGAAGCCTACAAAAGGCTCGGCCGGAGAAATATTTCGCCCAGCGGAACCCACCTTGATTGTCTATGACGGATCACCTTCTTCCGTGGCATTAATTAATTTAATACGAGATTCCATTATATCGGGAAAGTATCCAGACAATGATAGTCAAAATCCAAGGAATATCCCCTTTCCTTTTCGATTTGCGATTTTGGTAATCTTTGGTAAGATCAGTTGTAATCAAATACATGCCACACGTGCACGGATGACTGGCTGGACCCGATTTAACTAACAAGTTTTGTTTTGTTTTATTTTTTTAAATTAGAGAGCGACGCTGTGATGGGAAATGGAATGGTGGATAAACAAAAGAAGCATCTAAAAGAGCTTTATAAATGGATCAAAGAAACCGAATCCAAAATTGGCTCCGCATTTCCGCTCATTGCAACTTCAATTGAAATGGCTATCCCCAATTCTGTAACTTGGGATAGATCTTTCATGAAATGCCAGAGAATAGGTGACGAGAATTGGCGATTCGGAAAAAAGTTATTAAAGAACCCCCTTCCTGTTGAGGGTGAATATCCAGGACCCAATGTAATTGGAGTTTTATGCCGTTCAACAATTGATACTATCAGAATTCCGTTCGATCCTGAGAGCAATATTCGGACCTACCAGATCTTAGATTCCTTAAATAATTCAAAGACTGCACAGAAGGACTTCTTAAATGTTATGAAGTAAGTTAAGAGTAAACGTGAATTATAAATTCATTAAATATTTTCGATTTATTTACAATTGTGGTTTGTGGTTTAGTTTATCTCGTGTATTTTAATTTATGGCTCACTTTTTAACAGATCGAATCTCATCATATCGGCAGCTCAGCAACTGCAAGTTTATAAAGTATTACTTCCCGAAGATCAGACATCATTAGCTATCAAAATGTTTACTCTGATGTCTCTTGGACGAGGCGCTCAGTTGGCTGACCAAATGGTAACAAAATGACGTTTATATAGCAGAAAATAGGTACAACTTTTATGTCAAGTTAATGATAAATTATTGTTTGTTCACCGATTCTACACGCCACAATATTTTACCTGTAGTCTTTAATATGGCTGTTGGGTTGTCGACCTGTGGTAAAATAAAATTTTTGAAGTTTGGGCTCATACCTTTATAATAGTTTGAGTCAGAATACCAAAAATTACACCAATTTTTTTCGTTAGATTTCACATGAATACAATATTAAACAGAAATTATGGTTGACATATTTAGTTTAGTTCTGACTCGGGATTAAAAATAATGCGATTCTATTACGGCAAAGCGTTCTGTCTTAAGGATTTAGGTGTTCTAATTTATGAATTCGGTAGGTGTTGATCAGTAGTTTTTTTAAATACACTTTTTCTAAATTAGGGGCAAAAAGGCGAGATATTGAAATTTTAATGTAGTCATAAGATTTCTCAGTCGACAAAAATGTCAATTGATATATATCATTTAATTTTGTAAACTTGTATTTTTGGAAGACGGTCAAATTGGTCATGAATTAAAATCCATTTCGACTTAACCACCTGAACTATTAAATATTCTAATATTCTACCGAAATTGTCCAAATATTAATTACCTAAATCAATTTAGGTCTAAAGATGATATTTATTTTTAGTCCTTCCAATGTCAAGTTGATGGGGTCACCTTAGGAAGACCTTTAATGGACTTTTCAAGTGATGACTTACGTCAGTACGTAGAATGTATTCCTCCAGACTCAACGGATGGTCTTGTCAACAGAAGTACCTCTAAGGTATGAATATGAAACTCTTAAATTCATTCAAACTCACGGCATTGTTAATCTTTAATCTTTACTATAAAATTATCTACTTCTGCATTTTTTTTGTACGGATTCATTCACACCATAATATTTCCCCCCCAGTCTTTATGGCTGTTGGGTTATCAAGCTGTGATATACTAACATTTTTGAAGTTTGGGCTCATACTTTTATAATAATTTGAGTCAGAATACCAGGAATTACACCCATTTATTTTTAATTTTAGAAATGAAATTTTGAAATATTAAAGCTCTGATCTAATTATCTCTTATTCTTATTATCAAGGGACAGTTTGGTACAGTTGATACGAGATAAAATCTATATACCTAACTAAATAAACTATGGAAGGTCATGTACGATAGAAAAGGAGTAATATCTCCCAGTAGTCCCATTTAACTTAAACTACCTTTCTACTTTTTCTTCAACTCGGAGAACAACAATTTCAGTTATAGTTACCTATTGAAAGTTATTCGTACTCCACTAGGGACTGTTTAAATTGATCTGATCCCTATTCTCGAAAGTTCATAATCTTTAATGGGTATCTCCCAAAAAACCTAGTAGTTGATATCTCAGCTATATATATATATACATATTTATGGTTAACCGTTCAAAAGTTAAATTGTACTACAATTAGATTTAGTAGTCTTATGAAACAAAATAAAAAAACTCCCAACGTATATTAAAATACTAACGGATGACGGAGATTAACAAGTGATAATGATGTGTTTCGGCGAGATTTTTTTTATTCAATTGCTGTTAACTAACTTTTGCCATATTACTCTTTCAGAAACGAAAGATGAAAATCGACACGATAGACCGACAATGTGACGAATTTATTGTAGACTTGCAAAAGGGATATGCCTCTACCGTTTCGACTTTAACTAGAATTGGCGGAAAGTTAGAACCAAGTTCTGTTCCGGAAATGACTGCGGCAAAAAGCGAATCTGCTGAAAAATCCACTCGGTGTAGCTTCTGCAAGGCAAGTCGAATAGAAATATTTCGATATGTAATATGTAATGACTCTGCTACTTTAATAGCCATTTGATCTTGTAAAACCATGCCCTATTTGTGTACCATGCCATTCACTTCCAATTTCATTGTGTTCAGCAAGCTCGTTATTGAAACTATTTGGAAATTAGTATTTATTTACCGACGATGTTACAAACCAGTCGATTCGATTTTGATATTACAATAACTAACAAGTATTTAAATTTTCATTACTGTACACGCTTCAGCTTCAACTTCGTCTGAAGCTTCAACTACGAATGCCAAATAAGATGTAGGCGATTTAACGTTTTTTTGTTCTACGAATAGAGGCAAATGGAAGACTCGGATGAAGCAGATCTTTGTTATGGATGCTCTCGTATTTTGAAGGACATGGTAATTTACCACCTTTAAACTTTAAAGACTATTCAATATTTCTCACCCCGTTACCTGTAGGTACCTTATATATGATTCTGATTTTAATTTCAAGGATGAGCCTGCACAATTATGGGATTTAATAAATTTTACTCATCCAAACTGGCTGTATGTCGTTGAAAGCACAGAGCGGCAGAAACGCAATGGGGCCGAGAAAACTGAAATGAGGAAAAAGATGAAGGAAAGTGTCGGTGTTTCAAGTTACTATAAAAACGGGATGCTTGTAGGTCAAACAACTTATAAAGGGTTGAAAATAACAGATGAGTGGGGAGAGGTACCGCCATAATTATTTTTAGTCACTTTATAAGACATGAACGAAATTTTAGTTTTTACTTTTAGTCGGTTGTAATTCGAACGAAATATATTGGGATTGTTTATTGTCTTTTCAGTTCGAAAAGAGTCTTTTACATGAAAATGTCTTTTGATAAAGTATGGGATTTAATATCGACAAATTTTCTATTATAAATAAAACTAAATAAACATTACATCTATCTAGCCGATATTAATTATACCTATACATGATTTCTTTGCCATACAAGATACAAGTGAACGATGTTACACACATACAAGAGTAAGAAACAAAACACGTATAGATATTACATATACAACAATTTAACTACTTTAAACATAGGTTTCGGCACAAAATCCGTTTGATTGGATCTATCTCGACCAGCAAGTTATATATTGCTTATACGTATATCTAAAACGAAAACATAGTTCAATTACTAACTACTCTTCAAGAAATCTTAAATTTAAATAAAAACTAGGTATTTTATAGTTTTAGAATGTAATGAAACGAATACGCTGTAGGAAGATTCTAAAAACAAGGGATCCATCACATCACAATAAACTACACCTATTATTCTATACAACGCAACGAGACATCGGAAGTATTACTCAAAACAGTTTTACCATAAACATTTGGATTTGCATTAGCATTTCAAATATTAAATAAACCTAGCACTATATATCGACTATTCAGGTTCAAGGTCAAAATGATCTATATTTTGCTGAAACTGTTTGCGAGTTAGTTGTAATTGACACTTTCTTCTCACCAAGACGATCATTTTATCCTGCCTTGAAGAGAAGAGGGTATACTAAAAATACAGGTCTTACAATTTCAGCTACGAAAGGCTTCACTGTTCAAAGTAAGTGATTCAAGTGTCCAAATACTAAGTTTGGCATCATTATTACCTCTTGTTAACCGAATCGCAGTTGAATCTCGAATGCGATGCGATATGGATAGTGGAAACGTACCCCTAATGTAAAATAGTGTTGCATTGTTGTTTCTTGACTACATATTTTAAACTTCAAGAGAATCAGGCATTTAGGAATCAAACGAACGCTGTAAGCTAACAACTAACATTAATTTCTTTGGAGGCCAGATAGTTCTGACATGATTCTGAGAATACAATATCATTGATATGTCGCGCCGATAGCATTACCATTATCGTATAAAGACATTACAAATATATCTCAACAACCCTATTTAGTGTACATATTTAACTTAAGGTAAATAAAGAACTTTTACAAACTGTACTCTAGCTCTGGACTTACACAATATTTTCCAATATAACATTCGAATTTAAAAAACAAAGGGAAATACTTCCAAAAGATTCATTAACAGAACAGCACCACAGTCTTCCTATATTCACAAGCCAGTCGGGTTTAGGTTTCATCTTGTTCAGCCCATTCTTCTGAAGCCCATGCAGGTAGCTTGGTCTCGAATTGCCAATCTGGACCCTAGAATTAATTTTAAACTCGATAAATTAACATAAATAAGCAATTTCAACATCTTCAATTCATATTACTACCACACATATTTATATAAAAATGTGCTGAGAATACAGAAGTCATATTACCCCATAACGTATAGCGTGTAGATACATCACCAAGTCCTTGGGCTTTGGGTCCCGATATCGCACTTTACACTCGTAGCAATGTTGATCGAAGGTAATCATTCCCTTCTGGAATCCTTTAAGTGAATCATCATTGATACCGCTGTTATTATTATCATTATTACATATTGGTAGTAGGGACTGAGTTGTTGAATCCTGCGAAACCGTCTGTGAGCTTGAGGATGCAACATTAGAGCCCGAAGGTGTGGAAGGACTGGAATCCTCATCATCACCTGTTTGAGTTCCTACCGTTACCTTTCCTGGTGTAAACGCAGAAGAACGTTCTCCAATCGGCAGTTCTCCACTTTCTATTCCGACTAAGGCAGACTGAATATCATCAGCCGTTGGACCCTTATTATCTCCCACGACCGTAGCCCCCTTGAAACTCAAATCTTCAGAAATCATGGCCTCGTCAAGCAAAGGCTCGCCTGTCGAGATAGGACTGTTATCACCTTTCGTATCACTGGCACCACAATCTACCGTTCCGGATGAAGAAGATGGGCTAGCGGCGATGTGATTGTCTGCTGGTCCTGGGTGCGGTAGCCCGAAAATGTCTCCCCCACCTCCACCAGAATCTTCCCCTTCAATGCCTAACCAATTCTCTGCATTGTGGATTGATATTAGATCTTGTATGAGCTGATCATCACTTTTTCCGATATTTCCTGCTTTCCCCTTTTCCGGTCCAAAAACTGAATGGTTATAAAGCGGGTCATTCACAATTGGGTATCCTGAAAATTAAAAACAAAATGGACGATTCAATTTAACTTTCATTTATACGGATTCGACGGAGTACTTCTCGAGGACGTAGAAAATCTTGAAATCTAATTTGAACTGTATGAATATTCATGGCTGTTCAATGCACTAAATCATACTGGAGTTAAAACTTGGAAAGATCTCTAGAATCTTCCAATTAATACATTCTTACAAAAATGCCAACTCAACTGATACAAATAATATGAGATATTGAGTTGAATTCATATACATATCTGAAACTTAAAAGTTACTGCTTTTAATAATAATAAAATACTGCGAAAATTGATTACACGGTCTTTGAAAAGACAGACTCTGAAACTTCGACGTCAGCAACTTTTAAATCAAACGAAAGCAAATAATTCACTCAGCGAGGCGTAAACAGATGGCAAACGATGAAATATGAAGTACATCTTCTATAACTTCTTCCGTGTCAGAAGCTATTCATACAAGGAGCACCTAACTATTTCCACGAAAGCAGTTCCAATAAACTTCCGAACAATAACTTGACATTTCGGAAATTACACGAGAACATAAAAGGAAGTAAAACTCACCAAGCCACTGAAGATGAACACGTATTTGATGCATTCTGCCCGTACGGGGCTTGGCCAAAACAACACTAGTCTTTCCATTTGAGCTTAATTTCTTGAACGTGGTCTTACAATCCTTCCCATCCTTGGATACCTTGCAGACGCCGATTTTATAGCTGACAACTTCAATCGGTTCGTCGCATTCAATTTCCTCGCTGCGGGATAAAGTATTAGGATCATTAGATATAAAACAATTCTCATCACATGGAACTATCCACATCGTGATCATGAGGTTATACTAACGGGACAAAAATCAAAGCAATTTAAGTGAAAGGCTATAAATTCAATCAGATGCTACACAATTAACGGAAGAAGAATAAGGGCATCTTGAGTTTTCCCTTCCCAATTTTCAGACTCATCTGAGACATGAAATCGGATTCTACGAAATTCCAACTGGGGGATATATGTATTATTTATTACGCGTGGTAGCTCATACTATACACAACGTATTTATAACTGACGACCGGAACCATCGTTAAGTTTGCTTACTCAGGAAAGGTGCCTTCCACCCGGCACACGTATTCTTTGGAAACGAGTCGATTCCGTATTTGTTGCTCCATTTCACGGGCTTTCTTTGGACTCCTACCGAACAAGAGCAGTCCGGATGTGAGACGATCCAACCGATGAATAGTCCTCAGATTTTTTAGCTGATGTTCTTTTGCTAGGATGAATACGACAGTGTTGTGCCTGTATCGACCACATGGATGAACCTATAACCACAACATTAATATTACAATCATAATTTCATGCAATCATGTATAGCCGAGCAACCAACTCAAAACCACCAAACTCATACGAACTTTCACTCGGGAAACATACACTCATCATCCAGCCTCAAAAACCAAACTTTCACTCCAGTTCTCAGTTTGACTGAACATCTACAGACATTCTTGGTCTTCCTGTGTAACACTATAATATTTATTTTTCTGGAATGTAACGTTTCGCATTGTGAGTCGTGACAGGGACACGACTGCATAACCAGAATACCGGAAAACATCTCAAGCACTCTACTCTGTTTTCCAATTAGGAACCGTCAGGAAAGGAAGGCAGAATACTTACAAAAGCGCTTTGATTGACTAGGATATCAGATATCCTGAAATGTCGTCTTCTAAACCACTAACGTAAACAGTTCTCCCAAAATTATATTATCTACAAATGACAGGCAGTTGGGACAGTTGGGCCATTATTTGTTTTTATAAAGGATTTACAAGTGAGTTTTGTTCGAACTCCATTATTCGGTTCTATTTCAAATTTAAGGAATTTAATTTAGTTCAGCATATTGCAAAAGCAAGATACCCGAATATTTTATCCATTCCCTTCTTTTCTTCGCTTTGATGGACAGGCTTGTTTGCTGTTTGAAAATAAATACGTTTTCATTATTCATCTGTATTTCCAACAAACCTTCCTTCTCAAATTGTAAACAATTTAAATTTTCTCCATTCTATTTCCTGACCTCTCGACCTTCAACGAATTCATTGATCAATACTCCGCATTTGCACAAATTTTGACATCGATGCCAATTGTTCCACACAAAACTTGAAGACGTTCCAAGTCACAATTACCTCCAAAGTACGAATTACCCGAGTGATTATTAAAGCACAGCCACGCGATGACTAGAGTATAATTCATATCATCCTTACGATGACATCATTTTCACATGATAGACAAGACATAGAATTTTCAATTTTCCAAATATCGCATTCATTTCAGTAAGGTGTCATTCCAAATCTTTTATATCCATTTTTACAGTAATATTATTGAAGATTTTCAATTTGATTACTAGCAAATAGAATGTCATTCCAAAACTTCTTCCCAGACGGAAGACACGCTCTACTTTCTAGCAAATGACACTGTAGAAGTCACAAGTTCCTACCAAACAAATATTGATACATGCACTATTTTAAAACGCCAATGCATATATATTGCATCGCTTCTTTAGCCACAGATACATAGCGATAGTTGGTAGACTACCTGGCTGGGGGACGCTGCGAATAACAGGAATTGGAATGTAGTACTCGTTTATTTCCAACAATTCCAACCCCGCTGCATTGAGAGATTATAGGCATGGATTGTATCTTGTATCATATAAACGCAAACATATTACACGTGTACGAACTCAATCTACCAAAATCCCAGCACAACATTATTTATTATGATTAACGAGGAGAAAGTAAAATTCCTACCGGAATAGAACCCGGCTTGTCCAAGGCGATCATGTCGTCGTCGATGTGAATGATTTCGATAGGTTTGGCCAACACTGGAGTTTCGTGCCTACCACAGACAGAAAGGAATGAAGAAGAATGACAAGAAAACAGGAAACAAAAGGTTGATAGATATATTAAGTAATTCCACGAACGACGGCTCCAATTCCATTTCAAAATTACAAAAAAGCATCCTCTTTTTCGACCAATACTCAAACCATAAAGATCACGAGATCCATTACCACTAAAACATTGAACATGATATCATCTTCAACTTTATCGCCTGACCGCCCGACTTTCGTCATTACCGATCCCCGACAGGCTAAAAGTAATCTATCCGAATCGCGGATGGTCCATCAATAAAGTACAGATGACGGATTTTTCCTTATTACATCCCCCCTCGCCACTTTCAGAAGTTTCCACACCTTGCAACTCTTGATATTATTAGAGGAGGGCCAGTAGGAGAAACGAAATATTAAATGCCAACCCTATTATATTTACTGTATTAGTGCAAGGCGGAGAAAGCTGCTTTCTCCAAAGAAGCTCAATACCCGAACTGAAACAAAGATGGTTTCAAGGAACCTCCCTTCAAAACCAGAACTCAATCTTCAAACTCACATGTTCGCACATCCGTCCTAATTAGTAATGCTTTCACTTTACGAAAAAAAATAGAGAACGAAATCGATAGGCGCCCGTTTCACATTTCAACTCAAGATTCGTTCCCAGAAACCCGATCCTATAACTTCCGATACAGAACATAATTAATTATAAGCCTCAGGCCTCAAGATAAACTTACACAGGATCCTTTTATACTTCTGAAAGTTCTAGGACGTTATATGTAGTATGCCTCCCATAAGTTAAGTTATGGGACTTCATCATGCTCTCTTCCAAAACGTATTCCTGGTACTAGAACCCTTTAAAAACAACGATATACAGCTACCTACAAAACTCTTACAGGTCAAGGAAGGAAAAGGATCCTATTTTAAAAGGGTAAATCTCTTGAAAAACTTGAAATGCAATATCACATTGTGTAGAACTTGTGTGACTGGAGAAAAATAAAACGATCTCTTTGAATGTCCTACGGCCGGAGAAGAGAAGGAATGCCATTAAAGTGCAGAGATAAATATTCCGCTCCACTATTCTTTCGGCTAGGTAGTTAAGTCATCTACGCAACTTTCACCAAAAGTCCTTACAATGCTACAATATAGCTGGGCACAAAAGGGGAATAAAAAATGGGAATAGAAAAGGGTAACACGGGCAACAGGGTATAATAGATTTATCTCAACTTCCAATACCATGCCTTCCGAGTTTCGAATAAACCGTCGAGTGGCCGTTCCACCACCACTTCTCATTTGGAATATACTACCTTCACCGGCCTTACCGAAAAGACGGGAATTTCCACACGAAACTTACCACTTCAAGCCTCTTAGCATGCTTTCTGAGGGAAACTTTTGGAAAGTCTTCTAATAAATGATGGGGATCGTACGGAATAAAAGATATACCTAATAAATTGTCGAGGGAGCAAGAGACGTAATTCATACAAGAAGTATACAGCCTATAGTGCCTACCTGGGTGGTTTGATAGAAATTAATTTAGATAAAAACATCCCGGAATTGGAATCAGAAAAGTACCCTCAGCGGCTTCAACCTACGTCACTTTAAAAGCTTTCTGAATAATCAAATGTCTACTAAAACGTAAAGTTAATTTGTCTACCTCACCCAGCAAGCAAACTAATAACTTCACTCGAATGAATTATATTCCAGTCGACAAAAAGCCGAAAGGGCATGGGTTCTTATTCATTTCGAACATTGGCAAGGAGTTGGTACTAACAATAACCCCTTTCTCACGGCAGCGTCATTCTTCATGATTCGGATTGCCCAACCGTTAGATCAACACCCTGTGGAAATTAGCTCCAATTTAGTACTGTTCCTTTGTACTCAGGTTGGAACTCAAATACGATTATATTCCATTCTGATGTACTTGTAAATAGTGGGAACAAGAGGTAGAAAATCTACTTACAATCATGCAATAACAACTCAATACATTACACATTCTAAGACACAATGAGAAGCCTGACAAGGTCTGACTTTCAATTTCTACAGAGCATTATTATTTTAACAGCCATTGTACACTGGTGTTGCAGGATCTGGCTTCCCCGTCAAGACTACTCCAAGTTCCAGGTCCTGACCGGTCAAGTCAAAGTCAATTTCAAATTACAGACTTCTCCTCCCACAGTCCTGCCTGTTGCAGTATAGGACTTTGCAAAGGTATTAAATAAACATTTGCGAGGAATATTTACTTACAAGGGAACATTCCCAACTGTACCACCCCGATATTTTTCAAACCGGTCTCATTCGAAAGAGGAATTAAAATAATGAAACTTTAATATAGGAACTATGGGTGCATAAAATATATTTGACCTAGTAAAGTGGGTGGGAAGGTCAAGGACCGCGAGTTTCAAGTGAAAAACTAGCATAGGCGAGAAGGGGAGAAAGAGGAGAAAGTCGAGTTTTCCCATTTTCACCTCTTTTCCCTGGAAAGTCGGGATGGAGATAGGGAGTTAACATTGGAGGACCCTCCAAATTAGTATTGCGCTGATCCAGCCTTTTCGCAAAATCTAAACGGGGATTTACCATAGGAATCCCTCAAACAGCGTCAGGTCTCGAACTTTCCGACCTACTTTACTAGGTCAAATATATTTTATGCACCCATAGTTCCTATATTAAAGTTTCATCATTTTAGTTCCTCTGTCGAATGAGACCGGTTTAAAAAATATCGGGGTGGTACAGTTGGGAATGTTCCCTTGTTAGACAGATAGATACTAGGCGGATGGACTCTCGAGAAGCACCACTCTACAACGCTGCTGCAAGGAGGAGTGGATCCATTCCCAGGACGGCCGTCTCAGCCAAATGAATAAGTAAACAGCGTTATTAGGTCGTAACAGTCAATTGCCTTTTGATACTTCTTATTCTTAACAAGAGGTTTATCTTCCTATTGACTTTGACTTGACTCGATTCTCAATTTACGGAATTGAAAACTGAAAGCAAGAGGGGTAAAAGCTATAAAAGGAGAGGGGTAGGGGGTACATAACAACGTCAAGCAGTTATCTGTCACCAGCATACTCGAGAACATTGGACAGATCGTATCACCTCCCCTATCTTATAAATAAAGGGATGCATATAGATAGGATTTTGAGTGCCTTGTCTATCCAAGTATCAAGTGCCCAGCCACGGCGTCGTAAGTCAATTTCTGATGACGAGGCTGGGAATGAGAGCTTACAAATGTGCCAGTCACTCGAGCATTCGTGCGAGGTAATTATCACCCGGACAGTTAAAAACGAAGATATATCTTATTATGTAGATACGTGGAGTAGTAATACCACCAACGGCACTCACAACTCGTCATTGATATTCAAGTGTACACAGATCAAGTCTAGGAAAAAATTAACAATAGCCGACTTGACTGAATTCTTCTAACATCTCTCAAGATGTTGTCGGCACTTCGAGTTACGTTACATTCAATCACCACTCAAAATTACATCCTTCACTAGCTTTCATTTGTCAACTCACACACATTAACCATACGCACACAACATATACACCGACAAACCTCATGAATGAACTTTCCATGATGTTTGAAGAATACCACATACAAAATTATGAATCCTCCGTATCTTTCAAAGCCGATTCGAATAAAATTGTTGTTAGAAATGTAAATCATAGAAAATTAATGGGCACACGTCGAACCGTCAATATCTTTGAGTTTGGTTGGTTATTATTATTTACAACTAAAAGCTTTATTCATGATCGTAATAGGCATTGCCAGAGAGCCGTGTATCAAGTGAATAAGTTGACTTACAGGTATCGATGCGGGTTTATTGACCACAACGAGGTCCTCGTCCATGTGAACGACCTCAATCGGATCAGAGGTCACGGGTACTTCGTGCCTGTTTCGGAAATTGCAATATTAAGTCATGTCAATCTTCTGCTATAAAAGAACTCGTTGTTCTCTGTTCACATTTAAAAGAAGAAAAATGCATACGTAGGAGCGTAAAACGGAGAAATGAATTTCAGATAGTTATCTCCAAAGCTCCATCAATCCAACCATTCATCAAGAATGAACGTATGGAAGACAGGATTTCACATACATTTAGCTAATTAGTTACGCAAACAAATATAATAGAAAGAAAAGAAGAGGTGATTGAAACGAAAAGCGTATGGAAAACAACACACCCACTTCACTCCAAAAAGCAAAAACCATGCAACCGCAACAGAAGATATGTTCTTGGCACGTTTCTAAGATGTGTGCAACTGTACAATAGGTGTATAAATAATAGACACACACATAGCCTTTTTCACTGACGCTTGAACCCTTTCCATAAGATAATATATCTTAATCTGTCCCGCTATTTCATACATAAATCAGCCCAGTTGACATTTTAAAATCCCATCGGCTTTGCTAGACCAAAAATCCGATCCATTATCCCCTTCCCTTATCCGCTAAGCGAACTTTACGGCAGCCGTTCTCAAAAGGAAAGTGTACAGAGTATAAGGATGTCTTAATGGCTTCTAACAAGCTTCATTAACAACTCGCCATTGTACGGCTATGCATGCAATAAATCTGAGGCAGAGAAGGAGTGCATACTAAATCAAATGTTCAGGGTTCAAGCGGTCGCCGCCTGGAAGCTGTGAAATATCCATCAAGTGTGTAAGATTAATATTTAGCGAGCGAAGAAGAATAGACGAATAATAATAAAAATGATTACCTATGAACAATATTAGCTAGCAAGTCATTATGCTTGAGTCGATAGTCCGTGTCGACTTTGGTGTAGTTGACCGTCAGTGTACCGCTCTTTATGCACCGTTCCTGCATTTAATTCAAATCATAAAGCCATTCGGTTCCATAATCACCAACATTTCCCAGCAAAACCGACCGCATCGGCCTATTAAACTTTGGTTTGTGTTGGTGCTAGGATATGTAAATAGCACATCTCGACAGAGTTGATATAATGTCACTTTTCGGTATAAAGTACCACGTTAGTGCCCAAAGATCATTACAATGGTGATCGGAATATAATGTCCTTCTTTTTATCTCCATTATTCTCACAACTCAATCTCATCAACAATCCCTCATGTCAGTTTTATACGTCATGAGTTCTGCATTCTTTTTCCTCAAAATCCTTTTCAAACAGCGACAACCATCATTGTCAATAAATCAGGACACATAATAATATCGGAATCACATTACCATATACCATTCCGGAAATCTCCGGATTTTCGTAGCATGGTTGTAATAACCGTCTCCATATCATGGCTAACGCTAACGACCCCCGGTCGATATAATAATAAAACATTTCCGCTACTTCTATTTTTCAATCCAATTTCGATGTTATGTCGAAAAGATCATTATTGAAAGTATTGGAACGGCATCATAATAAAAAAAATATTATGTTACTTCCACTGTCAATTTAATAGTCCAATTATTAGCTGGATACAAATTTCTTGGGAGCAGGAAAGTTTACAACATTTTCGAATTTGAGAAGATTTTGAATGAGATTGAGTTGCAATTATTATAAAATACAACTTTGACTGGAGAGTGGAAGAAAACTACAAAATTCAAGCGTAATAACTAATGAGGGTTGTTTTCGTTTTGACAGAACAAATATTTTTCAAAAACATGACAGTAAACTTTAATAAAAACGAACGAAAACATTAATTGCATTACGGGATTTTCCCATGAAGAAATCAAATTGGGAATTGAATTAAGGACAGATTCTACACAACAGGGGAAGGTTGTCGTGTCTAATTATGGGACTGCAACTGCAGAAGCTCTGTACGAGTGGTACATTTACCAGTCTCCGAGGTTCTCGAGGACACAATGACTACAGTACAGTTTCCCGTTCGACGGAGACAGGCAATGTTTTATTATGATAAAAGGCTTGCCTCTCTTACGGTAAATTGAATTTCGAAACAATAAAAGAGGAATTATTATTATTTGAGTCTGAAAGGCAAACAGACTGTCTTACATATTCTTCGACGGGATGTGCTCGGAACTCTCGAGCAAAAACGTCGAGGATCTTCTCTCCAACCCATCGTCCTTTGGTAAAGGTGGTGAATGTGAAGTAGTACGGGTACACTTTCCTTAGACCTGAATAACCAAAATAGAACATCCAATTAATCAAGGCTTCGTCAACAATACAGCAACAACAAAACCCACAGGAACATTTCGAACATCTCCAGTCCTCGTACTCTGTACCTCATTACTACAAACTGCAGAACAGTTCCCTCGTTATCTTTCAAACACAGCCCTTCATTATGATTTTACATTATAACTTCATTCTAAATTAGTTTCATCATTCATCATTAGCCGGGTCTAAAATAAAAATGTGAGTATCTTTTGTATCTATACCCAACAAAACTTTTGCGGAAGGATCATGGTCGATGAAGTCCAAAGCTGGGGAAAAGAGAGGCACAACGCCATGGGCTCCCGCGAGGACCATTATGTATTACCATTCTTTGACAGTCCATGAGCATCAACTCCCTTGACACACATGACCTCGGAGAAAAACTTCTCGTAGATTTATGATCGGAATCGACCAACGTGTTAGGGCCATTTCTCGTCCCACCTTTCTTAATCTCTGACCTCATTCAGTGTGTTTTTTTTCTTTATCAAACAAAAAAGTCTTAACGAGAGCATTTTTCCTTGTTTCCGTTCACTTCGATCGCTAATAGAATTTCACTGTTTGAAATTCAAATTCCGGAACACCCAGACTCTGCATGCCTGCTTGTTTCACCGAGACTAGTTTAAGATTGTCATCTCCATGTCAGTTACAAATGGACATGTCATTTTTGATTTTTTGGCACGCCACAAATCCCCAGTTGTTCACTAGTCTCCTTTCCTGTCAACCGATAAGACGGAGCGTTGGGAGTCACATAATATATATAAAATCCCATTTTCTTCAGTATCGTCTCTTTCTTTGGCAATGTCAAGTGTGGTGTGAGCAACTACGATTGACAAGGAGGAGAAAGTCCGCAGCCCGTGAAATAAAATGAAGTCTATACACTTTACGTACTTATCCACCTCTGCCCTTTGTACATGACAAAAATTACAACCTACAGGGCCATTTCGGGTTGAGAGATTTCGAACGTTTCCTATAATTATAAAAGGAGGATTTTCAACTTTACTTTGGAATCAGAGCCAGCGAAGCGGAAGAGTCTGAAATTGACGATGGTATGTTTTGGCTAAATACATATTCGTCGAATCACCTTTAAATACCGCAACTCATACTCCGTAGTTTTTAGAGCAGTTGCTAAATTTTATGCACGTAAAAGAATCACATTTGGCTACAATAATTGAACCCAAGAATTTCGCAATGCATCGTTCCGAAGCGAAACAAAACGCATGCGGTGCCAACCATATTCCAATTTTTAATTTTAAGCCAAAGATGTCAAATTGAGATGTCAGTGTCAAAAAATTATTTTTAGGTGCTTTCACCGTTGCAATTCGAAGTAGTCATATAATACATACCTAGTGGCAACGCAGAGATATTTTAATAATGATTAAAGTAAGGTTCGGTATGACAATGGGATTAGCAATATGAATAGCTTAATATCATATTACTTGGGACTTAAACGAAGTGAGGTTTATTAATTTCTTGCTCACTTCCTGAAAATCAATTTGTCATCTAACAAAAGTCTCGCAGTAGCAAAACCAGAAGATATATTCCTCAACATTAATAACTAAATTTAGCCATGTAAAGAATTAGAAATAGCCACACGAGGAGGAGTAATTAATTAAATTAAATGACAAATACTTGAAAGACAACGGGAGACAATGAGTCAATCAATCCTCCGTCGTTCCATTCATTCTAAGCATCTCAATATATCTTCGAATCCCCAGCAACCCAAATCTACGTATCACTTATCCACAATGCAAACTTCGCCTGTTATAACCTATAATAATCCTATTGACAGCTGCCAGAACCATTCCCATCCAAGTTAAGCGACTTGTCAACCCTAATCCCCTACAAGAATGGAAAGGAACGCTGACTTTCGTCGTCCTTTATACTGCAACAAAGTCAAACAGAACAGAGAGACCAAGAAGGTGGCATTGTCATTGTTTTATGTCCTCCATTCCAGAGTCCTTATTCCATGAGTTTTCCTGTCGGACCGATTTCACATAATTAAAACACCCGATTGAGTCAGACACAGCTGGACACACAAACTACAGACTGCAAACTACGGGTAGATATAGAGAACGTCTAAAGACAACTGTCCAATAAATCAAGGTATCGTGTCCTCTGTCCTGGCTTCAGCGACAGACACAAATATCAAACTTCGGAACGACTATGTTGCAATTTACAGAGCCTTTATTATTCACGCTGGTGACTCTGTTCGTCTAAAATCCTTCAGCTTCATGGAATCTCGAAATTGGAAGACGTATGTACGGCAAATAAATGACAAATGTTCTACGAAGATATCCTCGATAATAAGTTGACAGACTCTCTCTCTCTCTCTCGTCTGACTTTAGAAACTTTCTATGTAAAGATCTTCCTTTCGCCAAGGGAATCTTTCATCCTTATCTGTGTCCCTATTTCCAGGGTACATATAACTTCGTACTTTCCAAACTATGTGTGCAACTCCTCAGCTCGTTACTTAATAATGACCTCCCATCTAACATGCAGTCCTCTCTGGAAACCATACAAGCCAACACACCTTAATCTGCAGGGACTATGACTTCAACTTTACAAAATACCGGAGAAGGAAGTCGGGAAAGGAGATATAAATCTAAAGGGAGCCGGATCTAGCTCCTGCAAGCCTGGCATTACATGATCTCCATGCTAATGACACTGGAGGAAATTTGCAGTTCCTTTCAAAGTTCTAAAAGGCATTAATGCTCATCAACGCGGGTTACAAGAATAGCTTCTCTAATCAGATTCCGCTTACTCAAAGACTATGTTCAGCAAAGATGTTGCACACAGTGGCCCAGAGGGTATCATCATCCACCCGGTTCTTCCGGACATCAATCCCTTTTCTCCCCGAGTTGATATCCTAGAACATATCCCTCCAAAAACCCGACTCAACAAACTTTCTGACGCCCTTGTTTGCTTTGGAAATTCGCCAGATACTGATTTCCCGAAAAAAGTCAAACAACCGATCAAAACCGACGATAAATTGCTAATTTGCTGAAGGATCCGTTTCAAAGGGAATAAACCAAGTTGACTTAACAGAAGCCTATTCTTCATTCTCCATCCTTCTCGGCCTCAAACTCAATCAGGAGGAACTGAACAAACAGAATCTCAAAAAAATTAATGGGCCGTAAACTATTTAAATTCCAAGACAAGGCAGACTTTCACCTCCGTCATTCATTAGAAAAAACGATAAAAGTCGGAACGGTCATATGGTGGACAGAATAAAACATCAGAGATATTATCATCCATCTCCATATTTCAGTGTGCAGTAAGCAAGATATAAAAAACGGAATCATAAGGCTCCGAGACCATTAGAAACGGAAAGGGACGCTAGATTCGGAACTGTTATAAAAATAAGACATAAAAACCCTTGTTAATTCTAAACGTTAGTTCCAGCAGCTCCTGTATTCATTAAACGGGAGCAATTAGAGCTTTCTGAGCTGGGTTTAACTACTAGTCATTAATTTTCCCAGCCTGTCTCAAAAATCCTCACATAAACCCATCCGCCGACCTGAAATAAAATCCAGGCTTCTCCAGCCTAGTTTCACTAGCCTAATTCCGATTCCCACCAATCCAAGGGATTTTTGACACCCATCGCATCTCTTACAATATTTATAATCCTCTCCCTGTTGTTGGACGGGGATCATGTAATGTTTCAATCCATTCGAGACTCGAATCCCATCGCGGAGAGAAATTGATAATTTCATCTGTAACAAAGGGAGAAGATCTATCATCCTACTAACAGTACTACTACAGAGTCAAGATATGAATTATTTTAGCATATCATAAAGATGGATTGCTCTCCGGGTTTTGGGGAAAAATCTATCTGATGAATCCAACAAACCGTGAGAGAGAAACTGATTCAGAGGAGAACCTCCTCCTTTTTGTTAACCATACGTGGAATAACTGTGAAACGGGGAGAGGAGACAGAAACAAAATGATAAATGCCCGGCTTTACTCCAGTCTCTCTTATTCTCCGATCCCTCCTGGTGGAAAAACGGACGATGAAAAATTGAGCCTGTTCAGTATTTCCACAAACCTGGACCTGGACGGGAATCTTCCCTGATCCCAAAAACCACCATGCTACTGCCATACATTGTATGCCTAAGCACTCCAGCTATATTTTTCAAGAGAACATGCATAGCAAGTAGAGAATCCATGCACTATAATATATGGAATATCATCAATTTTTGTCTGGAAATTTAATATAGCGGGCAAGGGAGAGTGCTTTCAGAACTTTCAGCCTCAGCCTCCTTTCAGAAACCGGGCATATTCATTTCATCTTGAAGAGATGTAGTTTCGAATGTCTTCATATCAGCTCAGGTTTCCTGTTCAGGACCAGACAGAACATTCATCAATGTTCTTGGAAAAATTGAGTCTCGCAGAGATGAGAGAGGAGCACTCACGGGATGACTAGCTCTTGTTCCATTCCACTCACTAAACCCCACTAATAACAAGATTGGCAATTGGCACGTTCCTAAATCCCCCCGTTATTATCATTATTATCAGTATTTTTTGGCAGCATGGCTAAAAATACGCAAACACGAAAGAGACAGGTATTTTAACTTTTGAAGCAGTATCTTTTAGATCCAGCATCAAGAATATGACCCCATTTATCTTCTATGAAAAGAGTAATACAAGACAAGTCTCTCATTCTCACTGACAGCTGTCACATTAAATGGGATTGGTGAATTCTTCAATAGGCCTTTTAAGAATTTAAACCCTAAGTAAACCAAGACTTTTATTTTCTGTGCCAATAATTCTTGCGAAAAGCAATAAACAAGTACCTAATTCAAATGAATTTTAATTTGATGATATTGTGATCTTCCAAGATTCAACTTCAACGATCTTGCACACCTCCTGCCAAGCCGAAATTAAGAACCTCGTTTTTCAGATATGTTTTTTTCTTGCTTTTTTACTTTTTTGAAGTCTTGATCCTTCGTGTTTTGCAGGGGTAAAATAGCTCAAGGATCAGAGACGAAGCGAACTGGTTTAAGGGTATGAAATAATAAGTATGCAATGTAGAGTGGAAGCCTACTGCCAAATTTCCTCACGCCATCCATGTCTGTCACTCTCCTTTCTTTCTCTTTAAAAATGAAGGAGCTCGAGCAGAGGGAAATTGTTGCTCTTTCGCTTTCTCCGCTGATTCCGAAACAGTTGGAGGTAGGAATAGGATTTTATATTTTTATACTTAATTATCATCTCCACTCCAGCTTGCTGCAAAATGTCAGGACTGAAGTCAAAAATGCCAAATGACAGACGGCATTCGTATCTCGTATGGCCGTCTTCTTTCCATGCATTACGGCCAATGGCCGTAATGCATGGAAAGAAGCGAGGACTGGCCATCCTCACACTCTACAAACTTATCAATTTCGATGCTTTTTTGGTAAGTGGGAGAAGACCGTTTGACGAGCTCAATCACCTCGGCCTACTTTTACTGCATATTTCCACTAATATCAAGTACTGCAAGAATGAACGTCTCCTATTTTAATTTCCCAGATAATAACCCATGTCATTAAATTTCAAATAAACGTAGACATCTTAACTGAAAAAGCATTTAGTTAGAAACACCCACATCAGTACTTCAAATTTTGAAGTTCAAAATTAAGAGCAGACATTCAAAACTTGTGTTTGTTGCCGAGTTGATTACGCACTCGAGTCTTAATTAGGTACTGAAAGTCTGAATCCATTAACCCCAATATAATTTACGAAGCTAAATTCATAAGATTGTCAAACATGCATGGAAAATACATTTTAAATGAGGAACCAAAATCTTGGAACCGCAGGGATGAATGCGTGTAATGTACAGACCTCGACTTTGTTCATCGCTACTATTCTAGAGACAAGAAACTAAATTATTATCCTCAAGTGCATATAAAATTTAACCATTATATTCCACTTTACTTTCATACTAGTTCCAATAAACCACCAGCCCTGGCAAACGTCCAGCTTATCAATACTGCAATATAAAAAACAGGCAGACCCACTTCATTGTTTTTTACTTCGAGTGAAGAAGGCCTAGTATAAACTCCTCTGTCTACAAGTCATCCGAGCCAACAAAACTGCATAGCTAATTTCTTCCTCATTTTATGACTGTATTTCTCTCCCTCTCTCCAATCATTCTCATCTGAACAGTGAATGTTTATGAAAGTCGTGAAGCACTTGCACCAGCCGTAAAAGCCCCATCAAACGAGTATTTATTAGTAATAAACTGAGAAATAAATTGAAATAACAGAGTAACGGGATTATGACCTGTTTTCTAAACCTTCACCGTGTCCCTTGCCACCATTCTATTATTTGACCGAGAATCCGCCTTGTATTAAGTTATCCCAAACCTTACGAGACATTAATTCCGGAGAAATATGAGCATCATTAGATGAGAAAGAGAAAGCCACTTTACTTTCAGGTTGGCCATTAAATAAATGAGATGACATTCTTCATTGTTTTTCTACTCCATCATACGAAGAGAGGAGACGAGAGAGACCTTTCTCCTCTGGCCCTTTCCACTTTCCAGACAGTCTTATTAGAGAAGTGCAGACTGCTGGATGGAATCCCTTTGCTCTCATCGTCTTTCTCTGAGTAAACACTTCCAAAGGTCATGATTCAATAAAAATGACAGACTTAGGACTTACGACTTAAGAGACGACATAACGATATAATTTCCCACGAAAACACCTGAATCCATTCTCGGACTAACTAAAAAAAAAACTTCACGGTCGTACTCATGAGAGAAAGTCTCTCTAGCTCATGTAGAGCAGAGTACCCGTAATGAAGAGTAGCTTTGGAACTTTGAATCCAAGTTGAAGTAAACGAGGTTGGAGGTCCTTTTACTTTACTCCTCTGGGTTGAAATGAAATGAGGAGCAGGCAAAAATTGGACAAATTAGATCCCCCAGAGACACCAATCATCATCAGCCACTAAACTCAAGATGACCCAAGAACCGTTCTCCAATAACAACGATTTCGTATTACAAATTGAGTGAAATCTGGCAAAAAATAGGAGGCACGGGGTATGGCCAACTGGAGGAAATATACTGATTGCTGTCGGGACTCGAGAGAAGAGTATTCCAATCATTTCGACTTGTATTATATAGATATATACGTATTATTGTCATAATTCAACCTTTCTTTCCAGCTCACTGCAATTTCCACCAAAGAGTCTCTCAAAGATTTATAACGTTAATTTGGAGATGATGAAGTTCCACATTAATGGAATCATCTATCGTACATAAACGTACCTAAACTTTCCCTCGAGGCTTTCCGGGTTAAAAAAGTTAGGCTAGAAATGAAATCAAGTAGATCCAGCCTTTCAAAATTTACTTTCTTCCTATTCTACCATGCCCGAATCTATGTTCTACAACCGGAGACCTGTTTCTGCTGAAAATTACAACGCGAATACTTTTATACTCTTTTATAATTATCAACACCATTAAAAATAATTAACCCAAATTTCTAAACATGGATAAGAGTTGAAACTCCCTGTTAAATCCTAAACAGCCATACAATAATTGTCCTGCATTTCAAAAATTGAAATCCAATCCTAATGTATATCCGGATATTCGCTACATATTCATAATTTATTAAATCAACTTCGAAAACACACACTGATTTACTGGAAGAATTACATCTCAAAGCATCGTTAGTTTCAACGTGTAGGAAAGTAAAGTATCTAATTCATTAATTAAATAGCCTATCGAATCTGATTATCGGATTAAAGTTAGGTAGCAAAATGTAAGAGATACACTTACTATTTTCCAGATAATAGGATGTCTCATTATAACGCTCATCAGTAAATCCAGGTCGTTTCGCCTTCAAAGCTTTCGTCTCCAATTTTGCCTGGAAAAACAAAAAGAAATTCGATCGGTTAATTTCATCGCTTTCATTTAACAAATAAAAATACATCGAATAGGAAGGTAAAAATCGGCATGATCATCCAAGTAATGCATAATGTTATAAAAAATGCTGAATATAGGCAAGCATACCAAGACATGGATAAACCTAGGATTGAGCCAAAGTGCCGAAGCAATTTATGTGACATTCAGCATAACCGAGGAGAAGCACTTCAAAAGTGTCAGAATGTCTTCGTAACTGAACTTCATAGGGGAATGGCATATGTCATTACCCGATATGTGGCAATAAAGAAGGCTAAATCGGTGTCAGTCAGACAAGGTTTCCTTACCACCTATCTCAAGAAATATGAGAAATTTTATTCAAAGCCAGGTTGTCCAAAGCAGGGATTTAGATCCTTGAGTTTATTCCTCACGTATTACAAGGCATATATATGCATAGTATATACTATCATTTCATATGCCCAACATAGTCCTATTTGCATTCTACAAACTTCATTAGCCATAAAATCCTTCCTTATGTTTCACTTTGGTTTGGGCTCCCGGTAAGAAGAATTCTCGGCTCAAGACTTGCAACTACATAATTTCCTTTTCTTATCCTTCCGAGAAGGTATTACTTATGGTAATCGGGGTAATTTAATGGAAAGAGAGAGCAAAAGGCTTCGGATTAAATGCAAACGATAGGATCACCAACAACGACCACTACAACAGCAGGAACCTCATTTAGTCAACATCAACGCACCTCTTGGAACGAAGCCATTGTCTTAGTACTTGCAAGAATCGTAGAGAAGATAAACTCCTCGTATTTAGTATATCAGGGGGAAAACGATCCTTCTAAGTTCTAAATACAAAATACCTACACGATATGCATGTATATAACCAACAGGAGCAGATTACCTCATCTGTCCTGGCCTGGTCCTCGATCCTCGTAGCGTAAGGAGACGAGGACGAGGACGGTTTGATAAATACCTACTGCGGACCTAAGCCCATTATTATGATTAGACACAGACGATTTATCTAGAAAAAGGATGTCCTTTCATCCAACTTCTCTGAAAATTAAGTGGGAGGAAAAGTATAACTTTCGACGAGATGATGATGATGTGATGGCATAAGGCAAACAACTTTGCTCGTCGTAACTCCTAACTCACGCTGATTTCAATAGACGGTATTATTCCACACAGGCCTCTCTCCTGTCATGGAATAGTAACCGGTCGTTCCGACTTCTAATACATCATTCAAATATGTACTTTGATACGGAAATGAGATGACTATTATCCAACACTACGACTTACAACTTAAAAGGAAGTTCATTGGAGCGAGGCTCATCCCAATGAAGGATACTTCAACAGATAGTAAATTAGCGTGAAGACTCTCATTTAACTCCTCTCTCGCTCCGCTATTACTTCATCCGTCTATGTCGAACGAGCTGAAGAGCTGATTCTTTTGAAACATTCAAGTATTTTAGAGAAGTTAAGCAGTTTGTAGCGAAAGATGAGTGAGAATTAAGTCATTACGGGGACCTTATTTGGAAGGAAGTAATAGAACGAAATAAAGTGGGACAGAAATCTGTAAGCTCCTTATACATTCTGAAGGCTCGGCAAAGTTCCTCCCCTGGAGCGGAATTCAGAGCAGGGGTTAAAAAGTTTAACCCTGTGTTGAGGCAAGGGTAAAAATCGGGTTACCCGACCCTCTGAATTCCGCTCCTGGAGAAGTCTATAAACCTTTCAAATCAAGGACAGTCCGTCATACTGTAGTCAGTCAGTACTGTAATTACCCCAAGCACTCAGGCCGTTAAATAAACAGAAAGTCCTCATAAAATATTTAGGATACGGAGTTACGAATATACACAATTATGTTATATACATACTTAAATTCGATCACAATAATGAAACTCAAAACATCCTGTAATATTCAGTTATTTTCCAGTTTAGCCAAATGGGGCTTTTGAACTTCATTCTTTCATCCCCTGCCAAATAAAGATATCGGTTTTCACATGTGAAGAAATCTTGCTAAGTATGGTTATCAAATCCTCCGAATTGTAACACAATTCTTAAACCGAGGTAGAATTCTATTCAACTAAAGTTATTTAGTAAAGGGTTGTGAAAATAGGAGATAAAGTTCGATTGACAATACTGACAAATACCAAACCAAGATGGTTTAGTCTTAAAACGTACGCCAGAACAACGTTAAATATGAAGAAGTAAGGAATAATTGATTTTGCATGATACCTATTCCATCATTATTTTTCAAACGGATTCGTTACATGCCTGTTTGGTGTTCGTTCATTTTAACCAGGGCCATTACTGATTACATTATATTGAAGCGCTATGAACATTTTGGTATCTATTCCTCGGATTTGTTTTATAAATATACACTATTAAGAATTTACACGCCTCATTGTCTCATAATGTCATGAATGGACAGTGGACACCACGCTGAAATAATATTTCTGCTAGAACCTTTGCGCTTTAGGCATTACTAGCAAAAACAATACGGCTTTTACATATTTTAATGTAAAAAAACATAAAAAAACACGTATGAAATTTTTTTAGCCATACATTCATCGCGCCATCATACCATTATAATACAATTAGTACATATTCTAGGGAAAAACTCTCGAAAGTTGATGGTGAGACATTTAATCCAAAGTTGTATCAAAACATTCCATCCATTTGTAGACTCGCCTATTGTTACAGGAATTCGAAGCCAAGGCACACAAAAGGAATAAGTTTTAAATGGCGAATCCCACCTCTCGACTCTCACTCTCAAAACCCTTGATTTCCTTTTCGATTCAGGTTCGTCGAAGGAAACGAAAGCCACATTGTAAAAGGCGGATTCGACAAAGGCAATACAATTTATATATGGAGCTGGTTGATGTTGGGATAAGAGATCCCGCAGATGCTTTCCGTAACACAATGACAGAGATATAATTCAATGACCAACATCCACATCTAAGTCCGACGAAATGGGCTGTAACATAAATTCGAGAAGAAATCAATCTAACGGAGTGATCCTATTCCACCTACTACATCTACTTGATACCATTACTCCCATCTATTCAAATACTGTTCCCCATGTTTTATCGTATTAAAAAAGTGATTCGAAACAGAAAAAACTACGTACTACCAAATGCAGAATGCAAACTAGGAAATTCGATCTTGTTCCTTTGCGGCTCTTCTAAGGCAAACCAGACGCATTAAATCAAGGATACATGACTACAAGCAGAAAGTTAGCAATGTGTTAAATTATAACGGCCTAAAATATCTTTTCATAACCATAAGCTTATGTTTCCAACCAGAACATTATATTATGGGAGGTAAGAGACAGGATCCAAATATTTCCAGATTCCAATCCACCCCATCCCGCAAGTTTCCAATATTCTGAAACCTAAGTAGACAAGCTACAAATCAAATTAATTGAAACCACTCTTCCAGCAGTAGGATAATAATATGCACATTTCCAGTCCTTTTGATACATGAAACCAGAAACCGGAGCCAAGTGCTTTCCGAATAAAAGGAAATAGGATTCTTACTTCTCACTCATTCTCAACAAAAAGAACGGTGTAACATCAAACATCACAATAATATAATCCTGACACGTCCACGTTTCACGACAACGTCCACATAGAACAAGACGAATACGAATAGCGAAAATATCAGGTAGAAGTTATTTATCGTAACTCATGCCTCAACGCCCCGTTCATGATCTCACCTTTCCATGTTCCTGAAATCAAAATCCCCCAATTTCCACATTGCATTTAGGATTTAGCATTTATTTCAACCGAACAAGAGAAAATTAGATTACATAGTGTGAATCAATATCTGTCCGATTCAAGGCTTCTGAGTTTTAAATCTCTGTTATAATTACTTTTCTGCATTTTTTTCTAATATTCATGATGACAGTATTGATAAAATATTTTCTCAAAAATATTGACAACCGCTTTATCAAAGAACGCTTCTCTTTCATTTCACTTTGGAAAATAAAATCAGGTTGTTACATTACAAGGTAAAAAGTAATATACATCTAGCAACTACCTCCTACCTTCCTCCCTATTTCATTTCCTCAGGGCTGTCTTCACAATTTCTTTATCTAATAGACACAAAGGAGACAACAATGGGAGCTTTGACTGAGCCACTACGTGAACGACACAAAAAACATAATAAAAATCCATTCCATGGAATCACAGTTACACTGTTTGTTAGAAAGGAAACTGAGCCTCAGATAGTATTGATATTGATTTAGTTCTACAACCGTTTTCATGTTATTCATGTTTATGATAATAAAAAATAAAGCATCACCCATGAATTCATCTGATTAGCATACCTAAGTTACTTTACTTTCAATTCCAACTCCCCTTTTATACATTTTGCTTTGAGAAAGTTTGGAGAAAAAAACATTCACGCCAACGGCTAAGTAATTACATATAAACTTACACTATAATATATACTCTGATAAATCCACCAACCAAGAAATCCATATCTTATTCCGTAAACAGTGTTAAGCTCATAATGGGAAATGCAATTTACTTTTTTGCTACTCGTCACGATATATCGGGTTAAAATTAAGCAAAACTTCACGCCCAAATAATGATGCATGTTGGTCCGTTTGTCATTTTTTGCGTCATTCACTGTTAGTTCACACCTCATAGTAATGACAGCCGGCAGCAACAGTCGTTTCTTTTATAAATCATCGTTACTGAAAGGTATATGGAATTTTGTAGAAACCAAAAGCTGGTGGATCCTGGTGCACTACCAACCACCAACCGATGCAGTGTGTGGACGTGGCTAAACGTCTCAAGAGTAAACTTTTCCTCAATTTATTTATGGCCTACATTTAGAGATAAAGCTACAAGCTGTCATAGTGCTTAGAAGATTTTATCAATTTTAAGCGCTCCGTATTACGGAGATATATGGCATCACGTCTGGATCTACACTGATCAAGTCCGTGGCTTTCTCCGGTACCTCAGTGTATGTATACAGACGTGGGCCTTGAAGCCGCAACTTCTCCATCAACGATGCAATAGACTACCGTCTTAATCAGTACACAGAAAGGGTACGAAATGTTTTATGAGATGGGATAAAATGTCCATTAAACTGGACTTGCTATTCTAAACTACAAACTACACGCCATGTCATCCACAGAAAAAAGTAACGAGTAGGCAACAACGTTAGAAGTCGTAATTTCGACAGTAGTGTTTCAGATTCATGGTAAACGTTTAATTTTAAAAAGACGAGAACACAAGATTTAAAATGGAATCAGATTTCAAAGTATGTAAACACATAAAAAACATCGGACATCAAAGCCGACGAAACAAAATTGAAATTTCAAGTACAATCTCTCGGAATTAAACAAAAAGGCAAGATTTAATTCATCACTTTGATGAAACGTTAAAGTTAATTGTCTTTCCTCTGATGCGCATATATATTTCGAAAACGGATCATTTTTCCGGACGGTTAACCTCCTTCCCCAATTCCCACGTCATCTCAAATAAAACAGTCAAAGTCAAAACCCGACAGGTAAAAAGACCTTCTGCTATGAACCCTTTGATTGCGAACAATAAATTTCTTCAGATCTTCAATCAAACCTGTTCCTACGTCCCGAAAAGTTACTTAATTAACATTACAGGAGAAAGGGTAAGACCATCAAATATTTAACGAGAAGAAAGAGAACTTTCGCCCGGAGAAAGCTGGCCTTCATTGCACACTAACTTACTAGCATAACCCGAATCTAGGAAACCAGTACCACTGCACCAGCAATCTACTCTTTCATTTCGTGCTTTCTACGTTTCTACCTCCAATTATCCACATCATCCAGTTTATACCAAACGTTAAATCGACCTATCACGTTAAGAATCAGGCGAGAGAAAACAAACTTTCACTTAGGGAGAAAGGAAAAAAAGCCAGTAATTTCAACGGTTCAGTAATTGAACGGTGCTGAATTGTGGAGAAAGGCCCTTTACTTTACGACAACCACTACCACTCTAGAGTGAACGTCAGCATCAGCAATATATTTTAACTCCATCTGCAAGGCACGATACAGAGAGGCTGGGATGACTCTGACCGGTGATTCCTGGAGGTCAACCGTCAAATGTCGATTTTCATTACCTATTCCGGTCTTCTTGCCTAAATCCACTACAATTCCGTTGCAATCCCAAGGAGAGCTACATCTCAAGGCTCTACATTTCTATATCTACAAAGACAGAATAGAGAAGGACCACAGGGGGCTTTAGCCGATATTCCCTTCAAGATGGAGTAAATCGACTTTTAGGAAATAAATTTCTTTGGTAAACATTACGCAACCCTTGAGCAGAGACGGTGGAGTTTTGAGTAAAGTCAATTAAATCCCTCTCCCTAACTTTGGTACAGGCTTTGAAAATTTCGCAACTTGTATTTCCCTTTCTGGAATATTGAATGAGGGACTGTCGTCAACATTACCATTTTATAAAAAGAGGCTGTAGAATGATTAATCAATTCCAAGTGTCCTTGACACGGCAAAACTTCCGGACAAAGATTCAAACTTTTCCCATTGGTCAGGAAGGAACGGATTTGGAAGGTAGTCTTCTATAACTCATTCATCTAACTTACTTTCCGGATTGGACTTTTTTTTACCTTGGCAGAATAACACCTTTGAGTAGGAGTGACTAGGAAAGGTCATCACACGTTCACACGTACAAAATCGAAATCCAATCAGGCTTGAAGTAACAGAACCGTAACAGAGCCGTCTCTCCAAACACTCTAACCCGCAAAACCGGGATGAAAGGAAAATACAGCCCTAAATGTAGTGCTATATAAATAGGAGGTATATTTTGCATCCTCCCCGATGGGAAAGTTTCCGAACTCTTTCCGACCTTGTTAGTGGCACAAGAAATATCATAATGGAAAAACGGGAATAGAACTACCTGTACAAATACTCCCTATAAAGCTCAATAATTAAGGTAGCAGAGAACTGGCGGAAAAGAGCCTGGAGGTTTTTGTGATAGGTGACCAAAATACGGAAACTGCAAACAACGTCAGATCATTTATCACCGGAACCCTGTCAGCAAAAAAAGAAGACCGAAAGAGAAAATCATCATCAGTATCAAGTCAAGCAGGCTCGAACGGACTTCTCTTTGGCACCCAGTGGCTCCTTAATCGTCTCAAAATAATACTCTGCCAGCCACAGGTTTTTATCTCCAACCTCGAAGTTCCATTAGGACCTAAGGCGAACAGCCGTTTATCATAAAAGATGCATGCAAAAACCTCACGGAACTTTTACGATTCAAAGCTAGACTCTACTGGGTGGAAAAGACCTTCGGCAGCAGGAACTTTGGATACCGCAAAATATTTTTGCCCGTTTTTATTTCTTGTTTATTATTCTTGTTGCTCCACTGAAAATCTATAATCTATAAGGAATGAGCCTGCAGTATAAGAAAACGAAAATATAAGGTAGCCACTGCCAATTGGGGCATAACGGGAATTCGGGTACATTTTGGGTGCATATTTGGAAGGCTAGCCTTTTATTGATTTTAAGTAGAGAATTTTATTGATCACATTAAGTAGTATCCTACGTTTAGAAGCCTATTCTCCTGTAATTTGCTACAGCATGTAAATAATTCTGAAGGGATCAATTTTTAGAACCAGAGATGTATTCTGTAGTAAACGTTTCAACAGTAAGCCAAATTTTAAGCCCGCTTGATCGATACATCTTCCAGATCTTTGATAAAAAATGGGAAGGAAAAGACAAGGTTGAAATCAAACTTCCCAAAATAACAACCAGAACTGACAAACCTAATAAGTGGTTTTGAATAGAAGAGGGAGGGTAAAAGACTATCCGATCGGAATACACGAACTCACTTAACAGGTTTCCCCTATTATTACTTGATGCATAAAAAATGCTCCTTTCCCAGGTGAAGTACCAGTGGTAGTTTACTATCCCTCCTCTAACTCACCATTTTAGAGGATCGATAAAAAATGATAAATGCAATGAAAGGAAGTTCCACTCCTAATAATAATACTAATAAATATAAGTCATAAATCCCATAAAACCCAACGATCGAAGTGACTGGAAAACTCGGCGGTTTCCAATTGACAACCAAACCACACCTCCTCTCCTCTTTTAACCCTCACCATTTCGGCAGTATAGACAAAGTACAAGCTAAATTTTCAAGACAAACAACTCAAAACATTTCCCATTTCCAGTCCCCGAAAAAATGTAAAATAAAAACTGACGTAAACTTCAGCCTGCATAATTTTTCTCTATATTAGAAGGAGAAACAAAATAACTTTGTTTGTAGCTTGTAGTATTGGTGGAAGCAGGAAGACAGAGCGTAAAAGTTTTACAGCGTGATTTTGAGACTTTTGCAACCCACTCTAAAGACCCCTAAATAGTACATCTCCGGTTTTCTGACTTCTATGTTCTATCTTCTATTCTGTTCCGTTCCTCTCCGATATCTACTTCAAACAGTCACACTTCCCTCTTATTCACTCCATCCTCAAATGAAGTACTTCTTCCTGGCCTTCCTACATATACTAACACTAACACTAACTAACCGACCCAGGAAAGTAAGTAAGTAAGAAAGTACCCAAGCCTAAGATAAGCCTGCCTCGCTCTCGACTTCTAAGCATTTGGGAAGAGAAAGTCAGTAGGAACAGAAGGAGCAGATGGTAAAGCTCCATTTGTGACTCAAGAGAGAAAGGCGGAGTTGCACTCTGGGAAATGCTATATCTGACACACCGTTTTATCTCCACATAAACTTTTAATAAAAGAGCCAGAGCTAGAACAACTCGCACAAACAAAATCATCCCGTTCCGCCTTCCGCCCTTATAAATATATTCTCCTGAACCTGGCTTTCTATTTATACGTAATACGTAAACTGTCTCCTATCCTCCTCCAGAACACTGGAAACTGGGATAGAATAAGAACAGAGAGGGAACGGGAAGTAACGTATTAGGCACTAGAAGATAAGTGTGCGTAAACGACTTTTTAGCCTATGAAAACTTTATTCATTACTTTCCCCTGTTATTAAAATAAAATGCTAAACTAACTCAATTTTGGATATTGAATTCACTTTGTGGGACATTTATTTTTTATACGAGACGAATGGATCCCTTTTTCATATTTTATTCATTTTAGGTTAGCCTAAGTAGTCCTTGCCCATAGACAGTTTGGACAGTTTCAAGTCTCCACTTGATCCGATATTCTGATCGATAAAAACATATAGCAGATCGAATTTAATAACGTTATAGAGTAACTGGTTCAGGCTCCCTGTATCTCCAGTACGTAGAAATGAACATGTTTAAAGTTTCGGATCGGAACCAACTTCTAACTGAAGATCGAGAGGAGAAACTTTATCGGGCTTATTCCCACTACTAATACACGATACAGAGACGTGATGTAACCTTAACTAACCAACTAGGAAATTCCATCCTCCAAGGAGAAAAATGCACCTGCTTGTATTAACTTTCCTATCCCATAGTTGATGGAAAGTCAAAATAAATACTTTCCAGCAGAGGAGTTGTGTAGGGAAAAGTATAAGATCTCGTTAAAGTTCTCTTACTTCGTGTAACCAAGCTAGAGAAATGCTCGGAATTGGATGATCAAATGTATGCTCGTTCAACCATCTGAAATAGAATATCTACATCAGCCTTTGACACATGTTCGTAAACATGATATTCCATTAGGTGGGACCCGTTTAATACAAGAGCATAAGCAGTAAGATAGATGTGTCTTCCGCGTGTGTGTGTGTACAAACTTCCATCCACTAAATCAGCAAACAAACAAACATTTCCTAACTTTTACCTAAAACTTGTCTCCCTCGTCATCGTCATCTTGATCTGGACGAGTTCCTTAAGGACTAGGACTTTGAAACAGCTGCCCTTGCACATCTTTTGAGACAAACATCAGGGATCCCCTTTCAGAAGGATTCTTTACACAGGATCTGTCACATCGTGGTCTCCTTCCGTCCCTACCTACTCTCTACGGACTCAATTTCGCAAAGATGTGAATTAAATTAGAAGGAATTCTCTACAACCAACGAATCATCTATAGAACATCACTAACTTTTCATTTATATACTTAGACTGAATAAGAATAGGGATTCTATTTCAGCTCTTTACTTATTCTGCTCGAATTGCATGAAAGATGATTTACTTATTTGCTCAAACTTCCTTATCTTTAGACTACACTTGGCCCTTTACACTTTCTTTTCTTTTCAAGACTCGGAAGTCAATATCAATAGGCCTTTAGCAATACTATCCCTCCATTCTAGAGCTTACCGACTCCCAATCTTTTGAAACAGAAGGAGTTAATAGATTAATAGAAAGGAAGACGTTGAGGAAACTGTTAGCAAACAGACAATAAAGTCAAGTTAAGCTGAGATTCCCTTCTTGTATAGTAAAGAAAGAGTAAGTGATGAGCAAATAACTTTTTTGACAATTCTTCTGCTACTGTGAATCAGGATGACAAATGAAAAACATCGTTTCTAGCACAGCCAGTCTCTCCTCATATTAACGAGTCTCTATGAGCCCTTGTTGACTCTTCCCTCATTAGATCTAAAGACAAACTCAAACAGATCTATTATTCTCCTTCGATGACATCCATGCTTCCTTGATTTAAATATCCCGACTTCCCACATATACCAAATATTACTGTTACTAACGACAATGTCGACAATCGATCTCTACGTTCACATTCCAAGCTACTAATAAGTCGGCCAATAAAGGCTATCGTCATTGCATCCATACTTTCAATACGATTACTATTACCGACTAAACTACTTATTAGGATCTGACATCTAGCTCAAATGTCAGGGCTGAGACGGACTAGGAAAGGAATGCATGAATGGAGATGAATAATTAGTGATAGTATAGTGAAGTGCCAAATCATTAAACAATGGGAAACAGTACCTACCTACATTTGAAACCGATTCTTCTTCTTAAGCAGACTCTTCTCTCAAGCTCTAAACTATGAGCAGATAGGATCTAATGGGCCATGGAAGTGCAAAGAGAAAATTCAAATTAACTCCAAGAAGCCCATGCCGTTTTAGTTGAGGAAATCAGCGGAATAACATTCATCCCTTGGATACAAAAGTAGCAGGAGAGAATAAGGAGAGGTAGGAGCGTCTTATCTCAATGATGGAAAACAATGGGACTCACAATCAGAGCCAATAGCTCTCATTATTCTATTGATATCATCTCCACTCTCTGCACATATATAGCCACATTCAAAGTGTCATTAGCATTATCAACAGCTCCACGGCCATTCATGATCAACTAACTTCGTCGCATTTAAATTCACAGTCGTCTCTAGCAATTTACAATTTATATTCATCAAAATATCCATATAATGGGATGCCGTGCCAATGAGATTCAATCCCTTGCTTTCAATCAACACTTGTTATTACATTTACATGCATGGTTATGAAAGAGTTAGAGATGAATACAATGCACGAGGCATGATCAACCCGTCCATAAAAACTCCAATTTAATTCCATATATATTCATTCCCTCTCGGCCAGATCCTCATCTACATCTATTTCCATTAATACACAAAAGACATGCAATCTCACTAATAAATGTAACCACACAACAGTTCGCTCGGTTCGAATCTTTGCATTATACACCAGCGAAATAATTCCTCGGGTCCCTCGTGGAACAGAGTTTGTCATGCACGGAGGTAAATTATGTGCGATGTATTTACTATTTCTGCATTTATTAGGGATGATTCGTATGCAAGCCACAGCCATTCAATTGAATATTGAATTCATTGTTTTCCATACTCCGGAATAATAACCCCTAGCTAGGTTTCTCAAGTGTGAGACAAAAGGAACTCTCGGGGGAACGGAACCACAACGGACGTGTTCCATATATATTCGATGGATTGAATTGTTCAGTTTCTAATTCCGTTTCTCCCTCAGATTTGAGAGCCTCTGACTTGAGTGACACGCTCGTCTTGGCTGGGACAGGGTGAAGGATCTTGTAAATTCGTGAAAGGAAGGCTGTGAGAGATCCGAATCAAATTGAATCTTTTAGGCAGCCGAGGAGCAGAGAGATGGGAACAGTATAAGGATTTCAAAAACTCTTGAGCAATTTGCATTCAATTCAATCCATCTCTCAACTCATTCAGTGAAAAAAATATTTCACTTGACTCACCCACTCCACCAATAAGCAAATATTCAAATATCCATGCATTCCTTTCTGCCTTTTACACTTCAGGAACGAAGTACTTATGCCAAAAAGCCAATGTATTCAGATTGCAGACAGGCATCAGGAATTCTACGAGTTTGAGAGAAAAGCGAAGCCTCCTCCGAGTTAATTTCCACAGATTTTAAAACAAACTCCTGATTCAGAGGCAGAGAGGGAAACGGATGGGAAAAAAAATCATCACGTTTTCCTGATTTTCGTATCAGTGCCAATGGCAAAGGTTTCCACTTTGGGTAAATCTCGATTTCATTGATTTATGCATTAAAGAGCAATTTCTCAAGCCCCTTCACCAGACCAAGTTGGGCTTTTTTGTCCTATTCCAAATTGAGGTACTAGTTTTACGTAAAAGGTAGTGAAAGCAAAAAAATGCCCATTTCCCCATTTTTACGGGTGAAGTAGACATTGCATTGGTTCATAATGCACGGTACGAGAGGATGGTTGGATTTGTGTGGTCATTAATTACCCTCTCTGATGGTTCCCTAAAGGCTCATCACTCTGTCTAGCTAAACGGCAAAGCGTCTTCATCCTTCTATCTCACAAACAAACAACAAACCTCATTTAACAACAGTTAACCAGCTTAGGCTAATGCCATATCCTTCCCACCTGTAAGCAATAATATGGAACTCATTGAAGCCTTTCAGTTGCGGTTAGTTTAACTCACATAATAGGATAATGAAATTAAGCTGATGAAGAACCTCAGCAGAAAAGTCAATGAGGAATTTAATTTAGCATACTACCTATTGTTGAATTATATTTCCACAAATAATTTATGCTAGCTGAGGGCCAAAGGGAATATCTGTTTAACACATCTAGTCGAGACAACGATCATTAGGATCTAGCTGCAGGATGCAGGATCTATACGAAGTTTTTGGAAAAGTCACGCTGTCTATCATACAGAAAAATATGATATCTAGACACATCATTTTAGTATTTTCAGTGACAACAGCTTCATTTCCTTTATAAAAATCGTAAGAAATCAGTAAGAACTCAGCGAGATACAAACCAGAAGAAAATTAAACAAACAATAATATTCAGCACATGTCTGAGATTATGAAGTCTCTTCAACATATCGGATGGGCCAATCTCTTCATCATCACCACGTTAGTGTGGACCGGAACGATGATGACCAATAGTAAATGCATAAAACAAACAGGCAAACGAGTATATTATAAACAACTTGAGCGGCTTGTTAATGTAAATTAATCCCTCTTCTTTAAAACCAAAAAATATCAGCAGACAAATCGCAACGCTTTGTCTACTCTGCACCCTGCCTTAAATGAAACGATAGAATCTTAAGTGAGTTTTTAATGATGATTTCACATTCCAATGTCAATTCTGAAGCAGTATAATAGCAATGACATTTTTCCTGTTCAACAGAAAGACGAGAGCCGTCACTCTGAAAATAAGTTGGCAGAGCGATACTGATCTTTAATTATATTAGAGATTCTACTCGTATAACTTTTGACAGTCTGGAGCGATGGGAATATGATTTTAGTAACAGGAGACATTCGACCCCTTCACCGTACATTTTTATGAGGGCAGATAGACATTTACATTAAAGAACGATGATGATAACCTCTCATCCTAAGAAATGTGTGATACAGACACTTAAAATATTTTGCAAAAAAGGTTCCTCTCATCACCCGCCCGCATGGAATTAAAAATTACCAATGCCGAATTCTGGGTCAGACAATCATCAGTTCAATAATCTTGATATATAATATGACATAAACGAGAACACTAAAATAGGAAAATAAAAATCCCTCAACTAGACAAGATAGAGGCAAGGAACTTCAAAAGTAAACATTAAAAATCTACAGCTCCTCATTGAATATAAATATACCAATATAATGTTCAAATGAAACTCGTCTGGCTATCCAATTCATAATCTAGAGACAACGCCTTCAAAATTGCATTTTAAAAACTCCGTCAAACAACCGCCGACTTCAATTAAAATTTTAAATAAACTAAGCATATAAAAATGTTGGTTAGTGTCTGGATTGGATTATGAGGTACTATATCGTTACTTTCTGTCGATAAAGAGCTCGACGCCTCTTCAAATAACCATCCATCCCTTGAATCAATTAATCAAAAATCATTGCAGAATAAACAGCTAACTCGATTCTCTCACCCACTAAAAAGCTAAACTGGAATCTAACTCTTGGATTTCATCCTTTATATGCTTGACAGTCTCAGCTGGTGATGTGCATCTGTAATCTAATCTCCCTGATTGAATGAGTTCGGCGAGGTGGAAACTCAAAACTAACCGAATTCGAAGTCCTCTGATCCTGCCTGACTTCTCTAGCTCCACTCCCTTTCTCGTCAGAGTACTTTGAGCTTGAGCCTGATCGATGGGGTCATGAATATTATATAGAATTTAAACAAGGGTTCCTCATGCATAGGTCATGTCATGGAGATGTATGGATGGCGGCTTGGTGTCGTGGTTGCCCATCGGGTATCTGGTTAACAAGGAGGACAGAGAAAAAACGGAACGTTTCTCCATTTCGGCTTTTAGAAGAGTCATTTCGAAAATGGTAATCCAATGGTTTTATTGTATAAACTGGAAAACAGTAGAACTCATGGTTCTTCGGACAGAAATTTGTACTCTTGCCTCTGTTATAAAATTCAGAGGCTTCAACTCCAAGTTCTAAACTGCTTCCACTACTCCCAGGATATCTCCTTCGTATTTTGGTTGAAATTCTGTTGGGTTTGTTGGACGAAACATTATTCGCATGGCATTCGAAAGATCAAAGGTGTACTGAATAAATGATGGGCTTAAGAGACCCCAACATCTACAAGTCCAAAGAAGACGTAGCAAAGAGATCCTTGCAATAATAGCACATTAAAGCGTCTGAATAAGCGTTTCCATCCCAAGCTTTAGCCACTGTATCTTTTGCTTGCTTGCAAAGAGACAGAGCATCAGAGGCAGTCAGAGAGGCTCGGATCGAGTGTCGTCGTCCGTCTCTAGAAGGAAATGGGAGACATGGATACATTGCTAAATTTGGCTCCTAGCCTTCCTTACAATTTACAATCTCATACATCTTACCGGAAAGTTCTATACAGAGAAGAGACCGTTTCGAATGAGGACCGTAATAATAAATACAAGACACAACTGAGATGAGACTTTGCCTATAATGTTATGCCGTACCCCACGACGGCCGCAAGTAGAACAACATGTACGACCAAAGGACACGGGGTTCCTTCCACGTCTACGGTTCTACATTAATGCAATTTATTCCCGTGCCATTTACAATTTACAAGATCTATGAGCCCTCGCACCCTGTAACTTGGGAGTAATCAAAGTGAGAAACTATGCACATTCTAATATTTTATAATTGCCAACTATGTGTCCTCTGAAATTTACGTCCCAAATCTGGATTCCTGATATGCTTGGAAACATAATGTACGGGAATGCAAACAATGGCTGAAAATAAAATGCAGAAGCATAAACAATGCCACTATGTTACAGGGACATCTTACAATTAGACAGTTCTGGCTTCAGGACATAGTTACGAGTACGACTTTAGTTCCTTCTTATTATTGTTATCAGTGGCATTATTTCGAAACAACGTGTGAGACGGGACTCGAAATATGTGCGGAAGAGTCTGAAGGAATGCCATATTTTCCCTGTGGCTTGGAACTGAGATTTTACTTCTGCCACTATCAACCGCAAACCTCCAATCCCACCTCTTTGTTATACATAAGTACTCAAGTATCACACCGCTTCTAAAGATATTTTAATTACCTCCAGAGGCAAAGTGCACTTCCTCGGAATAAAACAAAGCCGATTTGATCAAACTCCAACAACAGGGCTTAGGCTTTACAATATAAACGGCCTCTCAGAACACAATGGTTGAACTTAACTAATTGGCTTTTAGGATTCTATTCCACCCCAAAAACTACTGGAAGGCCCGTCCCAAGTTGGCAACCCGCTCCGTTGGGTTGAACTTAATTGTCAGTTCGACTTTGTTGTACAAGAACAAAAATCCATATATCTTATCTCACAATTCTTACATGTACGAGGCAGTCTGACACTGAACTACATGAAACCTCAGTCAAAGGAAGATCATTATTTGTCTTGCTTCATTAGAATATTTTGAATACATCATTAATTCCAGTCACCCATAAGAACATTATTCGCTTCAAATAACTTTCCAAACCAAAAATCCTACAAACTCATTCTATTCAAGCCCCCAGCCGAACCTACTTATTGCATTCTATTGTGAATATATTATTCTCAGACACTATAAGTATCACATTACAACCGCAAATAATGTAACAGACTCACACGAAAAGAAGACTAATTGTATCCACACCACCACGAAGGAAAATAGAGCAGTAATAGAATTTCTAGATGTACAAATCCTAAAAAAACGAGTCGAGACTTAAGCACACAACGGTTTATAAGTAATTGCAACAAAGGCAGAGCCAAATAAACTCTCATTAGAGATATTTATTTATCATCTTCATATCATATTACAATGTGTTCCAACTTTCTCTTTAATTTAGGAAGCCCTTTAAATCGACTCCTTCTCCCTATCCTATTTGCAAACAATGACTGACAAGAGTTTAGTCTAGCTTTCATTCTGAATACTTCAATAAAACGAAACCAAAATACACATCCAATAACGCAGCAGTCGGTGGTATTCTTCACTCTTGAATCCAATTGATCATCTACTGTCTACTGTTTCATGGATGACAGTCAACAACAACCCTCACGGTTCATTCAAATTCTGATATAAGAGGAAGGAAGTTAATACAAAATTCATGAAAGCTACTTCCTCTTATATCCGTATTCCAATTTGAACTATATAGAGACGAGAAGAGATGAAGGAAAGAGATGAGTCTCCCGAGGACAGAAACCCTGGCACAATAAATAAGACCAAAAATAAAGACAAGAGAACCCAAGAAAGGTGATGATTCTCCATCCTTCTTTGTCAAAACAGAGGATATAAAAGACGACGAGATCGAGATTCATTGAGCTTTGAGCTATTTACAAAATACAAATATTATGTAAATGATACCATACCGTATAAACACTATACATTACACCATTCAACGTTAGTTATATCTTTGAGACTCGACGAACGGAACTAGCAAGATAATCTCTAAGTTACTTCGTCACCGGAACAATACGTATTATATGATGAAATTATTTTTTAATCCAAATTCAACGGAAATAATTTCCAAGCTCGTGCCTTCAAGCTGCTTTTAGCATTAATTGGAATCACCAATTCTAGACAGACTCCTTAACCTAGACGAAATGGGATAACTAAAGAACTAAACCCCCTTTTGAGGATTTCTTCACCAGAAACGAAAGTTCGTACTGGGAAAATCTTAATAATATCATGTCTATGGTCTCATATAGTTTCAGTTTTAGTTTTTACACGCGGTTGCAATGTTATTATTATGATCATTGCTCAACTTTCCATTCCCTCGCCCAAGGAATAATAACAACAGAAAAGGGAAGAAAAGTCTCATTTTCGCATGTCGGATTACACGAAGCAAGAAAGATGTGAAACTATTCTGACTGTATATATATATTTTTTTCGTTTCCACGAAAAACTTTCTGAAAATGCTTTAGCTCTGGAATACTAATTCTGGAATTTATTCCACTTTCCCTACGGTTTGCAGACTCATTAGCTTGATGAGTTCCAAGATAATCCCTCAAAATGATATGGGCCGAAAATTGTTTCTCCAATTTAGGAGACAAAAACAAAAAGTTTGGTCATAATATTTGCAAATTTGTTACAGTTAAAAGAACTATATGGCCGATCTAATTGTACCGTAAATAGCATCTGGAAAACTTCACAAAAAGTACTAAACGCTGTGGTTAAATACAGTCATCCCAAAAAACCAGCTTGTGTCGGATATGGGTAGTTTGGTTGGGTCGACGTCGAAGTAGCTCGTTGCAGTGTAGGACACAATGACATCAAATTCCTAATCATGAAGGATTGAGTACAATAAACCTTTTTAGACCAGCAGCATGATCATTCTCTCGAGTTCGTAGTTTGGATCCAACCAAATGGATTCCAGAGCCATCGTATTTATAACACTGATTCAATTTAAATCCCACACGACAAATCCTTTTCCAGTCTGGATGGACTCAGATTTTAGTAAACTGGCCAAATTGCAAATGCCTCAGCAGCCCTACGACTTGAGCCTCAGCAGTTTCGTTTCCATACACATCTATCCGACATGTCAAGCAGGGCATAAAGCCAGCAAGGCTCACTGAACGATGAACCTCCATGTTTTTGCATATGAAATTGATTAATACTCGCAGAGTAAACTGTCGGCTAAGCCATATTTGCCACATTATTCCCATCCTGAAATGTATGTCTTCATGACACATAATTTTATATTCATGAGTAAGAGTGACACTCACTCAGCCCTAAACTGTTCAGAAATCCTGCCGTTTTATAAAACAAAACAGCTAGACAGGCCGACGTTGTGGAACTAATTAATAATGGATTTGTGACCGTAATCACTTATGTCTGGCCTTTGAAAACG
This sequence comes from Desoria tigrina, assembly GCA_906901685.1. Taxonomy (NCBI): domain Eukaryota; kingdom Metazoa; phylum Arthropoda; class Collembola; order Entomobryomorpha; family Isotomidae; genus Desoria; species Desoria tigrina. The sequence continues at coordinate 6,266,814 of CAJQTU010000007.1, forward strand.
ATCACGAACATTATTTTACGACCAGAACAGTTTCAGTGTTTCGATGTTACTTTAGAGTTTTTGAATCCTAGAATATATTCAAAATATAGCGATAATCTTAATGTCCAAGCAACATGATCAATCCATATGCCTATATTATTTCAATTCGGGAATCCAACCAATCGATTAGATTGACAAGGAATGCAGAAAGAAAACTCTAAATGATCAGAAACTCTTCATTATTCATCCGCAAACAACTAACTACAAACAAAACCACTCTTTGTTCTAATCTTAGATGAATGCATATTTATAATATACATGTTTAGCTTAGCCTATTTCCGATTCTATTTTACTAAGGGGGATCTTAACGACAGTGTTATTTTTTAGTATCTACATAAGTGCTTCTGGTGTCAATACGTGTTCGACCTACAGAATCACGGCCCTGCTCGAAGTCGAAATACGAAAAAAAGACCAGTGAGAGCACAGTCAGTAGGAAAACCTTGATAGAAATCCGATTTGATTTACAAGTCACGTCAGCCCAAGTTACTACCTCATCTTGAGACGTCCACATATAACCCTGTATAGGTTACATATATTTTATATCTGCTCGGTTTTGATTGAAGATTCTGTTAGTAGAGCTAGAAAGTTGGCTTGGCTTCGGCGGTTCCAGGGTCGGTAAGCAAACAGCATAGTTTTAGAGAAAATAAAGAAAACCCAATCTTGGTAATGGAAACAAAGAACTAACGTTGATTTTCAGAGATGTCGAAAGAGATTGAGATGCATAAATAAATAAATAGTCCTGTCCCTTCTATCTTTCCATTTCCATTGAATCTGAGATCAAGCCGTAGAAGCAAATAAGGACAGAAATAAATACATACGTAAATAGGAAGAGTACAAACGTACCAGAACAACGGGAGGACCAAAGAGTCAAGGTTCTTGGGATTATTACAAAGCGCAAAGTGTGTAAACATTATGGAAAAGTTAAAATGGATGAGATTTTTAAATAAGGATTCTATAAGCAATTCCATATAAATGCGGATTTAAATAGGAACGGAGGTGCACGAAGGTGTACGGTGTACATTCTGTACATATTGGATTCTAATATGTGATACGAGATTTTGTGTAAGCAAAAGCAAGCAATACTGTATAACTTGACAATATGCAACAGAGGAGATTAAAGTCAACATTTTTGACTGTGTCACGATGAAATGACACTTGTCAAAAAATATGGTTTCCAGTTTCCACTTTCCCTTCATGTATACTTTATGCATAAATAGATGTGATCTAGGTCTCATTTTAACGCGAAACGTGTAGTTTTCATAAAGTTAATACCACTGGTGACTGGAGCAATTCAACCCTGAGAAACCCAGACTCCAACAAAACCATTATTGCTACAAATGCTACAATACACCTGAAGAGATCTGGCAGGTAATAATAAAACAACCAAACTGCGACATCCTCAACTCAACTCCAAACACATTATGCAGTAGAAACAGGGACAGTGAGTAAACTTATTCAGTACTTTGAATACCTAATTTTTAAAGTTTGAAACATATTCTAAATCCTTCAAACTACTGAGGTCAAAACTACATAGGAAATCCTTTTAACATCAGGCTTTCGGAATAACAAAAATTAATTTGCATTCATCAACTCTGTCACACCTGCTTTCAACGTATCACTCTGGAATTTCCAACGACCTTTGAAATGTAGCACGGCTGCAGAGAATCCAGCCAACTCGAAAGATACAAAAACTCTTGGGGATAACTTTCCCAAGTGCCAAAGGATAAACATGCAGCAGAGAATGATGGCTGTTTTAGTTCGAACTTGGAACACAAAAAGCAATAATTTACCTAAATTATTTGACATACAATACGACACCCATGCATTTAAATAATAATACAAGCGATAATGGTTTTTGAAAGTACAACACTGACCTTTTTAATTTCTCTGGCGATAACGCTCTCTGGGTCATCAGCGGATGACTTCCGTTTGACACTTGATCCCACAATAATGGATGGATCATCCACCTACATGCACAACAACAAAGAAATGACAATCAGACAGGTTCAACATACTAAATATATATAAATGCATAAAATAAGGATTTATAGTAACATTATACATATACAACAGTCACATTGTACGTAGATCAAGACGTTAAAGAACCATCGGAACAGAATTTCATTCAAAAACATTATATAAACGGTAGAGTACAGAGGTATTGAGTATACCATAAACCCTGGTAAACGTCCCCCGGAATAAACTAATTTGTGACTTCAAAAAATACATTCCCCGGGGACTTAGAGTGATTAACGGTATTCCGCAAACTAAGTAGCAGTTCGTATATCGAATCCTACCCGTTTTATATGCATCCGCCATTGACAAACAAAAGAGGATCAAAATTAAATCAGCCCGAGCATCCAATCCAACTAATCCAATAATTGGGAACAGAAAATAAATGAGATTCTGTAGTCTCCATTCCGAGGAGACAGGGGAAGAGGATCAATCTCAAATCTCATCTCATTTTCCGTTGATCCAAATACCATAACAATCATCAAATTATTTCTTGCCAATGATCCTGCTATAAGTTCATAGGTCTTCCTTCTCTCTATCATTATCATCCCTGTACATCTTCATTTGCAACAAATAACAAATACTACGCTTCTATCATATTATTATATCAGCTTGAAACCACTCTTTGACTGATTACCCTTCTAACGGAGTTAATATCGCAGACGATGCTAGGCTTTTGGTTTGGTGGACCTCTATATAAAATTAGAAATCTCATCCTTCGTAGACTTCCAAATCGTCAACATCTAGAGCTTCGCTTCTCTCGTCCCAATATATAACTGAATATCGTCCACAACAACTCTACATTTCATCATCATGCATCAAGGAGGATTATTAGGAAGAATCCAACAGAACTCGTTCATCAGAGATCAGAGGATCATAAAGCTCCAAAAGCTCATTTGAAACTAGTTCCTTGTTAAATTACTATTTTTAGCTCGTAGAAAACATTCCCTTCCCGTCTTCCCAGCCTTTCATCCTTCATCCCCCGTATCAAGCATACTCCAGCTAATAATACACATTTCACGACTATACACGTTACGTCTTCTTATTTATTATACTTGACAGTCCCTATTAGTTTTTTTCCTCTTGTAAAATATAATGTCGGGTTATGTATCGAAAGGAACAGAACTTGATGATATCGTTTCCTTCATAGTAAACCAAAATAAGTGCAGAGGCAATAACTCGGCAGTAGCCGAATGGTCTTTCCTCCTTCATAATAATGATAATAATAATATCTTACACCTCCATCCACCACGTCTTCACTACCTACGCCCTTAACTATCATCATCATACTTCAGCAAATTCACATGGTACAAATAAAATCTATTGTTCTTTCCTTAGCCTTGAACCCCTTGGGACAGAAACCTACTTCCATTATATCCAAAGACATCAAAACACTATAAATCTGCTGATCCATTTTTTAACACCACTATGGCCACGGTTCTAATCGAATACAAGTATACTAGTGCTTATCCCCGAAACCGCGTCGGACTTGGTTGGACGACGAACCAAAATAAGGAATGGAAGCTCACATTCTATGAAATATAAACACTAAAGTCCTAAGGTCCTAACCTCCTGGCACGTTCCTAAAAGCTTTCTACTTTCTCTAGGTTTTGTGAAAGATGAAACAAACAAGTCCGTAACATCACAACAAGAAACTGTTACATTCCTCAAGAAAGAGTATTTTTCTTCATCATTTGTAGAACAAGAACGTGGAATTGCAATTACAGAGCATTGCTCATGATGCAGATATTATAGCTTGTCACCTGTAAATAAAGCTAATAAAACGGTACATTTTGAGCGATACCACATGGACGCGAAAAACTTACAAAAACAGGAACAAACTTTCCCCATAATATAATCAGCGTTACTGGGACTACTGCCCACGTACGTTTTATAGGTGTACACGTAATATGTGTCGCAAGTCAGTATAAATGAGGACTCGACTCAAAATATCCAAGTATTTATGGGATCTTCCTTTGTAGTGTAGAATTTATGTAGCTCCTAGGTATACGATAATCATCGTGATTATGAAAGCAAAGAGTGAAGGAGCTAGATTTTAAGTCTTGGAAAATATAATTAATTACCCTACGGGCATGTTTTCCACTTTTCTATGATGCAGTTCGGATACACAATGTTACCTCTTACCTCTCGTTTAAAAAACACATACATCCCTTAGTTCTAAATATAGATTCCTCATCTTACAAAGTGCTTCTAAAGACTATAATATTCAATATCCTATAGCCTAACTTAAAAACCAGGATAGCGGTGCCATAAAGAAACTAAATGAATTTAATGAATGAGTCGCATTAGAATGAATACGGAATACAATGGGATAATGCAATCCCTATAAAACATGTTGCAGAGATTTATTCACACATAATGGATGAGGAGATGAGGACAGTATGAATCCATGAATATTTCAAATCTGCATACCGATCCCAAAAGTAGAAGATGAGCCGAATTCCATCGTTTCAATCAGACATAAAACTCAGAGCCTAGCTGTGAAAAAGCTTTCTTTAACATAGCCCTCCCCCTTTGAGCCCACCTCATTCTTTATGCGGACAGGTGATTTAAGAGAAAATTTCACTCTCATCTTCTAGCTTAGTATTTTTTCCAACGGTAAAAGGAGGTCAAACTCATGCTTCTCACCATACGTCATCGGAACGGAACATCGGACTTAAAATATAGATTCCGTATTCCTAGAGATTCCGGAGATCTCCATGTCCGGAGGGGATGTCAGATAAGAATCATAATGAGAGAGCCTGGACACGCCTTTCACTTTTCTAGCAATTCTCTTGAGGAACATAACCCTAAATATTACAAACCCATAACCTGTTCAACGTTGGAAATATCGAATTCAATTTGAACGACGGGAGAGAGTGAGAGAGACCTCCGCCGAATTTTAAGGTTACAACCCGAGGAGGTTGTTGAAATAGGCAGGGAAGCATTCCATTCCTTGCCAATTCCAATTCTTTCAAATCACAGACGACAAAATAGAAGATAATGGCCCATCCAAAGCCCGTGTCTTCCGGAGCAGCATTTTTATCATTCCAGTTCAGGCGGCAGAGAGCCCGTACAAGAAAAGAAATGACGTTAGAAAGTTCCAGTTCAAATACCGACCCTGTTATACTGCATAGAAAGGTACAGGAATCGCCTTCACTGGCTAAACCCCGTTTACCAGATTTACCACCCAATACCGCCGCTAACCACGGAATTAAAATACAAAAACTTTTTCCCCTTGCGTGTTCCACGCCACCACCATATAGCATGCGGAATGTGGCCATGAAACGGAGGAAATTCAGTTCATTTACAACATTGTCTTTCTTTCCGAACCGACTGCATTCAACCCATCATGTCAAATCCGACTCAACAAGTGCATCGTATGAATAAGACAAAAAACCAGTACATCACTTTTATGCACAAAGTCCCAATGAGGACAGGGAAATCGTATTCCTCACAACATTTGATCTGATTAACAGTAATCACCTTCAGGACAGAAGTAATCTTATGAAGTCATCGGTCAGGAATCTAATCATGATCCTCCTCTTGTTCACTTTACCATACGACGCGGACGACAAACTGCAATCTGCGGAGATGACTTAGCACGTACCGGAGGCAAAGTTCGTTACGTACAAGTTGCAGTAGTCAGCAGGCACTCGTCGAATTAATTGGACATGGATGATGAGCAAAAGACAGATTATAAAGCCTCTACATTCCTCAGTGCATGCAAATGTAGCCAGCCAGCTTGAAAAAGTCTTCTACTAACTGTGCAACTCTTCCAAACTCAGAGAAATAAATCAACACTCAAAACCCGTCGAGAGCTTACACCCAAAAACCCCAACTCGCTTTAACAGAACCATTACAAGTGCTGTAGAGCGTTTCAGGCTCTGGAGAAAATTTGATTACATTATAATAACAAGGATTAAGCCCTTATGTTCCATCCTATCTTACTTACACATAACGCTCATCGATGAGAGAATGAGCCATTCTGCGATAAAACTGACAAAATTCCACTTACACGTTTCACTCTCCCATGTAATCCCTTTCCCGGCCGTTTCCATCTCGGGAAAGCAAGCAAAACTGCAGAGGATGAGGCAAGGGCACTTGTAACTTGGAATTACTTTCCCTTTTCCCTTACTCTCTATCTACAATCTTTCACCGATCAGTTCATATTCCCCTGTACCTAAGTATACACTTCAAATCACAATCCATGGGCCGTATATACATTATAGCTCAAACTTCAAACTGAAATTTCTTCACACAAATGATACATTCCCAAAATTCCATTTCCCATACTGCACACATAAGCAAATCCACACCACTATCGTCAAGATCAACAATCATTCATCCGGAGTTTTGAGAGCATGAGCAAATTTTGGATTCCCCGCAGCAACTTTCATCTCATCTTTCACCTTTCACCCTAATCTCCAAAAAAGAGCAAAGGGACCACTTCCTCCGATACCTTTAGCAAACAGCCATGCTACATCCTCCAACACTGTCAAATACAATACAATCTAAGATACGTATAGCGGTGATAGCAGGGAGAGTACAGGTAGGCTGGATCTTGTAGAATCCCCATATGGATTTATTTTCGAGATGCTAGCTGAGCTAGCGGCAGCAAGGGGACTTTGACTACACGGGGTTTCCAAAGTATCTACTACAACTTCTTAGTCTATAGGAGATACATGACAAAGCTTTCTTTCTCATCTTTGTCCAATCTTCCGTTAAAACCTAAGAGCAAGTCCAGAATCTATACAACCTGAGCAGAAACGGTTCCAGCTGATTTCATTTCCCGTATCTTTCTTAAAACATCTATCCGAAGGAAATATACACCACGAGGGGTTATTTAAAATGGGAATGTCTGCTGCAGAATCTATATATGGAAAAGATTGCAACAGAAAAGAAAACCCATCGGATTTGTCTCCATTTTCTCAGACAGTCCTTGTCATTTATTCTAAGAGCGGTGAAAGGTTTAGAAAACGGCTCTGTAAACCACCTCTATCTTTGACGATCCTTTCCGTCTGCTCTATCTCTTGTCTTATTTCATACTCACTTCCAGCTTATGTCAGTCTATTGCAAAAATATTTTAAAAGCATCCCATTTTCCCAATTCTTCGGAATCACAACCCGTTTCAAGGATTTTACGTTTGGTGAAATCGGATCAACTGGGCGGAGGAGGCAGGGATGTCTAAAGCACACAATAAGCGGCCTCCAACTCCATTCCAGAACGAACAGATCTCTGAACGAGTAACAAAACCTTTCAATCCAAACAATAAATGCCTTTTAGTCTCCGTATAATATTTCCGATCCCCTGAATCTTCTATTATACCTGCCACTTTTACTTTGGCTGCAGACCCAGTTCTTTTTTTGTCCAGATGGGATCGAAATATAAAATATCTGGGTTAAAACAAACCGCTAATGGAACCCTTAAGTTGGAATTTATTCTCTGAGTGAAAGCTAAGCGCCTTTCTCTCTCTGTCTCCACTCTCAAAAGTTATAATCTTCCCATTCATGTGTCCCTCAAAGAGGCTGACATGACATGTAAAATCTTCGACTCTGCATAGCCGCTATCTGCTTACTTTCTACGTCTTCTCTTTTCAGAAGTATAGACTGGAAACCAACTCCCAAGTTTTGAGTCACAAGAGATTTATCAGAGAAGCAGAAGTAGTTACTTCCAATCCCTTTCGACTTCGACTAGAACAAACTTTGGAGACCCACGTGAGCAGGAAGAGGGGCTAAAATGTTTAACTCGTGGAGTTGTATAAGTAACTTATTACGTGAGTTGGGAAATCTGAATTTTACTTTCACTTACATTTCTCCCTTTTAAGTACAAAATCCAACCTTTCTCTCTCTTCAAATTTGTAGAAAAAAGTTAGTTGGGGTTGAAAGTGAAACTTTTATACATTCTAGTAATAATAATATTTCACTTTATTCTTGCAAACGGAAATTCTGTGACTATTTACCATTTGTACTAAACTTTCACTTTCTATGCACCCTTATTTTGGAGTTCAATAGTAATATCCCAAATGGATAACGAAATCTCATCTATTCTGAATAGAACTATGTATAATATGTATAATAGATTCCACAAGCGTATTTTTTCTCTGTATTGTATAGTTACATATATTTTTCTATCATCCGGATGGCACATTAAAAATAATCAGGATGGGACTAGAACGAAGTGAAGCTTATTGTTGTAGAAAAACATATTAAACTCCACGTTCCACTAATGGGATGCAAGAATTTATCTTACAGAAGTCGTCCTTCGTTAAAATGTAACCATGTAACCAGGTGCCCTGTACAAAAGCAATCATGTACTCCTTTGTACCAATACTAAAGTATCCATCCGGAGCAGGACCGAGATGCATAATACATTACATTAGATCCCGTACTTTCTCTTACCATGCAGAAACTGATGCTTACTTAGCACTAAAAGTTAGCGTAAGATATTACACATGGCGAGGCATGTTTAAAAAGTTAGGCTTCAATCCCGTCTAAAACCTAGGAGATAGTCTCTTCCTCTGGAATCTTTATGGTTTATATTATGCTTTGAATATTTTTTCCCTAAATCCTAATACCTAACAGACATGATAAAGTATCCCTACCTGGATAGACTGCAACCAAGTAACTGAAGTAACCCAAGCCTCGACTACCTGCCTTTTATAATCATAATCCATTTTCAATATCGGAACGAAATATTTTTTTAAACAAACAAAATTCCTTTTGACTTCTACTCTCTATTATTCTAACTGAAAGATATCAAAGCCCATAAGGCCTTTGTAAAAGCTCGGATCGAGCTGCCTAACCAAGTTAAAAATACCATTTTTACTTCATAATATTTTCTCCGATAAAGCATCCTCCTCTCATCCATATTTGGAATGTGAAACAAAAAACAAAGCAAGATGAAATTAAGGCTAGAGACAGAACAGACTGTTGGAAACGGAAACATCAAAAAGGTGGATGGAATGACAATAATATTCAAAGACAAGGAAGTCGCATTGTGTGTATTTTTTACATTCCAACGACCAATCTGAATTTAGAAAATGGGATTGTAAACATCAAATATCACATCCATCTAGAATCGAGGTCTCGATCCTGAGGATCTCTGCTTCGCTAAGGATAGCATGACATAGCACTTGCACACACGCACACATGACACAAAGCACGGATTCAATATCTAAGTAAATTCTACTTGCAAATCCTGAAATCCCAAAGCCAGGCCCAGATCCCTGAGCAATCTTCCTTTATTCATATGTCACTTTGTCATGTACACTACAACATCGGATACGGCTACCTGCTGCATAAACAAAATCTAAAAATCCATGCTATTGCATAGCGTGACAGATGCTTTTAAGCATATTTATGAAATTGCGACATTAATACAGCATCCACGACATTCAAAATAGGTCGGGTCCATGACTGCTTTCTATTATTAAACTAGCCTACGCTACCAAATACTAAATCCGCAATTTATTTGACTCTACCCCGCAATGAGCTATCCAGAAAAGCAAAGCATGCTTTATATTCAACCTAGACAGAAACAAAACAAGGCTCACTCACTGTGAGCCATTTTTTAAACTAAGCAAAGCACATGCAAGGATGGCCAATAATATTATTTACACTGCAGCGATAGCCCCTTATTAAATCGAAAATGATTTTTGAATATAATATGAGTAGGAGAAAGCGAGTATTAAAATATGGAACCCGAAATATTACTCTCCGCCTCTTACATATTACAACAACCCTCTGTTGTATGTCCAAACTTAGCCGAAAGCCGTGCCTTTCTCTCCTGAATATTTCACCACATATCCACCCGTTGAAGGAGAGACAGTAAATATAGGGATAAATACAAAAGGCAAAGTAATAGTAGGGCAGGAGACACTGTTTAAATACAGAGGAGTCATCAATTCCTACGTGTCATGCTTTTCTGAGCACAGGACAATTTCACGGAATTTCCTCAACATATTACATTCCTCTCGTCAAACCTGATGCCAGGGATTCTAATATTCAGGATGGGGCCTCCATTTAAATTCTAAGCGAAAGGCTCAGGCACACCACAGGAAATACATTGCGATCTATAATACTTGTAATACAGCCGTAGTAGCAGTAGCTGGAACTAACTTTCCCCGATAAATATATTGCAGGAGCAATAACATGTAAATCCCGAAAATAAGGGACTTTTCGCTCTCCCAAGCCTTGCACCTTGTCAAATATTGAATATCAACCCCTAAAACCAATTCCAAACAATGTATTATTGTCTTCCATCTTCTGCCAGGCATACAGGACAACATGTAAGAAGTTACCTGGTCTTTGCTCGTCAATCCTTTACTTTCTGATCGCGTGTAAGGGAAAAGACTTTATTCCCTATCAATATTTCATCAGCTTTCTCGTCGGAATCAACATTATATAGGAGCATGGAGGTGCCCAACCCACGCATTGTCGTTTATCCTTTGGTTTCCCTTTAACAGTCCAATAACATATCTCGGCTCAAATGTCTATCAACAAAAGACACTAAAAATCAAATTTCTTCTCCAATCAACTAAATTGTTTGTTCCTAATTTGTTATTCAAATTATAATAAAAACGGAAGAGGAATATCCAGCTGGGAACGGCTGGACAGAAAACCACTTTAGGCTAGGAATAAAAAATGTAAAATCAATGCTAAGAATCATGGGAAAAACCACATGGACCCATCCATTTTGCAGAAAAATAAACTTTCCGTTTAATAAACCTAGAAGGAATTAGTAGTCTCAGATCCGGGATAAACTTTTCCTGTTTATTTCTACACATAGTACACATACACATTGATTTCGATAGTGCTGGTAGAAATATATCATTCAGTACATAAATATTCCTTTCAAAACATGGAGATTAAACCTAAACTGTGCTCTCATTGCCCAATCCAACGGAAACAAACCACAGTAAAATATGATCATTTTAATACTACAACCAACCATCCGATCCGCTGCTAATGGTACGCTTTGCCCAAGTGAGAATTTACAAATCACTTCCGTAAATCCCTTTCACCATCCAAATTTCCAACTTTTTCAACAGAGGACAAGCGGCTTTCTCTTCTGACAATCTTGTAACTTGTAGGTCAGCAGGAAATTAAACGAATCTTCCTTGCGAAATGTACAGTGGCCCGTGCCGACTTGCATAATTTTTTTAAATCTCGTGAGATTCTGGATCCTTGAGGACCATTCCAATTTGAAACTTCCATTCCGGGGAAGTACTTCCTGAGGAAAAGGGAACTTCAAAGCCGGAGTGACTCTCTGGTTTCTAGACAGAGGAGACTGAGGGTGGTCTGACATCCTCTCAATGGAATATAATGACGAAGGAAAAAAAGAAAGCCAGTTTTCCCTTATTAACTTTCAGGCTCGACCGTTCATTTTTCTCCACTTGCTCACGTAGGAGGATGAAAAATAAAGTACATGCCCTTCGTCAAATGGAATGTTTTATAATGACAGGAACACTCCGGCTCTACAAGTATTATGAATACGGCCAGAGAGTTTCGAGTCCCCGTTCGAGGACCTGGACAAAGAAGGAGAATCAAAATGATAGACGTTTGTTTACCAAATAATATTCCAAGATATTTTTTCCATCCTACGAGACCATACATCCTCATCCTATCGCATCTTATCAAATCCCGAATATCGGATGCCGAATTAGACAGCGCATCAAGGACCGTCTTGAAAGTTTGAAAGCAAGGCTCTTTTAAGATGGATTTTAAGTTATACCCCCAAAAATATCCTGTTGGGGTTTCTTACAAGTAAAGAGGACTAGAGAAGAAAGGCTTATACTCTTTTGATCTAACGATAATGATCCACTGCTTTTTATAGTTAGGGACTTGATATAAAAGTGCTTTTTAAATCTGAGTAAATCCTATTTTTTCACGTATTCCTTCGAAAATATATATATACCAGTTCCCAGTGTAAAAGCTCTTTACGCGTACTTAAAAAATCCTAACGGTGTATTTACCAGGAATTGTTATGCTCAGTAGCTACCTCAAAATCTTATTAACCAATCTCTTATTAGACCAGTTCCACCTTTGAACTTTCTAATCTAAATCCTTACATTTCAACTTGCACAAACTATAACTATATATTTAATTTTGTAGTTAGCCTTTCCTTTTGAGGCTGGATTATTAATGTTTTTAGAAAGATATTCACTTTCACTGGTGAAAGTAAGGTAAAGTTGTAGAAGCTTACTTATAGATGTGAGAGCAGAGCCTCTTAACAATTGTAATTTTGAGAGGATTTCGCTCTAAAAACCCAAAGCCGACATATTCAATCCCATTTTGCGAGTGAGACAAGAAAACTTGGTCGAAAGCTAAAATCATCAGATCAAATCGAGTTTTTAAAATGCTCAAAATTCAAACAACGAATTTCGGGTCCGATTTTTCTAGTTTTTAACAAATCTTTTCTTAAGAAAATGCAAAGACCTACTAGTCGTTCGATGTGTCTTGTTTAAATTTACAAAAACATATTTAAATATTACGAACGCACAGCTATTTGTTTTTTTAGCGAGTAGTAAATACCAGCGACGTTCAATTTAAGTCGTCCCAGCCAGAAGAACACAAGATTGAATACTCATGCGAGCTAAGGCTTTATTGTTTTCCAGAGAGACTTTACTATCTACTTTCTAACTCCTGAAAGGAGCTAAAAACCTGAGATCGGAGGAACGGAAAAGAGCTGAGCAGACCGACTTGACTCTTGAGCATTTCAGACCACTCTATAAAGATCTCTAGAGAACAATATAAAAAAACATAAAAGCTATTGAATTGGTAGGGCATGTCCAATATCTCAATGTGAAATATGGTCTTTGGAATATCAATATGAGCACGTTCAGGCCCAACAACCAAAAGCGACAACCCCCTCATCATCCCAAGTCATTATTCACGTGAAGGATTTTTGCATATGTGTTCAATGTACACGTGGTAGAGGCAGAAACGGTTCATAATAAACAATAATTCATAGCCAACCCTACAATTCTAAAAGAGCTCATTTCCACATGTAAAAATTCTAAATATGAAAGATTAGCTGTCCTGAAACCGTTGCTCGTATGCAAATACGGATAGTAAAATGTGGCAGGGGTAATATCATATACGCAAACAACTTCCGACATACTTTTGTCCACCGTAGATTATTCGAACGTGACAACTCACTGATTAACTTAATTAAAAGGTACAAAAAAAAGTATCTGATATTACAACCTTATGAACTTTTAGGTGATAGCCTCCATTTGATATTTGAGGTTGATGAAGGAGCGATGCCGCGGCACATTGTTGGCCATACGCCGCAGCGGCCGCTGCCAGAAGTAGTTGCGAAGGGTGCGCGGGGCCCGGGCTATATCCTCCAAATGGTCCGCCTCCAAGTCCGGGGCCTGAAGCGGGCATCAAGGCCGTTCCAGGTGGACAATTCATGGGTATAAGACCCGCCGCAGCGGCTGCTGCGTTTGCAGCTGCGGCCGCTTTATTAGCACCGGGATGATGGTGATGTTGATGAGGGTGCGTGGGCATTGCCGACGTGTAAAAAACCCACGGAGTTTGTATATTCATTTTAAGCACTTTCTGAAGTTTCCTACTTAAGTCGGGAAATGAACCGTTTTATTATATGAATTTATAGTATACGATGATTTATTCCTGTAGATGATTAAGCCATGATCTTGATGAAAAGATAGTCCATTTAAAAGGAATTCATTAACATTTTTGGCAATAAAATCCAAATCGAATTTCTAAACTGTTCAAACCGATTTCTCAAAAAGTCTCTTGGTTTCGGTATCGGAAACGGAAAAGTTGGCTCTGCAGAAGTTTCAAAGTCTCAACAACATGTGAATCTTCTGAACCTTGTCTTGCTTTTTTTATACGAGTAAGACGTGTAGAACCGGTAACAGGAAAGAAGTCTTAGCCCATTCTTTCGTCATACTAGATTGAACTTGGTTAATACAGCAGAGTATGTAGAATCCAATCCAACCGAGAAAGACAACTTTTCAAGCTACACCGACAGTCGGCCTGCAGTGACTGGATCTGCACCGAAGAATGATCAACCGGCTGAACTTCGGTCCCGAATATATATAAAAGTCAGCACCCAATATTACACAAGGAGTCGAGAAAAAACCTCAGCTGCGTTTCACGTGCACATTTGCATAACCCGAACTGTTCCCTTTGGGCTTTCTTAACTCCAGAGAAGAAGAATGGTCGGTTAGAATGAGAGAATCCGAATTGTCTGTCCTGAAATTTTTGGAACGGTTTCAAAATGAATTGAGACGGGCCAGGGAGAAGAGACTGTTGAGCAGAGCCCAGTACTTCACTTCCAAACTAACTGTTAAAAGCGCACAGGGGGATACGAACGAGTTGATAAAAATCAGTTCCTTTTTTGATGGAACAGCCTTCGTGAAATTAATACCTTCCTTCTTCTCTCAAGTCTGAGAGTGCAAAAAATGAGTCTACGTTTACTTATCTCCCAACCCTGTCGCTATAATAATATCTTTTAATACAGGCAATCATTTAAGAGCACCTTCATCCATAAAATAACATCCGACAAACCGCTAAAATATTATTCTTCCCGATAATGTCACTTTTTCCTCAAAGGGAGGAGAAGTAGTAGTAAAGTGACTGTGACAAAAAGAGCACCACCACATCCACCGTTTCTTATTAAGTCAGTGACGAGACCAATACTGATTCTCCCCAGTCACGGTCCCGAACTTCTTGTGCAGTTCTTTTCCGGAGAAACAGAACCAAATCCAATCACATCCAAGCCAGACGGGTGTTTCACAATTTATGAGCCTAGAAATGCAGAGGAGCACGACCTAACAGAAATTCTCTTCTGTAAACAGCTCACAAAAATCTCTGAATAGCTAATTGCGAATCCTCGGCTGCCAAAACACTTCCACCTACAAGGCTCTTAGAGGGATCATCATGCTGATCATTACGACTTGATAAGCGTGTTGAAAAATTTGTAGTTTGTTCCCAAAGTGGTCTTAAAAACGTCTATTCCCAGAAAATACCATCCTTCGAAATTGCGATACTTGGCCCAACTCTATAAATCCCCAAGTTCAGAGATCAACTGACACGAAAGTCCACTTTTTTAAATCTCTCGCTTTCTCCTCCGCAGAGATTCGTGTCATTAGTAATTAGCAACAGCTAAGGAGGATGAACTCTTCACAAACTTCTGTATTCCTTATAAAATAAGTTCCGCATTTCCAACAGCAAAAGTTTTCCGTTTTACCAAATGTTCCCAAAACCTCCAGGAGCGATATATAATATAATGAAGGGTTTTTTAACTCAAGTAGCCAGAAAAGTACAAGACACACGAGGTTCTACTTAGCACCACTTCACAATACAGTACTTTCTCCCTTTCTACTCTGCTAGACTTTCACCTCCCTAAAAGGACCAGGCAGCCTTTCTCACAATCCCCTTAACTTTCCAAACGCAAATTTCTCACGCAGGCTGTGGCAGAAGAAACGTGTAGTTTCGGGTGCCCAAGTAATCCCACCACAGTACTCAGTATTGTGGGAATAGAAAGGGTTAGAGAGGAATAAAATTGGCGAGATCTGATGTTGCTACCTAAAGATTCATGCTCCAACTGACTAGAGGATCCACTTGGATCAGCTCTCATATATGAATTTCACTTGGAGAAGCAGAAGGTGTCTTCCAAAGAGTCTCTCGTCCCTGTAGTGGGCTATATGGCAGAAAACGAGTCTTTTCCATTCCGTATCGTTGTTCGAGGAAACGGTGCCACTGCCAACCTTTCTGCAGAGCGCATAAACGCTGAGCCTTATTCCTCTCTACAATGCTGTACCTACCTAACAATAAGACGATATCTTGTATTGTTCTCGCATGAATAAAAAAAATACTCGGGAGTTGGTAAAAAAGCAAAAAACATCTTCACAAACCACACAGAGTCATATACGTTTTACAATGGGATGAAGAAGAGAGTACGGATATTTATGATGAGTTTTTCTTTTATATGCATAAATATATATATCTGTTATCTTGTCAACCTCACATTTATTTTTTATTTCAATTTTCTATTCCTCATCGGCTCGAATAACCGTTCTAACTCCCAACCATTTACTTACCTATATACTTTTCCTAGAATATAAGACAATTTCCTTTCCGTTCTTTTGCATCTTACATGCACTTATATCTTACCTTTGATTTCTATTTCATTTATGAGTTCGTAAAGTCCATTGAGTTTGGAACGTTAGTTATTACGAAACTTCAGAGCCAGGTAAATGGATTTTGTCTACGAAATATGCTATATGTTATAATTTATAATACACGCTCCAGGAGAAATGCTCCATTTTCATCAGAAAGAAGCCCGGTTCTCAAGATGACGGATGAGGAGAATATCCCTCTGGATGCATACACAATGAGGAACATAGACTATCCGAGTCATTTGTCAAATCTCTGAAGAATACAATGGAAAAACAATCTACTTAAAATCTACTCCCGTCTTTCCCTCACCGGAGAGTATAATTTTTTCATTTTTTATCCAAGGGTTTAAACGGGATTTCTCCATAAATAAACAATCCAGGACCCACAGAAGTATAGATTTTTCATTTACTAACCAACACTCGTCTTTTAGCTACCTACTCCGAACAACCAATACTATAAATAACACTCTTATCTTGACGATGAAATGCGATCCTGAAATCAGCAGATAGATAAAATGACAACTAATAATTAATTCGAAGCGATTATAAGCCAAGCAACTGGTTAATTAAGTTCAATCAAACAGACGTGGTCCTCGTTCATTGGTTCCTGAAAATAAACGGAGACTCTCCCAGGAAATGAATGTAATTAATGAAGGAGTCGGAGTAAAGCCATGGAGGACTAAGAAACAACAAGGTACTTCATTTTGTAATGAATCCCTAAATAAATTAATAACTCTATTCAAATATTTATGCCTTCTACTACTCCGCAGTTCCTATTTACATTTAACTGAGACAATAGAAATAACTTACGAACTATGAAGCACTGGAATTTTGAATGGAGTCGTTATAGGTTCAGAGGGAATCCATTCTTGTGATTTAGAGCATGGTTTTAGGGATGATTTAAACTAAGATTTCTAGAGTCATGTCCCGTCAGATTATGATTACAGAGCCTGGCATTTATATTATAACTCAGCTTAATGGTAAACAGATTACTTCATTTTCTGTGCCTCTGTTATCCACCAAATAAACTCATTTTCGATTCAATCTCTCTTTATATAGTCGATATTCGATACAGCTCCAGCAGTGATCTGCAGTAAGTGTCACCAGAACCAATTTATCTTCTTCCTATGTCACGAACATTGTCACATTATGGAATCGGCTATAGGCTTGTTTCGAGTTAGGATAGGACTTAAAATCTACACAGAAAACTAAAATTCCTTGACTTCCCAATCCAGCATGTCTCTGTAGTCCTTGTTCCCCGTTTTTTTAAGATCTGTCTACAAAAATCTTCCCCCTATCACATTCTCTGCTTAGCCCAATCTTAATTAAACTATCCTTAAGGATGAAATTCGTCTTCTTGATCTGATCTAAATTCGATAGCTTTTTCTCCACTCTTCTGCAGTAGTTTGCATACACTCCAAGACTTTGCAAGCTTTTCTTTTTTCTGTCAGATATCTAGAATCAATTCCCTTTTATCGACCATAATTTTTTTCGACGTTGCTCAGATGAATGCAATAAATTGATAAATTGCTGGATTTTAATGATACCAGGCATCAATAAATCTCATATTACTTACGGATAATTACTCTATTAAGCAGAATGATAAAAAACACTTAAAGGGAAAATTAAGGGATTGAAAACACGATTTTTCAAACAAGTTTAAGTTGTTTCGCATGTCGAATCCATGCTTAATTTTAATACGCTATTTTTTAAGGTGTGTTTACGTTTCATAATAAGTTCCTCTGCTATCAGCAAGAGTTTTAGGTCAATGTGCCTTTTAGAAGCGGTGTCTTAATGGATATATGGTTTCGTTGGTTCAATCCAGGTCATTATTTAAAAGCGTGTGACGTGTTTATAAAAGATAAACGGCTAACAGCATATCATTTTATGTCCATTTTCTAACAAAAAAGATTCATTAGCATATCTTTAAACATGAATCGTAACCCTTAAATAAATCCCTTTGTAATTTTGCATCTTTTGTGCAATTAAGTTACAAAGCAGAACCAAAGTAAACACACGACTGTACTCATGTGCATTCCCTTTGTCCTAATGAGTTGAACGTTAAAATGTAAAGTAATTTTGAATTTTAACATACCAGAACATCATTAATGAATTCTTGTTATGTCCATATTCATAACATATCATATCCTATGCATGCAAAATAGATATTTTTAATGCTTCTTTGAGAGATGGACTAATCGACAATTATATTAGCACTCCTCACCTAGACATTTGTAATTTATCGATTTAATGTACTTTTGGAGGTTTAGAAACGGTTTATTCGATAGAATTCCTGTAATACATTGTACTACATCGAGATTTCCTTGCAATAAATTTCATACAAGGTATTCACAAGCTGTTAACTAGAAAATAGGGGGTCCGGAGTAGCGATCTCGAGGTTGGTTTAAAGAGATATTTGATAAAACGTTTTATTTCGCTACGTTCATGGTATGGTTGAAGAGATTCAATTAATTACAGACCACAAACCCGCATCGCATTAAGCACATACAGATGATGGAAAAGCACGGGTGGAGAAGAGCGGTTTCCGGATGGAAGATAAAGCGGATGTGCATGTTTAAGATGGGATGGTCACGGCGACATGACATTTTTATTCCCCTCCCTCACTCAATCCCGGCCACCGAAATTTGCAATATTCACTCTAGAAAGACGGACAAACCATATATAGTATAGTGAATAGGGAGAGCTTACTTTGAATATTTGTTATAATAGTTGGAAATCTAGATAAATTGGCCAGATTTAGAATTTTAAGCGAATTCCCGCAAGAGCAATTGCAGGCGTGGGACTTGGGACACAAAATTTACAATCTCACGTACCTAGATCGTGGGTTGCATAAGATGTTTATTTTATTGCCAATACGAATCACAACGTCTATGTTTCCACTGTCTAGCTTAATGCTTTATAGTTCTAAGCTTTTATATAAGCCAATGGCATTTCCCTTGAAATACTGAAACCCAACTAACTGTGCAAAGCGTATGGTCAATATACATTTGGAACCTGCGTGAATTTGATATGAAAAATTGGTAAGTGATTTACTGTCCATACTCTGTGCTTTTCAATTTGAAATGCAGACACGGAATGCCCAATATCTATCGTCTAGTTGTAAGTTGCTTTCGAGCACAAAGCCTCAACAAGTCAGATATTGATCTTTTGCCTCTATTCTATCAGAATAATTAAATGTATTGGTTTAATAAATTAATAATTATTTTAATGTTATAGGCTCCCCCATCATGTATCATGTCATAGACTCTGATTCCAAATTCAAATGAAACTATGCAGATATTTAGCAGGATGCATTCGGGACATTCTTTAATTTTAATGAAAATAAAATTAATCCCTAAGGTCCTCGTCATCGTCATTCATCACACTTCAAGAACTATAACTACTTATTTCACATATATATATAGAAATACATACACCGGCTGAAAACTTTAAGACCTACAGACCTACACAGATTTGGGATATTAAACAGAAACTCGGCATAATTTAATTTTAATTGTTAAAGTTAGCAATTGCATCATAAAAATTAAGCATGCTGGCTAATGGCATTAAATTGTAAAAATCTTTATTGCTTTCTACAATGAAAAAACAATTTTATAGAATCGATTGGGTGAAATTAAAAATGCAATTCCTAAAATAACATTTACATTTTTAATATTTTACATATTAACTACCTTGTATATAGGCAAGGTAATTTGGAAAGCAACCAACAAAAATATATTTTTCAAATTCATCACAATAATGATAAAATCTATCCATCCATTATATAGCGGATGTCCTATACAGTACTACAAAATTTAGAACGAACCAACCATTTTCATGTTTCAGAAAATAAATACCATGAAATATTTACACAGTTGCGTTAAGCCAATGGTCTAGGTCTATCCACTATATTTAATATTTAAAATCTACCTAACAGAATTTAGAAGCTTGACAATTTCAAACAGGATACAGGATATTTAGCTCCGCATAATCGTTTGAATCAATACAAAACTCAAAAGGACAACCAATTTCGATTTTAGTACATTGTAATTTGAGTGCGCGACTAGCCTATTCACGTATTGGAAATTATTCTATTTTTAGTAGTTTATTAAATTCAAAATAGTTAGAACGCATAGGCTTGCAAATACAAGTGAACGTAAAAACGTTGAATCCGACGAAGAGTTGAGTAATGACAGAATTGACAGAAAGAAAGTTCATCTCTACCTCAACTACAAAGGCAATAGAAATCGGAAATGACATCACATAAAACTAGACTTCAATGACGAACTAAACGCTTCTTTTTTCTTCAGGGCTTCCATTTTATTGATTTCATCACCTAATTTACAGTAAATATTGACCCTTGTTGATTGAATTTGTCCGTAGTGGCCACAACCGACTCAACAGACTCTATACAGGACATTTGATTAAATTTTAATATTTTTTTATCCATTCAACGACATTTGGAAAGGATCGACATTTTAATCAAATGTGTATGAAGACTTTACAATAAAGCTGTGATTACCTAATTTTCTTTATCACTGGCCAAATAATGAAATAAATCGCATTTTTATCTTTAAACGTTGAACGTGAAAGTTGAATAGTCTCTACTTTTATTTGGATGGTCCTATCATGGTCTCAGTAACAGAAACTGTCTGAAGAGTGTTTTGCAAATAAATACGTTAACTTAGCGTTATATTATTTATAAAATATACAATTCCATTTTTCCTCTTCACATTGTCCCCACAAACAACAAATTCAATTTATCCAATCGTACTCGTTGCATTCGAATCCTTTCCTTTCATAAGGCATCATAGGTTCAATGTTTTTGTTCTTAAACTCATTAAAGTGTGCAAGGGTTTGTCAAGAACTCTAAATTCCTTCTGGTATATTAAAATGTACATCTGCATATTAAAATTTCCAATGTAGACTATTGTGGAAATGTGGACTGATGAGAAGTGAATGGCATATATTTTTCAGTTCTAATTTTGTTAAACCTCTACATACATACTATTACGGTGACTGAGATGCAAAGGGTGTATTTCAATTTACTTCCAAACTCCAACAACCCCTCTGAAACTCCGAACATCTAAAAGTTACCGACACACCGAAAATAGAATAAATGAACAGCCCGAGATGTTTACAAATCGAGTTTAAATCTTCGAAATTGAATGAATTTACTTCAATTTCAGCTCATCACTTCAAGACGATCTCTTTCCTTCCTTTCTAACAAGATAAAGAAGTCTTTTCAGATTCCTGAAGAAGCCTGAAGCTTTCCAGAATTTCTCGTCACTGTCCCACTTCTTGAGCTGCCGATGAGTTCCAAGTTCCAACCGATCGGATATGAAATGCGGAACATTTGTAAACACACTTACCATCTCCTAAATTCAAAACTTTTCTTCTGCCTGCTTCGGAAACTTTCAAGGCGTAGAGCAACCTTTATTCATGCACAACAACTTTGCTCCTTTAGAGCTTTCTTATGTCATCAGTTTATGATACGATGTCAAATGCATACATTTTATCCTTTACAGAAAGGCCAATTCTCGTCTTAAATATCAGCATCATTAACTATACATTAATAGAGAGGAAAGAGGACTTAGAATAGTTGAATCCTCCCATGCATCCTCAACCGAGCGACTCTTAAAATATCGCCACGGGTTCTAACTTCTAATGAAACGAATGTCGTTAGTGAAAGATCCTTGTTCATTAAGAATAGAACGCTGTACTGCAACCATACTACATTATGTACATTATCTCTAATCACGCATTTCACCTACAATATTATCAAAAACTTATGAACCCAGTGGAATAGGCAGACCAAGAAGATAATATCATTTCTATTATGCATTATGTAATTACGGCAAACAATTTCCATTCTCAAGCCCTCGTCTACTCCTCTCTGGAGCTGGAAATGGAGTAAAATGGAAGAGTTGAAGAGTCGTCATCATTCTCACTGCCATTTCCATGATGAGATGAGCCTTTCAAGCACCACCACTACCAGAGCAACTTGGACTATTCTTCAACAAGCCCACCCTTTAACCGGGACCGGTATAGGATAGAATCGGCGAGGTTCAGACTTTCTTCATTTCCTCTTAACCGAGTTTTCGCAAACAAATGATGCTTTGAATCACAGAAAGTAGCCGTAACTAATGATACAGGTTGGCTGGTGGTTCCATTGTTTGTTTCTACATCATAGACATCCCTCCCTGATAGATTCACATATTATAGAATATAAGAAGGTACAATTGTCATCATTGAGGGTAGAATTACAAGCATTCTTCATTCTTGTATTGTACACAATAAGGAACAACCTAGTCAACCCACAGAAGAGTGAGAAGAGTCCTACCACGAGAGACCAGAAAACCACACGATCATTGCTATGCATACACCGTTATTCCATTAGTGTGTTGGGTTTCTTTCTCCAGAAATAAGTAAACTTATTGTTCCAAATTAATTCAACAGCTACTTGGTCCCCGAGCCACCCACCTAGACTAGACTCCAAATGTAGTGTTAAAGAGTAGCCATTATAACTAACGAACCTTACATAATATCCCCTTTCTCTGTTGTTCTCCGACATTCCGTTCTTCAGACCAATCTCTAGCTCTCTCTCAAGGCATTTTATCTACCGATAATGACAATGATTCGAGGAAAAGGCCCGCAGAGACCGGAAGCGTTTTCTTCCGATTTATGCTTCATCTCCGGTTCTGAACTACAAAACCACAAAGGAAACCTCGAGTTGACCTCATTTCAGTCACCAGCGTCCCACATAACAATCTGAAGGTAACAATGGTGGCCCTAGTCTGTCAGACAAAATTTGTAATTAGATAGAGGTTTCTCTGATAAAAGCCATTACTTTCTCTCATTCTTTAGGAACCGAACTTTCCATTACCCTTAAATTCGGAATCGGGAAACCGGAAGCAGTTTTTCACCGTTGAGGCACGGTGTAGGCCAGTCAGACTGGTATACACGGTGCTTAATGTATTTTCATTTATAAACGCCACAGTTTTATCGGATTTCAATAACTGTGTCTGAAGTATAACCAACCAATGTATCGCATCATAACAAAACCCATACAGAATACAGATACATTAAGGTTAATGCGTGAACATGTTAAGTACCATAAGTATGATCCTTGGTTCTTGTTGTTAGTTAGAATAGAACTAAAAATACATTTTACTGAGCCAGCCAAACTACGCTGGTTTTGTTACGAATTGCAGGGGTTCAAAACTCGTTAAATTTACGACTCAGCATGGTTTAATTGTTAATACTTCATTTATTTCTCCATCTAAATAGGACAAACAGCAATTTACACTGTCGTAAATGTTGTGATGTTGTGAAGCTAAATAGCACATAAGCACATCACCTCAGGAAGGTAAAGCAGTAAACAAGACCTAAATACTCAATTAAAACTGGAACATGTTATTATAAACCATTCAAAGAGAATGAAAAGGCTCCACGTCCCAACTCCAAGCCATTATGTTTGAGTCTCTTATCCTGACGAGATTAGGTTGTAGCATATAGATCTTCCAATGCTAGTTACTAATACATTTTACATTATTTCTAATTTTCTACAAGACCACTAAACAAAAAACATAGTATGGTTGATTATAAAAGATGAAAGCAATTCCAGACAAACACTGGATCGACTGAATAGTGGACAAGTACTGGAATTGGAATATTTGGATTTTTATTTTTAAAGCACTGCAATACTGCAATATTTGTACCGGAAACCAGTTTGTAAAACAGTACGTAAAAAATAAAGTCTTGAAAAAACGTTTATACAGATATTTGATTACAAATTTATTGCCAGAGCCAGACATCGTTAGGCAAAAGCCTTCTTGTAATTTAATTAAATATGCCGACTGATTTAAAATTAAGAAAATGGAATTAAGCTCCCAAAATTTCTTTCTTGATCACCGATAAAAAAATATAGATAATCTAATCTTTTTTAAATCTATAATTTCGTATCGCAGCTATCAAATTCTTTGACTTTCCCTTTAAATACGACCTCATCAAGTCTTTTAAAAAATTACCCATGTATGCCGACAAGAAAAACCGAACGAGAAGACGAAAATGTTTGCTTGTCAGTTTTTTCTTCTCTAATCCTTAATATGAAATACAAAAACGTCAAAAACAATCGTCAGCAATAACATGGGTTTAACAACTCTTAAAACTTACTAACGTGTTTTCCATTTATTAGGAATTTATTAAAATTATCTGTATAATTATTATTTCTTTTACGTAATCACTTCGTAAAGTTCATCATCTGGAAAGTAGTGTGTCACTCGGATGAAGTAATTTCGAAACACCTCGGATAATCAAAAGTAATGCATATTTCAAGCATTACGACTAGACCTGTCGTCCGATTCTTATGTATATTCGTACAGGACATTGTTATTTATTTCTCCATAAATAAAAAATCCATTCCATTCATACCAGTAAAAGATTGTATTAAAATCTAACTCACCTCAATAAGCCTCAAGAAGTCATTTCTAAAGTCAGTCTGCGTAGCAAAGGAATTGTACTCTAACTTGATTTTTATCGATCGCGTTTTGTCCAAGTTGTCAGTAATCTCAATTTTGATTTTATCTGATGGCGATGATGAGGGTTCAGAAGGAATTGGGATGTCCGTTTCTAATGAACCCATTGTTGTTGGAGTTGACATTTAATCTCCTGGTTGTACGTCTATGGCACTCTGTGACCTATAAATAAATAATTGCCCAAAATATATGATTGTGTCAAGTTTAAATCTCTTTATTGTTGGATTCTTGTCATGTGTGGCTAATCGATCCATGCATGACATCTTTTACAACTGCTATTTTCGGTCATAAATAACAAGCGACAATTTATCATAGTCATATAATTATGCTGACTACCAAAGCATTGCCTTAATCTTGCTTTAAAATGTGTATAGGAATGTTTTTGGGAACTGTGTTGTTCACAGTACAGTGAGAGGCGAGGTCGTAGCAGTGGAAATGGTTTTAGAAATTGAAGAACGCAACGCAAGTCAGACTAGAATATTTCTTCCGAGTTGTTGTTTCCAATTATTAATCCGTCCGACTTGTTCAATTAATTCAATAGAATATAATTTTACACTTTAATTTTTGCCCAGATATGATGCCAAACTGAGCAATAATAAAGCAATCAACGTAGATATGAATCAATTAAGAATAAAACGAAGTAATAGTAATTAAGCTTTCCAATGAAACAACAACCAACCTCTAACGGTAGACAAATATTGAGGAAATTCGTCAAAAAGAACAAAATTATTGATTATCTATATAACGCTTAATGCATAAGCTACGTTTTCTAATTAGTCATCTCATCACATATTAATTAGTTTTAATATTTGAACTAAAAATTCATCAAAAGTCTACAATGGAAACAAGCCAACTTGTCAAAAGTTGGCAACCGTGGACGGTTAGCCATTGATATTTCTAATCAAAAAGCGTTATTTCATACAACACACAATTTTTTTTTGTATATTAGTGAATCCGCAATTTTTAATTTATCCATTAACTAATTACAGCTCATTGCTCATTTTTCTCTTGACTGGTGGGTGTCAAAAATATGGAAATTGAGAAGAGAGATCTCAGATCTCTTACATCTTGCATTTTCTTGATAAATCTTTCTTGTGTCTGATAGCATAGCTGGCTTTGGACAACTTTTCTGTGCCGAGTGTATGCTTATGTATAATTATGATTATGCATAACCATTTACTACGAGCATGTTTAAGCCATGTTAAGGTTTTCGGAAAAATTTTGAATACCAAAGTTTACTATATATTGCATATTTTATGGCATCTTCATCATATATTCATTAATATAGGTACAAAAACATAACCGTGCACTTCTATTGCATACTTTATAAATATTATTATTTATTTACTTTTCAGACCTAGAGAGTAAGACAGTGTAAATCCGTTCTTTCAGAGATGAAATGTTAGCGTAATTCATTGAAGCCTTGCTAAATTATTTTAAAACTTTCAATTTTCATACCACTTTACTCAAGACAGTAGACAGTGCGAGAAAGATTTACATCATGAATACTTCTTTTAATTTAACATTTCAAGCATCATGAAAATAATCTGTAAAATTTAACTCGTTAAAATGATGACAATTTTGAGCCAGTACGGTCAGGGGTCAGGGTCAGGGATCCTCTTATACATTATTAGCTCGCCTATTGAAAATAGGGTTTAGAGCTAATGATGTCTACCAGTCCGTCTGTCCGTCCGTCTGTCCGTCTGTCCGTCTGTCCGTCTGTCCGTCTGTCCGTCCGGCCTTTTTCTAAATGTAAATCAAGACAAATTGCAAAGTGCAAGAAGCAGATGGAAGCAGATTTTCAATGTAAATCAAGACAAATTGCAAAGTGCCAGAAGCAGATGGAAGCAGGCTTTTGAGGTTTGATATGAATTGCGAAACATGAAAATGGTTTTCGAGGAAATCGTATTGGTTTATATACCCAATCTATATATATGACCTGGATGCCCCTTTTCTAAAGTTAAAACAATTTAGAGAAATTTTGAGGTTTGATATGAATTGTAAAACATGAAAATGGTTTTCGAGGGAATCGTATTGGTTTTAATACCAAATTTATATATATGGTTTTTATCCCCTTTTCCAAAATTAAAACAATGTTGAGGTTTGATATGAATCGTGCAACATGAATATGATTTTCGAGGAAATCGTATTGGTTTATATACCAACTGTTTTTTTAAAATTCTATTGCTTTAAATAGGTAATCAAAACAACATGAATGATATATCTATATAAAGCAATACGTTTTGAAACAATAATCATATTTTGAAGATGGTATCATATTTTATATACAAAACATAATTTAGGGTTCACGAGAGCCCAAATTGGGACATTTTATGATATTGCTTCATGATCCGTTCAAATTGATCCAAAAATTGAATCTATCATTTAAAAACCGTATTTGGGATTTAAACAAATTGATAAAATTGATTTCAACTGCAATTGTGAAACAATAAAATAATTTTTAACGAAATTGTACAGGTTTAAATAGCACCATGGATTCACAGATTGGGAAACAGTAATATAGAATATAAGTCAATGTTTTTTGGAATAATTCTCGAATTGTCAGTTTTTTTACATATTTGTTATGGAAACTATCTTTATCGTGTTGTAGCATATTCTTTTGGATGTAAATCGACAAACACGATGAGTAATATTGAACGAAAATCTATATGAATTGTGCGAGCTGTCGTTAACGTTTACAACGTTTTATTGTATTTGACTTTGTTAATGGGTTTAAATTGAAACACATCAGATTATTCAGATTAGCAATATCGATTTACTTCATTCCGCTATTATAAATACAGGAAAAAATATAAAACTATATATACTCTTATTAGTATGTCATCAAAAGTTCAATGATCTTCAGAGAGACAGAAAAGACCTATATGATAGGATTCGATTGTCGGCATACCTAAAAACATTTTTTTATTCAGTACCCCAAAACACAACCGCTCACTCAAGTGAATGATGTAATGTGTAATGGAAGGATTGCAGACTTTACAGTACTTTAGTGAGCATTTTTGTCGAAGACGTACCGGACAATTAATAGGTATACGTAGTTATTGGAATCCGATAAAACCAATCCTTCCGTCCGCGTCGTTTTGTCGTTTATATTATTTGCAAACTCCAAATGTCAAGAAACATTTTGGTTGGATTTTCACTAAATTCGGCAAGCCTTTAACTAAGTTCCCCAAATTACGTTCGCCGTTACAACAAATACTTGAGGACAGTAATCATGAATATGATGATGCATTCCATATTAATCAATCTATGATCCTGTAGACAGTAGACAAAACGGTCCGAAGCCGAACTATATGATTTATACACACTATAAGATTTATCTATCATCGATATTCAATACAAGACACAATACTCGGTGCGCTGCGAAAGGAAGCCCAAGAACGGAAAGTTTTGTCATGCATTGTTTTGCATTTTGCTGGGGGCAAGGGCGGAAGAGGTATATGTCAAGACGTTACGAGTTCTACGCTGTACGATTGCGTGGCATGAAGGAACTTAAAAAACAATTTGTGTCCGATTTTCGAAAGAAATATCGATTTCGAATGCGCATTATAGCTAATTAGCTACGAGAAGCTGATTGATTGATTTTATGTATTTGCACTCGACAATCAAATAGAAAAAGACATAATTCATAAATCCTCTGCTGGGTATGGTTAGGATTTAGCCGGAACGGAAAACAGAATGATAATGATAAGGGACGTTCATAAATCACGGAATCAGAAGAAATTGTACGTGAGGGGGGTGTAGAGATTTTGTCGTCTCACGCTTCGTAAATGCAATGTACAGCCATTGCATTTCCAACATTGCAACTATTGCATGATTATGATTTACATTACAAATGGAACGGGGAGGGGGCATTGAGATGTCTGAGTAGTCTCTGAGAATGGGATTTTAGAGTTAGATTGTTAGATAATTCATAATTTCAAGTTGATAAATGTCCCCAAAACCCCAAACGTTTAAAAGTCTAGAATTTCAGCCGGTATTCGGAGAAAAGCGTCCCAGTCAGTACACAGTATAAACGTCCATATCATTTGAGTCCCCCTTGCACCTTGCAAAAAGCGTCTATGGTCCTACACCCTATATCCGTCGTTTGAAAATATGTGCTGCAAAGACACTGCACCATGTCCAACGTCCCTAAACAGTACCTCTTACTAATTGTAAGTTCTTACAATTCACAATCAATTAGATGCTTTGGAATTTGGAAAGTATTTTTCTGAATGAAGTACAATAATATCGGGAATATTGTTATCTTCTCCAACTCTGCCAAGTAAAATGGACTCCACTAATCTTAGCTCGGCAACCCTCATTATAAGGACACAGCAAGGATGAAGGATAAGTGATGAGGAGACTAGAACTAACTAAAAACTACAAACTATGAACTACAAACTAAAGGAGTACAGAGTAAGGCATAACACATAACACATAAGGATGAAGGACTTTAAGGACATGGATGAACTTCGTTCAAACACTTCAAACTCACTTTTGTGGCAGTGGGGGTTTCGAATCGGTCCTCTGCTTGGTTTTCTGATTGATTTGATGTTCCAAAGTTAGTTCCACTTCCAACTTCCGGTTCCGACTCCGAGTATGGAGTAGGAGAGAAATTCCAGACCGTGCCGTAGTGCCGTTCTCGTTTTCACTTATATTTTTGCTCTTCTTCAGAGTCAGAGACAATTTGAGTGCACGACAATGACCATTTTTATCAACCTTATTTTTAGCAGTACGAATTTCCAGCACAGAATTTATGAATTAAAATTATATTAAAGGTTAATAAATGAGTTTTTAATTAAAAATGCTGCTGTGAGTGAACCAATTCCTGCGGCAGGCAGAATTCCACTTGCATGCATGTCAATAAGCCTCCCCCGGTTGAGCTTCAAACCTCCCAGCATGTGTACACAAAGTCGATGCCGTTTTGCAAGGTTCCCAAGCCCTACGATCCAGGCGTTGAAGGCGAGTCATAGTAATCATGGTATGAAAATACGCTTGCAGTTTGCATGTGTTTGTTCTGAAATCGACCCCTCAAGCCCCAAACGTTTGAATCATGAAAAAGTTACGAGAACGATCAGAAATGCCAATCTTCCTCCAGAACAACTAATATTAAATCATTTATTCCTTTGCTCCATGAAGTACACCTTCGATTTTGAAGTTTCAAGAGCTTAGAAAGACACCGCTAGGATCTTTTCATGATTTACAAACGTATTAGCTCTGCTCCTCCGTCCTCCAATATTATTAAAAATCTTAATGTCAGTTTTACAGGGAATATGAATATCACTCAATCAGAGTGAAATTCTAGAGCGACCATAATTAATCAATATTTATAAATTATTAAATCATGTTTTTCGAGATATTAAGATCTTCTATTTTCCACTTTTTTTCTTGACTATTTTATGTCTTATATTTGTCACTTCTAGTCCTAAGAGTTCCTGAAAATTAGACGATTCTGGAAATTCACTTTAGAAGATTGTGTTGATAATGTACTTGCAAATGTAGGTAAATATTTTTTATGGTCCCAATTATATGGTGATTATGAACAACGCCAAGCGTGAAAAAGACTTTCAGGAATGTAAAAAGAATGTAAAACACTTTATTTTAACAAAGACGCTGACAAAACCTATAAAGTCTATATGATTAATAAATATGATACACATATAATTTGCTCGTGTATGTCATGAATTAGTATTAACGATTAAACGGTCTCTGTCGTTCTCTCCACCGTGAAGAATTATTGACAGCGGGTCTCGAATCTCTGTACCCCGGTCGCTGGGTATACGGCTGTAAATGTCCACGCGGGGATGACACACTGTTTCTATTTGAACCATCAGATCCAGTTCTGTATTTGTTATCGTAAGTCCCGACTCGATTATTTCTTTCGTAGCTCTGTGGTCCTCCGCTTCTGTCAGCAGTCCATCTGTCACTCGTTGGAGTAGTGTACACTCTACCTCCCCTGGATCCTCTAATATTTGTACAACAAATTATCAAATTCTTTATATAAAAATTCGGTATCCTACAATACCATTCAATACCAATAAACCGGGATGACAAACCTTCCTTTCGAAGAATCATGTCTCTGCGGTTGATAGTATCCTCCTTGTAAGGGGCCAGACCTTGCATTTCTTCCTCGGTCATGTGAATACGGTCGTGAAAGTAAGCCACCTCTGGAACCACCTCTTCCACGACTTGCAAAATTATCTGAACCTCCCGGACGTGAAGGTGCGGCTCCACTACCACCTGATGACTCCATTGCAACGAAATCATCAACATGAAGGGACGGCGGTCGAGATGTATTTGGAGGTCGAGATCGAAATGGATCATACATGTTCAGTCTTCCAGGTCCCGATAGAAGAGCACGGTTGAATCCTCCTCTATTTGGTCCTCCTCTCATTTGATTGTTGAATTGATGTCGCCTATGTCCCAAAGGCATTGGAGGTGCGCCCATTCCACCATCCATACGTTTAAAATTTGCATCTGATCTTTTCACTTCCACTTTACCAACTGAAGCTTGCAACCCCGAAGCCTTTGCTAGATTATCTATCTCCTTTGAAACATCGTAATTACCCAAATAGGTCCGACAAAGTTCTTCCAAGTCACATGGTACCTGTGAACAAAGCCAAGACAATATAATGCATTAAAAATTGAAAACTTTAAACTTTCATCACTAATTACGGAAAATAGAATAGGAGATGAGATAACCAACCAATTCGGACTCGACATTTTCCGCTTCTAGCTCAAAGGCAGGTGGTATCGACGTCAACCAAAACATTGGCAGAGTATCCGTTCCAAGTCGTTCCACGAGAACATATAACGGTCGAATAGCGTAAAGTTCACTCAAAGACTCCGAAGGTGGCAATACATATTCAACTGAACTTTCATTATTTTTTTCAGATCCATTTTTTTCTTTGATAATTTTTAACAAATTATTAATGATAAGAAGTCCGATATCCAAGTCAGCGGCTTCAACAGAGTTAAAACTGAGCGAGCCTTCTTTTAACTGGGTTGACAGTTTTTCAAAGACGAATTGCATCTGACCCAGCGGATGAACCGCAAAAATCTCTGAATCATTACTGAGAATGACCCTAATTTTTTTTTCTGAAATAGAAGAATCCACCTCCATTAAGGTTTCTTCATCAGATTTAGAAACATCGGCGACACTTGTTTTCATCGACTCTTCCTCCTTCAAATCAAGACTTGATTTTTCATTATCTGTCTTCTTCGAAGTGAGAAGAGTGTCATCGTCCAAATCCAAGAACCTGCTAAGCTCTTCGGGCGTTAAAAAACTTAATCTAGGAGGAAAACTTCCCATTTGTTGAGGCTAATAAGAAAATATATTTTTAAAATTAGTTCTAATCACATGCAGTATCTTATACATATTATACAAGTGTATATAATACAATCATACTCGTGCTGTTGTCACAGACTTCATAAGGTCCAAGAAGGACATCATACAAGGCAACAGAGCCTCAAAGTTGTCGGGATTTCGTATGTCAGATGCAAGAAAAGATTTTGCGATTTTAGAAAGACTCTCGGGGGCTTTTTCTAGTGAACTGTAAATAC
This sequence comes from Desoria tigrina, assembly GCA_906901685.1. Lineage (NCBI taxonomy): Eukaryota > Metazoa > Arthropoda > Collembola > Entomobryomorpha > Isotomidae > Desoria > Desoria tigrina. The sequence continues at coordinate 6,299,124 of CAJQTU010000007.1, forward strand.
AAATTATAAAGTTTAGCTCGTTACTAGAGATTAATTGAATTAATTTGCATTTTCTATTTGATCTTTGTTTTAAAAAAAACGACACCGGATCTGAGATTTGGTTAATTAAATCTACTGTTGCATTTGCTCTACCGTAATGAAAGAAATCTCCCTCCCAAACGCGATCCACGCAATTTTACATACAACTCAATCCATAAAATGTTCCGTTTTTTCGAGTAAACAAAATATTCAAATACAACATTAGCAATAGCGATTAACGACAAATTAGACTCACACTCTTAGATGATAAAATCCATAGTCTGTTTCAGATATGATTTCAAGAGTTCTTAAAATTCCTTCAACGATCTGACTGTTGTTTGTCAGCTTTCCATCCATTTGACATAGATAGGTTAAAAGAATCGAGCATATACAAATAATAGGATCTCTTTGAGGAAGTGAATTCGTCAATAAAAATTCGGATTCGTAGGATTTTTCGGTTCGACCAAACATCGGAACCAGCATGTTTATTTCGACATCACAAAACGATTGGAAAATTGTGACGACATGATCCTGACCCTACGATTCAATTTTAAAACGAGAATTCATCACACATCATATTAAGAGGTATAAAAATAGGTTTTAATATATTTGAAAATCTATTACCTGAATATGAGAGCTTGAGTTAGCCAATGAAGGTTGTGTTAGCAAAACGGAACAAAAATAGGTTAGAAGATCACCGTATTTTTCATCAACCTTCGTAGTGCCTTTCATAGCATGTAAAACTGCACATTTCATTGGTGCATAATTATTAATCAAAGACGCCAAGAATCCGAGGATTCTAGTTGTATGTGCCGAACACTGTTCAAGGAAAAATGTATATATAGGTACTTAATCAGTTCAACACTACATGGCGGATGAAATGTTATGTACCTCTGTACCTGTAAATATTATTTAACGTACCTGACACTCTCCAGGCCCTTTAGCGGTGTCGACCCAAGCTTTTACTGAGCTCGTCTGTGTTCCTGATGGTTGAGAATCCGCGATAGGTTCAACTTCAACCTCCATTGATTGCAAAATCGAGTCAAGAATTGCTCTACATACAACTAGACACGTTGCAGCAGACAGATCTGCGAGCTGCACACAAACACGCTTTAGGAGGTTCAGAAGTTTTCCGTTGGTAGACATGCAGAGAATTCCGATCATCTAAACGTTAATGAACAAATTCGTACATTGGTACATTAAGAAAAATTACCAATTTTTATATAAACAGTGAAACAATGAGTGAGTAAGTCTAAAACAATGTTATTTCAAATTTTGTCACATGGACCTTTTCGCAATCCAAGAGAACACTGAAAGCAATTCAGAAATACATATAACGCCAACTTACAAAATAAAACCAAACTTACTTCTTGTAGTTGTGGTGAAAGACCATGAATGTAAGCGCTCCACAATCTTCTAAGCTTCACACTTTCTTCGCATGACTGATCCGTCAGTGGTGATTTGGATGCAAGCGGAAATGGTAGGGGCAACATTTCTGTTAGAAGTGTAAGCCCAGGTATAAACGTGGCTGGCTCATCTAATGTAAATCTGTAACAAACCAATACACAATACACATACAGAAACATTTGAACTTCACTGTTTTGATTCTCTATATAAATATAATTAATCATAGGTAAGTAACAAAAATAATTGGTAAGGTATATAAACAACGAACTTAATTATCTCAGCGACCACCGCCGTCCAAGTACTTCGGTTGAGTTCTTCTTCAGTTTCGGCCCCTTGCTTAATAGCTGGTACGGTGTAGGCTAATAAGGTACTGACTATATTTTGAGCAAGCTCTTGGGCTTTAGAAAAGCTCAGAGAATTAGGTGGAAAATATTCAGTCAGCCCATACAGCTTAATAAGTACAGAAACAGCAGATACGTCTCGAAATTCTAGATACAAATAAATATATTTAAAATCATTAAAAGTGTTGATGTCGCTAATAAACATGTATAAATGAATTAGTGCAACAATGAAGTATACCAGCTTTTTTAACTTGAACTACTTGAGAAATCGTTTTTTTCAAAATTTTGATAAGAGGAATGAGAAGTGAAAGCAATGCATCTCCTCTGCAGCTAATAAACACATGAGAGTGAATAGCAGGTTGTTGAAATTCTTCCAAAACTTTTTGAATAATCCCTATCAGAGTTGAAATCAAATCCAGGGAATGAAGTTTTACAATAGCTATATCCGGTTTGAGCTGTCGAATAAGCATTTCGTCAGTATCCTCTAGCAAGTTTTTAGATAAGTCATTATCATCAGGAGCTGTAGCTGAAATAGAAATATAAGATCAAAATTTTATCTCAATTTGCCGATAGGTACGGAATATGGTATATACTTTAACCATGTAAAGGATTACCTAATGAACACAATAATCTTAACGACGTGATAAGTTCTGCAGGAAATCCCCAATTGGTTTCAGAACTTCTTGGTAATTTCAGCAATTCTTCTTTCTTTGATTTTATTATGTCACATAATGTTTCAACACCATTTAAAGTCAATACTATAGAATTAAGTACGGGCTTCAGAAATGGCAGCACAGCTATGAGTTTCTCGTTTCCTTCACTTCTATCATTCAGTGAAGATAGCATATTGTACATCGTAGAACCATGCTAAAAAGCAAACCAGTTTATAGTGCCAACATAACTTTTTCAATTTTTTTATCAAGATTATTGTTTTCAAATTTCAGAGAATTGAAAATCAAATTACCTTTTCAAGAAATTCGATGGAGTCGCAACTTCGAATTACGAAATCCAAAATATCTACTGCATATCCCTTTCTGGCAGACTTTTCTAATTTTGTCAGTTTTCCAAACCGGGGGTCAGAATCGGAGGACTTGATGCATTTCAGAAATGGCAAGATAAACTCTCCTTTTGACAACGTACTTGATAATGCCTCACGTCCAACGGAGTTCGTCAAAAACGACGCGATTGTTTGCAAACTTCGAATGTCGTCTTCTTTTTCCTCTTCCGTATCGGTTTTGAAATTTGGAGATGAAAGAACGTCAAGACACTTCATTATCTATGGGTAGAGAATATTTTAATATTATGGCAGATATTTAGGCTAATTAAAAAATCACCGGTTTTTCACATAAGGGCCAGTACCCGGTCCTTTCGTAAAAAATCAATGAGTATGCAAACTATCGATCAACATCAAAGAAAGTTGAGTCGATTTCTTTATTGTATTGGCAAATCAACGTTTGTAAACAAAAAGCCTCCTTCAAATTCAATCATTCAAATCGTTTACTGCAAGTTCAGCGAAATGCAATAAAACTTTAGAATACAATATGTATAACATCCATTGCTAGAGTAGGTATTCGATAATTCGATTCGATCGGTGGTGACACTTTGAATCATTTTACTATAATATAATGTTTGCGCCACTTGCATGATGCATACTTTTCTTATACACTGATAATTGCCTTCATGAATAAGAACTACCCAGTTTAAAAGAAATTTTACCTCCAAACAATGTGCTGCACGTGAAGCGGTACCACCAACATCTTCATCCAATTGTAATAAGCTTCGTAGAAAAATAGTGGTTGAGTCGCTTTCGTTACAAAGATATATTAGTCCGACTTCCCAACGTAAAATAGTTTCCAATATTTCCGAGATCAGACCCATTATGCTCCCAAAAACTTTTGAACTAACAATTACGGCAGCAACTTGAACAAAGTTCATCTCCTTCAACATTCTGACAAAGGAAATCTTCGGGTCATGCCCTATATTGAAGAAAAATAATCTTGAAACATATATGCCACACCAGGTTTTACCTACGGATAATAATTAAAATGTCGCAATTACCTGCGGAGTTCATTTGTGGCAACTCAACAATGCTACTAGCTTGAATAAATCGTAATGGATGAGAAAAAAATTGATTTGCATTTTGAGCAGTGGATCGCAAGTCTTCCAAAAGTTCCTCTTCGGCTTCGAAAGTCTCAATCATCGAAATATTCTGCGCTTCTGGGAATGAACTAATAGCAAGAGCTTTAATTCGCTTTTCCAAACTGGATAACCCTTGCATTAATTTAATCTTCTTGTGCAAGGATCTAAACGAAAACGATAACCGTGACGGCAGGCCCGGTTTCAGAGCATAGTCCAGGATTCGTTGATAGCAGGATGTTCCATTATCCAAATTTACGAATTTAAGGAATCCTGTATAATAAATATACACATGTTTATAGGCTTACGCTTAAAGAATAGCCGATGTTAATTAGTGGTTACCAAAGTGGTAATCAAACAATTACCTAATTTTGTAGAAATTATAGCATCTAATGTTCGCATGATTAAAAGTTTTCCTGCTGTATTCATAAACGGTTGTATCAAGAGGTCAATAAGTCTGTGTTGTACAGATGTACTTTGATTTTGCTTATCCGAATCTTCAAACGGTAATTTCAAATTCAACAGTGAGTCAACAATTCCGCCCTCCAGGTTTGCTAGACACTGTATCAATCGTACACCAGCTTTAACATGTCTGGTTTTAAATGGAATCGATGGTTGTTCCATAGCCATGTTCAGATCAGTACCAATTTCCACCCACAACCACAAAGACAATTCAATGCCTAATGAAATTTAAAGTAAATTAAGGACAAACACACTTATACATTATAATATACGGCACATACGCTTTCCAAATCACGGTAAAATTTGTTCTTACATAAGCGGTCCTTCTCTGTGCCTTGAGTAACATGATTCAGGGCCGATGGAATTAATGGTATTAGTCGTTCAATGTCTTCAACCCATGACTCCATTAAATTGGGACGAAAATTTGTCCTTGAAAACTTCTCTGCTTTTATTAACAGCAGCTCCCAGCATTCAGTGGGCGTACGTTTAGACGCTCCAAGTTGAGCATGGGAAACTTGAATATTCTATTGTGTTTGAGGTAAGATAAAAGTTTTAACCAATGTCTTCAATTGTTTCTTATAGAGGTAATTTATGTTTCTAATTAATGTAACCTGAAGCGAGGAAACTTGGAAAGACTCAGAAAACGGGTTAAATGGCTTCGCAAATTTGTGTGCACAATCCTCCCATTCTCCATCCTCGTACTCGGGGAAATCAATTTCTTCATCTGATATGATTTCTTCAACACCAGCTTCTTGAAATTCATCGAAAAGGGAATCTTCGGCATCGCTGAATTGCTCTTGCGGTGGCGATGAGATCGCCTCAACCTCCTCAATTAGAGGAGCAATTTTAATCTTGGCAGTACTGTCTGCAGCACTAATTTCTAACACATTCTCTTTGATTTCCAGGTCAAGTTCTTTACCAGCGAATTCGTCCCCTTTCGAATCTAAAGTAAAAAAAAAATGTATAAATAAATAAAATAATAACAGACTTAATCGCGTAAAGCTTGGTCTTCCGTGTTAGTTCAAAAAATTACGTGATCCATCCATGTCATCATCAGAAGGAACTTCTCCGAGTTCTTCATCTGAAATTTCTTCTGTATCTGCCATAACTTCAGCTACCACTGGTACAATTACATCAGCATCCTTTGCTGATTCATTTATTTGTAATTTGATTTCAACTGAATCGTCTGCTTCTTTCTGATCTATATCCATTCCAGCTTCGGAAAAAGGTTCATCAACTGATCCTTGTCCTGCATCGTAATTAACCCGAGTTGTTATGGTCGGGATTGCCTGGGGAGCTTGACTTAGTACTTCATTAACGATTCTGAATCCTTTAACTTCCGTTTCAGCTTCCTTTTCGATGCCTTGCAATCCAAAACAAAAGTATATTTTATTTTATTCCTCAGCAAAATCACTACAGACAGAAACTTATATTTAAAAGCCAATTAATTTAATTACCGAGAACGGTTACAGCCTTCAATTCTGAATCATCAAACTTCACGGGAGTTTCAGGCAGTTTCAGGCTCTGAGGAGGACTTGCAGGAATTTCTAATTGTGGAGGCAATGATTTCTCTTTTACTTCACTAACAATTTCTTTAATTGGCACTTCGTCCACTTTATATCCATAAACCGCTAAGGTCACAGTCGAGTAAATTCCTCTAACAAGAACTCCATCCGTGATTATCTATTAATACAGTGTATTATTTTAAACTTAATTCGGCTTTCGGTGTCATTAAAAAGACTGTTCAGAAATTATAGTTTTGACACAAATTTTATTCTTACCCGTTCATTTGGATCACAAACAAGCTGAATTCTACTTTTGTCATTGAACTTGAAGTTTTTCAGTAGTTCGAAGGTAGATTTAGTTGGAACTTGCAAATCATTGTAATACACCTCTAGCTCAAATTCCGATGGATTAGTCGCCCTAAGAATAAATTCGTAATTTAGGATTTTAAATCAGGCCCAATAATGAAACGAAAGCTTCAACCTTAAACCCTTACCCTAATTGATATGACCCAGTAGAAAGGTCAACTGTAGCTCCAAGAGGAATTACTCTGATTTCTGTTATCTCTGTTGGTCCCTTCAATTGAACTAGGTCACAATTGAGGTCCTGTTAAAAGAAAGAATAAAAAACCATCAACAATGATTTCAAAACTGCATGCATGCCTATGTACAACTATTATAGTTGCAGGTTGTGACTTCTATGTATCTTGTTGCAGTAATCTATGTATTCTTATCGCAGTCCTAACTTCTGCATATCACCAAATTAAACTCAGTGAGGGCAACAAAAGTGAATCTCTGCATTCTGAATATCCACAGATAGATTGCATACATTAAATTCATTAACGAATTTTTTACTGTGAGACATATAATACTGTAATAACATGCTTATAATTCATAGTCTTTCATCTTTTGTGATCGGATCGGCCGTTAGGCGCTGCATATTGTAGGTGGTAGGCTAGACATTTAAGATCAAGGATCGTGGCTAGACATTCAACGAATGACAAGTAGAAGTATGAAGTATGTTACATATAAAATTTAAATCAATTTTAACACACAACTCATGTTCATTATGATAAGCAATAAGTCGGTAAGTCATAAAATAACATAAGTCGTCTGTACACTACACTGTATATGTGATATGCAACGCTGCAGACGTTTGTAGTTTGACAGTTCAGTTCAACATTGCAATTGTGCATTGATGATCAGTGTGCAGTGAGCCACTGCTGCACGTAATAAATGTAACGTAAATTTAAATTACATTGCACAGTGCAATGCGAATTGTTATATCAGAAATAAACAATAAATGCAAAATTTGAAAATGTGAAATGAATGCAAAATCCAAAATCATAAATGACAAATGATGCAAATTGGCCGATCACGGCACTACTACAGTAACCAGTACGCAGTAAGTAGACCGACACCGACCGATGAACAAGTACAAAGTACAAAGTCAAAAGTATGGATTAATGCATAATCTAATAATGTTAAAATTTGGCAAATGGTACATGCAACATGCAACATTGCAACATGATAGCTAAAAGGGAAAAATACAAAATAGACCAACCGTATTATCATGAAAAAACGTCCCAAAGAAGACAAGATTAATTTCAGGCTTTACATCGACTTTCGAAACGTCTTGTCCACTTTTCTTTAGCAGATCTGCAGAATCGCTTTCGAGTTGCGGAAGGGTCATTTTTATCACCCTCCTTCCCTCGCAGAGTCAAGTCGGTTTCGTTTTGAATTTTCAGACCACCAGTCCAGTCCAAGCGAATATCATAAAAAACTACTAGACAAGAAACATTAAAATCAAAATAAAAAAATGTTGTGTGATTTAATTTGAATGTTGAATGTGTGTAATTTTTTTAAAGAGTCCAAATGTTTGGTCTTCTCCCGGCTTGACAGACATTGAATGAATAAGGATTGAGTTGTTTAGAGCATGCATCCCGGTGATTCCTCTGTAAAAATGAATCACGTTACCCCAATCACCCAGTCAGTCACCCACGCAACTTTCTCCGCTTTCACTAATCGATTAAGCAGACTTTAGTATGTTTTTGAATGCTATCATGATTTTGATTGTTATGAACCCTTAAGTTTCTGTATTAAGATTAAAACTTTGTACCATAAAGTTTTCACCGTTTGGATAGTTCAGAATTTTCAATATTGTGGCAAATTTTGTTCAGATTTTGCCTCTACAATAAAAAGCTGCAGTATTTAAGATAATCCCTTTTAAAACGGTCGTTTTTGGGTTTATGCTATTTAAATTTGATTATCGTGCTTGAATGCTTAATAAAATGACCCAGGTTAACAGAGTAGGGTACCAACCTGACGTAGTGAGATGTGTTTCGTATCGTATGCATCGAGTTATCTCTCCGATACATTTGATATGACATGAATGATGCATCGCTAAGATGGTTCATCATAAATGATTTCGGCACGCACTTTCTTTGTCACCATAAAGCTCGTCGGCCTCTGTCCAGCTTTTCGTCGCCTTCCCATCAATTTTTTTGCTCGATAATGAAAACTGTTTTTGGTTTTAAATGGAGGTCAACCTCGAATCAGTATTGAAGGATACATGATACATTGACCATATATCATGTTAAAAATTGAAACCGAATTCGGATCGTACAAGTGTCCATCTATGAGTGGGTTCCTTGCTTCCATATTCTATGACGAATTATATTATAGAAGTTCTTTATCTCTTGAGTTTTGCTGAATATTAGATTAGCTTAATTTGTAATTAACACGATGAGGAGGAGTGGAGGACTATTATTGGCGATATCTACGTTAAAATCATTATGCATCTATTGGTTTGTTATTCGGTTATATCTTTGTTTGACGTGTTGATTTTTATCTTCAACCATCGCATTTGCATTCGTGTCTGAGTCAGACATACCAGGTTGAGCGATATGTAGAGAACCCAGTTACTATAACTGTTTTAAGGTATTCAGATAACTCAATTCTCGATGGCTGACATGTACAGTGAAGCCGATTTGGACAACTACACATATTTAATATTTGATCGTGGTCATACGTACATCCCAAGTGTTTGCAGTACAGTATCGGTAGACTTCTACACTTGTGGAGAACTGAACAGGGGTTTTCAGTAATTCCCCGAACTGAAATAACAAGTTCAGTTTTATATCATACCAACCAATTTACTTAATACCCATCATTATAATGAAGAAACGTCACTCTGAAACTGAGGCTCCGCTTTACTCTAGAAGTCCACTTAATACTTCGCTAAAATGGGCTATATAATTGAAAACTGGATATCGGATATGCTATCGTGACTATCACGAGGATTAGGCTGAAATATTCCTCCCGTTTAATTATGTTTTCACTTTTTTGTCAAAACATGCAATATTGTAGCAAAAGCTGTTATCAATTTGGGTTCGAATATCGTATGCAAAGTTAGAAAATACAAAAAATGGCACTGACTATTTAGACTCGTCCAATTTGTAAAGAAAATTAGAACTGATAATTGCGTTCTTATTGAAATTTATAAGGACCCTCATCTTAATAAAGAGTAGATAGGATAAACGCTAAGATTACGATCATTTTAAAACTAAACCCATAATATGCTTTAAACTATTGTTCAGAACTCTACCCATATCTCTCAAAATTTACTTTCCAAAAATTATATAATATATTATTAATGATATAGTTGTTTTGTCAGATTATACGTAACACAAAAGTTTCTCTTTGTCATGCATCCATTGATATATCCTTAACTCCTCCGAGACACACACAGTCTGTACTCTCTGTACTATCTTATGATTCCATTTAATTTTAGCATATGAGATAAGAGCAGCCACTGCATAATAAAATGCTCTTGAAGGTTTAAATGAATTTTCGTATCGGCATCAGTTCATTTAGCAACCTAGTTTTTATTTCATTCAATGATAAGGGCGATTTAATTGTGTAATTTACTCCATAATTTTCCACTTCAAATATTAAAGTAGATTGAACAAATTCTATTCCGTTTCAAAATTTGGTCTAAAACCAGCAGTAGGAATGTGTACGTTCAAAGTGATCTCATGACTTTCACTCTAATGTCTCAAATGTGAATCCTAGCCTAGCTTTAATCATAGCATTGACCTCGAGAAAACGTTACGGCCTTTTCACCACCCAATTCCTGGACGTGAGACCTGCTTTAATTATATAAGCACTTTGCAATTCATAACACAAAATGAAAATATGAACAAGATCAAGGAAGGGTGTCTGCGGAAGACAAAGAATTCCATCCCCTGAACAAAAGAAAAGCACATTAACTTTGAGCTATATCTCCAGAACTATCTATTTTAGGAGATGAGGATTCGGCTTTAAATGGAATGTCCGCAATTCTCTAACTTTCTCCTTCATCATCTCCAGATATTCTCTAGCAATATGTATATAGAAAACTGGGGGAAAGTGATATTCCGCCTTTGAAATCTCGTTCTGGTATCCTTTTCTAATTATATCCTCAGAATAGTTGGAAAAGAACTGCTCTGTGCAAATCTATATTGCCAAATGATGTATCTACATATACGGAGTGAAAGTAGGATGCTGTCGGATGGGAAGGCGTCGAAATAAATCCCCAGTACGTAAATCTCGCTCTTTTATATTGCTTCACCCACACGCCGGCGTGGGTAGCTAAATCGATGACCCATCTCCTGTCGGACCGTCGGTCCTCCCATCATCCCGTCGTCCCCATTCCTCCGGATATCTCCGAAATCCTTGTTATATCCTCCTCCAATGCAATACTATGTTCAGGGGCTCTGGAATATCTTCTCCAGTTTCCGTATTAAGCGAGAGAGAGAAAGAGAGGATTGCTTGTAATGATGACAAAAATCCTATTCGCAGAACTCCCAGTACTCGTGTGGTAGTTGGTGGATTTAGGAGAAAAACATTGGATCCTACATCCAGCCATCCGAAATCCGAACCCATCAACTTCTTCCTCCTCTCCTTCGATATCTAGGGCTCTGGAGTTTAGAAGTAGGTAAGAGAAAGTGAGTTTTGCGTCCCAAGACAAGCCAGGCTGGGTTAGAGCCCATTAGGATCAAGTACAACCACAACCATCGGTTATGTAACCTTTCTTCTTCTCGACTTTCGGAATTTCTCGATTAACCCAATTAGGCCTTTCCTATCTCTCCCTGACAGCAATTCATCATAACATGTATGGAATTCAATTGTATCTCTTGTGAGTTTGTCATCGATTCCAGCAGAGACTGTCCTGTTGTTTGTGGATTTGGAACTCTGTAATTTGGCAAAACCAGTCTCAAAATTACTCAAAGTGAACTAGGTGTGAACGGGCGGTTTTGACTTTCCCTTGCTACTTTCTCTCATGACTTTCACTCCCCTTTATCCTATTACCCACAGTCGTTTCATGAATAGAGTCTGCTCAACCACCTATTACCTCTGTTTTAGAGTTTAACAATACGACTCCTTGACTAAAACTGTCCATTTCTTAAGTTTATTTTTGAAAGGGAGAAGCATGCGTCAGCTAAAAGAGCCCAAGTTTATTTTTTGATTATCGAGTCATATCGGTTGTTAGCCGTAAAAATTACGGTACGTTTGGAATTTGTTTTGAAACTCCAACTAAGCTTTCTTTTGAATTTAAAATAATTTTAAACCATCTTAATTGCTTAGTCTTGCCAGTCAAAGACTAAGTTTAAGTTGAGCGAATTTAGACAGTTGACTACAAATGAGAAAAGAGTAATATTCTATTAAAAACCTACTGATTAGGGCAAGCTGAGAATCGAATATGTGCCAATAGCCAATTAAACAATAAATCTCCGTTGTAGAGAACATGTAGACATGTTAACTATGCAGTCACATTACAATAATAAAATAACATTGAGCAGTATATGTCGTAGAATCAATCAATGAGTCTTAATATGATAATAATATTAAATCATTCTGCTGGTCTGATGAATAAGTTTATAATCTAATCGGAAATAGACTTTCCCAACTAAGACACAATTAGCTTACTGATTACAAAATAGACTCCTAAAATCCTTTGTCGGGCTAATGGAAAAGCCCAGCGTGAAAGTCATCATGGTTTCCCATTAACCGAATGCAATTAACCTTTTAAGAATCCTCGAAACCCGTCGACAGCGGAGTGCCATTTAAAATACATTCTCTGTCCTATATATACATTTCGCCTGCACTCTTCTTAAGTGACACGCTAAATATGGCTACGTATAATAATGTCATGGTTGACGGATCTGTTGTAAACTATATGTTCGTGTGAGTGATTGTAAGAAGTCGGATTGATTTGGACCTTGACGACTGAGTGACTTATATGGATATGAAAGCCTCTTTCTCTGGAATTGATTGAATTCGTTGAGGTTTTCATTCGAAAACAACTGTAAAATCTTTAGAAAACTCGAAAATAAAGTAACCTTGATTCAAGATGGCGAACATGGCTCAGTTGACTCGACGGCAAAGCTCGAGGTAATTATATGCTTGTAATCAAAATATTGTTTACGGTCGTATGATATGATTTCGTCTATGATTCTATTTTGTATTCAAATTAGGGAGCTTTACCGACAAAGATCGTACGACCGGATGGAACTCCGTGAAATGCATGGACGGCTTCTGAGTACGGACTCTGCTCCCGGACAATCCTCAAATTATGGAACCGTTAACCCTGGATTCAAGCAGGATACGACAAATTTGGTAAATTAAATATTTCGTGAAGTTGCTTTTATTACATAGGAAGCATTTTACAGATTTTTTTTTATAATTTTAAAAGAATTTATTTTTGCCGATCAATTTAATTTCATACACTACCGATAAGTGGATTAATTATATTCAACAAGTTATAAGAGTTTGGTATCGAATTCATGAAATGGCTAATTCGGGAGCTGAGAACACATATCGGCTTAAAATACTTTTAATAGCATAATACTAATTGAAACCCCGGGTTATCTAGACGTTTGGAATATGCTTATTGGGAATAGACCACATATAGTTAAGGTTAATAAAGATTTGAATATGCTTCTTTAATGTTGATGTTGACTTAGTGAAACCTGCTATGAACGATAATATTTACGTTATAAGTATCTTCAAAGATTCAACGTTGTGTTTTTGTTTGGGAAAAATTTGCGTGGGCGAAATACTAGCGAGCATTAACGTGATCATCCTTCGGAGAGGAGACCCAAGGTTTGGTTAAATAACCGAACTGATGCAATATAAATTATGACTTGTTTTTTCCTTTTTCTTGTCATTTTTTAGTAAATGCATACATGTTTTGTTTTTGGTCCCAATACATCACCGTCGCGCGTCGGGAAAGTATACGAGATAAACAGAATATCAATACTTATTTATTTTGTTGCATTTCTTGTCAAGCAGAATATATCTGAAACTTTAAATATGTATTTAAGTATTTACAACACCTTTTGGAATTGAAGTACTAAAACAGCAAAACTATGTTCCCTAAAGGGAGAATTTAAGACTGAAATGTCATCATAAATAAATGCATAATGTTTGTGAGGAAGAATAGAAGCTTTAATTGCCTAAGAATTAGCTGCTTTTCATTCAATTTTTTAAATTTATTTCAAAGCTGATTTTATACTGAGTGTGTCACAAAAATTTAATTTTTTAAAAGCTCGTAAACCGAAGAACTTACAGACTACAGACTATACAACGCTGGAAAGCTTTTAGTGTGATTTTTTTAAAATTTTCCAATCTTATTGAACAGATCAAACTTTTAAAATTTTCCAAGAAACATGAAATTTTGAAACAAGCGGCAGAAGAATTTTCGTAATTTTTTGAAACGATAAACATCATATTTCGAAACTACGATATTATATATAGTCACTTGGCTTTCATGTTCTCGATATCTGAAATCTGAGATGTTCCTTCATATTGATACTTAATATTATATTCGTCATGAGACTATTTTCAGAGATATTCCGTCAATATCATCATTCACAATTTTTTTTCATTCGTTGTATAATGGCATCATTTTAGGCTTTATCTTAATGTAGCAGCCATTGGCACATGCGACTTTTATTAAATTTAAAAATAAGTCCAAAATATATATATATATAGTTTTCATTTGTTCAAAAGCTTTTGCTGACAATGAGAGGAAAGTACGCCTAAATGGCATCACGCGTTCAATTACGCCCACCAGTATTTACAACGCGTTTACTGCTGCGTACCTGTTTGACGGAAATCTACGTACGAATTGTATCTCTATAGTATATTAAATACGCGTCTTTCAACTTCCCCTCTACGTTTTGCTTCGACAAAATGCATGCATTAAACTAAACTTCATATGACGGGTTGCAATTGTTTGAAAAATATACTCACATCTATACATATATGTTTTGCTTTTGTTTTTGTTTTTTACTTGCGAATTAAAATGCTGTATGAATAAACGCTTAATTAATTGCTTTCACTAATGAGAGTGAGTTCTTCGTTTTATAAATAATTAAGATTAAAACAGTAACCCAATCTTCAAGAAGGTATGGTCTGCGACGCATTTAATAAATCAATTTTAATCATTATCTATCCGAGGCTAAGAATATCAAAATACTACTTTACTACGCATTGTTTCGCCAAATATTACAAATTGATTGACGCAAACACGGAATGTCGTCGACTTTCACTTCTTGCATTTCACACAGGATAACGTTCCATCTCAGGAAACTTTCAGATACGACCAGAAAAACTGCGCATTTTTCGTGAAATTAGGCTGGTCGCTGAGAAACTCGTAATGCCAACGTAAATCGATTTCTGACGACATGAAGAAATGCTGATGCAATTCGACTATCCTCAATCAAAATTACCGTATTAAAAATAGCACTTATCTCCAGAGTCATGTGATTCCTTCACGATAAACGAGAATGTTTTACAACGATGTATCTCATTCACCAAGGAACCACCGGAAGGGATGGACATGATACAAAACATTTTCATTCCTAGAGACAAGTTCAAACAAAGACTTAAGATCAACATAAACATAACTTAACAGTAATTAAAACTGTGTGGATACAGTAAACAAAAAACATGGTCGTGGCAAAGCACAGCATTGCATTTCCAAAAGCAGGAGTACATTATTTAGAACCCAAGCGAGTTATTTGCAGAAAGCACAATCTTGAGTCTTTAAGATCCGTTGAGGTACAATACCAATTGAATTACTATTTTAACGAGCTAAAGACTCTATTGTAAAAAGGGCATTAAACAATAGAAGGAACTGTAAGTTTTTAGGGTTTTGCGTTCAAGGTTTGCCGTCATGTATAGAGTCTCATTTTAATGTAGGCTTGAAAACTAAATTTCCAGTAATTACTCTAATTAAATTAGATAGTCGCAGTCAAATTAGCCAGTGCAGTGCCTGAATAATACAATCTTCCATCCCATGAAAGTTTGACAAACAGTCTATGCTTTGACAACTTGGACGAGTTTCCAAAGATTTACTTTCCAAACTTTCGTTTGACACCCCAAAAGTTGTGTTAAATATAGAATTAAATTTCATCCACTGACACTAAAACTTTATGTCGCTTTCCTTATTTGGATTTTGAAGGTGTCAAAGGAAGAGCCTTCGGTCAGTCCATCGACGAAGAAGGACACGGTGGTGACAAAAGAAGGAGAAAAGGACAGCAAAACGACGGTTGTGAAAATAGATGCAGGGAAAAGCCCTCTGGAAGTGCCAGGAAAGAAGGGCAAGAAGGGCCCTGGTGGCACAGATGCAGCCGAGGACGTTTTTCAAGACGAAGGAGAAGAACGGGAGTCTTGGGATTCCAAAGTTACTTTCCTACTTGCCACCATCGGTTATGCTGTTGGCCTTGGCAATGTCTGGAGATTTCCTTATCTTGCTCAAAAAAATGGAGGAGGTTAGTAAATGCCAAATCATTTCACTGTCATCATCCGTGAAATTCTCCTTGTGTTCAGAATAAATTATCTCTTCCTATTTAATCCATAAGAGCACATTTACAGGGAGAAAGTCAGCTTTCTCTCAATTGTTGAATTCCGGCATTCCATTGACTTCCCAGTAATAATCCACTTGACTGAGTTTATCTTACTACTTACCGTAAATCTCTAAATAAGATTCGAGCTGAAATCTTTATAGGACCTTCACTTTTAAGGAAAGTGTAGAGTTAATATGGTGAGCCAACGCTTCATTTTGACCAATGACTCATTTAGCTCATGACGCGTAAAGCAAGCCCTAGAATTTCATCTTGGTCCAGTAACACTCATTAAACGAGTTAGTAGAATGGTGAGATCAGTGTTATTGCGATTATTGTTTGATTCGTGTTACTTACTGTTCTTGTTTTTGAAACGTTATAAAAATTTCATGTTTTCAGTATTAACAACTTTTCCTGGCGTTTTAAAATAAGTTGCCAAGAATCATAATATTAAAACGAAACATATATTATTTAGAGCTTTGTAGGGTTTTAGACATTTTAGGGTACGTAATTTTGACGAAATACATTTTTCATGTCATGTTGTATTTATCATGATAGGCACTTCATTTAATTACATGCTGCGTATTATATTTCACAATGATCAAGTGTGACTTATACTTCGGCAGGAATTTGGGACATATTATCTACGTCAGTTGCCTTCTCGAATCAACGATTTAATTTTCTTTGTAAACCCCGACAGGTGCATTTCTGATTCCATACTTCATCATGTTGGCAATAGAAGGAATTCCAATATTTTTTCTGGAATTGGCAATCGGTCAAAGGCTACGAAAAGGAGCTATTGGAGTCTGGAGTCAAGTGTCACCCTACTTGGCTGGGGTTGGAATTGCTTCGGCCGTTGTATCGTATAATGTGGCCCTATACTATAACACCATTATCTCTTGGTGTCTCCTCTATTTTGTCAAAGTAAGTTAAAGGATATGTATATTTCTTGCCTTTCACCTCATATATCACATATTTTATCCAGAATAAATGTATCCAGTTTATGTAGGGAAAGCAAGATTATATTTGGTAATAAAAATCCCAGAGGTCCCAATTTGTTGACATTTATACCCTCTCAGAGGAGATGGAACAGTCAATGAGTCAATCTCCATCGTTGTTTTCTGTTTACTTTATACGGCTTGACAATTGATGGTTTAATCTGTATTTACATCTCTACTCCAAAGGATCTACAGATCTACCACGAAGACTAGAATACACTTTTAGAAACAGGATTAATATGCAAGCAGCCAAGTATAGACATTTTCATAATACTGAAACATGTATACACTTTTAGTTCAATGACGTAATCAAATTTCATGCAGTACATCTATAGCGTATTCCTTCGTGAAGCTGCCAAATAAGTAATATAGAGTAATAATATCATATATTAAAGTTTATGGTAAAGATCGATATCTTGGGATTAATCTGTTTACACAAACCACCACCACTCATCAGTCACCACTTCACCACCACTCAGGGTACTTACATGATATACAGTTTATGCGATGTCAAATGATAAGAGAAAGCAAACTGATTTAATAATTACATACACGCCTGTATCATCATATGTAACAAGCCAAGATTTTGTTAAGATTTGTTGGACAAAACTACTTAAAAATCTACCAGAAATTCTTAAAAATTTAATAGAATACATAATGTGTTTTACATTTTGGTGTAATGACAGAGCTTCCAAGACCCGCTGCCATGGTCGGAATGTCCACCTTCAAAAACGGGAAACGGGACGAACCTGGAGTGCATTGTTAGTTCTATTGCTTTTATACCTAATATTAGATTTGCGGATGATTGCGCCTAATCAATTGCGCTTAATCAATTGCGGCTAATTATTTGCGCCTAATCATTTGCGCCTATGTACACTTTGCGCCTACGTACAATTTGCGCCTGTACATTAATTTTGCGCCTAATCATTTGCGCCTATGAATATTTTCTGAACTTTCAGAAATCATCTCACATCTCTAGCACTTACTTACTTTCTTATATCAAATCAAATCAAATTTCTTACTTCTACTCTTTACCTTTACTAGTTTATTTATTTACTTATTCAAACTAATTTTTTGAACTAATGTAAAGTAGCAGCACCTGCTACTTTACCGAATATGAATATATTGTCTTCAAAAATAGGTCAAGCTACCTTTAGTGTTCTGTCATTGTTACACATTAAATATTTTTTGAGTCCGATCTAATGTCTATCCCACCACACTAAAACTATACAGCTATGTAAAACTATGTGGCACCTGCAACTTTACAGAATATGAATATATTATTTTAGAAGATTCATTTCCAACACAAAAACCTCTGTCAGTTGATCTTTTACAAAACTATAAAGGGGAGAAAGCAATAATTGTAGCTTGGCAGTTAGTCTGTAATTACAAACCTGGACTTTTTTCTTCGTGATTTCGGATTTATTTTTTCATACCATGCCAGGGACAATTGAAATTTCGGACAGCAACAGGACTTATTTATATTTTGTTTTGTATTTTAGTATCTGAAATCGGTGACCAGATTTTGTGCTGGAAACGGAAAGTGGAAAATATTCGTAGGCGCAATTGATTAGGCGCAAAGTGTACGTAGGCGCAAAGTGTACATAGGCGCAAATGATTAGGCGCAAATAATTAGGCGCAATTGATTAGGCGCAAATGATTAGGCGCAATCATCCGTATACCCTAATATTATGTCCTAGCCGTAAAAGATAACTGCCCCGTAACGGTCTTCTAGAACTTCTAAGTTGTAACCCTTTCCCGAGGGTGTTGTCTCTTTCTCTTTCCATTCGACGGAAAGGGAAGTTTTGTTCTTCGGGAAGTTTGATGTTGATAATGTTGTGGAATGATGATATTAATGGATTTTTTCGTATTTATCTTTCGTGTCGTGATCCAAACTCCAAACCCCTGGATAACATGATCTACAGATGAGCAGCCCAACCCAATACTTCTGGTACAGGGAGACCCTCAACATTTCTCCGGATGTGAACACACCGCAAAGTTTTAATCTTCAAATAGCTGCGTCTCTGACAGTTGCCTGGTTCCTCATATATCTTTGTCTTGCTAAGGGACTCGCTTCGTCCCCAAAGGTAAAAATTCGAAATTCATTTATAACTTTAACATCTTCCCTCGCCCGATGCATTTTACATGACTTCCTCCATTTGAATTCTGAAGTATTCCTTCAGGAGAGGAATCAAAAGTCAAGTATCTTTTCTTGTCTTTGTGCGGCACTTTGCATATGAATGTATGAAATATTTATTTCCATAGGGGCTTTGTGTCATAAAAGCTCTCGTATTCCCTTTGTTGAACTACTTGTTGCTACTTGAAAGTATTCCTCTATTCTAGTGTTTTTCAACTAAAACACTACCACATATCTTCATTCCGTCCACACATAAAAAACTCTATTCAAGCCATGAATTTATGGAAGGAAGATGTAGTAACCAACCATACTGCAAAAAAGTAAAATATTCTTGACAAGACAAACTATTCTAGAACATCCAGAAAAGATTTCGGTAGTTTTTTTTGTCGGAAAGATTTTAGATCCAATAAGGAAAGCTAGCTACATTATTGTTATGTCCAGACCATATCCAGACACAAAGGTCTTGGAGAGATAGGGTCACATCCACATTTACTCCTTCAACTTGAACTCGAAAGGCACTCTGCCGAACGTCTAGTGTCTAATAAAGCCAAGTGCTATACAAACAAAAAATGGCGAACTGGAACACAAAATAGCATCCACCACTTGTTGAAGCTATGAAACTTCTGAGCCTTTTTTATCTCGTCCACAAGTGAAGAGGAATTTTTGATAATAGCCTTATTGTACCATATAGAGAATTGCGTCTGCTACTTCTACACTTTCACTTTCACTGAATTTTTAATCCCGAAGTTCTTAGGAAACTACAGGAAAAATCCCCATGAGATTAAACCTATTATGCCCCGATTATGTCCTTTTATTTCTTCTGGAACAAAAGGGATTTAGGAAGGGGATTACTTTTTATTGTTTTAGTCTCCCTTCACCAACTATTTATAATTAATCTGATTATTATCTTTACAGCTCGTGTACGTAACTGCTCTTTTCCCTTACTGTGTCCTCATCCTCTTCTTTTGTCGTGGCGTGACTTTGGAAGGAATGAGCGATGGAATTTTACATCTTTTCAGTCCTAAAGTACGGGAGTATTCATTTTACTTCCTTAAAATGACACAATTTATGATAATTAAATTATCCCCAAATTATCTGACTATTGAGTTTTCTAAGCATCCAATTTAACTCTTGATTCCAGTGGGAAAAATTGGCAGATCCGGTCGTATGGCTGGAAGCTGGGACGCAGATATTCTTTTCCCTTGGATTGGGATTTGGAGGATTAATTGCATTTGCATCTTATAACCCCGTCAACAATAACTGCAGTCGGGATGCTTTAATCGTCTCCTTCACAAATTGCATGACCTCCTTGTTTGCTGGAATTGTCATCTTCTCCGTCATTGGTAAATTTAGATGGATTTGATATTTGGTTTATATTGTTCCTGAGTGTGATGTGCTTGTAATACAAAAGCAGGCCTTGGACAGGAATCCGGAACGAATGGGTGATGGCATTTTATGACATTGACATTTCGTTTTGTTCCTAGGTTTCAAAGCCCATATGATTCACAAGGAATGTTTGAAAGAGCAAGATAATAGAACTCTGTTGATGTTGTTCAATACAACTCAACCAGAAAACGTTCCTCCAGTTGGCACGGATATTTCATATTGGGTTAATTCATCCAAGGTGACCATTCCGATGCCGGATATTCGAATCTGTAACCTCCAAGATGAGTTGGATAAGGTATCTATTGTTAACCTGTATAACTTATTTTATGTGAAAATTTCAACTTCAATCAAATTATTTCATGTATTTCTAGTCGGCATCAGGACCTGGCTTGGCTTTTATCATCTTTACAGACGCAATCAATCAGTTCAGTTTCGCCCCGTTCTGGTCAATCCTGTTCTTCTCAATGTTATTCACGTTGGGAATCGACTCACAATTTGGGACGTTAGAAGGGGTCGTTACTTCGGTCACGGATATGAAACTCTTCCCCAATATGC
The DNA here is from genome assembly GCA_906901685.1 of Desoria tigrina. NCBI lineage: Eukaryota > Metazoa > Arthropoda > Collembola > Entomobryomorpha > Isotomidae > Desoria > Desoria tigrina. Next base: position 6,319,959 of record CAJQTU010000007.1, read on the forward strand.
GGAAAGAAGTACTAACTGGTATGAGAGTTCTGAAATACAAGTCTTTTTAAATATAAAACTCGATCATGCCCTTAAAGATGGATTTTCATAACATATGAAGGACACACATATTTAGGAGTTGCATTATATTTTGTGGCATTTCCATCACTTATTCAATGCTGTTCAATCTTTTCTGATAAGCCTCAGAAAAGAATGGTTTCTCGGATTTATAAAGCCGTAGAGGCTTTGAAATAGACAGAGAAGTATATTAAAGCATTGTGGCTTAAATGAATCATATAACATTCTACAAGCCAAGTCTTACTTTTCACTAGGTTTTTTCTCCAGGATTTGCTACTAGTATTCTGTATGCATACGTAAAGCAAATAAGTAAGATATGACAGTTATTGGAAATGTTACGGTGAAATACTCGGTCAGAGCATCATTTCCAATAAATATTTGATATATATATTGAGTTTCAGCACGATATGGATATAATAGATATTGAAGTCATTTGTAGCGTTTTTAGCCCATGCTTTTACCACAACAACTTTTACCTAATATTATAGCGATCAATATTTTTCCATCCTGGTTATCACAAGCCAAAATAAACCCCATTCTCTGACTATTGCGAACCTGAAAATGAATGGACTCTACAATTAGAATTCGGTCATTTCCCTTCTATATTATTTTTACTACTAAAATCCATATGCGTCTAGTTGGACAATTCGTACGTATGTACAAACTGCATTTTCATTGGTTTAATGCTATAGTCATTGTGTCCAGCACTTAAAAATCGTTCGTCATGTATAATCCCTCAGGAATGAAAGTTTTGATTAAGCGCATGTATGCGAAAAATTGGCGAAACGGCATGGACTTGGCTTACTATTCTAATAAAACTTTTCGGGAAACCTGTATATACGTGATAGCAATAAATCTTAAACAAATAGCAATTAACAACGATCAAAGTCAAGCTGATAATTAATTTAGCCAAAAACCTTCGAGGAGTACGATGTTAGTGAGGTAAAGTATGAAAAAGCAAGTGATAATGAGTGCCATATTAATTCTTGGAGAACAGGATCCGCGATTTAGCAAATTAATCTTTAGCAGCAAGCCAAGGATGCATTAGGATTTAGGATACCCTGTGTATGCATTTGTATGTTTGTGTACTCCGTAATTAAATTTGGATTTAATTACAAATTTTCACCAGGAATCCTATGTAGCTCATGCCTAGTACTATCAATGATGTTTGCCCATGGAGCTGGAAACTATATCTTCGTCCTGTTTGACCAGTTCAGTGGAAATGTTCCTCTGCTTATCATAGCGTTTTTCGAGGTCATTGGAGTTGCTTATGTGTACGGATTGAGCCGGTACGATTGTATTTATTTCACGGGCTTTGAACACATACATGAGCTTGAGTGGATGGCTATATAACCTTATACGCCATTTTTGTAAACAGGTTCGCGGAAGATATCGAATTAATGACGGGACAAAGGCCTCATTTTTATTGGATGTTTTGCTGGAAATATGTGTCTCCCATCGCAATGGTTATCATTCTAACTGCCAGCTGGATCAAAATATTTACAGAAGGGACGACATATCCACAATGGGATGCTGAGCATGCCGTCGCTGTGGATGCAGAATGGCCAGGCTGGGCCATTGGAGTTGCCGTTTTCCTTGTCCTGATGTCCACGTTTTGGATACCGTTTATTGCTATCACAAAGTACAATATCTTTATTAATATTTGACTATAATTTAAAAAGTAAGAATAATAATCACTTCGATTCTCTGACATTCTGTTTTTATATAGACTGCTAGGGTTTGACATCATGCACAAAGAGGAGCCAGCCTGGTTCCCTGCAGATGATCTACGGGACTTCCACGGAATTGTTGCCCACGAACCGACAAGCTTGGAAAGGTCCTTGTTCGGTTTCCGAGATGATGGTACGGAAGGTGTATGCTTTCCTACTAAAATTGGGAGACATGACGATGAAGACGATGACGATCCACTAACATAATCAAATCCGACTTTCTAGGCCGTATAAATTCCTATTTGTAAACCCGTTCATATTTACATAGTCAACAAAATTGTACTGTGCTTATTTATGGGGTGTAGAAATATTCTAAATGCCATATAATATAAAACTTCAATTGTCATAATCAAAGCCCACAGGCAAATTGGGAATGTACAGAGGTTACATCATTGTAATTAATCAACATCAAATGATACTAGTAATGGTAGATTTATTTTTAAATGGAGAAGAGTCAGAATGGCAAATCGTAAGTATTTAAGTGTTCACAGGGTTGAAAAAGATATCAGACCCGTAATATACTGGTAGTAGACGTGCAATTTAGTAATGACAGGATAATAATTTTTTGTGCCGATATCTAACGAAATTAAATTAGAGAGAGGTCCTTGTACAAACTGCGTTTGTCATAAAAGAAGTAGAGACCCTGGACGCACTATATTTCGTTCCTGTAAAGTGTAAATGCAAACAGGGCAAGGAACCCTGCATATGGTGCATACTGATATTTTAATATAATATAAACGCTATCTCAGATAAAACAGTATGCCTAATTAACCGTTGAATCAGATTTGAAAGCATGAGGTCCACATTGAAATGAATTATAACTTTACAAAATGTCGAATATTCTAAATTCATCCTGACGCTCTACCCTTTCACGACATTCGTAAAAGTACTGTCCAGTCCATTGAGACGGCCTTAGTCCTATTCCTTGTAGAGATAACAAGTATTAACCTATAGATATAGATATTGGTGCTAAAGTTACAATTTGTATGTGGTTTCAAAAATTGGTTCGTCGTAAGCGGTTTGTGAGTTGCTTTTGTGCCAAGCTAATTGAAAGGGAAATGGATATGATGAGCTTGAAATGTTGAACAACTTGCACACTACAAAATCTTTATTCAGCTACCGTGGAACGGTCTAGTAGGAAATAGTATTTTGTTTTTTGTCACTAGTGAAATACTTTAATTGGCTTTGTTTCCTCTCATGTCAGTTAAACAAAAGCAGTCAGCTTAGCGTGTATAGTCAATCAATTAACCCGTTAAATTACTAAAATGATGTAGATTACATATTTAGGAGTTGGGTTGGTAGTGTTGATCTAAATGAAAGGAAAAGTCAGTGGATATCAAAAATCGGTAATTTCTCAGAATGCAGTCAAGGAGTTTAAAACTAGTGATCTCATAACGCAGCAGTCGCGAACTCATCGTCAGACTCAATGTGATAGAAGTAATTTAAAATGTATCTTAAATATAAAATAGTGAGCATCAACTGAAAACATAATTCTGACTCAACGACATGATATACAAGCAACACTTATACAAAAACCTAGTCGAAAATAGGCCATAAAAGAGGCAAAGGGATACTATTAAATGGATTTGAGACCTTAAGAGTATCGATATATTATATTATTATAACAATACATACAGGTAAAGTATGAAGTATAATGAATTGCTCGATGCGTTGGTGCCTTTCATTTCGAAGTTAAAGTCGATTTAATTTAGGAACATAGTTTTTATTTACATTTTAAATACATAACTAATTATCAACTCGTATTTTAGCACATCAAAAATTTATAAGGAAAACATTTTAGAAGGAAATGTTGCAAAACCAATATGCATTACTAATGATTGTGCACTTATTGTTTCCGTTCTGATTCTGTTGACAGTTACTTCTAATATTATAAACTCTCAATGCTGCATAACAGCTTAAATATTGGGAAACTGGACCGTATTTAACCAAATAAATCCCCGGCCCAATATAACCCGAGCCGAGGCCGAACCTTTTAGAGAATTAAAAAAATGCTTGCGATCTTCTTGAAATATAGACTCTCATTCGGATGTCCTTTGTTCGTTTGAGAAAATATTCAATTTATCTCGCATCATCGGTCGGAATAAATCCTCATCTAGCAATATGGCATATACGTTTAAACGTTTCATGTTTTAAGGTTGAAACAAGTACATTCTCAGGGGATTTATTCTGATAAATACGACAGTTCTAAATTTAAATTACGATTTACGAATAAGATTCAATATATCAGTGATTAAATTATTATATTGATTTCCATACAATATGCTGCCACACGGCTTATGATACTAAATTCGAAAATTCTTTTAGAATCATCGTTTCTTAGCACCAATTCTCTAAATCCATCGGCACTTTTTTGCTTCTCATATAGTAAATTCATATATCAACTATACTTGGCTTTGAGCTAGATTGCTAGAATGTCACGATATGCGAAGTCAACCATCCTATCAAAATAGTCAAATATTGAAAGGCAATGTTGTATTTGTGTAATAATTATAAATGCCGTTAGCTATTAATTAAGTAAATGTGATAGGCTGACAATAATAAGTAAGCTATAATAATTGCAAACGAAAAAAGATACCTACATAAAAACAAAATAATGAGAATGACGCAACGCCGCAAAATCTAGAATATTCAGTTTTTTCATGCATTTTAAGTTGACGAAACGAAACCGTTCCGTTTAAACGAGTATGACGGTCGGACTGAAAACTATTAAAACTCGTCTAAATAGTAAATATAGTTATAATTGTAAATTACTAAAACGAACTGTTATTTAAATCATACGGTAATTATTATTCCTTTATGTAACAGATTGTTTCAAATGTTTATTTTTTTCAAGAGTTTCTCAAGAACAAAAAACTACACTGCAGGAAAAGGAGCATATTTAAATATATATTTATGTTGCCATTTAAATTTACTGTTTAAAAAATAAACTAGAAGCTCTGCAGGACATTTTAATGAATTAAAAGTAATGCAATATTTGAGTATTTTTTAGGTCTTTACTCGACTGCTCGGGTAATCGTTATCAAAGTTTACATCTTACATCATTTCATAAACATATGTATGATGTAAACAGATATGTTATTTTTTTTAAGTATATGCGTATACTAAAAAACAGATGAATAATACCATAAACGACTAAAAATGTCAGTCTGTCTTGCCAATCAAATTGAAAGTAGAATTCTTCAACGTAGTCTCAATTCAAAATGGGTAGTAAATATTATGTAGACAAAGATTAAATGATCTTATAACTGTATATATAGTTAAATTTGTGAATAGACATGGATTCATTGTGCATTGAATCATTAATTTCCAGGCAATATGTAGTGCAAAAGCGAATATTATGTATTATTAAATGCATAAAAGCGAAAGATTAAAATATTATTGTTGTTGAAATAAACTGAAATCGGCTTCAATAAATTGATTTGTAAAGTTTAACCCTAATTTGATTTCAGAGTCTAACCAAAACCAAAGTATCCTGCATGAAACTCGTGCATTCGTATTTCCTTGACCCGAAAGAGGTTGTCGTATTTTATGTTGAGGTTGAGCCGGTTGAGCTGAGATGTCTAAAAACTGCATTGTAATATATGAGTCTGTGGGACAGAAACCTGGCCATCGCTAATAATTATATCTGAAAAACCACAGAAAAAAAACTAAAAAATTTTAGCCACCGTAATAATGTTGATATTTCAATGACCATGTCTATTTCTATTCTTTTATTTTATTTTAATCTAATGCATAATGGTTCTTGGGTGTATGCTGTTAGTTAACCAACAAATATAATATACAATTTTAAATTTTTTCCGACTCTCCTTGATAAGTGAAGGAAGCGTGTTCGACGTCTTGGTTATGAGAGGGATTTTTGGGGTAAAGCCTATTGTCAAGGAGCTCTGAAAAAATGGCATGGCTCTGTCATGGCCTGAAAAAGCATATCGAAATTCAGCAAATGGAAATTCTTCAAAAAAAAGGGATGAAAGCGCCGGTAAAACTTTACAAGGCAGATAAATATAATATTCAAAATTTCTCCGTGGAGATTGTGATTGCTGCTTTAATTGTGCCTTGGCTAGTAAACGCCATGAAGAATTTTAACGTGTCCCCACACATGCTTGGGGCCATGCAACCAACACCAGGAGGGGTTTACTACCCTCATATTCCAGCGCTACCTGATCAACAAAGACGTCCAGTGGAACAGGAAGCTCGTGTTGAGATGCCATTACAGAATCGTGCCCAGCGTCAACTACGCCATATACAACGAGAAGAAGGATTTTCAGTCTTTTGTTTCATTCAGTGCATCCCTTTTGCTCTGGGATGGGTCAGTAATTTTTCTTGAAAAAAATGTGTAACACGCAGACTTGTCTAGTAATTATAAAATGCAGGACATAAAACAATAACTCCAAGTCCTAGTTCGGTCATCCTAAATCCTAAGTACTAATTGTCGTATGTATATCCAAAAATCTTAACAACTTCATTTTGCATTCATTACCAGACGGTGGCGTTCTTTGATCTGTGTTTGCTGATATGGCTGAACTCTAATTCGAAAGAAAAGATCACGGTTGCTTTCCACGGCAATTGGTATTGGGAGGCTTTGTTTCTGGGTGTTGAAGCAGGTTACGCACTATTTACTATGTGTGCCGCAGGAGGAGTAGTTGCATCCAGACGATCTGTCCTTTCGATGTATTATGCTTGGGTACGGTTTTCTGTCTGATTCAAAGCTTTGGGAAAACTATTCTTGCTTCCGTTTCGTTATTTTTTTACTAGCTTTTCCAAAACGGATATTATGCATTATGCCGATTTATGTATACAGATTTGCGTGAGCTTGTGTGCAGTGACTGGAACAAACGTGGGTTGGATGATTCGTGAATTCAATCACGGGCACACGCCACATTATCAGTTCTGGACGATTTCAGAGTTCGGTAGCCTTGACGCAGACTTAAAGGGACATGTCGGATTGGGAGAAACAAAAATTGCACCAGCATGGATGGATAAGATCCAACAGAATGTATATACCGTTTTGACTAATATATATATGTCGTTTTGACTTCATTGTTCTTCTGTATTCTACCTTGTATTTAGTTTGATTAAAAACAATTCCATGGATGATGCATTATTTTTAAATTCGTAGGTGGGTTGTTGTGGAGTGCACTCCTTCGAAGATTGGTTCGAAAGATTTGGATTTAGTTCTTTGCCTGACTCTTGCTGTAAAGATGTATCTGAAGGGTGCGGAAACGATTTCTTCATAAAAGATGACGTAGGACATACGTCTAAGGTTCATGAAATCGTAGGTTCCTTTTTACACCCTTCCTGTGCGGTATTTAATCGTGAAATCTCACTTTCTATAAATCCGTTTTAATACATTAAGGGTTGTGCCGGAGTCTTGCCTGATTTATCCGGAATGACATATAAAATATTTCATCTTCTGCTTCTTGTGAAGACACTTGAAACCTTTCTCTTCACCATAAATCTTGTGATTTGGCTATTTTGCTTGAGAAAGGAGCATCCACAACTCGTGATAGGACGACGCCGGTTAGTTACCCCTGAACCACCACAACCTTCAGCCCCCGCAATGAACCTTGAAGAGGATAACAAAGGTATATATTCCCATGTCTACTATGTGCCCGATGTTTATGCCAATGTAGATCAACGACTGACTGGACTACACAATACTAATGAGCTTTAATGAAGCCATATGAACGTATGGCTGCTGAAACATACATTAATATAATTCGAGGTAAATTGATACAGTAAATGTAAATATAGACTGTAATTTACAAGCTGTCGTACAAAATTTTCGATTGTTCTTACAACATGTTTACAGTACGTTAATTTCTTTATAATAAAAACATAAATTTATACCACAATCAAACTGGTTTAAGAATATTCATAATTTTGATAACTCGTAATAATATAATATAAAGTTTTGATGATTAAGACAAGTTGGTTTGTAATTTTTCATTGGCAGTTACAGAGTATTCAGTTAAAAAATCTTCCATTGGAGTGGTATTTATATAAGACTAGCCTATCACGGACGCTTCGCGTCCGCTCATAGTCTAGTATAAGATAAGCTAATTAGCGTAGATATTTGACGGGGTGGCCATTAACACAAGGATAATTTCCTACAGTTTGGGCTCGAACATTCCTTTAGAGAAAAGGAAAGTATAGACATAAATACTTTCACTATATTTAGATTGACGGATTATTAAAGCCGGTCAGTAAAGTATAATTTAACGTACCATCTAAGTTGCATATGACGACTTTCTCCAGGAATGTTTTGCTTGTCCCATATTCCTTTATAGTAATGATACAGAGCAACTGGATCACGTTTCACAGAATCGGGCGGTCCTTTGATAGTTTTCGACGGGGAAACTACAAAAAAGCAGATTAAGATTCTGTCTCAGTGAAAGGATTATTATTAGTTTAATTATTTTTGAGCAAATAGAAAATTAACTGAATTACCTGTTTCACCATCGTCCGTCTCTTCACACTCTCCTAACAAACTTGCAAGCATTTGTAAATTTTGCGAGTCAGTAGTCGATTTTAAATATTTGGGTACTTCATTATAGAGCGGAAAATCAGAGGTTCTAGATGAATCTGTCTTTGGATGCTCTTTTGTTCGATGTTTGAAATCATTACTCAAATTTTTGTACCTATATGCACTAACCACCTCCTTAGGTTTCGATTCCAACTCTGCCGGAACTCCGGAGGAAGTCTTGGGTCTTGATTTCTTAGGCTTTGACGTTTGTCCTGTGAACAATATACACGACAATCGAGAAATATCAGAATTACTATTTTTCTCATTAAATTATACAAATTATGTACATTTATATATTTATGCGTATTTATTTCAAATATTTTGTATTTGGTAAGGAATGTGAGAATACGAAAGGACAACTATATCCCACAGTACCAATACGAACAAAGCTTTCTTCCACTACAGGATCTCCATTTTGTTGCTTAAAAGTTTTCCTGGTCATCACAATCTGCTCGGAACTAGGAGCTGCGTCAACTGACGGTTCGACCCTGATCCCATAGCCACTTCGGTCATGTTGAATATTTTCTTTTTGAGATCTTTCCCTGGCAGTTTTGGGTCGATGAGTTTTCTTCAAATGTGTATCCACTTCATCTATCATACGAAACGAATCATGATTTGAACGAACTCTAGAAGAATGTCCTCCTCTTGACGGATGTATATTTTGGCTTTCGGGTACTAACAAACGCGACTTTGTTCGGGACATCTGAGGATCCAGGTCAGCTAATGAATGACCGGCAGTGGAATCGAGATTTGTTTCTTCAGGAGCGTGGCCCATCCTCTCCCTACGACGTCTACGGTCTTCGTATTTTACAGTTTTCTTCAAATCTACCAAATCAGATTCCAATTTTCCAATGATTACAGATTAGCGATTGTAGTACAAAGGGAATAAGCAAACAATTGGGAACATACCATGAAATAATTTGTCTAATATTTCTTCATCTTGTACATCAAATCCTTTTTCTGCTAAATAAGCTTTAATTTCTTCTTTTGTAAAAATCAACGGCATCTCATTTGTTCTGTGAATGTGTACGAAGCTTGACTCAAATCTGAAATTCGGAATTGAAATATTGAATATTGAATATGAAATAAATGTGAAATGATGAATGACACATACAACCAGTGTTGGTGGAGGTATGACTTGTGAGCCTCTGTCTCCGAGTTGCGCAGCCGAAGAGAAAAGTCAGAAAAATCATATGCTCGGCTATGCCACCGCTACGCCCGTCGGGTACGCTACCGCGCAGCCGACCTCGGGTATGCCACCGTGCAGTTCCATATCAAACCTTATAGTAAGGTTCCATGTCCGCGCTAGTGGACTCAAACTACCTAATTAAGGGGGGGGGGGTTTAAAAAACTATGGAAATTTTTATTTCCCTATCTAAACCAATGTTAATAACCGATTATCGGGGGGAGGGGGGGGCTCACACAGCCCTAACGGGTCAATGAAACGAACTAATTTTTTTTTCTAAAAATTCCTTGATGTATTTCATATTCAAAATAATCTTTAGATTTTTTAAATATTTTGTCCCGCAGCGGCAAAGACGTAGTAACTAATTTTTCGTCTTCTTGATGATCGTATTTACTATTAAATTGACTTTTAAGGTAATTATAGAATGAAAATAAAAAATCTAAAGAACATTTTGAATATGAAATATATCAAGGATTTTTAGAAAAAAAAATTAGTTCGATTCACTGACCCGTTAGGGCTGTGTGATCCCCCCGATAATCGGTTTGGCCACTTTTTTAATACTTTCTGAGAAGTGTGAAAATAAGTAAAAATTGTCGTTGCCATGGGCATTTGCGACGGTAACTATAGTAACTTCAACAATCACTATGGTAACAAGCCTCATAATGGTTGCGTTACCAAGGAATTTTCGAATTGCTTAGGCTTTTGATAAAAATCCACATCAAAGTTTTGTCGTTATGTGTATCTATGGATGGTCATTTAAGGCCGTGAAATATTTTTGAAACCCCCCCTTAAGTCCCCCTCAAGACAACCAAAATTAATTTAGTTAATTCTGTTACTAGGTAGCCTAGCGGGGTCAAAAGGTCATATATGTGTTCCCTTACAACCCCATATAAGTGGTACGTCGATCGAAAGATTGTGTCCTCCTGATGCCAAAAAATTGAAAAAAAAACTGTCAGCGACCTTTTTACAGCGCTACGTCACGATTAACCCCCCAAAAGGGTCACAATATTATTATTTTCTAAAAAGTCATGTGACACATCAATCTAAAGGTATTGCTCAGCCGAACCAGGAAAAAGTATTTTGAGCCGATCTGACGGTCATATGACGATCAAGGTCATGAAACGCTTTGGTCAGGTCAAAATATTTTTATTTTTGAAAATGTGATGTGACACATCAATCGAAAGGTATTACTCAGCTGACCCAGGAAAAAGTTATTCAAGCCAATCTGACGGTCACGTCGCGATCAAGGTCATGAAACGCTTTGATCTGGTCAAAATATTTTTATTTTTGAAAATGTCATGTTACACATCAGTCTAAAGGTATTGCTCATCTAACTAAACCAGGAAAAAGTATTTCAAGCCAATTTGACGGTCATATCGCGATCAAGGTCATGAAACGCTTTGATCTGGTCAAAATATTTTTATTTTTGAAAATGTGATGTGACACATCAATCGAAAGGTATTACTCAGCTGACCCAGGAAAAAAGTTATTCAAGCCAATCTGAGGGTCATATTGCGCGAAATGTTATAAAATGATATGATCGGATCAAAGTATTTTTATTTTTTAAACCGTCATGTAACACATCAATCGAAAGGTATTATTCAGGTGAACCAGGAAAAATATATTTCTAGGCTTGTCGAAGTTTATATCGCGCGGTAGATCATACAAAGATCTACATAGTTATTTAGCAATTGTACTTAATGGGACAGCATGTGGAGACGGGTCCTCGATCCCCTACTCTGGTAGACATCAGAATTGCCTGACAACGACCGCTGCAAGGGGTTGCGCGAGATGGAAGGTTTCTCCAAAAAAAACCATTGTTGGGCAAAATCGTCGATTTTGCCCTACAATAGATTCAGAGTAATCAAGTAACCATGGTGCACAGAGATACACATAGATTTTGGAAGTTTTCATCGTTCCGTTCCTTGCAAATTTAGTGCAAATTTCTTGCCAATTCTCAAGCTTTACCAACTTTCATACCAAGTTTTCATTCGAATTCCTTGATGTACTTGAGTCACTCATGCAATTTCGTGTCATTTTTCATAGCAAATATTTGCCATTTTCGCACGATTGAAGAATTGTTTGAGGAATTCAAAATCTCCATAATTCCAATTTCTGAAAAAACCTTCCATCTCGCGCAACCCCTTGCAGCGGCGGTTGTCAAGCAATCATTGGGAAGACATAGTCTAGCAGAAGTCTCCACTAAACGACGCATTTGAGGCTATGACGGGTCTCATTAGCCCTTACATAGCTCTTCCTCAACTGTAGGACATTAGTACGGGTCGCATTAGCCGTGAAGTGAAATGTTATCGTGCAAATGCTTCGGGTACAAAATAAAATCTGCTGTGTCCACGGTCAAGATTGGTTCTTTCTTCCTGTGAACCTCAAACAGAGGCCTTCAGTGTGTGTACTTTAATAGAAACGGGTATGCCCAAAAACCCAAGGCGATACCAGTCGCGTGAAGGTGTGCCAACTATTTTATTGGTATTGTCCAGAGACTGCAACGGGTCGAAAAAACATTATATGGAATATAACGTGGCAACATTATATGGAATATAACGTGGCCACTGACGGGGACAGTCCCTGCTGTAGCGGGTAGCAGACAATGGCTATCTCCCGACCTGAGACTTAGAATTATTTTATTTTTATACACACAACGATATGACTTGTTCTCTATAATCCTAAGTATAAACAATAGAAATCCATAATTGATTCTATCTGTAACGTTTGTAAGTGATTGGCCGTGTCCTCTTCTAGATCCTCCATAGAGCAAGAAGTTTTATATCTCGCAATGCATATAACGATATCATCTTTTCGACAATCCGTAGTATAAGTAATTGGAATCCATGATTGGTTCTGTCATCTTCAACTGATTGGCTGTGTCCTCTGCAATATCTTCCATAGTTGCAAGTACTTGTGCGTCTCGCGATGGATATAACGATGACTTCTTTTTGACAATCCTAAGTATCAGCAATAAGAATCCATGGTTGGTTTTGTCATTTTAAAGTGATCGTCAATGTCCTCTGCCAGATCAATCTTGCAGAGCTTCAACTAGTTTTATATGCATACAAGGAAGGATGACTTGTTCTCGACAATCCTTAGTATAAGCAGCGGGAATCCACGATTGGTTCAGTCATCTTCAAGTGATCGGCCTTGTCCTATGCTAGATCTTAAATCAAAGCAAGAAGCTTGATATATCGCGATTTATATAACGAGATTGTTTTGACAATCCAAGTCTAAGCAACTAGAATCCATGATCGGTCATGTTTTATTTAACTCATCGGCTGTGTCACCTGAAAGATCTTCCAGTTCTTTGAAACGATGTCTTCCTGCGGCCCAAAATCAAATCAAAATTTTGAGGGAAAGGTCGAAAACCAGTCAGTTGTTTTTAAGCCGAGTCAACCTATTTTAGGGTTTTCGAAACTCCCCGAGTAGATTCCTTTTCGTGGAACATATGTGTTCTAATCTGGCCAAATTGTCAACTAAGATGTGACTCGATCTTCGAAATGGTACATGTTTTCCTTATTCAGCTGAACATAACTTTTTAACACAACGTCACATGTCCGTTAAAAAACAATTCGACCCGTTTATAACCTTTTATGACTTATCGCGCGACATCACATTCCAAATAGTGTAAGAATTTTACCCTTAATTAACTGGCCTAAAACCAAGAGGTGGCCCTCGCGGCGTGACCTCCAAAACTGCTAGAAATATATTTTTCCTGGTTCACCTGAATAATACCTTTCGATTGATGTGTTACATGACGGTTTAAAAAATAAAAATACTTTGATCCGATCATATCATTTTATAACATTTCGCGCAATATGACCCTCAGATTGGCTTGAATAACTTTTTTCCTGGGTCAGCTGAGTAATACCTTTCGATTGATGTGTCACATCACATTTTCAAAAATAAAAATATTTTGACCAGATCAAAGCGTTTCATGACCTTGATCGCGATATGACCGTCAAATTGGCTTGAAATACTTTTTCCTGGTTTAGTTAGATGAGCAATACCTTTAGACTGATGTGTAACATGACATTTTCAAAAATAAAAATATTTTGACCAGATCAAAGCGTTTCATGACCTTGATCGCGACGTGACCGTCAGATTGGCTTGAATAACTTTTTCCTGGGTCAGCTGAGTAATACCTTTCGATTGATGTGTCACATCACATTTTCAAAAATAAAAATATTTTGACCTGACCAAAGCGTTTCATGACCTTGATCGTGATATGACCGTCAGATCGGCTCAAAATACTTTTTCCTGGTTCGGCTGAGCAATACCTTTAGATTGATGTGTCACATGACTTTTTAGAAAATAATAATATTGTGACCCTTTTGGGGGGTTAATCGTGACGTAGCGCTGTAAAAAGGTCGCTGACAGTTTTTTTACAATTTTTTGGCATCAGGAGGACACAATCTTTCGATCGACGTACCACTTATATGGGGTTGTAAGGGAACACATATATGACCTTTTGACCCCGCTAGGCTACCTAGTAACAGAATTAACTAAATTAATTTTGGTTGTCTTGAGGGGGACTTAAGGGGGGGTTTCAAAAATATTTCACGGCCTTAAATGACCATCCATAGATACACATAACGACAAAACTTTGATGTGGATTTTTATCAAAAGCCTAAGCAATTCGAAAATTCCTTGGTAACGCAACCATTATGAGGCTTGTTACCATAGTGATTGTTGAAGTTACTATAGTTACCGTCGCAAATGCCCATGGCAACGACAATTTTTACTTATTTTCACACTTCTCAGAAAGTATTAAAAAAGTGGCCAAACCGATTATCGGGGGGATCACACAGCCCTAACGGGTCAGTGAATCGAACTAATTTTTTTTTCTAAAAATCCTTGATATATTTCATATTCAAAATGTTCTTTAGATTTTTTATTTTCATTCTATAATTACCTTAAAAGTCAATTTAATAGTAAATACGATCATCAAGAAGACGAAAAATTAGTTACTACGTCTTTGCCGCTGCGGGACAAAATATTTAAAAAATCTAAAGATTATTTTGAATATGAAATACATCAAGGAATTTTTAGAAAAAAAAATTAGTTCGTTTCATTGACCCGTTAGGGCTGTGTGAGCCCCCCCCCTCCCCCCGATAATCGGTTATTAACATTGGTTTAGATAGGGAAATAAAAATTTCCATAGTTTTTTAAACCCCCCCCCCCTTAATTAGGTAGTTTGAGTCCACTAGCGCGGACATGGAACCTTACTATAAGGTTTGATATGGAACTGCACGGTGGCATACCCGAGGTCGGCTGCGCGGTAGCGTACCCGACGGGCGTAGCGGTGGCATAGCCGAGCATATGATTTTTCTGACTTTTCTCTTCGGCTGCGCAACTCGGAGACAGAGGCTCACAAGTCATACCTCCACCAACACTGCATACAACATAACACATTGCACATGAAGTTCAAAGTTACAGGACACAAGACATGAAGTTCAAAGTTACAAGACATGAAACACAAAATATACAATCAATCAATATAAACACAACACTCAACATCACTCAAAACAAAATGACAATCAACAATAGATTTTAGATAGAATGGAAGAGGAGGTTGGATCTTGGATCACTATCGAAATAGAATATTGAATATTGAATATTGAATATATATATGATAAAATTATGAGATAACGATAGCACATCTAGACGATAAAACAACAATACATACAAACTAAAGCAATATTATTATTTGTTATTATTTGATATTATTCATTATTATTATTATTTATCATTGCATTATGCAAAATTGCAAAATGCATAATACTTTGTACTTCATACTTGATTATGCGGCGAGAGCCGAGCGAGGGTGACTGGCAACTGGTGAATGAACAAAACTAAAACTGAAAATCGAATAGGATGGATGATGGAATGCCGAATGGACGGACGCAGGAAGTTCAAGATCCGAAGAAGAAACCGTCAAACCGCTAAAAATTCAGTCCGTCCATATGACTCCGTTAGAACTGCCGACTACCGATTATAGAACTGCCGACAAGGGTGAGGGTCCATAAAATTACTATGTCCCTCTGTCTTATTAAATAAACCGATGTAACGGGTGTAACCAAGTGTTGAAAACATCACGATAAACAAACTAAATCTCAATTTCCCCAAAAAGCCCGGGTTTCGCACCCTGGTGTCAGTGGGAGTTGGGAGTGGTCCCGTATACGTCAAAGATGTTCTATTACTCATGGGAATCGTTTAAACCCCATATCTCAATTTCCCAAAAAAATATTTCTAAGTTTTCTTTGGAAAATCTTACCAAAATTTTGAAAAAATTTTCAAAATTTTGGTAAGATTTATTATTTTTTAATTTAATATTTAATATTTTTAATTTGTTTGCTTACTCACTCTCCATACTCCATACCTTCCTATAGAGAAATGCATCCTCTCCATACCGTCCTATAGAGGAATGCATCCTCTCCACACCTCCCTATACTGCACTGCATCCTCTCTCCTCTCCATGCCTTCCTATATAGCACATCATCCTCTCCGTACCTCCCTATACTGCACTGCATCCATTATCTTTCCTCTCCATACCTGACTATATATCGCAGCATCCTCTGCATACCTCCTTATATATTATTGCACTCCGGACATCCGCTCCTAACCTACCTATAGCACAGCATCCTCTCCATACCTCCCTATGTGTAAAATACTTAAAATAAAATATAAACGCAAGTATTTATTGGAAATACCTCAGTCCTCCTCCTGGAGATTTTGGTAAGATTTTCCGAAAAAACTTACAATTTTTTTTTTGGATTCCATCAAGCAAAGTCCGACCTAGTTAGAGTAACTCCAACAGATAAACACTGTCTCGGAGTCCGACCAGGATATGTATGGTAATGAGTATGAATGCTGTGGAGATTAGAGGAGATAAGTGTGAGAGAGGAGGGCAGGGCAGGGAGGGGTGACGTGCGACTCCCTATCTACCAAAGTGTAGGATCGAGTTGAGTGATTGAGTGTGAGAGAGGATGGCTGGGGTGACGTGCGACTTCCTATCTACCGCAGTGAAGGCTCCAGTTGAGTCTTATATGAGGAATGGGATCACTAATATATGCAGTTGAGTGTATGATAATGAGAGGAGGACAGGGGTGACCTCCTGACCTGCGACTCCCCTTCTACTTCTACTGCCGTGTAGCATGTAGTCTCGAGTTGAGTGCATGAGAGGAGTGCCGAGTGCCTTGCGGTTGTGACAGTTGCGAGGTTGCGACTGCGACTCCCTATCTACCGCAGTATATGCTCAAGTTGTGTGTACATTTACATAACTGTTGAGTTAGAGTAGAGTACAAAAAGATAATTTTAACAAATGGCCATTTTATGGACGAATTACCTCAGTCGGCAGTTCTATAATCGGTAGTCGGCAGTTCTAATGGAGCCGTCCAATATTTATTCAGAATTTTATGTACTTCACTTCTATGGTACACACAGATCGGATTCAAACGGGAGGAATTCCCGCAATGATGTACGATGCAAATGAACGTAGGAAGTTTAAAATTTATATTCACGCGGATTCTTTACTAGACGAGTAAGACGAGTAAGACACGGGTGGGATATATTATGGGAATTATGGGATACATGTAATCTGCAATCTGAAATCTGATTTGTGATTTGGTATCACACAGCACACAGGAATTATCAATCAGATATTCAGAATCGAACCGGTTTTTAATTGTAATTTGTTACAAACTTACAATATCACAAATTCAAATTTGTGATTTGAATTATTGGCTACTGGATTGAAAGGGGTCTGAAGGTGGAAGGGAGACAAAAACGATGTTGCGTTCCATTTCTTCCTCGTTAATGAGGACCAATGCCCAACTTCGGTACGGCAAAACTTTTAATTTCAGTCGCCTTCGATCACTTCGAAGTATAAGTTCCACTTTCCGGAGTTCTGTTGTGCCACTCTCCGTGGATGTCAACCGGCCCCTCCATCTAAGTTCTACTAGGTAACAAATATCAATTACAAATTAATTCATAATCAATAATTGCAAATTGCAAATTAATTACGCGAAAACCGACAACGCTGACTGAACGCGATGGTGGATGGACGACGGACGGGCTTGAGTTTGAGTTTTGAGTATGTATGAATGATGTACTGAACGAATCAGTTTTATAAGTTAAATATTGTATGTTTGTATGTTATTTGGTATCCCCTATAGGCTTGTTGATCATAACGTTGATGGCATAGACCGAACCCTTCATCGCTTGGATGGTGAAATTAGAAGGACGGGACGGATTGCTCGACAAGAAATTGACGAAGTTTTGCAGGACATCCGGGACATGAGTAAGTGTGAAATGTAGTATTGTGTAATTGTGTATGGCTTAAATGTATAATGTGTTATAGAGATTATGGAGTTGTCGTGTGGGCTTCCTGCACCTCGCGTGAACATTTGACTGTATTGTTTTATAATAATTACAGAAAAGGCTACAAGCAGTCAAAGTCTCATGATAATTAGATGCTGTGGAGATCTCGTTCCATCCGAAACACCAGAAAATCGTACCAAGCTAGTCCAAGAGGTGTTAAAAACAATGGAGAATTTAAGTAAGTAGCGGAGTTCAGTTCGATACCTAGTTTCTAGATAACTCAAATAACTACAAACTATAACAATGACATTCACTTCGGAATAATTACAGATGTACCGATGGACATTAGTCATTATAATGCTGTACTGAGAGTTTATCTGGAAAATGAACACAAGTTCAATCCTACTGAATTTCTTCAAGATCTGAGTACAAAAGGGATTGAACCCAATAGAGTGACATATCAGAGATTGATCGCTCGATTTTGTCAAGAAGGTGATATCGATGGTGCGTCAACAATTCTGCAACATATGAAGGAGAAGCAGTTACCGATCAACGAACATGTTTTCAACGCCCTAATAAATGGACATGCACGAGCCGAGTATGATATAAGAAACTTAATACTAATGTTACCCCTAACGGATGAAATAGGGCGTTAAAGATTAAATAGACGAAAAGCCGATTGGATGAAAACTAAAAAGGATTAACTTTTTCAGCCTGATACGCATAATGTAATGCAAACATACAATGGTATTCAATTAAGTAACGATAAACAGTTTGGGAAGGTTTGGGTGTATAGAAGATCAAAAATTTTTTTTATATGTGTAGGGATCAAATACCCTTCTTTATTCTTTGCTCGCGGCCTGTGCTGTCGATAAAAGCACTGATTGAGGAGTGAAAGTATAGATTTTTCAGCTCGAAATTAATTGTTCGTTAATAAATATTCTTGCCTTGTGTAATTGTATTGTTTATCGTTACTTAATTGAATATAATAATGTTTGGATTACATTGTATTACACATACGTATAGTATAACGCTGAACAAAGTTAATTCTTGTTGATTTTCATCCAATCAGATTTTCGTCTATTGAACCCCCCACTTCATCCGTTTGATCCGTTTATGCGTAACCATTAATTGGTAGGCATGATGCAATTGCAGATACAGACCTGTTTTATTGGTTTCGATGTATTCTTTTAATCAATTCTTAGAATTAATTCACCAATGGTCAATGTGCTATATTAGTTTTGAACTTTTTTTCAGTGATATGGAAAGTGCCGAAGGTATTATTGGAGTCATGAAGCAGGCCGGACTGGAGCCAAACGATGATTCATACGTAACGCTGATGTGTGGCTATGCCAAAAAAGGAGACTTTGAAAATATCCGAAGGATTGTACAAGTTTGTTACAGATGACCGATTTTTTTTTTTTTTTATGGGTTCTCTTGTGGGATCGATTCATGCTGGTCGATGTGGTCAACCAATAGATTTACATTTAACATAATTTATTCCATGTTTGTTGTTCAGGATTGCCATGAGAAGGAAATATTTCTAATTGATCGCGATTTTTTGAACGTGATTTACACATTATGTTACAATGGGCATGACAATTTGGTGGATGAAATTATTCCTCTTTTGAAGAAACATACCGGTTTTAATCAAGATGCTACTAATCTTGTATTACGTTTGGTAAATATTCAGAAGGAACATATAGCATACCGGTAAGCTAGACTACTAAAATCGTGAACTGAAATCTGGAATTGTACTATATACAAACTAATTATATCTATCTATCACTTTTTAACTATGAAAGAGTTTTGAAAGAAATGACTCCAATCTCCCGCAACGATGAAGTTCTGCCGTCTGGACATTTTTTCATTAAGCAGTTAGTTCAATCAACTTCGGTAAGTTAATAATCTGGTCCAGCCTTGTAGTACTAGAAATATATTAACAAATTATATAACAAGTTGGTGAACTCATTTGTCTGTATTTGTAAAAAGTCACCCGAGTTGGTTATCAAATACTGCCGAATATTGATGGAGGACGGATTAAATAAACTTGCATTGACCAGAGCTTGCGAGTTTGCGCTTGTTTTGAAGAAATTTAATATGGCGACCGATCTTATTGAAGCACTCAAAGAATCTGGTGCACCAATTCGCCAGCACTATTTTTGGCCATTCTTTGCTTCTAGTCAAACTGAAAAGGGTATTGTGTACTATGAACTTATATTCATTAATTTTATTAATAATTTAAAGTACTTTACGTTACTGAGTATTCGATGTTTTATAATTCATCGATAATTTTAGATATATATGATGGGCTCAACTGTATGAAATTTATTGAGATCCCACCCACAAATGAAACGCTGCGAGACTATATTATTCCAGCCCTCTTAAAACATTCTCAAAACACTTCAGCTGAGAAAACTCTGGAAAAACTGAGTTTACATACTGGAATATCGATGAATACCATTGTCCCAGCTGCAATACAATACTTGTTAAACGAAAAAGAAGTGGACCTAGCAGCTAAATTTGGTATAGCTTGAAAAAATATGCAATGCTACATTACTTGAAACCATGAAATTTGATTGTATGCAAATTTAAATTAACATCTATTTAGCTAGCAAATATCGTCTGAGGTTTACAAATCCTCAACTGAGAAGATCAATTGTAGATGCCTATTTGAAGGATAAAAATGTAAAAACGTTTGTACGGATTATCGGCAGCACGGGGTACATAAAATATACTAAGTGATTGCTTAATATTTGTAGAATGTCATTGTCAATTGCCATTTCTTTTATATTTTAAAATATATATTTTAGTCTTTCGGGTGATGACCGGGGACGAGAAATTGTTGGAATCATGCTGAAAGAGCTGATTGAGTCAATACGTCCCAAAGAAGTGGCAATCTTGTTGCTTCCTGTGTTGAAAGAACTTCTTGCTCACGGACTTGGATTGTCTAATAGTGGATCGGAATTAATTCAAAATAGTTTGGGAGAGGAACTGTCTCCAGAAATAGCAAACTTGGTTCTGCAACTAACATCGGGTGAACTAACCCCTAAGGTTGATCTCTACCAAGAACAAAAAGAGGCAGGGGTTAAATCAAGTTTTGATGAAAGAACTGCTGACGAGTTGGAGCAACTATTGGCAGAATCCATTTCTGCTGGAAGACCTAGTAAAGGCATAAAGAAAGCACTGCTATTCAAATACTGCAGAGAACGAAATTTAGAAAAGGCCGAAAAAATCCATCAGGTTTGTTTTATTTTTTGTAGCCTCGACTTTCCATTTGAGTGTACTCATAATATAACTAGTTGGGATTTTTTATGTTTCACAGGATCTATCATCAGAGGGATTTGTGTTTCCTATGGGCCTTCAAGCGTTGCTTTTGGAGCTTTATTCTAATTGCGACAAATTGGATGAAGCGAGACAAGCTTACTCTAACCTCACTGGCTCATTGGGCACGCCAATCGCAATCGACGACTTAAAAATCCTTCGTTACGCTCACTTGTTACTGTCCCACGATCAGTACAAAGGTAAGTTATTGGACTCCTTTTCAATAATTATAATTTATAATACGTGAATTAATAATATGAGTGGTTCTTTTGACAGAGTGTCTCGATGTGATTACAAATACGCCTCGCGATGAAAGTCGCAAACCTTTAGGAGCAGTTCAACAAGCTACTGTCTGGAAAATACTAAATATCTTATCTGAAACTGGAAACGTTGAGAAAGTACAAGAAATGTTCCAAATTTTACGAAATAGAAATCTTGCTCCAATCAACAACGTTGTCCTAGGCGCATTGGTAAAGGTTCATCTTGTGAAGTAAGTTTCCCGCAAACTCTTATTACTTCTCATTTAAAAAATATCTAGGTATATGGCTAGCTCATTAATTATCATTGCCAATAAATATAAAAGCTGATTGAATATTTATATTGGATTTGTGGTTTAGAGACGATTTGGACGGAGCATTGACAGAATTTGAAAGATGTGTGAAAGAGTTCAATGCTACTCCGTGGAAGCAAGAATTGTTTTGCAGGTTTATTAAAGCTGAAGATACGGACAGGCTACAAAGAGTCATGGATCTGAGCACCAACCTTCATGGTGAGGTTAATAGTATGTACGATCTCGTATTTGCATTCATTCAGTGTGGCAAAGTTCGACAGGCTAAAAAAATCCTAGAGGTAAGTATACAAAATAATCATACAAAAATTACGAGGAAATATAATTTAATTTTTGTTTAATTATTTTATTTGTCTAGTAGGGTTTACACTAAGAAATATTTGTTACTCAATTTTTATAGACACCTGGCTTGAAGGCCCGAAATGATAAGATTGAAAGGACTTGTCAAAAGTACTTAGAAGAGAATCGTGTCTCGGAATTGGAGAATTTAATTCAGATCACCAAAGAAATGGTAGACGTTGATAGAAACGCAATGTATTTCTATCTTCTTCAGTGCTACTGTACGTACAATTTAGAAATATTACTACTGAGCAGTAAACCTTAGAATGAGTTAATAGAAAAACAATGATTATACCTATGTAAATAAAAATAACCTATATTTATTAGGCAAGGCAGGGGATTCCGATAAAGCACTTAGTGTTTGGACTTCTCTCCAAGAAGAAAACGTCCAAGCGTCTTCAGAACTTTTAAGTTTTCTTGCGGATTTTTTACGGAAGAATAACAAACCAGTACCATTTGTTCAACCTGAACGCTCCAAATCAGATCATAATGTCAATTTAAAACTGGGACATGTTAGTGAATTACGCGAGTGTATTGATGCTAACGAAATAGACAAGGCTCTGCAAATCAAACAGAGGTGGATATTCCCTTAAGGCCTACTTGACTTAAACGGCTGTTTTGTCTAAACTAATACAATTAAATTTCATTATAGAGTGGACGGCGAAGGTGGTAAATTGGGACTATCAGATTTGTCTGGTCTTATTGACAAATTGGCAAGAGCTGAAAGATTGGGTGAAGCGACACGTTTGGCAGAAGAAATGTTTGAATCTGGTATGCATCCTCATCCTAGAACGCTTCGATTTGTTCTTGGAAGACTTGCTGCTGCTGGTGAAATCGATGTAATCAAACGGCTGTCAGATAAATTAACCCCAGTAAGTTCATTGAATTGAGTTATAAGTATCGTTAGACACGCATCAAATACTGCGTCACAAACGGTTTGTGACGATGAACCATCTTCACGGTTGCAGAAAAAATCGATAGCGTGCGGGGATATTATTATAATTCTGTTGTTCACCTTTGTTAGGACCTTAAGAGACAAACTATGTTCAATACGAGACTAAGCGTTGCTTATACTAATGCTGGTCGAGGAAAGGAATATTTTGAAAACTATGTTAAAGCCGATGTGAATAAAATGCAGTCAACAAGTAAAGATGATGAGGAGTCTATCAACATCACACTAGCGGGTTCCACATATATACTACTTCGAAATGAAGACTTAATTGGAGACTGTAAGTACCAACTGCTGCTTTTATAGTTAAAAAATAAAGTTAAATTATTATTAGATGTTGTAAATAGATGAAGAATTAGCAACGGTAGCGGAACAAAAAGGAAGTCTGGTACTCTATAACACATTGTTTATCTACAATTTGGTGAAAAAGAATTTCAACAAAAGCAAAGAAATATGGGAGACCAAGGTATTTTAAACTCTAAATTATGCCTGGAAATTGTATCTCACTCCAAAGTTAACATGTTTTTTTGTCAGCTTAAAAGCGAGCCCAGGGTATTATTCCGATCCGTAATGATTGAAGCGAGACTAAGGAAAGATGTGGAAATAGCCAAAGAGTTGAGTACGTTGATAATGTCCTCCACTCATGTGTCATCTGCAACAAAAGGATTGGCTTCCAGTTGTGTCATTGACGTACTGTGTAAGTTTACCTGACTTTTTGTTCTCTGATTCAGTCATGTAATATCAAACTGAGTTTTTGTGTTTGTGATTATCCAATGATACAACAGGCAATGATGGAAAAGCTGGCGAAGCCCTCAGTTATTTGCAGGATAATTTGAAAACTCTCCAGTTAGAAGACTATAATCCGTCGACTCTCAAATCTTTAAAAGAAAAACTAGAAGCAGCCAACGATAAATTTCCCTTTGAAATTCCCAAGAAGGTAATTGGTAATTCTGTATTATTCAATTAATACCTACCTATTTTAGTTTTAGAATTGAAAATTTTATTACATCTACTGACAAATGGATTTTTTAAATTGTAGAATACACGAGGAAAAAAGCCTGCAGACAACAACGACAGTGATAGCGACTAAAAGTACATTTAAAATTAGCCATTATAGAAATTATAGATTAGTTTTTGTAGAACAGTTTCTTTTTCTTACATTTGACTTGACGTATATATGAATCGTATTAAATACTGTTTAAAAGTGGTTTTTCGGGACTCGTTCGACATTAACCTATTTGATGGCATTAAGAAACTGTTTGGGGGTGTAAAGCAGCTATGACTTTAAAAATTTGTGGTAATCGTCCTGCATAGTGTTAAAATATTTCATTGTATATGAGTTTATTTGCACTGTCTAACAAAATTACCGAAAACAAGTACAAACGATAGGATACAGACACGCTGATCAGATTTGTAAAGAACACTGACCTATTATATTTCTATTTCGGTAACATAGTAAAACATATAAAACCAGCCGTAATTTTAAGTTAGCCAACCAGAAGGAACGATAAGTAAAACAAATCCAAGAATGTTAGGATCCGGATGTTTCTTACTAGTCAATTAATGCGGATTAACATCATTTGGGCACATTTACAAATGCTTCACCATTAAAGTTCACAATCGCATCGTCAAGTTACTTTATGAGATATAACTACACAGACAAAATAAATTTTAATTAGGTAAAAACTAACATAATACATGACTTAATGAACGACAATAGCCGAATTACCTAGGTATGTAATTGTGACTTCGATGGATGGATTAATATTAATTAATTAATTAATTAATATTTAATATTAATATATATATATATATATATATCACTCTCTGAGATGTAAATAATGGTATAAAGACACTTGCGACCGAGACATTGTGGTTTCAGTCATTTCACTTATTCTTCTCGGACACTCTACGCTTTGTTGCTCGTCCGCAAAATAATCCAAATATAAATATTAGCCCAACAATGCTCATTCCTGTAGTCAAGAAATAGTTTTTATGTGGCGACACTTGCACCTGGTCCACGATATCTTGTAGCGATTCCATTTTACCTGGAGCAGCAAGTTGGAACAATTCGGACCTCTTGATTAGAAGATCTCGACATCTTTCAGACAAACGGAAATTATGAATTCCTTTCTCTTGCTCCTTCTTCAACTCTTCAAGCAGGCAATTCAGCACTGAAAAATAAACATTTATAAAGTTCATGCAGATCAAAAATCCCATCTGAATTTGATAAATTATTTCTGTAATTGTAACACACGTCTTCCCTCTCCAGGAGGTACTTGTTCACAATGTCTAACTAAGTCAACAGAGCAAGCTTGATTGAGGAGTGGATCCACATGAATATCTATCATGGTAGATTGGATAAGCTGAGCAACATGAGCTCTACATTTGTCATCTCTGATCTTATCATCATGAAACATCTGTTTCAAGCACTCTTCCACTTTTCCGTTATCTTGATCATCCTTGTCTTCGCTATCCGAAACTTTTAAACTGCACGAATTTTCGATCTTGATGATCACAAAACAAGAAATTTATTAATACCCATACACTATGCACGTACTATTGAATCTTAAATAGGTAGTTCAATCTTTAATCGTAACTTACAATTCCTTTGCAAGATGTAAATAAATCTGAATCGTATCTAACGTCATCTTTGGCAGCTCTTTCCATGATCTCTTGGATGTAGTTCTTACACGTTGGAGTAAGCCGACTTTTTGGATTCACGAATACTTTCTTAAGGCATCCAATAATTCTTCCCTGACCCGGAGTTACGTTAGTACAAAATTTCTTGACATCCAGCTTGCAAGATTTATAAAGATGAGGATTCAATCTGGCATCTGAATTTTGCTCGATCAGCCTATCTTTAACGACTTTTCCACACTTTGTTGTATCGAACCCCTACATATAAATATAGGAGATAAAGTCTTTAAATAACTTTTCCACAGCATTATACATTGTTAATTATATAATTTACAGCTTAATTAGTCTTACATCTTTTTTACTATTTAACTTCAAGCACTGAAGAACATTTTCTTGATTCCCAGGACAGAATAATTTTATTTCTGCCGAACATTCTGATACTAGCACAACGTCCAGTCTAGCGTCGGCATCCACTTCTTGTTCAACTTTGAACAGAGCCTGATGGCACTCAGAAGTTTCAGGTATTTCAGATTTCTTGTTCCTTAAACATTCTAGAATTCTTCCACCACCGTTTTGAACACCATTACAAAGATTTTGTACAAATGAGCTGTGAAAATTTCAATATCATTCATTATTCATCATCGAATCCTTGATAAGGACTAGCTTTGATAGTTGACACAATAGCAATAAATATCTTCATACTGCTAATTCAAAGTATTAACTTCGACTAATAAATTAGGAACTAACCTGCAAACCGAATAAACAGAGTTGGGATCCCCTTTACTATTCTCGAATTGAAATTTTGACAATAATAAATAACGGACTTGTTTGCGGCATCCTTTGCTGACTCTTTGGGTATTTTCAATGACCATGTCGTTTCTGATGAGTTCACTTAAGCAGCTTACGACCTACAAGAAAAAGACGTTATGTTATAAAAGTTATTTTCGCAAATGATTTTGAATTTTTAATGTTCTGTTCGAAAACCTACTTTCCAAGATGTAAGAGGCTGCTGATCTCCTGTATTGCAATAACGTATCACGTCTATTGGTATAAATGAAAACAAAACAAACGAATTTAACTTTAAAACACCTAAAACTAGTTAAAAACGCAATTTAAAAAGCTTAGCTTACCTGATTGGCATTGAGTTTTAAACTTGGGAGAAAATTTAACTTCCTTCAGACGAAGCAATTGCAGGTGTTCAATGCTGACTCGACATTTTTTGTTTTTCATTTCTGGCTTTAGATCAACGAGACATTCGAATGCATCCACATCGTCTGACTTGTCGTCACTACACTTATCTTCTATTATGTCGCGACAATGCTTCCAAATAAATGGGTCAACGGTTGGATTTTTCATTTCCGCAACAGTAAAATTTGACACCACCAATCGGCATTCTTTTGTTAATTCATCCAAATGATCCTGCAAGCATTCCAGTTCCTCTCCGGGTTTGGTTTTTTCACTACAAATATCTGCTAGGTCTTCTAAACAAGCACCTTCAATATCGGGCATTAACCGTACAGACAGTGCACGTTGCCTCATAACTTCTCTTACTCTGATAGCACATTTAGGGCTGACATTCGTTTTGGAGTTTTCGCTAACAATATTTCGAAAAAGACACGAAAGAACCAAGGGAGCTTTTTCAGAATCAAACTCCTGTTCGCCACCGGCCCAATCAGACTTAGCTCCACATATTTCTTTTGCATCACGCTTACAGGCTGAAAAAAGGATACCGTCCATAGGAAAATCTCGAGCAAGAAAGTACTGAATCTGAATTAAACTTATTTCGCACTCGTCTGTCATTAAATTTCCGTCCCCGGAGTCGCTAGTCAACAAATTCATCAGACAATCTAAAACCTTTTCTGAAGGATATTTGGAACAGGTGGAACGATCTACGACAGGCTGGCAATTCTGTTGTAAAACAGGATCGACTCTCCAATCTCCAGAAATATCGCTCATTTTTAAAAGATTTTCAAGCTAAAGAATGTAAGAAAATAAAATTAAAAAAAACACCGGTAACAAAAATATCGACACAAGAACAATATGGATCAAGTATGCCTACCTCCACGAGACACTGATTGCTGATACGATCATCCAAGTGACGACTTTGTGCATGAGCCATCAGACAATGCAGAGTCTTCCCGTGAATCCCTTGATCGGCACAAAATTTTTCCTTGTCAGCAGTACAAGCAGATAGTACTTCTGGAGTCACGCGGTAATCGTCCATCAACGCTTTTCGGTGTTGTTTAATTTCATCCAAACAGTCACCGTTGATTTCCTGACCTTTGTGATTTTCGTTTTCTAAACAGAGAAGAATTTGCGAAAGCCTGACATTTTTGTCACTAGAATTTACTCCTCGGCGACATTTATACTTCTTAATTTCATTTCGACATGAGCTGACGATTCCACTGGCTCTGTAATCTTGCCATCCTAGCTTCTGCCTCCTATAGATCTGTTCTCTGCATTCACCACTCATTTCTGGTTCCACCTTATGCCTAAGCAGACATTTATATACGCGGCCGTTTCCGGCTTGAACTCTTGAGCAAAACCTAAAGTAAAAATGTATTTTTTAGTTGATTGGTTTGTCGAAGTATCCATATCCATTTAAAAATACCAAAACATTCATATAAATATAGTTTTAATTTTTAGCAATATTTACATACTTTTCACGATCCCCCCGACAAGCAAAATATAGGGCTCTATCCAAATGAAAATCGTCAACTTGAAGCTCAGCAATTCTCAAAATCTCAACAGCGCATTTAGTTTTGAGCTTTTGCAACTTGTTCGAAAGGCATTCAATCGTTTTTCCTTGTGAATGGGGCAACTGCAAACAAAATTAATTATACAGAAAGTATGGCTTTTAAATTTATTATCGTATATTTTTTGAGAAAAACAAATTCAGAAGTTAAGCAAGTTGGTGGAAATATGAAAATCAAATATTGGCATTAAAAAATTACATACTTAATTAAAGCTCTAGACTCAAACGAATCCATAGTAATTCTATATACCTTTTTTGGTTGAGATCCACCCACGTCATTCCGACCACATTGGAATGATTTGATATCTTCTTCGCAATTAGTTGCAAAGTGTTGGATCATCTCATAGTCACTGAAGATGACTCCTTCTAATCTAGTTACTAGATCTTGGCATCGATGCTTTTCGATCAGGTCTTTTCTGTCAATAAGACAACTGACGAGATTGAATCCTTTCGTTTCACGTTCCGTGGCGGTCCAACAGTTGGTCTTCTTCATATCATCTATACAATCTTGATCTGTCAGTTTCAAGAATCCTGCTTCCTCAGTAACGCTTTTTCTATAGAGCCATAACGCATGGTTGCAAGAATCCGAAATCTCTTCAGCCTGATTCCTCTACAAGTTTATAAACACATCACACAAGTATTTAGTTAATATTTAAGGTTTAGTTGGGCTTTGATACCAATTAATTTAAATGTATCAGCATCGATTACCCATTAATTACATTATGAAATAAAATATAGTAAATTATGTCCACTGACATTTGACATTGATTAGTTTTCGTCAACATGCAACATGACACATATGATTGAATTGAAATTTGCTAATTGCAGAACTCAATATTCAATATAAAAATTGCTTATCCAGCATCCTACTAATTTTTTTCATACCCTTTCATTTAGAATACATTCCAGAGTGTCAAGTTCTTGTAAGTTTTCAGGCTTCTTCCCACATATTCTGGTAATTTCAACTTGACATGCTAGATTTGTTGCGTTTGGGAATTCATCATGGTTCAAGTTCAAAGACCCCAAATGATCATAGGTCGAATTCACCCCGTTGGTCAAGGAGAGGAAGATGAATAACAAATATAGGAACATATTAGCTACTTGTAGATGTAGACTACGACGACTAGATCTATAACTAGAAATTTGAGTGAACATTATGCATCAATATTTGATATTGATATGAATGTTGGCATGCACAAACAATGTGCAAAGTTGGATTGTAAGATATGCAATACACAATATTGAATATCAGATATTGGACATGAGATAGGTAAGAACTACGAATGTAGGTCGTAGGATAATAACAACGAAAGCATGAAAAAGGTAAAGGATAACTAATCCATAATCTAAAAGGAATCTATCTGAAATCCAAATTTTGATGCTTTGCTCTCAGTGCTGTACGCTGGAATGGGGTGAAGAAGAGGTCAAAGTTCAAAGTTCAAGTTGTTTCGTTGCAGCCCATCAATTCATGTGTCATGTATGTCATATGTGGAGGTTTTGGTGTTTATATTGTGTATTGATTTGGTTGGTGCTCGGCCAGCTCGGCACTCGGAGTTCCAGGTTGACTTAACGTTTGCTAAGCAAACTTTGAACTTTGTGCTTTGCTTAACGCGTTCGGTGTTATGTTGTATGTGTTATGTGCTACAATTTCAAATTTGAACTGTGCACTGGTGCACTGGCTGGCCGGTAATTCGGCTGGGCATTTTGTCTTCCTTTCCTTTGTGCTTTGTCCTTCTTTGCCTTTTATATCCTGTCCTTCCTTTGTCCTTGGTTGCGCTTTGTAAAGTGTGATGTGAAGTTTGAAGTCAATGAATGAAAAATGAAATATGAATGAAATACTAAATGAATGTAGTTCCCCCGCAGCGTAATGGAGAAGTGGGACTTGCAATGAAGTTGCAATTCCAAATTCACAATTGTTTTTTTCTTGTTTGCAAAATTCCTCCCAGTCAGTATAGTAGTGTGTAGTCACTCACTTCACTAATTTTCAGATCTCTTTGCAAATGAGGAGTTGTACTTGCCGCAAATAACATATTTCGATTTTTCAATGACAGCGGTGATCACATTTACATGAATGCATGAATCCCGACACAAAAATGAACTTGTTTTTTTTTTCTAAAAAGTTGCGGAGTTTTGTAAAATAGTTTTTAAAAATTGACAAAATGGGATTAATTAATTGGTTGTCAGTTTTTTTCCTGTATTTTCCCATACCCTTACGGTTGCCCTTTTTCCTTCCTCGGTTTGCCTCGAGGTTCCATACAGAAAATCGAGAATTACGGATTGATTACTCTTCGATGATTGACAATTTAATGGCAGAGCCGAGGTGCCATTGTGCCATAAACATAGGGTTAACGTTGAAATAATTTGTTTTTAATAATTGCTTCGTCATGTTATATGTATATTTAAAATGCATCTTAATTTTATTAAACAATCAAATTCAAATTCAAATCAAATTCATACGTGTGGACGATAACGATGTCGATCCAGTTTGTTTAGATTTAGTTTCTTCTAAAGTATGTGAACTAGAGCTACAATAAAATACTATATATGGTATTAGATTAGGTAAACTCATTGAACATTGCTTCAACTGATATTTCATGGCAGGGGTAAATCACAAAGGCATCACAAAGTCTTCCAAATTGTCTCAAAGTTCCGCCATCAATCGAGTAATCTTCATGAAATGTTGATGTTGGGTTCACTGAATCGACCTCTTTTTCATACTGTATAATTTTCAGTAAGTCCTTGCCAGTTTGTACAGCTTTTACACCAGGTCCACAACCAACTGTAATGTGAGCTCGTGATGACGTAGGCTTGAAATCGTTTACATCAAGTGGTAGAACGGTACAGGATCTTTTTGCCGCCTTGGAATGTAGCTTGAATTTACATTTACGGGTTTTTATTTTAATAGGCAATTTGTAACTTTCTAATTCCTCTAAAATGGCTGTTTGGTAACCTATTATGGTACCGGAATCAGTATCGTCTGTACTTAACTTGCTTGCACTTGAACCGTCCTCATTTGTGCCTTCCCGCTGGTCAAAGAGGTATTTTTGTGCATCAGTGAGTTTCACTCGAATGCCATATGTCTTGGTAGTAAAATAAAACCCGACAATATGCATTCGAAACATTTTCTTAATGAAAGGTTGGACCATGGTTGTATACTCTAAATTTGGCTTCCGGTCTAAGAATTTTGAGGTGATGTGGTAACTAAATTCCTCTGATTCCTTTGACTTTCCTGGTTTTTGATAGTACAACAGTGGATCTGCAGAGACATAAATTAATTACACTAACAAAACTTCAAAATCTACAACATTCATAAAATATACTACATGGTGAGCGTACCTAGAATTTCATGAGGCTGACTGGCGTCTTTCATAAAGCACTTGAATTCTTTGACATTTTCAAGGCACGTTGACATGTATGCGAATGCGATTTCCTTGATCAACAAGGATACTTCGTTACTGAAGAACCATCCATAGTATAGTACAGGTTGTTTTGGGGGTACATCACAAGGGATTAGCTATTTCAACACAAACACTTTCCGGTTATAATTAATTAATCTCCATCTAATTCCATAATCGCATTTAGATGTTTTATTAGTTACGCGCTGCATTGCTAAACATGGTTTTTTGGCGTCGCAAAACGTTTCAAAAACCAAAAAATAGATTTTAACCGAAGTCGGAGCGGAATACTAGGCTTACCTCATTGTCTCTAGGATTCATGGATAATTTCTGGAATCTTCCAATGACCCCGTCCCTACTGGCATCATCTTCTTCAGACATGCCATTACTACGTTCTGAGCTCCGCCTTCCTCTTCTTCGACTCTTTTTATCTTTTTCCATAGCTAAGGCTAAAACTTGACCAAAGTAAAATGATACATATTCTCATTAACTGGATTGTTTGTTAATTGTTGCTGTTAAGCCTGTCAGCAACAGCCAGCCAGATTTTCATATTTCTCAAAAATTGTCAACTCCAAACTCTAATATATTTATATATAGTACTCGTCCCTTGCTGGGGCTGGGGGTAGTATGAATTCGAGTATGCCAATGCAAATGCAAGATTGCATCATTTTGCATCATCTATTCAGTTTATCAATTGAATAATGAATAATACATATTCAATAATTTGTCTCATCCAATAACAAATAAATTCGGTTAGCCTGTCTGTCAGCGTCGTTTTAACTTTAAAATGTAAATGTTATATGTTATTTAATGTAAGTTACGTTAAATACTGCGTACCGCCGCGTTCTATTTTAGCCTATAATTGATAATCATCTAATCTAAATTCAAAATTATAATCTCTGGTTTATGTGATGCACAATAGCACAATGGATGGATATATGGATTGGATTCCCCATGCCCCATAATAGCAGAATCTGGATTCTGAACTCTGAAGAATCTTTATGCGAAATCTTCTTCAATATTTGCATCACTAACGCAGATGATGGGCTCACAGGCTACATAAAAAACTGTATTAATAATATAGTCTTAATCAAGTAATTTTCGAACTGCACTGCAAATTACTACATTACGGATCCGATCTCTCAGACACATGTCACAATTGTCACATATACACATCAAACCTCCCTCCGACGCACGTGCTTTTATATTTTTTGGCGGTCGCCGACTTTCTCTACAGGACTGGACTGTGAAATCATGTAAAATTTACAATAAAGAGTACGACTGAATAATACGAATTCACATGTAAATCGATGGAAGAAAATAGCAATATATGTGTGCCTGTATTAAATACATAATATTATGGTAAAAGAGGTTATGCATATGACATGGAAGACCTTAACTTCCCGATTGTTCCGTTGGTTAATTGCAGCAGCAACAGGTCAGGTTTAGACAGCCCTTCGAGTTCTAATCCACTTAACTTTCCCCTTGAACTTCCTATACTCCAACCATCTACAATATCATACAACGACTTCTTTGTAAATCATTTAATCGGAAACAAGCCATGCCTATTCACAAAGGAAGTTACATCCATGTGGCCCTCGCGAAGAGATTGGGTTAATTCGAGTTCGTCGGATGAATTGGAGAGAATTGACTTTGACTTTCTCCAGAGTCAGTATGGTCAGTGAAAGTCGACTTTCTCCAATTATACACCAACGCAAGCTACGAATCAAATTTTGTAGGTTGTAGTTGTACTATAGTATTGTAGACTACAGAGATTGATATCACTTATTATAACACTATATCACTTATTTAGGGGATGTAACTGTAGCTGTCACTCGCATCCAGGATGAGATGTCCATGGAATACGGGGAAATGAATACCGAAAGCATGACTTTCCGTGATTACATCGATTACTGGAAAAACTACATTGAAAATGGATATCCATCGGATATGCCTTGCCTTTATCTGAAAGTAAGTCGAGCTTAGTAGAGACATATATCTAAAATGCACTCAATTTCACTTGAGGAATTGAGGATGCTTATGTTTTCAAAAAATACATTTTTATCAACTTTCGACGAATCCATTCATTCAAGATTACGATGATTTAAATTATCTGAAGCTACAAAGGAGATGTGGAGTGGGAAGGGGGAGGAATATTTTTCAAGCCTATTCTAATTAGCAGGCTTGGAAAAATTCATAATCAGTCGTTTATTTTTTATAAATGAAATATTTCATAGGACTGGCATATTGTGAAAGACTCGAAGAATCGAGGATACGAGCCTTACACGACCCCGTCATATTTCATGTCTGACTGGTTGAACGAGATCAGCGACGAGGAAGATGACGACTATCGGTTTGCATACATGGGACCAAAAGGTTCGTGGACACCGTTTCATGCAGATGTCTATGGGTCAAACAGTTGGTCTGCCAATGTCATAGGCCAAAAGAAATGGCGACTCTATTCTCCAGGAAAGGAGAAGCGGTTTCTCCAGACAAATGGTAAACTCAAGTACGACTTTGGAAATCCAGGAACGAGGAATGAAGATTTCATCGAAATAATTCAATCGTCAGGGGAAATAATCTTCGTTCCGTCCGGATGGTATCACATAGTTTGGAATGAATCAGACACGATCTCGATAAACCATAACTGGATGAATGGAGCAAACATTTGCTATATTTGGAGCCAGCTTGTGAAGGCTATGAACGAAGTGAAAGTTGAGATCGAGGACTTGAAGTCTATGGATGGATTCTTGGAGCAATGTCAAATGATTCTTAAAGCCAATCATGGCATGGATTATGAAATGTTTGTGAAAAATATTGAAAAAATATTGCTTCATCGCCAAAGCGCACAAGATAATTCGTGTAGGAATTTGGGATCAGGTCAGGTTACGTTTGACCTTTATGCTATTCGCCATCTTGTAGAAATGCATATGGTCAAAGAAAAAGATGCAGAAAATTGGAAACAAAATATGCAAAGAATATTAGCTACGTGCACAGTCCAAATCTAGTTTCAATCATCCAATTGAAAGACTTATGAGATTGTTTTTTGCCATGTAATTTGTGTATGATATATTATATTTTAGTTAATCATAATTTAGCGAATAAATAGAAAATCTTCAAAAATCTTTCTGATAAAAAAGCAAAAACGCTGTACAGTTTGGAAACAGTTTCAATGTACTAAATTAAGTTGGCATAGTAACAGATATTGATGCGGAGAAACTTGTATCCATAAAAACGGAAGCCAGAGAAAATTTCGGTCATTCTGTTGCTGACTTCGGAGCTGTTAACATCTCTTCGTTCCGGCTTCCTTTTCACCCTTCTAAATTTCCAGTTTTCCAAATTCCAGTATCCAGGCCTAATTAGATTTCAAAATTCCAATTAATCCCGACCTCTAAATCGCATCTCTTGATCAACGTCAACATGTCTTGCTGTGGTGGTGGAGGATCTGGATCCGGGGTATGTGAAAACTTTTCCGTTTTCTTCACTTTTTTCTGACTTTCTCTTTCTGTATCCGTCTTTTCATTTTCACTCTTCTGGCATTCGTCCTCTTGATTTCTCTCTCTCTCGGCGTCTGTTTCATAATTTTCTATCATTCTGCATTTGTTTTCATGATTTTCTGTCCTTCTGCATCTATTTTCATGATTTTCTGTCCTTCTGCATCTATTTTCATGATTTTCTGTCATTCTGCATCTGTTTTCATGATTTTCTGCCCTTTTTTCATAATTTTCTGTACGGCTGCATCCGTTTTGTTGATTTGCACTCTTCTAGTGTCTGGCATTTGTCCTCTTGTTTTCCTCTATTTTAACATCCGTTGTGTTGATTTTCACTTCTGGTACTCTCGTCCTCTTGATTTTTGCTCTAGGCTTCCATATTCATAATTTTCTCTCTTTCTGCATCCGTTTTTTTTATTTTCACTTCCGTCATTGCTCCTGTTGACGTTTTTTTCTCTTGGCATCTGTCTGCATAATTTTCATATATCGGTTTCGTTTTCTTGATTTTCACTCTGAGTTCTTGATTTTCTCCCTTTTGGCTTCTATATTCATAATTTTGAATTCATGCGTCCGTTGTTTTACTTTCACTATGCTTTCACTCAAATTCTTCCATTCGTCCTCTCTTCTTGAGTTTTTCTCCTTCGGCATTCGACTAATGTTTTTTTTTGCCTCTGGTTTCATAATTTTTCCTCTCTCTGCATCATGCTTCATAATTTTCTCTTTTAGCTTCTGGCTTCATGTTTTCTGTCTTCATCCGGTATCATAATTTTCTCTTTCTGCACCCTGCTTCATAATTTTCTCTTTATCTATCTTTTTTATTTTCATTCTTACGAGATTCGTTTTCCTAATTGTCACTTATCCGGGTGGGGTTCGTTCTCATTTTCATCTTCGGAAATCTGGTTTTTGGCTTTTTACATCTCTATCCTTTCTCTTCTATTTTATCCCATTCTCTTAAAAGTTTTCCATCAATTCTGTAAGGGGTTTCTGCTTTTCCATGCTAAACATTTCTGGTGTTCTTTTTTCTACAATTTTCTGTTCTGTTAGGATATAAACACTGTTTTATTGGGTTTCTGCATTCTATTTTACCATAATTTTCCCTATTTTATATCTCTTCTCCCTGGTTCTCTTGGGGTCTCTAGTTTTCTAGAATTTTCATACTTATGTCTGTCGTCATCTATTTTCCATAATTGCCCATCACTGTCGTTCTCTTATATTAACCACAGGTATCTGCTGAACCATTTCAGTAAATATTGCTTTCCTACTCCATCCTTTAATCTTTGTCTATACCTATACTCTGCTTTCTTTTCTTGACAGCGAAGTTATAATATAAATATGTGTTTGTGTCGTATTGATCTTAATTAAATATGCTCATTTTTATATAAGGGTGGGTATATTATAGTGTATTAGGATTTAGAATAGTAATTACCAACATTTAAAACTTTATTCGGGTTAAGATTTTCACCTACAATTTTTTTTACGTACGTAGAAGAAGAACATTTGTAATGTTAACTCCTTGATGCAAGACCCTTGTTACCAGAAGTTGTGTTGTAATCAGCGCAAGAAAGTTTGCTACAAGCCATTCGTTCCTTCCTATGAAAGGGTTTGTTTTAATGTCCATTGTTTTCAATTTCTGTTGGGAAAACTACCTGGTAACTTTACTAACTTGAATTTCTATTATTTTGTCCGATTCATCCGGGTCCCTACCTATCAATTTCCAAAAAATGGTTCTCTAGTGTGAAGAGGAAGTTAAAATGGGAAAGCTCCTAGGCTTTGATTATCAACGTAGATGGTATTGTGAACGTAATGTTTGGCTTTGTAAGGTTTACGGTCAATGTGGAGGTAATAATCAGCAGCAGCGTTCGTATGCCCCACCTCCTTGTGCTCCGTCCAGACCTAAATGCTGTGGTAGTCCATGTAATATTTCACCATGCTGTCCGGCTCCAAGATTAACTCTTAACCAACCAGGTCATTTACAAACTAGACGTTATGTTCAGGTTTAGCTAACATTGATATATAGACTAAACATGCAATGTTCTATCAGACTCGTGCAAACCATGTTGTGCTCCTATGAAACCCTGCCCTCAGAGATGCCCGCAAATGCCCACATTTCCAAAGGTTATCAGTTTTTCGCTTAAACCTCATTCCTTGATCCATACTTATCAGAATAATACTAGACACACAATTATCATAGGTATGCTGTCCACCTCCATGTATTCCTGATCCATGCATCAAGCCCAGGTAGATTTTCACACTTAGATTTTAGGGCATCTCGTGTTCTATTATATCATTGCTTTTAATTTAGCCGGAAGTGCTTTATTCCACCTCCATGTTGCCCACCACCGTGCTGTAAGAAAATTGCTTTGGTTGTTAGCCCACCTATGTGTCCTCCCAAGTTAGTTAAAAATTTTCATTCATAACTACGCTCTACTTATCACGATGAATTCTACATCAGTAAACTTCATGTTTGTGCGTAACATTAGATGCTGTCCTCCGTTGCCTTGTTGTCCTCCTGACCAATGCAAAGATCCTTGTCAGAAACGGTCTGGTACTTGTGGGACCGTTTGTCCTTCACCAGCAATGATAGGTCCGTTTCTATTTTAATTTCTTTTAGTTACCGTTGTTTTTCTGGCACCCCGTGCTTATGTTTATCGATTTTTTATTAGTTCGACCTATTCGAAATAACTGCTGTCCTCCACCATCAAGGATTCCAGGCAACTCTCAGTGTCCTATTCCTTGGTAATAGAATTCATAATTCAGTTTTTAACCTTACGAAAGTATCTATTTTGATACCCTCTTTCAATTTCTTTTGCATAGCTGTAATCCATTGCCCCCTTGCTGTATCATCGTAAAGGTACTTTGAATACTTAGTTTGCTGAGTTTTGAATTGTTGGAGCATGTAATAGATAGTATTTTATTTTATTCACCCAGCCTTGCCAACCTAAATGTCCTCCTAGTCCATGCTGTCCCCCTCCTCCAATGGTTGCATCTGCATGCCCTCAACCCGACCAAAGGTATTCATGATTTAAGTAGCAACTCATCAATCAAGCATTTTAGGCCAGGGTTTGACAAGCGTCTTGTATATATTTTAGGTGTTGTCCTAAACCAACGGTAGTTAGCTTCAAGTGTCCTACTTCAGTTAGACAACTGTCACAAGGCGACGACTGTCCACCTCCAATCTCTTGGCCGGCAGCTCCTAAAATAAACTTGTGCTGTCCTGGAAGTTGTCCATCCCAGAAAAATGGCCAGTGTTTCATGACAGTTCGACCCATGCCACCCCGAACATGTCCTCAAAAAACTTCCAATAGCTGTGGTAGTTAGTGAAAGATATCTGCATAATAGTATTTATAGCACTTCCCTGGTCCGTCGACTTTTGTAGTTGGATGTGGTATTTTGGGCTAATTCTCCCTTTACAGCATCCCAATTTTGAGATTATTTATGTATTAAGCGTGAATTAGTAGATGTTTAGGACGTACAGCTACAGCACTTATGGTCGGCGGACAAGGAGAAGGGGCTTCGAATTCTATTTTTATTTCTTCCTCTGTAACACAATTGACTGACCGTCCATTTAATTTATTTCTTTAAAAACTTTAATTTCTTAACATACGTGAATTTGTTTTTGGAAATTTCCGACAACAAATTCACGTACATTGAGTTGGTCAGACTTCCATATCCAAAGAATATTATCTTTCTGAATAGCGGTGTCAATTGTGATACACGGAGGTATGCATTATGTGATTTTTTCTAACGTTGTTTCTGTATTAATAAGGTGGCCGATGCTAAAGAGACCAATCTGACGTGACCATCGTGATGGACTTAAAGGCGCCCCCCTTTGATGTCCGATTACTCCACTCTCACGGCGATGACACCCATAACACCTGTATGCTACGAGCTCCAATTCATCATCTCCTGTATCAAAACTAGAACCACTACCAATTAATTTTTACATGTAATTCATTATAATCTTGACCATACGATTTATTTTCTTAGACATAAATAACCCCACGACACATGTCAAAACCAAAACCAAAAAAATAACTTGTGTCGAGTTCATTATTTCTATCTTAATTTACCGTTTATCCTAACTTTAAGTATTTTAACTATAGCTCGTAAAATTAGTCAGTTAAGTCTTGAAGTAATCTCTAGGGTAATTGGCTTTTAGTCTAAGTACGGATTTTGACACTGGTTGAGAATAGAGTAGAAAAGTAATTGACAAGTCATACAAATGGCATCATGATAAGTCAGCAGAGTTGCAACTCCCTTAGCTTCGTCTCATCACATAGACTAGAAGTTCTTCCATTGTTCCTATCCCATCTAGCAATTAGTTGCAAGATTCCAATTAACCTCATCGATTCTCGCGAAGGCAACTTATTATGAGAGAATTGCTGCACTGGCTTTAGGTCCGGCGGTGAGGGCCTCTAGACTGTTCCATCGTCGTGCCCCGTTATTTCCATTCCAACAATTGACTACCATCCCAGAAGCATCTGGTGTAGCAGGAGCTGTGGACTTATCACGAATCCCCATTGCAGTGTTAGACATTGCTTCCAATCGTAGGGCCCTTTCTTTACTCAGCGGTTCGGGTGGAAGAGTTAAGTCATTTGCCTCTGCCAGTGTTCGTAGATCAAAGTAATATTTGGCATAGACGCTTGATGGAACGTTAATATTAAATTGCAGAAGCTCCAAACATTGTCTCTCTAGCTCATTCCTGAAAACATTTATTCACATATTTAATTACGAATAAAGTAGTCATGTTAATTCAAATCGCTAGTAGTGCTAGTTCAGATTAGGTAGAGCTTACATATCTTCCACACTGATGTCTTTTAGGATATGACAATAGTCAACATTCCATACAGCCTGATCATCCCAGACTTTAGAAGCCAACAGAACTGAGCCGAGAACCATCCTTTTCCAGTTTGATGGCATTATATCCATCTCTGCATACGTAAGGAGCCGTTCCAAGTAGACTAGAGCGATGATAGCACATTCAGCGGTCAGCTGAGCTGCATTAAATAGAGTCCTTACAAACCTACGAAATCATCAAATATTAGAAACCATAAATCTAAACGACCGCTGTTAAATGAATCGAACGCATCTCCAAACTATCTGTTTCTGTAGTCATTTTTACGGAATCCGAAATACCTATAGATCTGCCTGTGCTCTGGATTGTGAGCATCAGGTGGGGCACTGTCTTTAGATAGAGGATGAAGCCGCTCGTCAAAGATGTCCATCGCTCTCTCTGAGTTCCGATTTCGAATGTGGTAATAAATTGCCAGGCTTAAACACTTAAGGGTATTCTTAAGGTTAGGTTGAGATACTGTGGAATCATCCAGGAATATGGTAGAACATGATGAGCTTTTCTTCATTGGACTTGGTTCATGAATCTGAATACAAATGAACGACAAGCAGGTAACTTAAATGATTCCTATTGCATCATCAAGCGTAGGTAGCCGAACCGATTAGAATTCGACTAGGTATATACAATATTTTAATTGCTGTGTTTAACTTTAAGGTATTGTGTAACGAATTCACATTTATTTACCTGGTTCATACTCTTTTTCCTTATCATACCATCTGAAACGTAAATAATATGCCACAGGTTAGCTGAAAATTGTCAAGAATGTCTATAGACAAGACGATGCTACAGATTCATTATTATTATTAATACGTACTGTGGATAGCCCGTTTCGACTTCTCGATGAAAAGCGTAGTGGCTGAAGGGTGGACAGATGGGTCTTTACCAATATCATCGGGTTCTCTCTCACTAATATGCTGGAGGTTTGGACCACTCTCTTCTCGTGTCAACTCCCCTCCACCGGGGTCATGGCCTGGATACTCGTCCATGTCCATCCCCTTATCGTGCTTTGACCAATGATGAGACTTCCCATCTGACAATGACCGTCGACTTCCTCCCCAGGCACAGCAACTGTTTTTATTCCCCATTTCTTGTCTCTTTTAAAATCCAGAGGTCAAAGGTTGAAAGGTGAACACGTGATACTTTTCGGTTCAATAATACTTAATACTTCCTTTTCCGTTTCTCAAATCTTTTCAGATTCTGTTATCATTTATAACTTCGTGACGAGTGGTCGAAATTAAATTCAGATCATCCTTCTTATTATCAATAACTACTGATTTTTTGCTCTCCCTCTTGCAAGCAATTAATTGTTTAATTGTGAGACAATTCTTTATGTTCTTAGATTGCTAGTCTTTACGCGTAATAATTGACATTGAAGAGTTAATTAAGTACTTATGGAAATCGGTTAT
Organism: Desoria tigrina; assembly: GCA_906901685.1. NCBI lineage: Eukaryota > Metazoa > Arthropoda > Collembola > Entomobryomorpha > Isotomidae > Desoria > Desoria tigrina. The sequence goes on from CAJQTU010000007.1 coordinate 6,361,523, forward strand.
AGAAATTAAAATATCACATAATATTGGAAAAGAACTGGTATCTGGAATGGAACAGACAGATGTAAAATCAAAAATAAGGTAAAAGCAGATAGATGTGAAATAAGATACCTACCGGGAACTATATCCCTATCAACTATCAGATAATTTAATTTTATATAATGTATACAACGAATTGTTGGTTGTGTAGTCGGTGCCGTTATTGCATGAAGATGTAAAATGGTAAAAGGGAAAGAACATCCGACAACGAACGACTGACACAGCCAACGGCACGGCAGCAGCAGTCAGTCAGAACTACTACTGAAAATACTGAATCAATGCTATGTAGCATGGAGCATCATTATCATTAGTGCATAATGACGATAGATAGTGTGTAGTGGATTGCAATTTGCACTAGTAGATCGATAACAGATGAGGATGGAGGAGGTGACTTCGGTCGAAGTACCGCCTGCTGTGTGCTGAAGTGCTGAAGGTTGAAGGAAGTTGTAAAAATAATTCTGTAATCCACAATACACAACAGAATAATTAAGTTTTAAGAATACATCATAAATAATAAGTTAAGTTATCAATTCGATGTTGATGCCTTTTGTCTTTTAATCTGTAATCATAATTCATAAAACACATAATAATTAAAATATAGTATTTACCACTAACGCGAAACGCGATCGATTACAGCCGGATTATCCGGGATTGTGCTGCATAAAATTTCTGTAAATATCAAATACAAAATATCCCAGCTCTCGCAGCACAGCACAGACCACACAGTGTGTTTGTTTTGTAGTTTGTACTGTACCTATTAGCTATTACATTACTGTACGGATTCCATTAGACTAATTAAAAACATTGCAGTCCGATTCCGATCTCAAAAAATGACTTTCCGTCTCCTCTACTCATCACTCATAAAGTCACGGAATGTAAATAAAGCTAATGTCGGCTTGCAAGACTTGCGGAACCAGGAAATTCAGAAACCTTCGAATTTCACACCAATCCATTTGCTTCGGCTCCCCTATATCTTGTGATGTCAACTGGGTTTGTTTAAATCATACAAATACTGAATAGCCATGGATTAGCCCCACAACCTCAAAGTATAGTGGTGTTGGACAGTCGCTCGGTAGGTGGAGAGTTGGTGAGCCTTGCTCAGCATCCTTCGTCCTTCAGCGTCTCAATGAACAATGAATGTATATTTTTAATACTAAAGTATGTATGTTTTTTCTGTTGCTGGTTTCAATGTTTCAAACGTTTTAATTTTGTCGTAGCAAAGTATGTTTTGTTATGTTGAGAATGTTGAGATTGGAATTAGATTAGACAATTTCTGACCTTGAATTTGAACGACGAGTTTGGTTTAAACAGTTTGAAAGTTTAGTACCCTTCCGTATAGACCTTTCGATTCCTCCGTGAGAATATGGTAGTTCAATATTTAAACAAACTATTTTTCAAATATTTGAAAAATACTTAGCGAGCATAATGAGACATGTGTGGTTTTGAAAAAAGCCACGGTCAAGGATTGAGATTGCACGCGCGACTGCTGAGATGGTCTCGACTTGGCTCAGTTTGCTCTACGAATACGATTGAGGCAATTCGGCTCTGGGACAATAAAAGACAGGGTTTTTGTTGAATTACTATTTTCGTTAGGAAACAAAGAAAAAGTGATGATTGAGCAGGGCAGAGCAGGCAGCCATCCATCCGGGCCAGCTTTTGATTCGCTTTGTTTTGACGCTGCGTGCTAATACGAAATTACGAAACCATCATGAATGTTATATGACGTATTCTGATGCCCAAACCAAAAATCCTTGTACTACCGTAGCTGACAGGGGCCCTTTGTTAGGGTTTATTTATGCTTAGTCTCACCGACATGACATGGCATCTTGGCATCTCTAGAAGTTACTCTACTACATGTGACATGCATACGACTGACTACGACGTATACCTCATAGCAAGTTCTCATTATCGTCCATCTTCAATCTTTGAAAGCTCGAATTCTCTTCACTTTTAGGATCAAAAGTTCGGCTCGGAAGCAGAAGCACGTTATTTGTTCTATCTTTCGAATTAATAATTCATCAAATCAAAAATCAAGCACGTCAACTCATGTCTTTTCGGTAAAGTGCTTAAACATAGAGATGGCATACGTATTGTGAAGATGCACTTACTTGCGTCCTGCTTGGTGCAAATATCAGAGTTTATGCAATTATGAAAAGCATGTATGTGTTGAATTCAAGTCATGAAGACAGACTATATTTCTACGCCGTAATATTATGATGTATCGGTGAATCAGTGTGTGTTTGTCCCATAGATATAGACATATAGAAAGGAATTCTCTTCTTCTATATCTATGGTTTGTCCCATGGATTCTATATGTGATATCTGATATGTGTGGATATTATACTTTTACATTTAGATCATATAATACGTCTGAAAGAATTGATCCCTCCCGCTCAGTTGGCCAGCAGAAATACCAGAATACCTTGATCTCTTTCTCGCACAATCGTCGAACTGAGTGGTCGTCCTTTCTGTTGTGCTCGTCGAGCTCGTTACTTGCACTTCTCACTTCCGTTTCTCCAATGAATTCACAATTCCTTGATTTGATCAAAGAATTAAAATTTGAATAATTTGTAACAGGAATTGTGAATTTCCATTCAGATTATCAGATTGCAGATTAATTGACGAATCATTATTCATTCATCATTGCACATCACACATTGCATTGATTGTGCATTGCATCATAGAGGGGTCACGAAATTCACGAGTCAGTTCATTGATTTTGCGATTGCAGATTGTGAAATTACATTAAAATTGATCACTTACTACCTCCTCAAGGAGCCTGTTCCAGGAGTTTCCTCCGTGGTACAAGGAAAAGGGCATTTCTATTAGACGCTGCGGGTAAGTCATAAGTTTAAAGTCAACTTTTCTGCATTATACAGTACACAGTATGCAGTATGTGGCTATGTGGTATGCAATGCATACCACATAGCCACATACTATGTACTAGCTACAAATCACAAATGCACTGTGCATTACACTTTACACATTTGACATTCAACGTTACACATTGCACATTACGTATAATTATGTAATTACAATGAAATTATGAATCATGTATTATAGGTTAAGTTCACAATTACTTACTTAAAGAAAGTGTGAAGTGTAAAGTACGGACACGGTCACACGGTTTATGTGTTCTGGCTCTGGCCGTCGGGCCGGGCCCAATGTGCAATGCTGAATGCACAAATGCAAGTCACAAGTCACAACTGTTGCCTGTCACAAGTTACAATCTTGCAATGCGAAGTAAAGTACAAAGTATGACGTATGAAGTACAAATTCAATTCAAAGTAAAAGATTTCATTGCGTTTATATTCAATATTGATTGTGTTTTGTCAAATTCAAAATTGATAATTTTTAATTTTGTGTTACACATTCCACATTCAACATTCATTGTATTTATTTTTATTTTGTGTATTATATGACAATATATTATCATGATATATACAAAATATATATTGTATATGCAAGGTTGTTGTATGTGATATGAATCATATTAATTACAATAACATAACACATACAACATATTCAATATATATTTGTTATTTCAATGATGAATGAAGTTCAGTTCAGTTGTGTCATGTCACATGTGTGGTTGTGTGTTGTGTCGTGTGTGAATTCAATATTGTATTCATAATTACGAATTGTAAAATATATGCATAACATAAAACATAACATTTTAATAATCAAATCACAAATTAAGTATCTTCACTTATCGTGAATTGTGATATGTGATATTCATATCGTAGACGATAAGATCGTCTGTGGTCTGGATTTTTCGTAAGCAATATGCAATACCAATGAACAATGGAATACTGAACTCTTTCTCTACTCGTATATCGTTCCTCGCAGCACAAGAGGACACACACACACTGTACGTACACGTACAGACTGCAGCCAATACATGGGGCGCGCGGTGCGGTACGACCGTCGGGCTTCGGGCAGTTTCATTGTCTTAAGAATATTGCGTATTGATCATGCATGCATATATATAATGTTCCGTGGTACACGGCAACGATGCCACATGGCAATGGAAAATTTTTGGGACATCCCTTCCCCCTCCAATGTTATCAATACCATACATCCACCCTATCCTTTATTCTATAGCGAAGGGTTCGTAAACCACAAAACACCGATTTCGCCAGTCAAGCACCATGGATGCTGGATGGCATTGATCAATCTTAGTACTATTGACTTTGACTCGGTCCAATATGCAATGGCAATACTGGCAATAGTTCAATATCAAATATCTGCAATGTTTAATGTTTCAGTACTTTTTACTAGCAGACTAATTTAACTAATTTAAGATCCTAGACAACAATAGTAGGCTGATTATAATATAATTTTTTAAACTAATAAGTTGTCTTTTCACAGAAGGTACAGAGGAAGTTTGGTGCCTGGGAGAATTTAATCCAAGTAAAAGGCCCAGTCAGTCATCTACGGGGAAAATACCCTGTGAGACCATTTGCTTAGACGACTCAGACACCGAAGAAGTTCAGGAAATCAAATCAAGTGTTTCGTTACATCCAATAAATATGGATGTCGATTACGTTGGAGTTAGTAAGGCTGGAGGCGATATTCTCGGTAATAATGTTCATATGAAGACTGAAGGTGAAGATGAAGACGTTACACCAACTGGCAGTCCTGTACGTTTATCAGGACGAAGCGCTGAGAGTGATGAGCCAGAAATTATCGCAATGGGAAAGTCTAGAAAACGACCTGCGGCTGGTGAACCGGAATGCATTGACTTAACTCATGAGGATGAAAACGACGAAGATGAGGACATGGGTTCTGAATTCGATATTGAAGATGAAGATGAACTTGAAGAATTACCACGACAAGAGGATGACGATCTTCCTGAACTTATCGAAGTTGAACCTGTCTCCAAGAAAATGTAAGCGAATGTGAAATGTTCTAATTTTGTATTTATTTTTAAATCCATTGTCCGATTTTACCATCCTTTGAGTATTATAATATATTATAGTATAATAAAATTTTTCTTTTCTTTATAGACTTGCTGAAGAACGAAGAAAAATGGGGAACGACCACTTTAAAAAGGGAGAGTATATTCAAGCGTTGGGAATGTATACTAAAGCAATTGGTAGGTCTCTGTACATCAAATTGCCAGCATAAAACTCACAAAATAATTTTTTAACTCAAATAAACAATCGTTTCCTTTTTAGAGCTTGTACCATCCGAAGCGTCATACTATGGTAATCGAGCTGCCTGTTACATGATGTTGAAGAAGCATCAAGAAGCTTTCTCTGATACCAAAATATCTCTTCAGTTGGATCAAAACTATGATAAGGTGCATATCGATTTTATTGTTACATCTTATAAAATTTGTGGAAACTGCAACCGCTTCTAAAAATCATTTGTCATTACCGATTGTTTGATTAATTTAAAATATCAATATTATAGGGTTACCTTCGTCTCGTTCGAACTACTTTGGCTTTAGGTGATGTGATCGCATGTCAAAATGCAATTACGAATGTGGAACAGAAGGGTGGTCTCAGATTAGATTTAACTGAAGAGAAAAGAAAACTGACTCAGCTGCAACAATTTTTAGGAGAAATGGAGTCTTCCAGATTGAAAAAAGATTTCCGTAAGATAGTCTACCTTTGTGAAAGAGCACTTGACATTGCCGTTGGGGATACAAAACTCAAAATTGCCAAGGCGGACGCACTTACCCAACTCAACAGATTTGTTGAAGCTGGAGAAGTTTGCACGTGAGTATTTTCAAATATGCAAACGAATTGCTTGATTTTCCTAAACAATTGCACAAACTTAACGTCCAATTATCGCATATTCGTTGTATTACTATTTTTTAATAATTGTGTTCTACAGGGAAGTTCTGCAAGCCGATTGCCATTGTGTTGAAGCAATTTGTATTCGGGCTGTTTGCTTGTATCAGGCTGATAACCTTGATAAGTGTATTCAGTTTTTGAAACAGGGATTGACTTTTGCCCCGGATAATAGTCGCTGCCTGTCTCTTTACCGAGTAAGTTATACGTGGTTGTGACGTAGTAAGGACAATAAAATAAAATTAAGGTTAATAAAAGTAATTTTCCATTTGATAGAAAATTAAACAAATCAAAGATCAACGAGAATGTGCCGCTGGATTGTACAAATCTGGCAAGTACGTTGAGGCTAAAGCACTCTACTTGGAGTGTACCCAAACAGTTAAGAACGAGGACTTCAAAAATGTAAGTTAAGTCTATGTCTATTGTACCATAGTAGGTTATCATTTACAAAAATTACAAATCCGTTTCATCAGTTGTGGTTCCGTTCTGTTTTCTATTTCAAGGTTTGTATAGAGTCCAAATTGGCATTCAACTTAGCGTTAATTTTACAAAAACAAGGAGAGCCGGAAGAGTCTTTACGACATTGCAACAGAGCGATTGAGTTAAATCCTTCTTACATCAAGGCATTCATGCATCGAGCTAACGTTCACAATTCTAAGGAAATGTTTGAGGAAGCTGTTCGTGACTTCGAGGTAATGATTCAGCTGACTTGGTACACACTTCTTGCCTACTTCTGTTTTAAATACTATAATCACATTTGATCGAATCATTTAGTCCGCTTTGAAACTGGATCCAACCAAGAGAGAACTAAAAAGTGAGATTCAAAACGCCAAAGCAGCAGCAAAACGAGCTAAGAGGAAAGACTACTACAAGATTCTCCATGTTGATAAAAACGCGTCGGATGATGATATTCGAAAAGCCTATAAGAAGCGTGCTTTAATGCATCATCCTGGTATATTTCGTACTATGTTTCACAATATCACAATGACATTATAAAATGTTTTACCATTACCATGTTCTAACGAATATACTACCATGTTTAGATCGCCACGCTAGTGCAGCCGAAGACATTCAGAAAGAACAAGAGAAACAATTCAAGGACGTAGGAGAAGCATACGAAGTTTTATCAGATCCAAAGAAACGTATACGTTACGACCAGGGACATGACCTTAATGACAATGCCGGTGGTGGATATGGCGGTGGTGGCTACGACCCTTATGAAGCAAATCAGATTTTCAATATGTTCTTCAGCGGAGGGGGTGTTCCAACACGCGGTGGCGGAGGTGGTGCGCGTTATCATCAGTTCAATGGTGGTAGATCTGGTGGAGGTGGGCCATATGGGTACCACCGTTGATTATTCCAAATAAGTATACAATATATCATCCAGAACAGCTTGGTACACTTGCTCACAACTTTAGCCTTTTTGTCTGTATCGGCTAATCGTGAATTATTCCGTAACTAAAATCAATCGTCGCCGAATTGCAGAATTATTAAGGTTTACCAAAATAATCTGATATATTGAATTGTGTGTTTTATATTACCACTGCTGTTTTATCTGTACGTAGAACGAATGAGTATTTAAGGCAATGATAAAAATTATCTTGTCTTACCTCGAGATAAATTCATTAAACGTAAATGAGTACGCACTCCTCAGTAGTTTAACAATTTGTCGTTGGCCTGCAAAACGCATTTATCTTTTTTTCTAAACATGCAAACTTGGCATATTACAATAGTTGTATCTTGCATCATATTCAACTTTACGTTAAATTAGAATTGACTACACTGCCTAGTCGGATTGCAGGACAGTGGTAATTATTGTATTAAAATGTAACTGCTCTGTTTTTTTTAAGTGCAATTGATTAGTAGATTTTGGTAGAACTAAATTTGAAAGATGAAATTTCAATAATTACAGCTTGTAACGTAACGTAAACAAAATGCATTTATGCATAAAAGTGAACAAACAAACCCAATAAAAATATCTTTTTCTATATCACTATTCACTATTTTTATTTACTTTTACTTTTACTCTTTATTTTTATTACCCATGTACTTTGATTAAATTTGTATTTACTTCATCATATTCAACAATTGAACGATTTCAGGGTCTTTGGCATTACAAAGGTCGTCAAAAAGAGGTCCAACTGTCCATAAAAGCTCTAAGTCATAAAAATCTCTCTCTTTTTGTACAAAAACGTGGAGAATAATATTGCCTAAATCTAATGCTACCCATCCTTGTTGGATGTCTTCTGATACTATCTTCGGAATGACATCGGTTCTCTTGAGATTTTTCATTTTATAGCGCTTCCGAACATAAGTTGCTAATGCCATAAGATGTCTGTGGTTCCTAAAAATATAAAGCAACATTAGTAAATAGTTATTGTAAACCGAAAACTAATTATTGAATCTACTATAAGGTCGGTTCATCCAATGCAATTGCTTTCTTTGTGAATATTGGTACTATTTTATGAGTGTATTTTTTTATTACTTCGCAGTCACAATAATCATGTAATCCGCATAATCAACTTCCTTTGGTAACGTTATTGCAACAATTTCGATACCATTTTCTTCCCGCAATATGTCTACCAGTTCTGCCAAATCAAACACGCCCGTTTTACCACCTTCAAAGAAACAAAAACAAATTCATTTTAAGATTCTATATTAAAACGAGAACCGTTGGATAGTAAACAGGACAACATGATATGGATATATCTAATGTACATAGTGAAATAGTAGTATTTATGCATACGTTCCAGGAATTCTTCAGGAGGTTCGTACACTAATTTTTCAGGATCCGGCAAAGGGTTCCAAATCTCCTCAATCACATCCTGAATAATTCGTTGTTGATTTTCGAAGGGAACATATTCTTGTGATACGGACTGCCTAAGACTTGATTTTGTCTTCGGTTTTGAAGATAATTCTTCTGCCCTTAATTCGTTTATTTTAGCTTCTTCTTGTTCAAGTTCTTCTAGCACCTTGAGTTCTTCTTCCGTCAAGTCATCGTGTATTAATTTAGAATCATTACTGAACAATCTTTGGCATAAAAATGACTGATATGATGCCGACGAATCCAACGGTGCGCCACGGCGAGTAATGTATATTTCTGGACGATCAGCCATAGTCTTTCTATTGTGTGTCTTATTTCGACGAATATACAACCGCTGGGGTGAAGTTGAAGAGGAGCTACTGAATCGTAACATCGTCTCTGACTTAATAAGGACGTTACTTTTAGTTTTAGGTGTATTTGTTAATTGCCTCGGCCTTAGTGCAAAATTTGAAAGTGGAAGTTCACTTAAAACCCGGAAAACTGATTGTCGATACATATTTTCCAGATGCGGAGTAGACTATCTAGAGAGAAAAATTAAAATTGCTTTAAACAATTCTACATTCCATTTCATATATAATGATTAATGAACAGTATAATATACTATATAATTGAATTCGAAGTTGAGGAACATTCTTAATGATTTTACCGCCCAAAATCTCAAACTGTGAACTGTCTCAAAGTGAAGATTTAAATTACCAACGAGATGCTATATGAAGAGATGCGCTTTTTAACCCGGAAAGAAAGCTTTGAAAGAGATCCTCTGCTCGCTACGGCTACACACTATATTATATATACCGATGACACGTTGTGGTCCAATTATTGTCTAATCCACAATCGTCCCAGTAGTGATACGTGATTCAAGTCAAGTCGTCGAGAGTCAACAATCCTTAAATTAAAATAAAACTTACACTAATATTACAAGGTTGTGCCTTTACGTCCGCTCCGTACATTCAGTACCGTCAAATTTAAATTGAATTGATTAAAAAATGTTACCCAGAAAACCAACCTATTGTGATCTCAACATTCCGATTGGCCCCAAATGCCGGGAAGTTTCCGAGGCTGCTATAGAACGTAAGTATGAAGTGGAAACGGTACTACTTTGATTGCATGTAAAAATATAATAATAGAAAACAGAAGAAAGAGGACCACCAAAGACAAATGGCAATAAGCTTAGGTTTAGATTTTAGATAGGATACAAATAGAACCCATTGCATTGGCTGCCAAGGAAGGTGGGGAAAGTGAGACGAAGGAAAGTAGTAGTAAATATACTTGTTTTAGATGCATTCATGAGTGCATGAGTTTGATTTGGAGAAAGTCTGTGCCACTTTCTCCTTCGCTCTGAACAAGCCAGATTAGCCACAAGCAGTCGGCACGTTATGAACACTTCAGGTCCTAAACTTTCACACAATAATTCTAATCATTTCATATACTATGTTTAGATATAAGAGCTATTGTAGATGACTGATTGACTGATTCGATGACAAAAATATGAAGACGCTGTAAATACTGCATGACAAATTTTTCTTTGCCGTTGAAGATGGGTACGGGGTATTGGCGATAAATACACCCGTGGTGGCCAGAAACTGTCTCCTTCAATCGCAAGGGAACAAAGTTGGTAAGAAACGCAAACTGGAGGAACGGACGGGTGGTGCTCTTTCCGCGGCCGCAGCGAGTCAGGCCTCCGGTGGACTTCCAGAACCCAAAATTCCGGATTGGATTGCTTCACTTACTTCCGCACATCAGGATTTGCGTATCCTTCAAAGACTGACCGTTATCTTCTCGGATGTCACCGATCTCCAAGGAGTGGTGAGTTAATGTGTGAAACGAAGTCGGAGAAAGTTTCTGCAATAATCTTCATACATGTTGATTTTTGATTGAACTGTTTACAACTCTAGCTGAACCAACCCAATGCAAAATTGTTTGATGTCATTGCCGTTGTCCCGACAAATCATGAAGCTTTGCAGGTATGTGAATGGGAGTGGAAATTAAATATTTTTCATTCCAGATTATTTAGAAGTAGATTTAAGTTATAGAGTTCCGGCAAGTTCAGGAACGATTCTTGCTAAGTCTTACACGAATTAGAATAAGAGTAGATGAGATGAAGTGTAATGAAGCTTCACATATATCGCTAACGCCAAAAAATATCGAAGAAACTAAACGTCGCAGGCAGTTGCAATTCTGGAGAAAAGTCCAAGGTTATTTAAAGTTAACGTTTATGAAATAAATTAACAACAAAAAGCGGTTTTAAGATTTCAACAAGCTTGCAGTTTATGTTAAGAGCCTAAGAGAGTGTTTAATAACCTCTAATATTTACAGAGCTGTCCAAATAAAAGTAAAAGATTTATAATTTCTAAATATCTGTAGTAGTTTTTAAGATAGGATATTGCATTGTTTTAATTTCATTTACTGGTTTTAATTCAGGCTTGTATAATTTCAACCACCCTGATATTTGACATAATATCATTCGATTTCGAAGGCCCACATTGGATAAACAAAATTCGACTAAATAGACAAAAAGGAAAAGTGGCTGCTGAAAAAGACGTTTACTTCGAAGTTCCATACGCCCCATCGTTTCATGGAGACGAACCGTGTGAAAATATGATTTACATGGCAAACCGCTTGACGGAAGACATTTGCACTCGCCGAGTTAAGGTATCGGTGATTCGTACAACGGCGAACTAGACATTCTTTGTTGACTGATATATGAAGGATTTCATTAAAAACGACTTCCTCTTATGTTTAGAATATTCTGTTAAGTAGCGGGGCTTCAAAATCGTCGGAACTGCGATCACCGAAAGATGTTCTTGGGGTGTAAGTTTTACGTTATTTAAACTTTTGCTGGTCAGTTTCTTAATCTTTTTGTATTTTTTTTTCAGGGGATTGCTTCTGGGACTGGATGAAACAACCACTCGTCTCTGTATTCGAGAACATGCTCAACGAATAGTAGCTAAATCAGGTGAAATGACGGTTCCTATAAACATAATGGGACACATAAAACAGCAAATGTTTTCGCAGCTTATCATGGCAGATATTCAGATATATATACAAAATACAAGTATATGATTATATTCCAATTGTACTCATTTACAGATGCCAGAAAGTATGGAAAATCCTGGGTAGCTTTCATACCATCATCAACAGAAGAAACTCAAAACTTTGAAAATCTATCAAATTCTTCTAAATCGCAGAGTACAAACGAAGAGATCACTGTTGTATCTTCTCCCGACTCGCCACTATCCAACCGATCTATGAAACGTAAACGAAAATTTGCCAAAGTCTAGCTATCCAATAATTGCAATAAAAAAAATATTTTTTTAAATTTTATAACTTCTGTGACTTTGGTTTTCTTTACTCTTATGACGTGGCCTTCTTTTCTGTTGCAAGTGAGTTGTATATGTATTGTTTTGTAACCATCAAAATGCACGATCTCATTTACGTTCCTGAATGAGTATATCATAAAAACGAAATACATCTTTCAAGTTAGAAGAAGTTAATCTTTTCAGTCCTTCAAAAAATTAGTTTTTTGTGCAGGCGATTAGGATATTGCTTCAATGCAAATAAATTAAGAATAAAATTCAGTATTATTGATTTCATTTAAAACATCAAGCTCAAGCAGCTTTTCATTTCCATCAAGATTTGCATAAAATATAAAGTATCTAAAGTTATAGCGCAAAGGCTTCTAACAGACAGGCGATCGATCGGAATCAGAAGGACACACCTAGCCATGTTAAACCATATTAGGGCTTTACCAGTTTCACCCTTTAATAAGTTTGAAATGTATATAAATAGATAGCAAAGGAAATTTGAAGTTATTTCTGCTTTGAAAAGTAATCTCAAAAAATGAAATACATATTTCATTAAATGATAACAGAACCTTTATGTTGCGGTTAATTACTTCAAGCACATTCATATTTTCAGACTTGTTGATTGTCGTTGTGCCTTAAATTCAATATGCCTACACAGATAAAAACCGCATGGAAATCATGCAATGCCCAAGCCTCAGAAAATGTTGTTAAAGTTGGCTCAATTCAAGTAGACAGACGACAAACTTTGAATGACAATCCTTGTCGTGGATTATAAGCTTGTTATCCTATAGCCACTAAAAGACCATTTGTAAGCACAAGGTATTTCGTATTTTCGGTTTTGTAGTGGGATTAGGAGTTTTCGAATCACCAAAAGTTTATGAAAAGATGTCGGCTTTCAAAGCAAGCTCCGAATAAACCGAAAAACACAAATCCAGACACAAGTTGGTTTGCTATATTACACAATATGTTTATAGTAAGACGAAAATAAAGTCATGAAATAACCACAGTTAATAGTGCACATTATGTTGATATTACAGACAGCAGGCAATAATTTAGTCAATAGGCCCGTAATACTAATATAAATGCAATTTAATTTCCATTTATGTATAAACATCAACACAATAATTTGGCTATAAACACGTAGCAGTCAAATACACAATACACGACAAACAAATTAATTTGTGTGTATAAATCTACATCAATAGCAATATCAATATGCATGCAATGTAATGGTCCTGGAGCTAGAACGATATAATCCTACCAACACAACTATTTATATACTCATTCTATTCAATCTTAATTAACTTATGAAATTCCGTTCCTTATTTAAACGACTTCCATATATTCCAGCTTAAAAGCTGACTTTGGTACTTCGTATCCAGATTCTGGTCCCCACGCCTTTACTCCCGATCCCACCAACAATGCCGGCAGCTTCTTGGATCTTTCTGGAAGAGTATCTGATTCCGCATCCTGCCAATCACCACATTATTCAAAACGTAGAATTTCTTCAAGCGTTTCAAAACTTTCTAGTAAATTGTACTTTGCATAGAAGAATCATCCCGACAAAACCGGTGATTCGTATCGTACCTTTCCGTTATCCTTATTCAAGAGTTTTTGAGAAACTTGCTTGAACTGAAGTCGATGTTTTGGTTCCGTTTTCCAGCAACCTGCCATTATTTGACAAATAACCGGAGGACAGTCACTCGGTGGGCACAAGAGGACTCCGTCGAGTATCAACTGTACCACCTATAAACATTAAATTATTTAATTTAATATTAATAGTTGGAAAGAAATAGACAAAACATCCGTGCTGTGTAGCCGGCATGGACTTTCACTTGCTCGGAAATATCTTACTTCTTCATTAGAGTGGCCGTAGTATGGCTGCTTTCCCCACGTAAATATTTCCCAAAGGAGAACTCCGTAAGCCCACACATCGGATTCTAAAGTGAATCTCCCATATAGAATACTTTCTGGAGCCATCCACCTCAATGGTAGAAGTCTCGAGCCTCCGATCTTGTTTTGAATGATAGAAATTGTACACTTTTATTTTAGATACTGACAATAGACAACGTTATTCTACGTGGCATGATGTTGACACAAAGACCTAAAGAATTTCTAAACATTTCTATAAGGAAAGTCAGGTACCTTATAGTAGTCACAAGTGTAAACATCTCTGGAGAGACCGAAATCGGATATTTTAACCCCGCCGTTAGCGGAGACGAGACAGTTTCTGAAATAATGTGTAAAACAGAAACATCAAGATGAGTACAACGCAATTTTTTAAAATGATCGCCTATATCCTCTTATAAAGTGAAGCACGTAATAATATTTTATTTTGCTTCGGTTCAATCTGAGAAGAGAAAGTCGGAATTACCTTGCAGCCAGATCCCGGTGGACGAAGTGCTGTGACGATAGGTAACTCATGCCTTCAGATATTTGAGATGCAAAGTCCATCAGAGATTCCTGTGACAAAATGACAATGTTAATTTTTATAAATTGGATATATATATTGGATATCAAAGTACCAGTCCTAAATTGAACAATAGATAATAATTATCGAATATCACACAGAGTCTCCGATCCTCTTTCAATTTTACCCTTCCAATTGACCCAGAGTTTCGAAATTGTTCTTGGGGACTCGTCGTCGTCTAGCACAAGATATATCGACTTTTGTTTTTATCAAAGTGAATCCCATAAGAAAGCCTGAAATTCAACTGCAGTTCAAAATAAATCGTTTTACGTTATTGAAGTATATCCACTGACTTTACTCACGGTCTTTAAAGGAATTTTATGAGAGGAAAATCTTGCAATAAAAGACATAAATTTCAATCTGCATCGTTAACCTTGTGTCGATGTATCCAATATTTTATGCATTATGCATATAAAACGTGATTCAATTTAAACTCTTCCATTTACAGATCGACTGGACCAATGCTTCTGCCGTAAATATAAGCAGGTTCCTTATGAATTTTCTTTTGACTTGTTCATTGCTTCCAAATGCGCATATATTTTGAGATTTGAGATACAATTTTATTTTATTTTGAGACACAATCGGATCTCCAATATTTCGAGATGGGTTTGTAATCATGGGCTATGTATTTCGACAACATTATAATGCCTATAAACGGACACTTTTTTCCGGCGAATTTAGAAAAAAATTCTCTACTATTCGTGTATACCGTAAAACTAGGTATAAGTCCCTCCAGGGAGTTATTTTTCAAACCCTCTGTAAGAGAAGACTATTATTTGGATATTTGTTTATCTTAAAAGTTACTGTCATTTTTGACCGTAGACCTAACAAAAATGTATCTACACATCAATTATTGGAGAGAATCTAGGCTTGGAAAAAGTTGGCTTTAAATACAATTACAATGTTCACTCTGAAAAGGTACACTTTCCAGATGAAGCATGAAACACTGGACGATGAGTTGGCTGTAGAATTGTATTCTCTTTCGATCTATCAAATCTACTTCACCACAAGAGGGATACTCGCAGTCGTAGTGTCTAATGATAATGAAGCATCATATTTTAAAATATGAGTTTACACATTTGCATTACTATATTTACTAACTTACCTGAGTGAGTTTAAGAGGTTCTCTATCCGGCTGATCTATGGCACTCTGAGCCGAGTCCCCCGACGGAAAGGAGGGTCCTGATGACAGAGGATATGTTTTCGACGAAGTCCTTAATACACTAGCCAAATCACCATACTCCATAAATTCAAAGAGGAGCCAGGGTGCATCCGAATCTGTATTTCAGGAAAATCCAATACTTCTGTCAATAAAAATGATATACACGTCGGGGTTCCGACACTTCCGACTCAGGAATTGTCTGCCCAATTTCAATATACGTTTCCAGGAAACGTGGACATTCAGTTGGAATGGAACGCTGGATGGATGGTTTGTGTGATTCATATTTTATATGTACATCCTTGTCCCTCAGAGATGAATATGAATTTGTTGTACATTATGTATATTACTACTAGTAAGCCACAGGCCCGAGGGCCTGACTTGACCAGGAAGGTCCGGTTAATCGGACAAATAAACAGACAAATAATAAGTTATTTTTACCTGCATAAATTGAGAACGAACTGTTCTCAAGGTTATAGTCGTAGTGAAGCAGGTCTGAAAAATCGAATGTTCTAGCCTACCTCGTTTGCTGAATCAACTCACATCTGAATGATCCCCACAGTTCATCTGCCACATAGGGGCCTACTGTGCCCTCTTAAACCTAAGAAATAAGGCCACTGATGCCCTTGGTATGAGTGCAGGGACTCGTTCTGGCACGTATCATAGGCTCTAGGCCTACCGTCGCGTCACCCAGGCTACTACTTACTACCCACACGGACTAGTTCCACCTGGGTACCGGCGAACCCGGTCAACTTTCAATTAACTAACAAGGTACATTGCGACTGCGGCATAAATTCGATTTGGTAGCCCTACTCGCACTCAGGTCAACTGCACCGTTTTCAAGGATACAATCTATAGAACTAATACTATATACACCCACAAAAAATGTCTGGCGAGCCCACGTAAGATTTTTTTTGCTATCTCTATTTTTGCGTAAGTCAATCCAGTAAGAAACCCATAACATCACATATATACATACGCAAAGTTACAAATCTTCCGTCTTATTGTATAGGTTATCAATATGAAACGTTCTGAAAACTTGATAGCAGAATAAGAAATAGTGAAAGTCAAGTAAAAAGCACCGTCAATAAAAATCTTAACCTTTCATGTTCTCGATGCAATAAAAAATAACACATTGACATATTGAGAGTGAATACCTAATCACGGGTCACCCATGGTTCTTTTATCAATGATGTTTAATAATTGCATCTGACTTTATTTGACGCGCTTCATTAAAACGTTACTGCGTCAGATAGCTGTTTATAGAGATTTTGACAAAATGAAACTACCAAACTACCAACTGTTGATAAATGATAAATGGGTGAAATACAGAGAAACGTCAACCTCAAGTTCTAGCTGGACCTCTGCATTTACAGAGCAGCCATTTGTTCTCTTTTATCAAAGCCTCAATCCAAAGCCTTCCACAATAAATCTTACATGTATTCTAGAGCTTGCCAAAGACAAATAAAAGACAAACTTCAATTTTCTGAACAATGTAATCCCTACAAAGAAAGCTGTAAAAATGTTGTCAATGTCAGTGGGTGTAATAGCACAAAGAGCCAGTGTGAACATAATAATAATTAAATGAATATGATTTTTATCTATTTCTGTTACTTCTATACTCAGATTTTAGGAGTGCTTTCTCCATTGTGATTTGTATTGATTCAGCTTCGAATTTTTAGTTGTGGTCAAGGTTAGAAAGCAATTAATCTTCAAGATTCGCACAATCAGACATATTGACAAGAGATAACAAAAGAACATCAATTCCTTAATGGGGTTTGGTGTGACGCAATTCTTTATCTTTACTGTGATTGGATTCGGTTGATCTAAAAGCATTGTCCTTTTGTTTTGTTTTCACATTTGTACATGTTTTTGGATGTACAGGATATTATTGTCGAATGCAATTTCTCAGTTTCTTCTAAATATAAAAAGCTATCATTGTTTCTGACACATTACATTTTACATATATTCCATTGTATACCCCTATTCAAAATCAATAATTTCAAGGTTACGAATATGCCAATATAAAACGAACGAATTTATTTACCTGGATTTTTGACAATTCCAATGAGATGTAGAATATTTGGATGCGAGAAAGTAGCCATCGTCTCAACTTCTTTCACCGCCTCGTCAGAATATTCTTTCTTGACGACTTTCACTGCCACTTCTTCGCCATTTAAATCCCCTGTTTATATTTAATCATACTCATCAATATGTGGCAAAAAATTAGCATACACGTTCGATTAAATCGAAATCGAAGAATGATTTTTGGCTTGTGTTTTTATTTTCTGCGTTTCTCACCTTTGTACACCTTGCCAAAGCATCCCTGTCCTATCTGAGACATTAGAGTGATTTCTTTCGAAGAAAATATATGAATAGACAGGTCCAAGCAAGTTGTTTCATATGTTGGATTATTCACGAATCTATCAACTGAAAGGAGTGCATTCCCACCCAACGGTTCCTTCATCTCCATCTGCAAATTCCGAATTCCAAACGATAATAAAAGCGTCTCAAGCTGAAGAATCGATACTAACCACTAACCTCGGTTTTAGAACAAATAATTTTGGAAAACATTGCAAGTGTTAACATCAACCAAGCAAGTACGCAAGCATGCATACTTCAGACTTAAGATAAGATACGGCGTTTCTGTCAAACTAAGCGATTGCAAAACTGTAAATACGCGTTTCGTTTATTCAACGCTGGAAGAACGATAGTATATCTCCTTTATTTATTTTCGTGAGTTTGTATATTTTATTTTTCAGAAAAGAAGATTTATTCTTCCTTTTCATGCTATAGCAGGATTTCCCTTCATCTTGATGTTTTACATACGATAAGTGTTTGGAGGAGATAAAACAGTCTAATCTAGATGCATCTATAGAAATGTTGACATTATCTGTCAAGATATCGTTCCAAAAGTTGGAGACGAAGAAAATGCATTACCTTGGACTTGGTTTGGTTCGCTCTCACAATTTTTTGAAAGGCCTTTCTCTTCATAAAGCAAACTATTGTTGTTACAATGACTGTAAAAATAAAAATCCCGAGGAGTCCTGTTATTGAACTCAGAGAGATAAATTGACCAGGTCCTTTGGAGGGAGTCTCTTCAAACATCATTTTGGATCCCGAATCCTTCACCACCTAATTTAAAGTGACCAAAAACTCTGAATTTTTTTTAGAACTTTAGATAAAAGCATTGAGTTGTCCAGAAACGTCCATTGTTTTCTCCAATAAAAAATCTTCTTACGTGCACTTGAATTACAGGTTGGTTATGGTCCACCGAAGGAAATAATGGTGCAGCGCCGTTATGAGATCCAGTTGGGGTTCCGGCAACTGAAATTCCAACAACATATTTATGCCACGTTTATGCACAGACAGTTTTGCAACTATAGTCGATAAGGCGAATCTTATGTACCTGTAATATAGATTCTTTGAATATTTGTTTTGTTTTATTTTGAAGACATTTTTATTAGCATGCCTCATAACAAAATGACAAAATTCTGTTGATGATACGAAGGTAGTACAAAGAGCATTTCACTTTGAGGTGGTTAAGAAGCACAAGTCAATGAAACAACAACGGATATCAATATTGTCCTATACTTTTTGACGAAATAAATTTGACAACAATCGTCATTTTATTATCTTGCAAAATGTGTATCGTATCTACACACATTTAATAGATAGAAGTGTGGTACTTTCATAAAGTGGGTATTTCATCACTCTTATGTTGTTTGACTTGGATGGACCATCATTATATTCTACCTTATATGCACCCCATATTTCTAAAAACAATTAAATCCTTACCTGTATTCCTTGGACAAACTTTCCCTTTTCGAAGTGGAAGATTTTTAAAATGGTAACACATGCATATGTGTAAACCTTTTGAATTTGTAAGAGAAGTACAAGCTGAATCTCCTGGACAGCCTTGATCTTTACAATCCTTCGTTGTGACGAATTCATCCTCGTTATCTTTTGTGATTTCCAGCGTTGGTGCTAAAATGAGTAAAAAATACAGTGGTTTTGGACTTTTTGAATAACTCGGATTGCTATTCCCGTCAATATGAAAACCTATCGGACATAATATTAATTTAAACGAGCTATTCTTAACGAAATGTATAATAGGAACTATATTATAATATATTACTATTCTGTAGTGACGTCAACAAAACTTGAACTCTCTTTAGAAAGTATGGAATTAACCCAGTTCAGAATCAGAGCAAAAAGCCAACAGAGAAGCCCAAGGATGAACGTGATTAGCATATCCATAACCATCAATCTAATGTTTTTTGTCAACATGGAAAATTTCTTAGGTTGGGAATTGGGATCAACGTAGCGAGTCTCAACCCTAGATCTTGCCGTTTCCACTTGACAGCATAATGCATTATACTAATTCAACAAATTCTAATTCTGCTCTGATATTGTTTGCACAGTAAGCAATTAGTTTCGATGCCAGGAGATATTTAGGTCTCTTGTTTTGATTCTGGACAACCAAATCTCATAGATAAACCCCAAAGAATTGCCGTAAGTAATCTCATCTACATCATCCCCGACTCTCAAGCTCAATCCTACAAAGTAACTAAAATTCCATCAAATGTAAATAGTCTTGTGGACTCGAGGATGACGGGTTCGCGTTCGGGTTGAAAGTCAAGTAAACTGATCCGTCGCCGTAGGTGTGATCTTTAAATGGGATTTGTTGTTTCAATCACCAACGAAATTTTAATACAGAAAGGTCGTCGAAGAAATACAAACTAGCTCTAGTCTTCTGGTGTGATAGGAAATAATATTTTGGTTTCTTGGCCTCTACAACGAAATAACAGTCCGTAGGAAGCAATAAAGTAATTTAACCTCTTTGTCACATGTCATTAATAAAATAACCCTTCTGCACTTTCTCTCTCTCTCTCCCTCCTTTCCTCTGTTATTACATGAAAGGTAAAATTCTTTACTTAATCCCATCGGGAGTGGATTAATGTCCACAGATTGTGCCCACGCTTTCCGATACATACACTATATTAGTCCATATTCACATTCGAAGGAGAAAGTGAATTTCACGGTAAAGTGTGTTAATGGCCCGATAGAGACTGTATTATTTCTTATTTCCGTAATTTACTCGAACACCCAGCCGAACATTGGCAAAGAAAGAACATATTCTTTATTGCTTTTATTCCCAGAAAATAAGACAAAGACGGGTTAATTCTTGAAACTAATTGAGATTGCTTCGAAATATAACGAAACGGATGTAATTTGAAAGAAGGTCCAGGTGGTAACACTGGGATTAGGATAGGATAGACTTCCAAAATCGTATCAAGATTGTTGTATTATGCATTAGGGATCCCATGTGCCTAACAATTGGGTTATTGATCAATTACATACGTTTACTAGGGATTTGAACTTCACTTCCTGCAGTTCTCTCAGAGCCAATTATATTTTATCAGTGCCTTACTTTGTCGATAATTTCAAGTGCTATATTGTAAACAGTATAAATGCATTCAATTTTAGTATATGCTTACGTTCTTTATTTGAAGTAAAACTTTTCTGTTAATGAAGATCAAAATAAAAGCTCGCCTGCAATACGCAAATGCACTGTATGCAATTTGTGACATGGTGTGAGGTGTCTAACGATTTATTCATATGGACCCAACTTCCTTAACGATAGAGTAAAATAGTTGACTACTTGATCAACTAATACTCGAAATGGACGTTTACCTCCTATCATTTGCAATACAAATACGGTAACAAACAGTTAATTTCAATCAGTTACCTGCTATCGAGGGCATTTTAAGTGATTTTCCTTGATACCTTGAGTTCTATGGTTAGAGATAATGGTATGGCATGTGGTTGATCATTGATAAAATTTGGTATTATGTGTAAATTGCTACTCTTTGAGATTAGAAAGTCTTTAGTTCACAGCACATTGACGTCACGGATCCTATTCTTTTCAATTGTCAAAAAGTTTTTTTTTTATTGTGGGACTACGTTTCCACGTCCGAATCAGGATATGACGCACTAATGAAACTTTGAAATAGTTCGTAATATTCTATGCTGAAAACCCCGAAAAAGTGTTTATACAAATCCAAATGTTCAGAATTTCTTGTGGGTAACAAAGAAATATCGGATAGCGTACTTGTTGCGGACGTTGGGACGACTGTGAAATTCTCGAATAGGCTTCAAACTTTATAACATCATTTCTTGTTATTTAAGAATCCATGCTATCCGTAAAATACGCAAACGAAATGAGGGTTAATGCCACTATTTCGTAAAAGAGTGTTTTTCTTTCGTAATGAGATGCAGTGTTGTTTTCATTTTTAACTCCTTCAGAGTACCTAATAACTCTTCCAGGAATATCTCAAGAAAACCCAAGTCTTTACTATTCTTATGTTCCCGTAAATTAGAAACAGAACAGTGCTAGGAGCTTTAAACTGGAGAACAGCTCAAATCCTTGAAGACTCGGAGATGAGTATGTTGGCTTCCAGACCGATAAGAGGCAACTGGTGGGTATCCCCTATTGATTCTCCGGGTATTTCCACCAAGCATTTTCTGGAAACAAGATCTCCTATATCCCGAATTGACATATAGATTTTACTAAGAGCAAACACACGTTACAGATAACTAGTACCCAGTCCATGACTCCTGAAGTGACAGATGCGGACAGACCGAGAGGTCCTAGGTCGGCCCTCTTTGATTCTGTCAACTATGAGTGGGTAAATATTGATGACAAATAACTTATCGCATTAAAGATCATTTCCTTGATCTCAGGCAAGGCGATATGATGACTATGAAGTGCTTGTTCCATTAAATGTTAACGTCACTTCCAATAATACAGTTTCTCAATTTTACTGTTCTTTGTCTATTGACTATATAAATCCTTGTAACCAAAATACCTAAAAAAAACTTCATTCATAGGGATGTGCAAGCTGGAAACAGTCTGTGGAATTGGAGACCGGAGGTTTAAAATACGCGTTGTAGCTGTAGTCAAAGCCATTGTCAGAGATGCACCTCCTGTCTCCGAAATGCAAAAGTGTGTAATAAAACGTGATAATTGTCAAAGATTGCATTTCAGTTTGGTGTTAGAAAAGCATTAGAAGATTATTTTTAGCCGCTTTCCGAAAGCTTTATATACACATTGTTAACCAACGATAAATCCGTGCTGAGGAACCCAATCCAGACCGAAAGAATCATTCCACGTACCAATGGATTTGTTCAACATAAGTTTTTGAATAGCCTGAAAACAAGATACTTTTAAACCAAATAAACAAAGCACTTTGTGAAAGCCATTTGGTCTTATGAGCCCTGTATCTCCCGTCCACAGAACCTACTTCTATAAAGTACTCGCTAGCTACTTGACTTAGGCGGAATAAATGAGTTGTTGCACCAGGGTATCCCAGGAATGAGGTGACGAGAGGGGATACTTACGAAGGAAAGATAACGTAATCCATTTGCTCTGTGAGATAACAAAATTTCATATCCTATTCGGTTCCTAATACTTCTTATACGGGAATACGGGAGATCTTGCGATTGTAAAACGGCATATTATGGAAGAATTAAGCTACAATAAAAACTATAAGCAATAAAAAATTCATGGTCAGTCCCGAATCATTTAAAAGGAACGTCTGGCTGTCAAAAAGGCGAATGCACCCTGTCATCAGTAAATCGGAAGCCAGCGGCGGATGTTGAAGTAGGAAATGGTATATTTCGCTTGAATATATGGTTTAAGTTTTATAATGAATATGCTTACTACAACTTCAAATGGAAATTAATACTAATAGGTAACAGGGGTACATATCGAATCTCAGTTTTTCCATGTTATTATTACCTAAAACAATATAGTAAAGTACCGGAGGAGGAGTAGTCACTTTTCCAAAAGAAGTCAAATATATAGGACGTATTATGCAAAGGAAGGGAACTGCTGGACAGTTTCTAAAAATATGTTCCTGCTCGATGCTCCTATGAGGTCTTGTCAATGTCAATGTGGCCACATACGTGGTAGCTTTAACATTCGTTATTGATGTGTTCGGTTCGGAAATCGTGTACATAATACCTGTTACTTGGCTGTCTAGAATTTTTAAGTTGCTTTCGTGAAGTTAAAAGTACAACTTGGTATAGATTAGAAGCCTTGTGGTAACAACTTCAAACGGCTTTGAGATCAGGAATTTTACTTTGACAAAGTTGGAACTTAAAATTTAATTAAAAACCCTTTACAGAAACCAGCTTGATGGGATGAATTTATGAATTTTTGGGTAACAAAACGCATATGTAAAATCACTTCTTTTTTTTTAATTCCAATCTTCTTTTTTGAAGTAGATTACTGGTTCGGTTTTACAAATCCCCTTTCCTGACAAATGAAAAGAACTGCAAAGTTACATTTTTACAAACTACTATTTCTGCTTTTATCTATTTTGTAACACGTTGTAAATATAACACGATATAACAAGATCTTTATTGGTCTAATTTACACAACAAGTGGCAAACTTATTTTTTTGTTAAACTTCTTTCGTACACGGCAACGGCACCCTACTCAAATCATGATACGACGGACCCAACGAACTTAGCATTGCTGGTTTGATTTTTCTGATCATCCATATCCTCTCAAAAGTATCTTATTTATTTGAGAATCTAACAAGGGTACATTCCCAAATGTACCATTCCGATATTTTTCAAGTCGGTCTCATTCCAGAGGCAAACCAAATGAATGTAGGTTTAAATAGGAACGATCAGTGACTAAAATCGTTTTAACCTGGTAAAGGTGGAGAGGTCAAGTAGCAGGCGGTATTTCAGGAATTCCTATAGTAAATCATCATTTGTATTTTTCGAAATGACTAGTTCTGCTGTAATAATATTTTTTAAATACTCTAAATTAACTCCATATCTATGAGCGCAGTCCTTGACTTTCGACTTTGACTGACTTAACGAGGTCAAAACGAGGTTAGTCACTGATAGTTTCTATACTTAAGTTCCATTGTTTCAGTTTCTCTATCCAATGAAATTATACTATACAATTCTATGCCAATGAACCATGTATGAAAAATATAGCTGTGATACAATTGGAAAATATTCCCCTGTAGGTTTGAATCTAAATTACATGAAAAATTCGTAAACCTAGCAAATAATATTGATTTTTGAAATATATTTAAAGTCGAGCATTTGTTCATTTGCATTCATAATGCATGAAGGGAAATATTATCGATTGTCAACATTTATATTTCTAATAGATTGCTTAGAACGAAGTTGAGATAAGTGATGAAACAACATTGAATGAATTTATTATATTTCAAATCCTAGGAAACTCCACGATGTTACATCACATCACCAAGTATCCAATTGGATCTTCATCCGACCGAACCTAACATTTCAATTTATATTCAAGAGAAATATGGTTTTAGCAACGACTACTGTAGATATTCTGTTTGTTGACATTCAAGGATCCCTTTCCGAAAGGAAAGTCCAATATATATTTTCCAACCCTACAGAAACTAACAGCAAGATTTGCATGTATGTACTACTAGAAATTGTATGATTCAGTTCGGGAATATAATTATGCCGAAATCATATTATTTCGATTGAAATAAATATTTATGATAACTTAAAAAATTATTACTATGAGGGTCTATAAATAAGGAGTAATCAAAAATGCTCCAATATCTATTAAATAAAATGAATTTTTTATATATTTTCTCAACTTGCCTCTAGTATTCAAAGCCATTCAAAGCGATTATAATTACAAGAAACCAATATTCAAGAACCAGTGTGATTCACAGAGTTTTTAGGCATTTGCATTTTACACGCATGCAAAATAGTCCTAAAAGTGCTTATTCTCATCATGGCACTTTTAACATCACAAAAGAGCATTAACTCGGATCGATGAGTTAAACAAGAAGACTCTGACACAAGTTATATTTGACATTCGATACCCCCATTATGCTTCTATTATATAACTTCATACTTTCTTCATGGTCATCCACATGCATGTTAAACCCTTAGCTTCCACTTCGGATCCTGCAATATGCGAAACGAAAGGGTGGAAGTAGGAACAAGAAACCCCAGAATATTTCATCATGGCAGGCAGTGCAGTGCATGCAGTGCTTGCAGTATAGGTCTGTGCTCATAATATTGCATTTCATGAGATTATGTATCAAATGAAAACCTGATAATAAGACATTGGCTATGAATGTCTTGAAACTTATGTAACACCGAACCGGTATGGAAGTAAACAAGTTCAATGTTGCTCGTTTTTTTCAGTGAGAATGCCCTTGGAATAGATAGATTCAATTTAGTTACTTCGCGAATTGATCCTCGTGGTCATCGTGGTTTTTACTATCTAGAATCAAAAACATATAATTGTCAATTAGTATTTCTAGTTGTAATTTTAAAGCTGCAGTCTATTACTAGACTGTCATAGGTCGTAGCTTAGTATAACGCGATCACTAAGGGTGCAAAATCATGAATTCGTTTTCGGAAACAGGGTTACACGACTATTCCACGACACCAGGAAAAATTCGGCTTTTCTTGAATAAGTAAATAACTTGCTTTAATACTATTAAATATTATTTGAAATATTTATTGTGTTTCTATTGAAGCAATAATATTATTGGTCACTCTAATTAAGTCTGATTTTAAGTGAATACTGTATTTCCCTAAATAAATCCCCTTGGGTTCTATGAAACTCTCCAAATTTGGTTGGGCTGGGTTCGTTTTCGGGAATCAATCTTTCACAAATGAAATACATATTTTTAAATAGTTTAAATTCTAACTATTGTTTTAAAGGATACATTGGAAATGGATGACTATAGCCCTATTAGTCGGGGCTTTTGTAGGCCTTCATTTTTTGTCGGGTAGGAAATAAATATTTTTCATTGTTTTTGCATTCATTGATATTTTTAGACACTTCTCGAGTTATTATTAATCAATTTTAACAGGGAACACTACTGTGGATGATGAACCAGAAACCAATCTCCAATTAGCTTCGGCAAGCAGCCTCACTTTTAAACTTCAGGCTCAACATACCTCATTACAACTAGCAGACTCATTTGTGTTCGAAGGACCCAATGATCCAACCAACGACAGTTCTTTGATAACATTTTCGGGGTATGCCGAGATAACCGGAAAAGACAAGAGCCTCCTCAGATCCGTAACGCTCCGAAATGCATATGTCGATGCAGCATCTTTGTCCCAATCATTGGATGGGTTTGTTAGCTTGGAAAGCATTTCGTTACAGAATATTTGGCTTGTAGATAACTTCACACGGGTTTACTTGCCGAAACTATCTAGTTTCACCTACCAACAAAATCGTCTTGACAAGAGAGACTCGTATAAAACTCCTGCAACCTTAAAATCAACCTTGTTTTTCGACAAAGTTCAGAATTCTAGCTGGGATGTCGAGAAGGATATTTTGAACTTGGGAACAGTAATTAAGATCAGTAAAGCCGGTACAAAGTTGATAGAAATTAATAAACCTTCAGGTGAGGTTTATTTAAATGTCAAGTACTGTCAAAATATTTTGCAAAATCTCCAGGGACCATTAACGAAGTTGAGCCTGATAACCTGTAACGTAACCGAAGAAGTTGTCTCGTTTTTGCCAAAAAATGTACAGTATATTAACATGCGAAACACGATCCCTTCAACTAATGCATTGGCAAAAATCCTTAAACGACAAAGCCAGCTTGCGGAATTTTACGGTTGGTTCAACTTTTATTGCGACTGGCCCGGATACGAAGTATTCTTGAATATTTCTGACCTCCCGAAAACCACTAAAATGGTGGGGATAAATAATCTAGACGTTTCATGCAAAGCTGGATTCAAGTCTTCGATTACAGATTTCTCTATTGGGGATTTTGTGTCTCGTCAAATTGTTACGGATTTTCATAAGATTTTCGTTAATGTTCAACGCGTTGGGGTTTTTAACATTTCCACTTCGTCGGCGTACCCTCTTCTAGAAAACATTTTAAAAACGGCTGCTCATACCATTGTTTTAGTCAACTTTGAGCGAATCGATATAGATAGTTTCATTTCGTCAAATGATACAAACGAAGAGTATTCAATCCTAACAGAAGTTCGACCTACTGTTCAAGGAGTTGAGACATTTTTAGCAAAATTGGGGATTGAAAAAACCGACTCTGACTTCTTGATTGAGATGAAAGGTGGAATTTATTCTGGAAGACATTTGTCAGAGCTGGAAGCACATACTTTTCGTTACAAGGGATTAGGGTTTGATAAAATGGACACTTTAGAGGATTATCTTCTGTGGGATGCTCTCAAACTGCCGAACCAGTTTGATACAATCTCTAACACCACTGCCGGTTAAAAATGTGTTCGGGTGTTTTTATACCACACTTGTCAATGGGTATATTTAATTATATGCAATATTTACTTAGAATGCTGAATGTTCAAAATCGAATGAGTGTGTCTACAAATGTTGGTCTATTATGTTGAATTGAATACGCGTGTATGCTATTTTAATATATTTTCTCAAAAATAAACAGAATTGTGGCATTGTGTCCTTCTTCATAAAAATTGTGTTCGCATTTAATTTCTATTCACTTATCGACCAGTTCTAATAAAAAAAAAATTTAATGACGGATCGGGAAAACATCTCAAATGTCTTGAATCTTAATAATTTGTTTCTAATAGTAAATGGTATTTTTACGTTTAGTTGTGATGCATAACTCTGTATTTATTGGTAAAGGCGTACGCGTAGCCTTCCATGCATACGCATTTATACATACGTACGTACGTATATTTTTTTATTTGTCGAGAAGTTTTATATTTTTCAATGGAACATTACATGTAGGAGTAGTATCGAATGACAACTTTAGCAACTTCTTTGAGTTATGATGTTATGAAACTTGGTAAATTCGAGTTGGAAAAGTGTTCCAATTCCCCTTATAATGCTTGAATGAATGCTCGTGTCCATAACATTACAAATTGCATATTTATTATTATATTTTTACAAAATAAAAGCTCCTGCTAATAATGCACATGAATGACCCTGATGTTTTTGTATCGAACACTAATAACTGGCAGTATTGATCGATATTTCGATATTATCAAAACTTATTCAAATCACAATGTACTCCCGATCAAATCATAATGATTCATTTCAGGAGAAACCAGAATCTTCGTCGAACGGGACTATCTTCGGGTAACTCAAAGATCCACTTTCGTAAAGTCGTAATCATGACACTAAGTAGAATCAGCAATGCTCCAATGACACTGAAACAAGATAAAAGATGTAATTTGGCCACCGATGTTTCAGAGAATTTAGGATAATGAATCGGATTGTAAGATTACACGAATCATTACCTGAAACTATCTGGAACTTCGGCAAGGAATAGAATTTGCCAAACGAAGGTAAAGATGACTTCCGAAGTCCGTATTAACGCAATTGGACCAGCGTCTTCAAATTTCAGTGCTAGTGTAAAAAGACTCTGACCAACGAATGCAATTAGTCCTAGAGCAATGGCAAGGATCCAATGTTCCGGTGTCTGAGGAACTTCCAGGACTCCAGCAATCAGAGCGAAAATGATACATTCGATGACGCTGTAAAATCCGTAGAAAAAAGTCACAACTGCAACGTGGACTGTCCGAAGCCATCGGAGGGCAATGTAAGTGAAGGTTGCAAATGTCATACATCCCAGTGCTAGAGCGACTCCGATCTATAAATACACATCATGATTACTCTTTAAGTAACTTCGTTAACCTTTGCTTTTGTGTAGAAACTCGTTTTAAATTACTGGATTTCCTGTATCAACTGTAATTATTAGACTGCAGATATGATTTTAAATATAATTCCACAACGCCAATTTATTTAACAATTTGACCTTTGCTGGCTGAAAGTTTACTCTCGTCTTTTAACTCACCAAGTTTTGAGGGTCAAACCCAGACGATCCGGAAAGGAAAGGAGGCCTCGCAATGACTCCTATTCCGAGCAAAGTGATTAAAGCCACAACAATGGTAGTCACTCCAATCTTCTCCCCCAACAGGAAGTAAGCCAAAACGGAAACAAAGACGGGTGTCGTAAATGAAATTACGGTTACGTCTCCGATTTCTATGTAATTTAGAGCGTAAAACTGGAAAATTACTGCAGTGCAACCACAAAAGGCCCGAATCTGAAATACACAAGTCAGGAAATTAATACTTTTCTAACCCATTAAGAAGACTTATGATTTGTCCATGACCTTCGCTTAAACTTGCCATTCAAAGGAAATTTTGTGGGTATATATGCTTGGAAACCTTTCAACTTTGCCAACTAATTACTTCATTTATATGCCTGCATAATTGATTTCTTCATAAATCTAACAAAAAAACATAAGCTTTATAAAACTGTCAAGGTTTGTATTGGAAATTGGAACATAAAATACTATCCAACGCTCATATGTTCTGCAACCAATTCACATATTATAAGCTGTTCAAATTAAACATGATTGATGAGCCATTATGCAAAAACCGGAAAGAATTGTTCTATTTTCGCTCACAAACAAAACCAGAAGGGTCTTCCACTTCTCCGACTTCCAAATGGGATGAATCGTCTCGAAGACATCCTCTTGCTTTCCAAACCTTGACCAAAGCAATATAGGTAGTGAAGGGAGTAGAATTCCTTGAAATCTCCACAAAGCCTCATTAAAAGGATGATATTCGATCAAAACTTTGGCAATAAGAGTTGTCAAAGAGAGGAGGAAGCTAGCAGATAGAGCTAGTAAAATCCCGATGTATCGTTGGCATCCTTTCTTGGTAGGCTTGGATCCTTCCCTTAATTTCTTTTTTTCCGACAAAACTCCCCCACTACTACCTTCCACTTGGTAATCGGAATGATCGGGATTTTTAATGTCGTTCAAATAATTGAAAGTGGGTCTCATAGCTGGGTACAGCAACGGAGTATTCTCCGTGCTACATCCGTCGAAATCTTCCTCGTATATTGCCATTTTGATGCAGTTGCGAAAACTCAGACTTTAACAGATCTATTATTAGTCAAGGTTGATCTTATAGCAGGGAATAAAGATGAAAACAACTACGAATATTGATGTTCAGACTATTCGGAGCCAAAGGATTCTATACTTCCCCGATTCGTAACACAAATAATTTGGATATGCCTTAAGCCGTTGCACAACCAGTGAAAGATAGGATATACAATATAGGTAGTCCCCGGCAATCTCAGGAAAAATTCACAGAAGAGTGCATAACCTTTACAGAAGTAGGCACTACAAATGTATAACAACAAATAGTGGCTAGACTCGAGCCAGATTCGACTGCAACATTATAAAAGAGTTTGTACTTTGAAAAATATTTTTCTATGTAACTTTATGTTCCTGGATGGCAAGTCAAGTCTTAGTAATGCAGGGGTTGGGGATAAGGAATAAAATCGGCTGGCTATATCGTGCATTCGTTTTACCTTTGGATTTTTTATCATTGGAACAATAAGGATTTTTCACGAAGTGAAGGAGTGTTCCTAGCGTTTCATGATCATATCGTGGAACTCGATATTGCAAAAAAGTTGCAAAGCCAAGAGCACAGGGATATATAGAGTTTGTAAATAAAATGCTAGGCATATTTTATAGACTTGCAGGGCCACCACGTGGTGGTTGTTGAGGCTTGCAATTCTGGAATACTTCGTGATTGAAATTACAATTCCTTTAACATTGTTGAGGTAGGCAACTTTGTCCACTTGAGTTGGATTCATTTCGCAAATGTATATTTGCAAATTACAAGTTTTACAAGGAGTTGACTAAAGATTTGACACTTTCGTTACCGTCTGATTAACCTTGGCAGTCTAAAATCTAATAGAACAGGACAAGAACGCCTGAAAAAGTTTCATGCGTGGACATTGTGTAAGTGTATAACGACAAGCAACTTTTTGCTTTGGTTGTACCTGTACCATACCATCTATTCCTACTCTCACCCGACCAACATCCATTTTTTGATTCAGAAACTTGTTTAAAAACTCTTTTGAACTTTAATGATTGTATAGGACTATTTTTCAAAGAAACAATTTTTTTCTGTTCAAAACTTGAAATAAATTGAAAGGATTGTGTGTAGGCTTAAACGCATGAAAATAATGAGCAGTTTTATACATAGAAAATTTCTTAAGTAATCAACAGAATAATTTTCAGCCAATGCGTATAAAATATCATAAATTTAATAATGTATATAAAAAGCACTTGAATTTATCTGGTGAATACAATTCAACCATCTTTACTGAATGTCCACTTTGTATATATGCATAATGTAACATCTTTGTCTAAAATAGATGGAGCTGGAACAGGTCACAAAATAAAAATCCAACCCTTTCCTTTCGTGCGAGGTTTGTTAGAAATAAAAGTTGCGTAACTTCGCATGGGCAACTTTTCTGGAGAATTTAGTAAATGTTGTTTTCTACTTTGGAAATCGCTGTTCTATAGTACAAAAAACAGTGATCTTCCTTTATAAATAATATGAGGTCAGGTTATAATATGGGATTTTGGATGCAGCGTTTTTATAATATGAATTTATTATACAACATACACACACAACCAATACAAAGATGGACAAACATTATAATAATATATTATTGGAATGAAATGGAACCCATGGAATGTCCAGGATTCTTTTTTCGAATCACAAATATCATCGATTGTCATTTTTTTTATTTATAATTTAAATGTCCATGTTTTCACAGCCCTAGACAAACTAGTACATTAACTTTTTCTCTTGCTACCTATTTTCTTTCAATATGAAATAGTTACAAAAATTGACAGTTGGACATCTCATTCGATGACAAGTACATTTGCAATCTACTATGCAGGACTCCTTGGTACGATAAATTAATATGAGACGTGTATTGTGTTCAACAACCCATAAAGTAATTCAAATTGACGTGCGTTCATCATATTTGCATACGAATAAAAACGAGTCTGATTTTTATCTTGTTATCAATTTTCGAGGATAGTTTTTCATAGACACAAGAAAAGTTTCACATTTTACATTATTGTGTATGAAAGATATACTTTTTAACTTCAGGAGTAACAAAATCAGTAAAAAAGGTTCAATAAAAGTTAGATGTCAAAATGTCAATGCTGTTCGATCTCGCATATCAATGCTCCTTCAAAGTCCTTTCCAGTTCAACGTAAAGATCTTTTTGCAAAGAGTGAAAGAGTTTTCTTTTCAATCCGAGTATACCATTCAACTTCGTTTATGGGTGGATTGAGACAATAATATATGTGAGGTTATCTCTGCTCTGATGCATGAATGATGTAACGACGAACTTTATATAAAACCTAATAAATTATACTGTAATAGATTCGGTTATTTAATTAGGTAGCGTTTCCAGTAAGAAGACAGGGCGACATGAGGCTGAAAAAATTGAAAAGGCTTCCATTCCATCCAAGATCCAAGCAAACCCGTAGTTGTCCTTGAAATAAGTATCTAATGGTCAAGGGGAAATAAAAACGAGTTTCTTCTGTAAAATTCGTAAAATCTGACATGCAACCATCAGTGAAATCCCACCGTGTCCACTGAACTGTTCATCTGTTCTGAAATCCAAGCTTGTCAACCCTCACTTCAAATTAGTATATTATGATAAAAGACGATATAGATTACCAAACATGAAACCATATATTATATTAGCGAGACTAAAGTTAAACACGTTAGGAAATCATCAAAATCTAACTCTGAAACCTTACTTTAAATATATCGTTGTATTTTGTTACTTGTTGGAAATGTTTAATTAAATACATTACGTTGTGGTTTCTACATTTCCATGTTTTTAGGTACAGTAAATCCCGATATATCCCTCTTTGTGGGAAATTGACAAAACTGAATATCTAAACAAATTGAGATTTTTCTCAAGTTCCCTCCTAACGTCCTAACCCTATATAATATTTGCTAGATCATTTAATAATTATATTTTGGCATTGAAAAATTACCTTTAGGTATGCGGTTCATTGTAAAGAATACTGCTCAAAAACACTTCATCACCATAAGTCCCCACCCCAAAATAACTCGCCGGCTTCTATTTGCTATGCATAATTGTTATGCAGCTTGAATTGAATTTAGATCTTATAATGTCCTCCAACCGGTGTTACATAATATATTTAATCATACATACGAAGTAGTTGAGGCGTTCAGAAAAGCTCATGTTTATATTTTTCTCATCGAATTCTGTATGTAATATAATGTTCTCCTATATCACATTATAGAAAAATCAGGTATTCCACAAGTGAAGAGCAAGCCATGGAAGTGTACAAGAGTTATAAGCGGTTTTATTATTCTAGCATCAACCTATAGAGCGTCTTTGAGTTACGAATCATGTTGGTTCTATGCAGAACCAGGATTGTCTTTCTACTAGTTCTTACATAAACGGCTATTGTTGCCTTTACATTTTGTCTCCCGTAGTAATTCAATTACCGTAGATTCAAATTTATTTCGGAGTTGGTCTGCTAATACAAGAATAATAGGTTGACAAAAGTTACAAAAATGGTTTCCAACACAAGCTCAGGATTCCATGACCATTCCACCTTTAGCGGAAAAGTTTCCATGTTTCTAAATAAGTAAGAGCCTATCTATAAAAATCTAATTCCATCAAACAAAATTCCATATTTTGATTCACTCTAATCATAAACGTACGGTCAATTTCTCCTAGAATAAACTGGAAGTACGTTCCAGGATCGATGTTATTGGTTGGCCTTGTCACCGTGGGCCTTTTAGTTGGTAAATTTACACAACTTTATAAAA
Source organism: Desoria tigrina (assembly GCA_906901685.1). NCBI lineage: Eukaryota > Metazoa > Arthropoda > Collembola > Entomobryomorpha > Isotomidae > Desoria > Desoria tigrina. Next base: position 6,395,808 of record CAJQTU010000007.1, read on the forward strand.
GATTGGATATTCCATCCATTGTCTCAAAACATTTATTTTACAACTTGTAGCAAGTTCCAGTAGCGGATTAGATGATCTTGACGCAGATACTGGCTCAATAACGACGTCGACGATGGATCCAATTTCCAATCCAATTTCTCAGAAATTGTTCCTAACTCCACCATCATCAGGATCGAAGCAGCCTTCTGGAATTCTCCGAAGATCCACCACCACCTTCAAGGCTAATGCATGGAATCCCAACAAGCTTTCTCCGCCAGGAAGCTTTGAGTCTGAAGGATGTGAGAATGGATTGATGGTGTTCGAGGGATTCGGTCAGATAGATAAGGCTACAACTACATCTTTGAAGCTACGAGATTTGATTATTGACGCCCCCACATTGTCAAAAGAGCTGGAGGGGTGGACGAGTCTGGAAACTATAACGATTGAGAATGCCTGGATAAATGGGGAGTTTGGGAGGGTGTTTTTGCCCAATCTGAAGAAGTTCATCTTTCATCAGTTTCACAATGCCAAAACGGACACTTACAAGTTGGAGGAGAAATTGAAATCTATTTTATTTTTTGATAAAGTCGCAAATAGGACGTGGGACCTTCAGAAGGACCTGCTGAATCTTAATGTCACCATCCAAGTTACAGTTGGAGGAACAAAGCTCCTGGATGTCGAACCTGAGTTTGGCGAAGTTCTCATCAATACACATTACTGTGAGGATGTTCTGAAGAACTTGGACGGAGTGTTCCAGGTCTCTATCCTGTCGTTGCACTGGTGTCCGGTTACAAATGCTTCAATTGATAAAATTCCCACGGATTTAAAGTTTCTGCAGTTTAACAATGCCGTGCCCAATAACGAGGACCTTTCCAAGGTCATTAAATCAATGTCACAGCTTACCGAATTTCATGCATACCTTCGATTCCATTGTGACTGGCCGGGGTATGAAATTTATCTCAACATTTCCGAGCTACCTCGAACAACGGAAACTGTTTCAGTTACAAACCTTGACATTTCTTACAGTAAAGGGGTAGTTTCACCAATTACAACTCTGTCGATCGGGGAATATATTACGCCGGAAGCCATAAAGGACTTTGATACAATTTTTGTAAATCTTAAATCAATTGCTATTTTTAATCTGACGGCTCCCATGGCTTATCCATTATTTGAAAAGGTACTTAAAACTCAGGCCGAATGGATACTTGTTACTAATCTTACAAGACCGATTGCAAATAGCAAGGACATGGTGAAGTCAGCAGTTACAGCAGTTGAGAAATTCCTGCTTGACGTTAAAATTCCACGAACGGAGATCAATTTCTTAGTTCAATTAACAAATGGGACATATTCCGGAAGATCCCTTACTAATTTCGAAACCAACTATTATAGATTTTCAAGAATGGCTTTCAATAAGCAAGACACATACGAAGATTACATGACCTGGGACGCTGTTCCTGAATGACCTATGAATGACCTATGCGCTTATTTTATAATTTGTTTTGATGAACATCAGGGTATAAAACTATAATTTCTTAACAAATTCAGTCCAGTAGTTTAGACTTTTACCGTGCTGGAGGACGGTAAAACTTTACCTTTCTACCGAACGGTATTTTGTGTTTACGGTTGTACAGAAAGGTATTTGAATTTTAACGTTCTACACACATGTAAAAAATTACCGTCGGGCAGAAAGGTAGAACTTTTGGGTTGCTCATAAATCCAGTATCAAAATAGAATTATCTTTGTGTTTGTCTTTAGATCTCTATTTGAATACTATCATTTGTGTATTGTGTCATGTATGTCATGAAATTAAAATTATTTATTTGTGATTACACACTCGGATGATGAATCTTACTGTACTGAATTTTAATGATCGTATATGAATGATACGGTGTCGAAGTACATAGAATTTTCGGTGCGTCAATATCTCTCTTCCTTCAATTTATTTTTTCCAAATGAAATTACCAAAAGTTACGGCGGCATAAGATAGAAGTCGTAATTTTCTATTGAAATTGTATTGAGTCTGCTGGAATATTTAACAATTTAACTAGTCAGCTTTCAACATTAGTGTTACGCAAGGTAACTAAAGATAAGTTAATTAATTGAACTACGTTAACAGAACTAATTAACTCCGGGAACATCCAAGATATTTGTCATAGCTAATACTTTTAAATTTTAGATATTTTGTATTTTTATGATTGGAATAAGGAAAAGAAATTAAAGTTTATTTATTATTATTTTTTTGAACGGAAAATTGGGTTGGGAATTAGGATCCTGAACCATTTTCTGTACAACATTAATAAATCATTTTTGTAAATGCAAAAATAAATAATGGTAGAAACGTAATTTATATTAAATAATTATGAAATTAATTTTTTTTAATTGAAAATAAATTAACTTTTTTCTACTTTATTTTTTATTGTTTGAGTAATTTCAAATTGAAATGAAAATTGAGTTTTTTTACGTGGAACATTAATTTTTTATTTAAACTGCAAAATCTTTTTAAAATTTAATTACTTTTGTTGAGTTAAATTTATTTTTACTTTGTTTATACAGAATTAGTTTTTTTAAATTGAAAATGTATTTTTAAATTAAAGATAATATTATTTTTAAAATTGTAATATAACATTTTTAAACTCAAATATTTTTACTTTATAAAAACAAAAAAAAAGCTTTTTTAAATTGAAAATTGTAGCATTTAAAATATTGAAACGTGATTTTTTTAATTCAAAATTATGTACTTCTTAAATTTAAAAAGGTTTTATTTGTCATTGCGAAAATAATTTGTTTTTGAAAATTGTCGTTTTTACAATTGAAGTTTATTTTTATTCTTTTCGCTGAAAATTAATAAAAAATATTTTTTTAAAGCAACATTTATTTTTAAATATACGTTTGTTTTTAATATATTTTATTTTCAAAATAATTAAAATTGTTAAACGAATGTTAATTTTTAAATTTTATATTAACTGTAAAATAAAATCTTTAACTTCAAACTTAAAGTACTTTTCAAATCTTGTAGTTGCCAACCTAAAATTATTGTCGCACCATAATCACAAATACTGAATTTTCCCATTTCGTTAGTTTTTCAAATACAATTTGCATTGTATTGAAAATTTTGAAATTCAATAAATAGTTTAATATAAAACGTAACCCACAATTGTTTCTAGTTTTTACAGATTAAAAATTACATTAACTATTCACTAGAGTTCACTATTCATTTTTCAACTAACAAACAATATAACTCTTCTTTTCAGTAATTTCAGTTTTACAAGAAAAACAATTTTCGATTTTACAAATCCAATTAATTTCAATTGAACCAGAAAATATACATAATTTTAAATTTAATAATTTTCTTGTTTAAAAATGATTTTTATGTTAAAAAATAATTATCTCGTTTTTTTTAAATGAATGATAAAATTAACTTAATTTATTTATTGAACTTAAAATCGAAAGAATTTTTTTTTTAAAGTTGAACTGTGTGCGGATCGCGATTTAAAGCAGACACTAACGGCCGGACAGACAAAATGAACATTATTAAGTAAACATTAAGTATCGTAGATAATTAATTAATTAATGAAAAATAAATTTGTGGTTTCCAGCCTAGAATGATTTAAAAACATTAAAGGTTGGTTCCGCATTTCGAAAATCAAATTAAGACGATTGAAATAAAGAAATAATAAGCCGTCCAACGTTGCACTGATGTATCGTATATGTGACGTTTTTATGACGTTTTATTTTTGTAATTTGACCTCTTTGACCCACCCCCAAATATTGTTGAATAACTATTTACAGTAGCTTTCCATCAATGTATCACACATATTTCTCACACATCACACTATTTGAAAAAATATTGACCCTTGACCTTGACCTTTCCCACTTGACCTTTGACCTTTGACCTACACGGTGGTCCCCAAACGAACTTGACCTCCGTTTGTATGCCCTAAATAGATAACCGAAAGAATAATTTCAAAAAGTTAAGCCGTCTCGAGTTATCGTGTTGACGGACGGACAGACAGACACTGAACTATTTGCATTATGTATCTAGGATACATGATAAACCGTTGTAAACGCACATCGAAAAGGAGTGAAACCACTCGAAATAAGACAAAAACCTCCTTGCCCGATACTTGAGAGTCGGCTTGCGAAGGGTGGTGATGGTGGTTTTTTAACATTGGGGTAGATTCATTTGGCTCGCACGCATAAAACAAACTTTCGAAATAAAAAAATTAAAATGTTTATCCGTTCGAGAGTTAGAGCGCAAACGGACGGACAGACAAGGTCTTCCCTATAAGGGGTTTCACCTCATAAACTGTTGCAACCGCACGTAAGGAAGGGGTGAAACCACACGAGAAACTGCAAAATCGAACTTGCGCCATTATGCGCGGCCACACCCCCTGGTGTTAGTGGATGTGAACCGGAGTGATTGTCGCTTCCGAGCAATCGTTTCGTTGTTGGATACGTATATAGGAGTCAACTTTTTGGAAATTTAACATTTTGGGGGGCCAGGGGGTGTGACCAAATTTTTAAAAATATATTCCATTTATGCCCAAGCAAATGCTGGTTTGATATCCGAAAACCGTTTTTTAAAAACTGCAACCGTTCAATAGTTAGAGCGCAAACGGACAGACAGACAGACAATGTCTTCCCATTAAGGGGTTTCACCCCTTAATAAATCGTTACAAACGACACGTAAAAAAGGGGTGAAACCAAAACGTTACACTTTTAAATATTTACACGAATAACTATCCTTACTGACACGTAGAAGTCATTTGGTATAGGAATTTTCGAGTTTAAATTTTTTGGGGTCAGGGGGTGTGACTGACTATTTCGAATTTCTATTCGGCTTAAAGCCAAGTAAATGTAAGTTTCAAATCCGAAAACCGTTTTCAAAAAACTTCAACCGTTCGAAAGTTAGAGCGTAAGCGGACGGACGGACGGACGGACAGACAGACAAGGTGATCACATTAAGAGGTTTCACCCCTTACTTAATAATGAAATACAAAGGTCGAAAGTTCATAAAAACTATAAAAAGTATCACTGTCTTGATTGGGGGTTCAAAAGCTGAACCTGTATTTCCAATTGTGGTTTTGAAACTTCGTACCTTTGACCTTTTTAACTTTAATTAAAGATTTAGAACTAATTGTATTAAACCATAAACTATAACATATTCTTATTTATTCTGAGCTTCTTCGCCCCTGTCTTCTACGTCATATTCATATTCGTAGTGCAATAATAGTGATTCTGAAAGTCGAGGGTCAGATTTTTCATATTTTGAACTTTGAAGTAGAAGAGATGGGTTTGTTTCTCTACCTAACTGGCACGTTAGCTTACGATAGGCCCTTTAGTTCAGTATTCTTCGGCTAAAAAAAGTTACTTTCTTTAAAATGCTGCTGTAGCCGCGCCGCGATTGCTGGCGAGCCACCGCGATATTTTCTTATGTAAAATTTAACGATCTTTCCAATGGAACTACTTATTTTATCCGGCGTTCAAAGCTGAAGTCCGGCGTAGCCAAAAACTACAAAAAACTTCAAAAAAGCACATTTACCGTCCTGCTCAAAGGTAAATCAGTCGTTTTACCTTTCTGTACAACCGTAAACACAAAATACCGTTCGGTAGAAAGGTAAAATTTTACCGTCCTCCAGCACGGTAAAGTCTAAACTACTGGACTGAAATTGACTACGTACTTCTAATAAGTGTTTTCAAACAATTATATCGATTGATTTATGTATGAGAATATGATTAAATTTCATCAATAGCTACAATTTTGTATCTACTTGTACGCCATCGATCATCACTGCCAAAATATAATGACTTTGTTAACCATTGTTATTGAATTAAAACATATTAAATTGTATTACTACTTGTTTTATTACTTCGGAGTCCAAATCCTAATCTCGATATTAAAGGTTAAACTTAAAACTGTCTTATACGTAAAGTTTTCATACGCTGAAATTAATTGGCATTGTCAGTGACGCATATACATGAGAAGAAAACTCTCCATCAAATCCTTCAAAAGCGTCACCTGAGAGGTCTGTAATATAAAGTAATAGAATGGAGCGCCCGACTGGAGGAAAAGGTTAGTCAGCGTTTCTAAAAGTAATATTGAAGTTTCAAAGTAACTAATTTGAACAGAGAAATATCGATTTCAGTTTTTAGTTTCTGAAATGTTCATGTTGGACTTGAATACTCCAGAAAGTAAACAATAAAAACGGTTCCTGTGAAGCAATTTTCGAGGAATTTCCTAACAAGGGAAATATGATATTTCAATGCAAGATCTGTGTAGAAATATTACATAGTATATGTATTGAATGTATTTAATAATGTATTAATATACATTACATACATATATATATATATATATTAGATAGATCTGCTTACTTTTAACTAGAAGTTTGTTTAAAATCTTGTATACTATTCATGTAGATTTTATTACTTTAATAGTTTAATGTTTTATTAACAGGTTTTTAGAAAGATTACAAAATTCTATAGTTCATTAATTAGCTAGAACCTGAAAGTGATCGAGTTTTTCCAAATTTTGGACAAACCCGAACAACGGATTAATAAAATCTGATGACCCTAGGTCAAGCGGACAGACAGACGATTCGCATGAAGTGTTAACGACACTTAAATGTTACCCACAAGTTGCTTTACAATTTGAATTACAAATTGCCACATACTGAGCTAGTAACTTTTTAAACTTACAAATTGCAAATTTATTTTAGAATTCACTCAGAATTTTTGTTCTTGTATTTATAGATTGCCGTCAACGCATCTGAGAATATACCTTGTATTGCTGCAACAAATTAATTTTAGAGTTCGCCCAACTTATTAATTTTCAATTGAAAATATAACATAAAAGAGGATTTAATAATAGCAATAGTCAGCATGCTTCTTCAATTATCGTGTAATGGAAAATTAAAGACTGAAACTCATTTACTAAAATGAAGTCACTTAGGAAAATGAAGTTGCAATTTTGACATGAAAATGTTCAAAAATTAGTGGATAATGATGCCATCAACAGCACAAAGGACAAACTTGCTGTCGTTTGTATAATTAATTGAACTAAGGGCAATTTATATGTAATATATCTAATAGCTCATGCTTCGGGAAGAACCTCCGCCAAGACTGAATAGCTTGTAGAATGCAATCACTCTCTCTGAGAGAGAAACCCATCGATGTAATTGGGAAAGTAATTAGTCAATTGCAACTCTGCAGAATGGCATTTTCAGTCTTCATACTCCGTTCAATAAACTACATTGACTTCCTTCCCCTCGCCTTCGTCTGAATAAAAAAGATGTCTAAACGACGCTTAGAAATTAAAATTCCTCGAATTAGTAACAAAAACAATCCCTGTCTTTGTGACTCCATCAAACCAATCTTAAAATTAGGCCAGCTTGTCGGTATAACCCCAATAGTTATCAAACACAAAACTAACCCAACAACTTCAGTCAGTGATATTAACTCAACAATCTCTGAGACTAAAAAGAACATCAAACAATGCGAATTTTTAACCCCATGGCTATCCATTCCATCATTCACGAATATAATTCTGACGCTGGTCTTCGTCCCAATAACAATCTGGGTCATAACTCATTTTAAAACGGTTCTTTCGGTCTACTTCGAAGGGACAGATTTATACACTTTCGGGCTTCAGTTTGGAATGATATACATTCAAGGTTGTCTAATTGCAATTAGTTCATTCGCTAATCGAAGGAAGATATCGGAGATTTGGAAACTTCTCCAAATCGTTCACAGTAATACTAGCAAAGCTAGTTGCGGAAACTTGGAAAGAATCCCATTCAAACATCTAGACACCTTCAGTTATGTTATGGTGATCCTCACATTGGTTACTGTCACCGGCTACACGGCGTTCTTTTTTAGTGTGGTTTTTGAACAGTGCTTCCGAAGTGGAGATCAGATTGATTTAGATGTTGGAAAATCGGAATCGGGAAAACCCCCTTGTCCTTTTAGTGATACGTTTCTGTTGTTGCAGAAAATAGCTCACGTGGTACCGATGCTCTACAGTCTGGGGATATCGAGTACCTTCGCAGGATTCTGCTTAATCGTATCGACGCTTCATCTAAATATCGGAAGCTTATTAAAAGAATTGCTTAAACCAGATGGTCAAATATTTGGAAGTATTTCCACAAGGGAAGAAGGGATTGAGAAGCTTCGACATGACCATGAGAGACTTTGCAGATGTGCTCGTTTGCTGGGAGATTACTTCGGCTTGTCAATTCTAGCCGTTTGCATAACTTCCTTGGTCACCATCACCTGCTTGATTTATACTCTAGTCCTCTGGTTTGGACTTCCACCAACGTCTCAAAACAACATCACGTCGTTGTACAGTTTGTGGGGATTTCATGGCGTGATCGGACTGTTGATATTAAGTTTGATATTAATTCCGGGTCAAATGGTTATAAATGCTGCAGAAAGCCCAAATCAAATAATTTTCAGTGTTCCACATGTTCGTTTTAATGAACAGGAAAAATATCAGATTTCGTTGTTCCTTCAAAAATTGGGATCTACCAACATGGGGATTCGTGCTTGTAATGTAACTACAATTGGGATGCCTTTTTTGGCTGCAGCTGCAACAAATGTCACCACTTATATATTGGTTATTTTACAATTTCGATTAGGCGTAGAGCCCCAGGTGGAGAATTGATATGAAGATGTCATATATTTATAAAATGGTTGGACCTTTTGGCTAAGTATCCTTTGAAATGACAAAAATACATAAATTATTTATATCCATGTCTAGCAAATTATAGGAATATCGCTTTTATTGTTGATTTACATTAAGCCATAAGGGATTTATACAAAAAGGAATTGTAATTCTCCCTGCACATCAACGACGTTAAAAAATAACGACTTTAAAAAGGTATAATGTTACAAGTTATAAACATATAATTGCAATTCTCCATCTCTATTATCAATTATTAAATTACAGGGAGTAGTAGTGTAGGATCCAAGGTCTATATACTCTTGGTTTCCTGGGTGTCTTTCTTTCAGGAGGTTGTGCCAGTAGCTCGATTTCGAAATTCCTATTTTAGTCTGGGGGAAAACAACCTTTTTTAACCCGTTTCTACGACAATTTCAGTAAAAAAAGTTCAGATTTTAAATGAAAAGTGGGTTTGCCTTTCATCTTGGCAACGCGTAGAAACAGCGGTTAAAAAAATCGATACGAATCCGTGAAGCGTTATTTTGAAAAACTGCTTCACTAGATTTGTAGCAGAGACAATTCTCTAAATTTTGATACCCCGGTTATATTTTTTAGTAAAGGCAATCTAGAGAAATCACGATTCCAACAGACCAATTTCGACTTTCGGGTTTTGAGTGTATTTCTGAAAGTTCTGCATTTCCGTCAGATTTTAGCTCAAAATTGCCGTAGAAACGGGCTAAAAAGGTTGTTTTCCCCCAGACTAAAATAGGAATTTCGAAATCGAGCTACTGGCACAACCTCCTGAAAGAAAGACACCCAGGAAACCAAGAGTATATAGACCTTGGTAGGATCTGTAATTGGTTCAAAAATTAATTCCTCAAAGATTTCTGGAGATCTAATTTTGTTGATCCAATGAATTTCCCCTTGATTTACAAAAACATTTGAAACTAAAACATTGGAGAAAGTGCTGAAGTCCTTCGCGATAAGTGTCGTTGTATATCCAATAAATAAAAGGATTGTAGCCACAACTGAAAACCATTAAACCATCATTATGTTTAATTAAAAGCGGTTGCAACAAGTTGAATATAAATATCGATTTCATCAAAGAAGTTGATGTCAAATATATAATGGTAGGTCAACCAACCTGCTGAATGCCAACCAAATAGCCACCAGAAAAGTTAAGGATTGTTGACATGGCCGCTTTTTGGAGGGATCAGACATGAAGGATATAATATTAAATACAAAAAACGGAAGCCAACATAATAAAAACACAGCAACTGCAGCAATTAACATTTTGATGGTCTTCCACTTGCTCATCATCAAAGCATCCATTTGGCTCTTCGTTAAATCGTGCCCCAACTGTCTTCTCCAAACTAAATGCAAATGACAAATATTCAATGCTTAAGCTTCTAAATGTTGGTCGATACAGTCCGTTTTAAAGTTTTGTGTCTATTTTCCTTACCGCGGAATGAAATGGTTCCATACGCCATGGAAATCACAAGGAGTGGAATCCAAAAATGAGCCAGGTTCGCAATGATAAGCCTGATTCGTTGCAGTCTTGGAGAAAGTTCCACAAAATCGAACGCCTTAGCCAAGTCACATCGAATCAGTAGTCCGCTGGGATTAAAATATCTTTGAAATCCCAATGATGGTGAAGTACCAACGATGATTGCAACTGAAACAATCCATACCCCAAAGACCATTTTGAGAATCGATAGGAACCGCTTGTCAGCATTCCGGTGATAGAATGGAAAGAAGACGGATATCCATCTGTCAACAGCCACCACCGTCATTGTCACAGACGAAACTTGAAATGAAAGTAGCTGGACGGCTTTGTTCCCAACACAGTATCCCTTGCCGCAGACGGTTATGAACTTATCAGAACAGAGGATAAGGCCGGTCAGGAAACTGGTGGCACAAAGGATATCTGAAATAGCCATGTTTGCCAGTAAAATGTGCACAAACGTACGCATTTTCGGGATCGTGAAGACTACTTTCACCACAATTGAATTCCCGATTAATGCAATAATCCCAGTGATGAAGTACACGAGGAGAAAGATAGCGTCTCGGATAACTCCATCCGACGCTTTTTCATGATCCAACTCCGTTAGATTCATTCTGGTTTTTCACTAAAGAGATTCCGAATCTCATTATGAATGTGGTCAACCAGTTCAAAATCGTCGGGTTTAAATATTAAAGATATTCATTAACAACGTTTACAAATCCCTTTTATTAATATCTGGAAACTGGGATTTACGCATTCAAGAATTCAATGAGATTGAAGCTGAATTTAAACTCAAGCTAAACCACAAAAGATTCGAAGCTATGAGCTACCACAATTTGAGATGGAATAATTTATGTCACACCAACCACAAATGTCAAATTGATTATATCTTTGGTTTATGTTCAACGTGTGCTAAGCATCCTAAAGAATATCCTGTCGTTTTGACAATTCTATATTACATTACAAGCGCTGCCAATGGGTTATTCTGGTTTTGGTAAAAACATGGATCATCGGGTGGTGATTAGATTATGAACGTCAACAGGAAGTCGCATATGTATTCATTAGGGAAACAGTAACTTTGATATACTTGCAAACTGTGTTTGGTTCATTTTCCTAAATTCAATTAATTTGTCAAGGTTTATTATTAATATTTCAACATTTTAACCCAGTCAGTCGAATAATCGTGAAATTCAAAGAAATTATTTTCTAAATAGCTTCCTTGTTTTTATATGGAATCTGTAGGGTCGGTAGACAGTAGAGTAGTAGGTTTACAAATACTTTAATTAAACGTGTTATTCTAAAGATCTGTAGACTACCTTGTGCAAAAAAAAATAATAAAACCGCAAATATTTATTCTTACGTATTCTATATGCGTACATTTAGATAAAGTTACAACGAATACTTTTATTCAACCTTTCTTTGTTGTATGAATTACCAATGTCAAATAAATACTAATGCGGATTATATACAAGCCCACAGTTTTCCTGGGAGCCGAAAAACCAATCAAGATGATTTTTTTTATCGGACTCCGACATAAAAACACAAATGCATTATTGTACAAATAATTCCGGGATTCATATTATGAATCGTAGAACTATACTATTAGTACTATACATTATGCGAATGCGTCCGTCCGTTCGCCTGTCTGCCAAAGGCTACAGCCGCCGAACGGCTCAACTTTTTTAATTATTTATTCCTGGGAATCATTTAGGAAATTCGTTCAAGGGCATGTAGATCAAACGGGGTAAGGGTAAGGTCAAACGTCAACAACTTTTCAAATGTGTCATACATCGATGCAAAAGTAGACTATTCAACAGAGCGTAATATTAAGGGGTGTGGTTACTCGCTGACCTGGGGCATGTCAAACATATTACGAGGGATACGTCATTCTTAACTGATTCTTAAGGTATGATAACGTGCATTTAGTTTTAAACTGGCTTTAAATGACGTATGTAGATTTTTTTTACTGGTTGGGGAAACTTGAGATTTTTAATAATTGGGTGTGGTTGTAAGGTTGTAACATATTAAAACATAGTTTAATATTAAATATTTTCAAAACAGTTTGAATACATGCAACACTGATTAAAACATATTAAATCAGTACATCTACGATAGATAAGTACATTTGTTGGACGGTTTATTTTAACAACCGTGTGTATTAAAAAATATGCACAGACGAGTTATTAAGGGAGAATTATTCTGGACGTACCAGTTTTAACATTTGCGGTTGTAAATAAATATGCATTCACAGATTCTAATACGGAGACAGTATTGAAAATTGAGAAGCACATTATTGTGACAAATACAACAGGTAAACAAATTTCAAGGTTTCAAGGATAATAACGAATCATAAAAAATCATTTATAATCAATGAATAGTTAATGCAAACTTGCCAGTATCAAATATACAAACTAAATATCAATTGCGCTTTATAAACAAATAGTTAAATTAGATTATATGTGTAACATTGTCATTCAACAGTAAGTTTTTTTTTTCAACAACTTTGTCAGGCAGAATTTTCAGGCTGAGCAGCTAACCACAATTTGATAGATTCACCATAAACACCCATCCAATGAATATTCTTTTTAATTCTTCCAACAACCGTCACATTGAAAGACTGCATAACGGGTTCCAATTTCTCCGAAAACTCATTTACGAATTCATCCACCTGTGAAATACGCAGAATAAATTGTCAATGTTGCATGCTTGGATTATAATCAGAAGTCAGATCTCTACTTCAAGGTTAAAATGTTTGAAAGTCATTCAAATATTATGCATGAGCATGATTCATACCATCTTCATGTGTCTATCCGTATTCCAGTAACGAGAAATCGTTGCCAATACCGTTGATATAACACGCACCGACCCGAAATATTCAACCAGATCGTCAAAACTATCTCGAATGAACCAATAAGTGGTCCACCTACCTACAGAATTTCCAGCAATTTTCTGCAACAGAATGAGGCCATGGTCTTTCTTGATTCCGGACGCATTAGAGCTTGCAATTATAAGCAACCTTGGTGTTGAAAAAAATATCCAACATTTAATTTCTCTGTGGTAATCAAACCTCCATTAAAAGTTACTATAAGCATGATAGCCGATAATTACGAACGTTTTAAGAACGGTGAGATCCGCAGAACATCCCAAACTTTGGAGGAGTAACAACTTTTCTTCTTCGTCTTCCTCCAGAAGGTATTTTTGGAAGATGAAATTGAAATATTGTTCGGAATTGCCAATCAAAGACGCGCAATATATCACAGCTCTCAGATCCACTGGAACGCTATCGTCGTAGCAAATATAGCATTGACATACAGTAATCTTTCAACAGTTTCCTATTTAAAAGTTTTAAATTGTAAATTGACATACGGATTTTCAGATGGGAACAATGTCCATTTATCGATCAACTTCTCAGAATAGCCCGTTACCATTGGAATTCGGGTAACAGTTCCCCATAAAAGAAGAGATGCTCTGTGCCACACAATCTTGCCTCGATCGTCGGGCAACTGTTCCGTACCGACTAGTTTCAAAGCACCGGCAATTCGAGGTCCAAAGTAGTTCTAGTAATTAAATTTGCAAAATAGTTTAGAGGTATTTTAATCATCAACTAAAGCCAAGCTCACGGGTAATTAACAAATCAATATAAAATTGTAAATCACCTTGAAATTGTTGAAAGAAATTGGATCATCAACAAGCATTGTATGTATTTTCTGTAAGTGGCTAAGGGTAGTAGACCATACAAGTGGGTTTGCTTCACTTGCCAAGAACTTGGTTCTATTCAAAGCAATTTCGATTGGGCTGTAACCTTAAAGATTATTGGAATGAAATAATTAAAACACTGTTTATCAAAATATGCCATCTGTCCCTCAAAATGAAATATTGTATTTTTTTTAAAACATACGAGCCCATCCACACTCGAAAGCATCATCGATCAACTGAGCCCTTGTAATGGGACTGAAAACGTCTGGATTTGAATCCAACTGCGTTTGAATTGAGTTTGTTAAGGTCTCATCATACAAAACTCTCATGAAGGCTAAAAAGTAATTGTAGTTCCACAATCAATTGTTACTCATCGATCTATTAGGACTCAGTTTTAAAGTCTAATAATTTTTTGCAGCCATACCTGATGAATCAACGTTCACAATTATCCAATCAACTGATAATTTTGTGATCCAAGCCTTTGTAACTTCCTTCTGAGTAAGCCAGAACTCCGGGCGAATTGGCCTCGCCTTTTCTGAATCTGCACTTGTGGCAATAAAAATCGGACAGTACCATAAAGCAGGGGCCGTTTCATTATCTGTTATTTCCTTGATTGGCTGTGATCTGAACCGTTCCTGCATTTTATAAATTCCAAGATAGTTACTAGCCGTCGCTTATAAATTATTATACTATTGACAAGGAATAAGTGATAGGAAATATAGTAATGAATGAGGTTTTTGGTTATAAAAAAATTGTTAAGCGATAAAACATACCTGTGAAACATAGAACATCTTTTGAAACACTCTTTGAACTCGGATTAACGGGAAGCCCGGTTGCAGTGTCCAAGGTTCCATTATTTCCATAATCGACGCAAGCCTAGGATGGGTTTGCTTCAGTTCTGCTTGAGTATTAATGGTTTCAAATAGGTCCGTGTATTCGGAATTGCTAAATGAGCTATTTAGAAAATAAATTATATCGTATGAAAGAAGTTTATCTATTGGTAAATTCGTCCGGATTTTAAAACTTTTGAAGTTCTTACAATTTATTCAGGTAGGCCGTCAAACCGGAATGTAAAGTTTCCCACGAAAGGATATGTTCCATCATTTTAATAATTGATGCTCCCTGTAAAATTAATATTCGAATTTGAAATCCAGATGTAACCAGTAAGTTCGCCATCATAATTATTCATTGGTAACATCAAAATTGTACCTTTGAATAGGAAATGCTATCAAAATCTCCAAAATAGTCGTCCTTGTTAACGATAGGATGAACATCTGCCTCTGCATCTCGTCTCAAAGCCTTTTGGAAATATCCAGAATACCAGGATGAGTTTGATTCGAACTCGGGACTAATTTCATCTACTCCGAGATATGAGACGAATGTTGCGAATCCTTCGTTCAAGAAAATTTGATTCCATGTCTTGCAAGTTACCAAATTGCCAAAGTTTTGATGTGCTGAAAATATACATAGTTTCATATTACCAAGCAAGTTTAGGGTAGTCAGTAGCTCAAAACGTATGTGTATGAGATTTAACTTAAATGTTTTTATAATTATAACATATATAATCGCCTACAAACCTAATTCATGGGCAACTGTTGACTCAATTCCATATCTTGCTAATTCGGTTGTAATACCGGGGTAATAAATCAGAGCGTTGATTCTATTAAATGGGATACAATTTCATTATGCAGTGTTTAAAGAAACAACCACACAGGCAAGCCAGTCGTTTACAAATCATCAGAAAACTAATTTTTGTGTGTTCTGTAACAGATATACGAACCTGTAGGTATTGAGTCCATAATTCTCCATTGCACCTAAAAAAAGAAAGGCAAATTAAATATTAATCGACAACTTCGTTTTAGTAGCATCTTAAACGTTAAAACTTACCAGCTTCAAAATCAGGAATGGCTACAGACTGCATTTTTGGTAATGGATAAGGTATCTGCCACAAACTATCGTAATATTTCAATATCTTCGCTGAAATTTCAGCCGCATGAATTCCACCCCCTTTGCTAATCATGTGAGCCGGTCCACAAGCCTACATTCATTCACAGCATGTAATTAAAATGTAATTAACGTCAATGATTTCAAAAGTTTTACCTCAACCGGTTTTTCATATAAGAGTGGAGGAGCTATTGTGCATGTAAATTCAGAGACAACAATAGCAACTAAATACGTTGACATCGGTGGCGTTGCAGGGTAGTAATCTAAAAAATAACCAGCTCGATCGGGGCTGTAAATAAATTAAAAGCACCAATTCTCCCATGAAATCCCGAAATTCTCAAAACGACGAATAGGAAAAGCCATTAAATTGTTTAAATTGAAACGAACTCAGGTTCAGTCCTTAGTTTAGCCATGTTACTCATCGAATTATAATTTTCCGATCGACTTATAATGATCTCGAAAGTTGCTTTCAAACGAGGTTCATCCATACAAGGGAACATTTTTCGTGCCGATACATCTTCGAACTGAGTTACTGCAACGCGTCTAAAAATATACGAATAATTTTTAAAATATTGATACAAAATTCCATCACAAGCAACTTTTCGTAAAGATGCATTTTCATATTTTCTAACTTTATTTCTTTCGTATGCGGATCCGTGTAGTTGCTCAAATATAATCCACTCAAACCGTCAGTAGAAATTTTTGTCTCAAATTCAATATAAATGGAGTACTTTATTCCAGGTTTCAGAAACGAGGACAAGTGAATTTTATAAAAATCGGTATCTTCTTTCTCATAAGTGTGTTGAAATATAGCAATGGATTTTGTTTCAATTGAGGTTTCTGTGTTACTTCTGACCTCCAACTAGAACCAGACGGACATTTTTAGCAATTTTAGGTTAAATACTTAAGATAGAATGGAGGAGTTATTAAGGGATGGGGAGTTATTTCAGAATTACGGTGAATGCCAAAGTAAAAACTCTCTTTTGAAAACAAAACTTACCTTCACACTTTTTTCGAATATCGTAATGAAATGCTTTGTCTGTGCATGCAATGTAATTGAGTCGGTTGGAGAGACGCAAGCGAACCCAATCGTCACTGATCCACTTGCCGTGAAACGCTCGTTTGGGTTTTCTGACTCTAAAATCGTTCGAATTCGAACCACATAACTTTGTGGAATTATATTTGATGGCAGAAATAATGCATCACTTTTAATACGTATTTTTGAGCCTCGATGGCTTGCGATTCCTTGTTTCAATTCAAGAATATCTGGCTCTTGCGTTTCCGATTCCATGTCCGGATTTACTGAAGAAGAACTACACGTCACGTCATTTAAGGTAATCAAGAATATTGACAGAACTACTAACGAGGTAGTGATAAAGTTCAACAGAATCATTGTATTCTTTATTTCTTTCCATACAATTAAATTCCGACTTGAAAAAAAATTAAGGTTCGAACGTTTGTGCTACCTTCAGTAGAGTTAGAATGATAATGAACATGAACTTGAAAAAGCGGTCTTTAGCTTTAGGTCAAGGCTGGAATTAAACATTTAAAGAAGGGTTGGACACCCTGGACATCTTAAGCTAAAAAGCTTTATTCAGGATTAGTGACAAATGGACTTTGGCTATTTTAGGGGTGTCTTTTGTTATGCTGTTAATACATGACCACCGGGACCGATCATTTTACAAAACGACTAGGGTTATAGCAGACGGACGCTTTAATAGTCTTGTCTACATTTAGACCATTCCAGCCTTAAACAATTATTCCGAAAACCATAGGTGGGCCGTGGCATTGTTGTACGAAAAAGGGTTGATAATGGGGTTTGTGAAATGAACTGGAAGTTTTACGGGAGTGTATTATTGTTTTTATATAGGTTTAGAAATCTAAAACTAGAAAAATAAACTAGTTCAGTATGTTCTACAGTTTTTAAAATACCTTTCATCCTACAAAAACACTCTAAACCTTACAAGCAGTCCATTTTTAACTTAATAGATTTATTTAATCCGTAAAGCATTTTTTTAAGAGGCGAGGCGAGAGAGTTTGACTTTTTTTAGACTTTCTACTACACCAACAACTAATGCAAATCTAAAAAAGAGCAGCGTTGCGGTTTATAATCGAAAAATGATATGAATCGTTCTTCAATGTAAAATACATCTGAACTTTGACTACGTTCTGCTAATTTATTTAGTTTTTGCTTCTATATATTTGATGAATCGCAAAAGGATTTTGTAACATTCAATTATTCAATCATTTAATTGTTTGAATATGTTATAGCGTATTAAGAATCATTTTCCAGGACGGTGATTTCGGTACATTTGAAGCCTCTTTTGAATCCAATCATTGAATAATTTTTTTATGTCGGAAACAAAAAGAATTCGTGGCCATTTTAGTCATTTCTTAGATTATCACAAAGCCAGTTACATCAACAATTTTCCAGTTTCTTTTCATAGGCTTGGAAAAAAAATATTCCATGCGTTGTAAATTATTCAGAATGATAAAAGCGATGATATGCAAATACAAATTATATACTTTAAGATTGGGCACAAACTAAAATTTGATAGCTAACACTAATGACCACCAGGCAGTAGATTAAAAAGCAATAAAATTTCTTCCAGTATAAATACCCACTGGGCATTTATACGCAAGATAGTTGAGCGTTCTTTCACAGCTCAGACACATTTGAAGTTGAAATTGTTGAAAATAATCTGAAATCAATGGCGTTATCAAAGGTACTAAAAAATATGTCATTAAAAAATACAGAAACATCTTGTACATAGCAGATTTAAAATGTTTTATTTTATTCAACATAGCATATTTTTTTGATGTTTGCTGGTTTGATCATAATGTTCAATGGGGCCTACGGAAATCCATTAAATCCGGTCATCGTCCAGGTACCTGCTGCTGGCACTAATTCAAATCCAATCGTTCGAAGTGGTGATGGTGATGTTTATAAGCAAGTTGTATACTTCGACGTCAATAGAATAAACACAGATCCATGGAATGGTTGTGGGTTTCATGGTTTGTGCAAATAAATATCTATAAGTCTCCTCTACTGTGAATGATTCGTATCCCTTTTTATCAAAGGATCAATCCTTCAATCCGACGGAGTTATGCTTTGTGTTGAAAATAAAAATCAAACTACTATTAATTTATTAATTTGACGAACCGATGCGACGATGGAATAGTAACAACAATTGTATACAAATAAAGTCGACAGTATAAGTACATAATATATCTTATTTAAAGCGTTTTTATTGAAATCACGATCATAAATTAAACAACTCAACTTAACTTTACTTTACCATTGTAAAACAACACGGAGATTTTTTTTGGAATAATTCTTGTGAGCCTAAGACCAGCTCAAACTATCAAGTAGACAACATATATTCCTATGAAGTCAATCTCCGATACACGATGAATTGTAATCACATTAAATTAGGTATAATTAACATTAGATACAAATGGTAATTCCGACTATGATTAGCCTGTTTATTAATTCCAACTTGAAGTTGAGAAAATCTGAACACAAAATAAGTCAGTCAAATCCGGACAGGGCGGTCATTAATATCATTATTGGAAATTCGACTACAACGCTTTTGCTGAAATATTCAAATTAGTAATTAATACGGATGGAAGAATTTTAACATTCTTAACTATATCAATAAATTATATTTAACATAAATTATATAAAAAGTTAATTTTGAATCTGAACTAGAAGTAATGAATTTTATTTTCTGAGATTAGAAATATACATACAATAAAACAAAGTAATTAAATTAAACCTTTCAACACTATTATGCAGAATGTTTAAACTAATCGGTCAAAATAGAGGTCCCAGTCATTTGAACGACAATTTTTTCAACAGCTTTTGGTTCAAACAAAAAGCCAGTTTTATTGTTTGAATTCATACTGCTTAACTTTTTGGAAGGTCCACCGCCTCCAGGCATATTCTCGATAACAGTAACAAGAGATCTATCCTGAAGCATTCCACAGACTGAGACGATTTCACATCGCTCAATCCAAGAATATCCTTTAGCAGCACATATCTTACGATATTCTTCGTACAAAGTAGACATCGGAATTGGAGATACAACTCCATTTATTTTGGGCTGACGTGAGTTAGAAGCGTGATTATGAATTTTTAGAAACGTTGACAAAATGATCATTTGTTGCAGGGGAAGAGGACCATCATCTTTCTGTGGACCAAAAACTTTAGCCACTATTGACACGCCAATCTTTTCACTTCGCATACAATATTTCTTGGTTGGACTTGAGAAGTTGAATCCTATTAGAAAATAGAAATAATTTTTTATTTCATTCAACAAAATACATTGAAATAGAGTATATAAGTTATAGAACAATAGACTCACCATCATCAGCCGTTGACTTAAGAACTAGTCGCTGTTGTTTTTCAACCGCTTCAAGGGCCATTTTGCAAGTGTTCAAAGCTTTTCGCATATCACCAGTTGAGGCGGCGACTTTGGCGGCGACAAATTTAATAGCTGCTGGGTCAAAAATGTCGCTTCCAATTTCAATAAGTCTCTCTTCCAAGATCTTCTCAATATCAGATCTTTCGTAAGGTGGAAAGTTTACCACCTTAACATTTGCACCGGTCTCCACATCATCATTAGCATTAGAAATTCGTTTTGCTTTAGACGTCTCCGAACGATTTCTAGCAGTAGGACTATTTTGGGCTACATTTAGGGAAGTCATCAGCAAAGGAAGATGACGAACGGTCAAATCAAGAGCATTGGCTATCCCAATCAATATCAGTTTAGAGCCAGGGATCCTTGCCCACTCAAATAAAGAATACAGTAGTTCATTTCCTTTTCCTTGGAGTAATTGATCCATTTCGTCGAGAACTAAAAGACTAATAAAATATATTTTTAGATTATATATTTTCAATGTTTATATACATACATTTGCAGGAATATTTTTCCAATTAATTAAAACTTACGTCATCTTAGCAGCTTTGGTAGAGCCGATCAGCTTAAAGCTCAGTCTTTCTTTTAAGGTATCTCCTTTGGATTTGCTTGTAAGTTTCAGTAATTTCGCAATGTCTTCATAAACAGTCTTTGTAGAGATGACGCTCATACAGTTGATAAACAACTTATTAAATGACTTCAACGTTTCATCCGTATCCTCCGGGTTTTCACATCTATGTATAGAATGCTGGACAACGGCAGATTTTCCTACACCAGGAGCGCCGGAAATGTACATAGCTCCTGGTTCTTTATTTCGCAAATGAGAACTTAGCCATCCATGGACTTCCTCAATTAAATTTTCTCTACCTGGAAGTCGAAGTGGCCGTGACGTGTGAAGCGCTTTTTTAGCAAGTCCAAAATGATCTTCAAGCCCTACCTGAACGGTAGGAGCTGCTGCATTCTCATCAGCATTTAGTAATTTTCTCTTCACGGGGAGTTTAGATATTGAAGATGTAGCAGAGGACTTGGATTCAGCAAACGTGTCTGTAAGTTTCTTCTGTCTGCCCATTTTAATTGTTAATCTTTGAAATATTCTAGAAAATATAATAATAAAAATAAATAACGTACATCAATCTAATCCAAGTGCAAAGTTTAGTTAGGTCAAAGTCAAAGTTAAGTTCAAAGTTTCGAGTTAAAGTTACGTCTTAATCTCTTGATTACAGATCACATATTCAATACACAAATTACACAATATTCAAGATTAGCGATATTTGACTCTTGAGATATATATGATGATTGATGACATTGACATGACACATACATGATGTCAGATGTCGATGTCATGTCACTGTCAAAGTCAAAACTGGAAAGAATGAAGAATGGAATATGAATTTGCAAATTAATTGTGAATACCTTCCGTCCGAAGTTCAAAGTTAGTTCCTTTCCTTGACTTCCTTGTTGTTTGTTGTGAGTTGTGACTTGAATTTCAAATTTAAGCAAGCAGAATCCACTCTGACAGCACAAGGCACAAGGCACAAGGTCAATCGTCCACACAAAACACAACAACGAAGTCAGTTGCTGTAGCACATACCAACCAACCCAGGTGCCAGGTAATTGTGGGGAAAGGCAAAAGGGAAAGTAATGAAGAGAAAGAATTAATGTGAAAGTTGTAGTAGTGCCAAGTCAAAGTGTGTGAAATGATTGAAATGAAATGTGAATGAGAAGAGAAGGTGGAAGGCTTGCGAGGGAATTTTTCCCGCACGTGCAAACAAAGGGTAGAAGTAGAGGTGTCAAAATAGTCAAAAATCAAACCCATTTCCCAACATTTCTTCCCTCCCAAATTCATCGAGCTATCGAGCAACAGCACTAACCCATTCATGCCGCGAGAGTTCCAATTTATTCCTCTCTGGACGTATTGTGTAATTCAATATTTGATATTTGATATTTGTGATTTGATATTGTGTATTGGTTTCGAGTTTCGGATTATCGACATAATCGCAGAATCATCGTCACCACTAGGCCACTGGACTATCACCTGTCAATATTAATTCACGGTGAATAATTCATCAGTCCACAGTCGGAGTCGAGTCACCGTCACTAGAATTGATCGGTCACCGGTGCACGACGGTGGGATTCCTGTTCTGTATGGTATTATCCCATACGTTTAAAGAGCACCACCAGCCGCCAAAATGAGTTTTACTGGATTTGCGGATCGCATTGCCCCAAAACAACCAGCATAGAATTGAATGCATGATAAAAGTGGAATCAAATACTTTTATCATGCAGTCAATTCTATGATGGTTGTTTTGGGGCAATGCGATCCGCAAATCCAGTAAAACTCATTTTGGCGGCTGGTGGTGCTCTTTAACCGTCTGGCATAATATGTAGCAATTCACAATTCTGAACTGATTGCAATTGCAAATTGTGAATTAATTGAATGTGAATTGACATTTACCATCATATTTGTGCATTGACCTGCCCGTTTCCCTTTCCAACTAACTTTGAACTTTCCATCCAAGACAAATTGTAAGTTGTCTTGCTTGATGCTTGTAAGCATTGATATTATTTGATATCCAATATTCAATATTTGATTTAGTGATATTCAATATTTTATATTTTGTTTGTTGTTCATTGTTTGTGATTTTGGATTTGTATACTTCATACTTTCAACGTTTGACTTTACTTTCAACTTTGAACTTCTAAACTAAACCTAAAACCAGTCCAAAACCAAATCAAATTAATTATGTCCAAGTCCAAATGCCAAAGCATGAACAATGAAGCACAAAGTGAAGTCCAAAGTCTACAACAATTGGCAATGTCAAATAAATGTTAAATATATGTGCAAATGAAAACTTTGAGCTTAATTTGGTTAATTCATAATTTGCTGGCTTAAGTGCTCTGTCTGTCTGTTGTCTGTAAAGAAAATAGATGAGGATTAATGAATTTTTCGTTTTATTTAAAGTCACATCTGAGATGTCAGCCAAGAAAAGTTCAACTAAAGGAGACAAGTATGACAATGACCATGATTCCGATTCCGACGAAGGAAGAGAACGGAAGAGAAATCGAAAAGATAAAGACAAAGATGTGGAAAAAGAAAGAAGACGACGCCGCAATTCAGACGAAGGCATAGACAAAGAAGGGAAGATCAATCGGAAGAATGAAGAAAGCAAAGATAAAGATGTAGAAAAAGAGAGAAAGCGACGCCGCGATTCCGATGAAGGCAGAGACCGAACGAGAAATCACAAGGATGAAGAAAAAAGATTAGACAAAGAGCGAAAACGACGCCGGGATTCCGGCGAAAGAAGAGAACGTTCGAGAAATTACAAGGATGACGAAAGAGATGCAGATTCAGAGAGGAAACGACGCCACAATTCTGACGAAGAAAGAGAAAGGCCCAGGAATCAGATGGACGAAGACAGCGAAGATGTAGAAAAAGAGCGAAAAAGACGCCACGATTCCGACGAAGGAAGGGAACGGGCGAGAAATCAGAAGGACGAAGAAAAAACTCTAGAAAAAGAGAAGAAGCGACGCCGTGATTCCGGCGAAAGAAGAGAACGAACGAGAAAACAGAAGGATGAAGACAGGTATGTAGATGCGGAAAGGACTCGACGCTACGATTCTGACGAAGAAAAAGAACAACCGAGAAATCTGATGGATGAAAGCGGCGATGATGTAGAAAAAGAGCGAAAAAGACGCCACGATTCCGACGAAGGAAGGGAACGGGCGAGAAATCAGAAGGACGAAGACGGTGAAGATGTAGAAAAAGAGAGGGAACAACACACTGATTCGGGTGAAAGAAAAGAACGAACGAGAAATCAGAAGGTCAAAGACAAAGATGTAGAAAAAGAGAGAAAACGATGCCGGAATTCTGAGGAAGAAATGGAGCGAGAACAGACGTTAATTCGGAAGCATCAAGACAAAGGTGTAGAAAAAGAGCGCAAACGACGCCACGATTCCGAAGAAGGCAGAGAACGGACGAGATATCACAAGGATGAAGACATAGATACAGATACACAGAGGAAACGATACCATGATTCTGACGAAGACAGAAATAAAGAACGGAAGAAAAATCGTAAGGATGAAGACAGAGTTGTAGAAAAAGAGAGGAGACGACGCCGTAATTCCGATGAAGGAAGAGAACGGAAAATAAATCAGAAGGACGAAGACAAAGATGTAGAAAAGGAGAGGAAACGACGCCGAGACGAGCGACGTGAAAGGCACGAGAAAAGGGATCGAGAAGAATCGAGGAAAGGTCACAGTTCCGAGGGCAAAGAACTGAGCCACCAAGAACCAGTTATTAAGAAAAAGGAAATAGATGACTTAATGACTCGTACAGGCGGAGCATACATTCCTCCGGCACGCTTACGGATGATGCAAAAAGATATTACGGACAAAGCTAGCGCTGTTTACCAACGCCTTGCTTGGGAGGCTCTTAAAAAATCCATTAACGGTCTGATCAACAAAGTCAATACATCTAATATTGCTGTAAGAAATTGGTGTTATTTTGGTTTCAGAGAAAACACAGAAAACTTATTAAACGCAAATTAGGTACCTAAATTTATTATTATTATTTATTCTGTATATTACAGGTCATTGTACGCGAGTTGTTTAAAGAAAACTTGATCAGGGGTCGTGGATTATTATGTAGATCAATAATGCAAGCCCAGTCTGCATCTCCAACATTCACAAATGTTTATGCTGCATTAATGGCAATTATCAACACAAAGTTTCCAAATATTGGAGAATTACTACTAAAACGTTTAATTATACTGTTTCGTCGAGGGTATCGAAGAAATGACAAGCCCTCGTGTCTTTCAGCAGCTAAGTTTATTGGTCATCTTGTCAATCAACAAGTGGCTCATGAAGTACTCGGTCTTGAAATCTTAACGTTACTTCTTGAGCATCCTACTGAAGATTCTGTTGAAGTTGCCATCGCTTTCTTAAAAGAGACCGGCGCCAGAATGGAAGACGTGTCACCGAGAGGAGCTCATGCTATATTCGAGAGACTGCGGCATGTACTTCATGAAGGTCATTTAGAAAAACGTGTACAATACATGATTGAAGTTATGTTTCAGGTAAATAAAATCTTCAATATTTCGATTATTCGAGCTAACAAAATTCTCATTAGCGCTTTCTTGGTTTCAGGTGAGGAAAGACAAATTCAAGGACTTTCCGTCGATCCCTGAGGATTTAGATTTAGTGGAAGAGGAAGATCAATTCACGCATCTCATTACCCTGGATGATGTCACGGAGGGCCAAGACATTCTAAGTAATCACTCATAACTTGAATATCTTGAATATGTTTACTCTGAACTTTATATTTCATTTACAATGCTTTTACAGACGTTTTCAAAATGGATGAAGAGTATAGTGTCAATGAAGAGAAATATGCCACATTAAGAAAGGAAATTTTAGATGATTCTGGCTCCGAAGACGAAAGCGGGGAAGGTGAAGATGAGAGTGGTGAAGACAACGAAGAGGGCGACGGCGAAGATAAGGATAAGATTCTTGACAAAACTGAAACAAATATGGTAAGTTTGTTTTTGTTTTTCAAAAACTTCTGTCAGTACGTCTACTTGTTTGAATAAATCTAAGAATACTAAATTATCTTAGATTGCATTACGACGGACCATCTACCTAACAATACAATCGTCATTAGATTTCGAGGAGTGCGCCCACAAACTTCTCAAAATGAACTTGAAGGAAGGTACGTATACACTAAACTTTCATAGCGTTTAAAGTTTTATTCTACATTCTTGCCCATGGATAATAATATTAACAAGATTTGTATATGCTTCCGACATGCAAACAACTTAAACCTAAATAAAACTTAAAAAAATATTTTGTGGCTCAATAGGACAAGAAACGGAGTTGTGTAGTATGATCCTCGATTGCTGTGCGCAACAAAGAACGTACGAGAAATTCTTCGGTTTGCTTGCTCAAAGATTCTGCAATTTGAATAGGAAGTATCAAGGCCCTTTCGAGCAAGTGTTTAAGGATACTTACGATACGGGTAAGCTCAAAAAGTGCTCATTCAACCTGGTTAAAATGTCTAAATTAAATAATTTCAATATGTTAAAATGTATTAAAATTATGTGGGATATAGTTCACCGATTGGACACAAATAAGCTCCGTAATGTAGCCAAATTCTTTGCTCACTTATTGTTCACGGACGCTTACAGTTGGAGCGTAATGGAGCACATTCGCTTAACAGAAGATGATACTACAAGTTCGAGTCGTATTTTCATAAAAATTCTCTTTCAAGTATGAATACCGACTACTTATTCTATTGTTATAAAAACTCGTCGTTATTTGAAAATGTAACCTAACCGTTTTAATTCATTTCAGGAATTAGCGGAGTATATGGGACTTCCAAAATTAAATCAGAGGCTGCGGGATCCTACAGTTGTCATTTTTTTTGAAGGAGTCTTTCCCCGAGATCATCCCAAGAACACTCGGTTTGCTATTAATTTCTTCACTTCAATTGGACTCGGAGGCCTAACGTAAGCTGCATAAAACTATTACTACTTTTATGTATTCATTTATCTGTAGTTCCAAAGTCTGAATAACACATTTTATTGATTTTATGATTTTGCCTATCTACATGCAGGGATGAGTTAAGAGAACACTTAAAAAGAGCTCCAAAGCCAACTGCGATTGTTCCTCCTTCAATATTACCAGTTCAAGAGGTCGTAAAAATTTCCCCCTCTGATGACGAGTCTTCGGACTCTTCCACTTCCAGTTCTTCATCTTCTTCAAGCTCTAGTTCATCATCCGATTCTTCGTCGTCTTCAAGTTCTTCCTCATCCTCGGATTCGGATTCTAAGAAGAAGAAAAGAAGTAAAAAACGAAAAGCATCCGGAAGTAGCAAATCCAAGATAAAGAAATCGAGAGTAGAGAGAGTAGAGCGCGTCGAACCGAAGAAACGTAAATCGTCAGGAAAGAACGAAAGCAGACGGTAGAACATAAAAGCTGCCTTCACCTTTTTATACAAAATCTATATTATGATTTGTTAACGTTATTGTTTTGTTTAATAAATTGATGTATGACTTTTTGTGTCATTATACTGGTTTCTAACATAATAGTGGATACTTTAGGACTTCCTTCAATTCAAATAATATAAGCAGAAGTCTTTCAGAAAATAAACCAAAGGATAGGGACAGGATATCGAAAAAAAACGAAAAATTATAGTAATATTGCATAAACATACTACGGAATAAGTGAAGGTAGTGTAGGCTATGTAATACAATATTATAAATGAATGCAAAATATAAATATAGTACTCAAAGAGTGAGTTTTCCGTTGCGTTGAATCAACTGCGTATTTTTGGATGGTAAATACCCGGGTAGTATGTCCGTTCATTGACATTGGCTTGAGAGTGTGCTGCGGAGAAAGTATTGATTTCCGTATTCAACTGTTCCACAAATATTGTATTCGGTATTAACACATGCGTTTGAATTTTGAATGTTTGGTCATCTTCGGCCAAAGTTTTACGTTTTAAAAGATATTCCAGTCGTATGAAAAATTGACGAATCTAAAATGCGTTTAAAAGTTGAGATCGAGTGGCAGGGCCAACCCTGGGGACGAAGAATCCAAGTCCAAGTGCTATCCATTGCTGATGGGGTTAGTTAATTTAACTACTGTCGTTTAGAACATTATGAAATACGATTAAAAAAATTCTAAGTGAAGTTTTATAATTTCCAAAGGTGCTCGGGTTACTTGTGGCGATAGCATATATTGTGAAGATATCATTTCCGGATTTGGAACCCGCATTTCCATATCATTCACCAAGGGATCGCAGTAAGTACCTAGCTATGCTGTATGCATATGTTTTCATAAAAATATTGAATATTATAGACTCTACACCGACTTTTTTTAGGCTCCCCCAATAAAATCGTTCCCAAATAAAATCCCCTCTTACAAAACTTTTTTTTTTTCGTGAAAGGATTAGTAAATGTTAAATATTGATGTGAAATAAAACAAGTATCCTTGGAATAACTACAGAATAGTTCATGATGCATGCTACACACTGTCATACTAGTACGGTAAACCTAATTAAGTTTTTCAACCGTTTTTATTTGTTTTAGTGAACACATTATTGGCATTACTATTCCTCGTTGCTGCGAATATGCTACAAACAGTTCATGCCCTTCGACTTTGCTACGTCCTGAGTGAGGTAACGTTTGCAGTTGCAACGAATAAATATTTATTTACCCCCTGCCAATTTCTATCTGAGGGGCTTTTTAATGTTGGGCTCATCTCCATTTAAAAGGGGAAAGGTACATTAAAATTAGTCCCTTTTCAAACTATATTCTATTTTTGCAGGAGGGAAGGGATCCTCCACATTGCCATCAAGTTGCAAAAACTTGGTTCGATTTCACAGAGTTTTCATACCTATTCGCTTTGGTTAAATGCATCGCTAGCGTTGGATACATTTTTAAGGTTGCACCCGACCCTTGGGTTCTCGTTTTGCTGAGCATCACTCTTCCGGAATGTGTTTTTAAAATCTATATGCTCTACACGGTACACAGCTTCATGGAAGATTTGAGACGAAGTCTTCAGTATCTTCCCAAATTCCGATTTATTCCTCTCAGGAGCTTCCCGTCGGATCAAGGTGCGAACGAAAAAGATTTCCAGATAAACGGAGATGTCAATGCAAATACTCAGCTAATCGCTTAGAATCGATGTCATTTGAGATTGTCTCTCATTTTTCAACGATTAGCTTATCTTATTTGGGAAATCCGGAGCATGAATAATTCACGAATAATTTCAGAGTTCATTAGATATATTATAAGAAAAAGGATTATATTATAAACTTAAATAAGACTTTATATGGATAGCTATTGACTCTTGACACTTGAAGGAACGAGTTTGATTTAATGTACTCTGTGATAAAGCCTGCTGGTCATTGTGAGATGCTAATTAATTTTTATACAAAACGGTCTTGGAAATTGGATACTGTGCTCTGGCTATGGTGTTTTATAAGATGTTTAACAGAAAATGGTAGAGAAAATCGTAAAGTTGGTCCAGAATTTCAAATTTGATTATACTAATGATATACATATATAGTGGTATTGTTTTCCGATGTCAGTTTTAAATGGCTTAGGAAAAAGTTAGGAACTTATCAGTATGGTTTACCAACAGGTAAAAATAATCTTAAACTAGATCGATTCGGTTACACCCACAAATCTGTGGTCAGTAGCACATAGTACTGGTCAGGTCTCGAAGCAGATTTTTAGATGAAAGAAGCAAATAATTTATTGTTTATGTCTAAATACGAGTAATTATAAAAAATTAAATTTTAAATCAGTAGTATGTTAAATAAAGTAATTGTAATTATATTATAATTCCTTTGTAATTCCAACATAAGCATATTGTGGTGACCGTTACAAACCCCTAGTACCTATGTGCTTATAATAAGATTGCAATAAACCCGATTTTTAATGACCGTAAATATGAAACGTTGCCTGGGGAATTTAAGGAGCTCTGTTCTTTACAGACGTTTTTGATTTGATTAAAATACTTTAGCTCATGTTAATGCATAAATTCTATCCGACCAAGGTCTATATACTCTTGGTTTCCTGGGTGTCTTTTCTGAATCGGAGTTCTGTCACAACCTTCTGAAAGAAAGACACCCAGGAAACCAAGAGTATATAGACCTTGTATCCCAAGATGCCTTGACAACCGCTTTCTCCTTGCCCCAGGAGGTGTGGTCAAATGGAAGGTTTTTTCGAAAAATGAAAATTGGAGGGCAAATGATGACGTATGCCCTCCAAAAAAATAATGACGTCATCGTTGTGTAGCAACTGAAAATCACCTCGTGACGTCATTGTTCCTCTAGGAAAATGGCAAACTATGCCCTCCTCCATTTCTCAGTTCACAGTTCATATCATTGCATTTTCAGCTCGAATTTCTTGGATTCTTTGCCATCATAATATTTTTACATATGATATATTAATTCATAATCATATCCTCTTTTCTCTTGTTCTCGGTTCTTATCCTCTATTTTGATTTTGCAAGAGGAATAAAAATAAACTACCGATAAATGTAATAATTCTCTCATACAAACCGGAACTTTCACATATACCATCCTTCATCCCCATCCCCCAACCTATCATACTTGTCTGGATGGAAAACCCTTCATTTCTTTAATCATTCATTCATAATATATTTCGCATTGCATAGGAAAGTTGTAGTAGAAATCTCTTGTCCTTCTCAATCATGTTCAAAGCCAACTAGAACAGAAGCTTCAGAACAAGGTCGAAGAAATCATGAATCATGACGCATGAAATCTATCAAAATATTTTGTTGTCATGATCAACCTGAGGGTAATTATTTCGTCGATTTCGAAAACTTGAAAGTTACAGTTTTTTCAAAAACCCTTCATTTGGCCTAACCTGTAGAGACACCGAGCCCCCTGTTGTCAAGCAATCTTGTTGTATCCGACCCCGACAGGGACCAATAATACAGAATGGAAGAAGAAGCAGAATATCCAGAGAATTTGCAAAATTGGAAATTTGGAAATGACAAGGACTATAAGTTTGATACCAGACATGTATCCGATGACCGTTGCGTAAACGCTTCAGGGAGCAAAAGTGACCCTATCTCAACCATGAGATCGCACAGAAATCGAAACCTTTCTCAAGATTTTCCAGAGGTAAATCGAAGTCAGAATCACAATTCCAGATTTGAGCCTCAATCGAGTTTAGTCCAGGATGTCCATGAAATTCGAAAACCTGGGTGCTCATTTGTAAGTTCTGAAAGACCAATAAAATCGTTGGTTTCCACACAACGAATAATTTCTCAGCCTGAAGAAGAAGACGAGCCCACGGATGTCTTGGTATGGAGTAGTACATCCAAAAACCCCAACAATGGCAGCATTCCGCAGCGTCACAGAAGTTTAAGCAATACGAACGAATTTCAGTTATCGTCAAATAATTTAGGAAAATCCTCTCTGTTTCCAAGATCAAAATCTCAAGAGTCTCGGGTATACAATCAACAGACTTGTACCTTTTTACAGTTACAGTATATAGAAAAATTCCTAATTTTGTTTATTATAGTCCATGAAATTATTGGATTCGCAAAACGCTTCTTTTTGTGATGAAACTGGTTCAGAGTATGAAAACCAACTATTTGCTGTTACTGAGCAGTTGCAAATGATTAAAACGACACAGGATAGCATCCTCTCGGAATTGTCAAGTGATATTTCTACTCTTCAGTACGAGAACATCCACTTGAAGAATCAAAATGAGCATTTAACGTAATTTACTCATTGTAATTTAAATCATCTTCATCTATATAAATATTTGACTGATTTTCTGTCCTTTCAACCCACAGAGTACAAAATAGTCATCTTCTTCAAGTAATTACGGATCTTTCGAATCAAGTCGAGATGATGCGTCAAGTATTTCGAACTCGTGGTTGGCCTTTGCATCAAGGTGATCCACGAAACAGAAAAACTACTGACAGTATAGATACATTAAACCATGAAGTATCTAAGCCTGTCCAACATAATAAACCACACGAAAGACGCAATCGAAACAATCCAAGCTGTTCGAAATCAAAATTCGAAACTATTCCCCTTGACGATTCTAGTTCAATTGGACAAAATGCAAGAACGGGTCACCATGCTGGACCAGGAGATGATCAAGTTTCCATCCTAGCGAACCGTAGCCGAGACCGGAGTGTACCGAAGAGTAGACAAAAGTCCAACTCTAAACCGAAACCCAACGCTGGCAAAGAAAAGGGAGGTTGTTTCCGAGGTTTATTCAAGCGCAAGAATAAAAAGCTTCCTCGAAGAACTAATGGAGAAAATGGATTATCATAGCAATATCAAGTCTCTGTTTAAGTGTAGATTTTTATTTCGCTCATCATTCAGTTTCATATCAATGTAATCAACACTCCGAAAAATTCAAAGTCCTCCCAATAAACCGTCACAGTACTAATTGCAATGGGTGCGAAAATGTAAGAATATTATAATTTATTATGTACATGGGCTGGAAAGTCAATTTTCTGATTAAGGGTCCACTCCCCAGCAGGGATTAGGCTTCCTTCTCTGTCGTGGTAGATTGGGACCAGTACCACATGGCTCAGTCGGATAATCAACATGTGCATTCTGATTTGTTGGTGTTTCTTCTCGAACCTATAGTTCCATTGTTCCATATAAAATAAAATGAGTAAAAATTATATCTCTAAAATGCTTTCAAAAAGGACATGTTCGGATTTACTTCGCATAAGGCTTCTCTGAAAGTTTGATAGCAAACTCGACACTTTCCGTCCGGATCTAAGCGTTGTGCAGCCTCATAAGCCTTATCTATCTCTTCGTGGGAGATGTTCACTTTCCCTAAGCACATTACTCGGGTGATCTCTTCTTTCGTCATTTCCTTTACAATTATAGAATATTTATAATTCATAAAAATATTTATAAAGATTAAAAAGCTCAAGAAATAATATATGAAGCTAAGCATCACCCTAAAAGCATCTCGGCATGTAATTCCTTGAGTAGTGTAAACACTAGGCCAAATAAGACTGTATGCATCTCCATCATCTCCATAGTTTGTGAAATCCTTTGTACTTCTAATTTTTCGAGGAACTCGATCCGTTCGGATGCTTGGCATTCCATGTACACGCTGTTCCTTCATAATCGCTGCACAACCTTGTGGGACGCACATGTTTGCCGCCATGTCGGAATATGTCGTTCGAAAATGGATACTTCCATTAGTGTGAGGGCAGTAGTAGGGTTTCAGTGTCGTTGTTTTACAGAAAAACATGGGGTCTTCATGACCTTTGATGACATCCATAAGTCCGTAGTAGTTTACTTGATCACATGGGGAAGGATGAAAAACTCCGACGAAAGCAAGAGCTTCCATGAACTCTTTCGTGTCCAACGTTCGGGGAACACGGTGGATTTCCATCGCTTTAATGAATGGGTCCCAATCAATTGAACCAGTGCCAGTCTATTAATACAAATATTAATATTGTCACTGCCTCAAACTGTAATCAATTTTAAGTTGTACAATGAACGTGTATATCATTTTAAAAACATATT
Organism: Desoria tigrina; assembly: GCA_906901685.1. Classification (NCBI taxonomy): domain Eukaryota; kingdom Metazoa; phylum Arthropoda; class Collembola; order Entomobryomorpha; family Isotomidae; genus Desoria; species Desoria tigrina. The sequence goes on from CAJQTU010000007.1 coordinate 6,429,059, forward strand.
GTTTTTGTCGTACTGGATCTGCAGTGAGCATTTCTTCGTAGAATTTCTCTAGATCAGGACCTTCCTCGATTTTAAAGCTCCGTCGGACTTTGTCTATCCAAGTTTTTAGATTTCTCATAATTGTTTGGGCTTTTTCTGCTCCATAGTTTGGACAACGGTTGAAAATAATTTCTTTGATGGGGCGTTCAAGCTCCTGATTGCTCTTTTTACCGTATACGAAACTAGATGATACCACAAAATATTAATTTATTCTATCAGTTGTTAGTTTAATCAGTTTGTTGTACTATGAAACTTACTTATCTCCAAGCCTTTTTCGGATGCAGTTTCTATCCTGTCCTGTTCCTAACTTAGGATATCGATAATCCAAATGATCAGCATAAACTTTACTGACAAATGTTGGATCGGCTTCACAAGATCTCCAGGTTCCAATAACTTTCTTGCACCAACGACCGGCAATGTCGTGAGGGGTGCGTGTGCCGAAGGTATTCGTACGCTTAAAATCACCTTCGTATCTATAGGATAATCACAAATATGCACAGCGACTTTAAAAAAACCAGTAGCAAATTTTCAAAACTCGAATATTCATGATATTGCAATTACTTTCGGCAGATTTGCTCTCCAGGATCGTAATCATCATGAGTAAATTTGTACAAGGATCGACAACATCGGGATTCTTCAGCGACTTCTTGTCGAGTTTTTGGAGGATTGACGAGGAGGCCAGCATTAATGCCTTTAAAACGATTGTAATTTGTAAGCAAAAAAATCAAAGTTTCAAGATTTTTTTAAATTGAAGGTACTTTTATCGGATGGCTTTCCAAATAAAGTCGTATCTGGATCAATCTGTGGAGGCAGTTTGTCGCGCTGATCGTAAGATTTTCCAATAGGTTTATTTTTATTCGACTCGTAGATACTCTCTTTTATGTCTAGGGCAAGTTGATCGACCCATTTCATCGAAGGTGGGTTTATTAGCTTCGTACCCTAGAAAAATGTTTATTGCTTAAGATCCCTTGCCTCTACTGATTGATTTTTAAAGTACAGCAATCAATTAGAAAATGAAGCAATTATCCCGTACTAACCGGAGTTACTTCGTCGCTCAGAACCCCATGAATAAGCTGTCGAGGATAATCACGGTCTTGAGCAGCCCCATAATGCACCGCTGCCTGGCCAGTGATTCCTACAGGATACTGACGAAAGCGTCGGTCAATGCATGTAAGTGTCTCGTCTGTGGGACACCATCGAAGGTTCTGTTTCATTGCTTCCGAACTCATCATTTTATCACGGAGACCTTGAATCTCAGGATCCGGATGTATTTTCCGTAAGTCTTGCCATTTATTTCCGTCGACATGTTGCTGGCAAGCTTGACCCCTATCCATCGCTTGCTGTAATTTAGGATAATAAATATAAAATATTCGAAAAGGCAATGAGAATGGCTAATATCATAACTGGAGTGAAATCTCAAATCATTAAAAGTTGATTAAATTAATTTCAGCAATGCTTTACTGACCAGCCTTTCACAAATACATTTATCACACTCGCATTGACGTTGATGTAATGTTTGGCTATCGTAGCAGCTTCCAGGATCACAGGTTGGAACTGTTACAGCCGAACAAGCAATCGGATCACAAAGCGACGGGTTCTGTGAAATCATTTATGTTAGATGCATCGAATAATAGGAATATGTTTGCTTTTACTACTTTATTTATTTTGATGTCATTCATTAAGGGGGGAGGGGAGAGCGCACACCCCGCCCCGTGTCATTCAAGAGACTCATGACTTCCCATAAGAAGCTACATGTTAATTTTTTTTTTGCAAGAAATTCTATTTCTCGTACAAAAATGAATGGAATTTTCTAATTTTAGTCTTGAATGAAAGCTAGTTAACTGTGGAATACGAATCTCATCTGCCTAATTAAAAAGTTAAAATTTGACTTCAGTAGCTTTAATTGAATATTAAATTTTGAAAAATTGGGAACTTAAAATCAGATTGTGAGCTCAAATTTTAACTTTTTAATAAGGCAGATGAGATTCGTATTTCACAGTTAACTAGCTTCAATTCAAAACTAAAATCAGAAAATTTCGTTAATTTTTACCGGAGAAATAATTTTTTTTGCACAACAACTACAAGTGAAAAATAAGAAAAATTAACCAAATCCCAAGTTGGCTTTCTACTGCATTTTATCTATGCATAATAGTGCGCCAAAACCAACAACTTTACCTCCATTTCATCCAACAACTATCTGCATTTCTTCGAGTCCACCGATTCTATACTTCAACAATCGACAATGCAACGCTCACGCTCATCACCAATTAAATTTTCAAATTCAAACTCACCAATTTTTTAATTTTTGTGCTTTGACCTCGAAAGTCAACTAAAGTAAAAAAAAAATTGCTGAATTGAATTACTCTATTCACAAACAATAACAATACCATTACCATTTGTCATTCTCAATCCGAATTCATCATTTCACTTTCACATTTCAATTGTCATTCATCATTCATCATTACACATTCAACATTTGACATTGCACATTTGACATTCAACATTTGACAACGCCTTTAGCAAATTTTGCAGCTCCGTGACTGATTGTGAGTCATATCATAACCCAGCACCGAGGCTACCTTCCATCTTGAGTCAAATCGGTCACACGCCCCATAAATTAAACCCCCCCACAGTGGAGGGAAACCCGTTCAGAATTGCGGGTATCGTTTTTTCATGGTTTCTTATAGTTTAGAGGTCGCTGAGTCGGAATCTGAAAACCAAAAAATTCTAGGACCTATATTAAGGTCACAATCTCCGGTTAAAGTTTGACCTTTATGAATTAATTGTGACCTTCAGGGTGACCTTAGAGACAAAATTTTTGCGCCAGATGATAGCCCCGGTCAATAGCTTTCCAACGATACCCCACTTGATATAGGTCATAAGGAAATGTCAAAGGTCAAATCGCCTCGGGGGGTAACTTTGACCCCCGATTTTAAGAAAAGGCCGCAATTTGCCGAAAATGTTTTTGGCGATTTTGAAGGTTCAGCAATATCTACATCGATCTGGCTATCAAACGTTTTGGTTCCGAGGGGACGATTTTTTTAAAACGGCTCCATACTTTAGGAAAAAAACCGTCATATAGCCGGTGCCAACGCCGCAAACCGCCAGTTGGGCGCCGCTAATTGCCGACTTTAGCCGACGGTGGAAAATGTAGAACTGGTCTTTGCAGGTTCAAAATCAAAAATATATATATACCAAAAATATTTTTGTACGGAATAATTAAAGGTCCGTAAAAATAATAACAAAATAATCAAAAAGGTCAGAAATATTTTTGATGGTCCTTCAAAAATAAATTATTTTTATACGAAATTATTAAAGGTCAGTAAAATTAAAACAAAATAATCAAAAAGGTCAGAAATAATTTTTGTGGTCAATCAAAAATAAATTATGTTTGTACGAAATTATTAAAGGTCAGTAAAAATTAAAACAAAATAATCAAAAAGGTCAGAAATATTTTTTGTGGTCAATCAAAAATAAATTATGTTTGTACGGAATTATTAAAGGTCAGTAAAAATTAAAACAAAATAAAACGTTGTAAACGTTAACGACAGCTCGCACAATTCATATAGATTGTCGTTCAATATCGTGTTTGTCGATTGTATAAAATCAAAATATCATAATTTACGTTCACCTAGACGACTGCGTTTTAATCCCGACGCTTTAGTAATTGTTCTATCATGAATTGATTTACATCCAAAAGAATATGCTATAAGTCGATAAAGATAGTTTCCATAACAAATATGTGAAGAAACCGAATATTTGAGAATTGTTTCAAAAAACATTGCCTTATATTCTATATTACTGTTTCCCAATCTGTAAATCCATGGTGCTATTTAAACCTGTACAATTTCGTTAAAAATTATTTTATTGTTTCACAATTGCAGTTGAAATCAATTTTATCAATTTGTTTAAATCCAAATTACTGATTCGATTTTTGGATCAATTTGAACAGATCATGAAACAATGTTATGAAATGCCCCAATTGCGGCTTTTACGAAATCTGGATTGTTGTTTTGTATATAAAATATGATACCATCTTCAAAATATGATTATTGTTTCAAAACGTACTGCTTTATATATATATATCATTCATGTTGTTTTGATTACCTATTTAAAGCAATAGAATTTAAAAAAAACAGTTGGTATATAAACCAATACGATTTCCTCGAAAACCATTTTCATGTTTCGCAATTCATATCAAACCTCAAAATTTCTCAAATTGTTTTAAATTTAGAAAAGGGGCATCCAGGTCATATATATAGATTTGGTATATAAACCAATACGATTTCCTCGAAAACCATTTTCATGTTGCCCAATTCATATCAAACCTCAAAATTGTTTTAAGTTTGGAAAAGCGGATAAAAACCATATATATAAATTTGGTATTAAAACCAATACAATTATGTTGAAACTTAATTCTGTGTTCGGAATTTGATAAACACTAGCGAATATTATGCTTCCATTTCAAAAAAATTGTCTTGGTTCTAATCCGGCCTGCTTCTAGGCTGTTTAATTTTGTCTTAACTTTGATCCACAAAAAGGCCCGACAGACAGACAGACGGACAGGTTGACTTCATTAGCTCTAAACCTATTTTCAATAGGCGAGCTAATAATCAAAAAGGTCAGAAATATTTTTTGTGGTCAATCAAAAATAAATTATTTTTATACGAAATTATTAAAGGTCTGTAAAATTAAAACAAAATAATAAAAAAGGTCAGAAATATTTTTTGTGGTCAATCAAAAATAAATTATGTTTGTACGAAATTATTAAAGGTCAGTAAAAATAAAAACAAAATAATTTTTGGTAGTCAATAAAAAATAATTTCTTTGCATATCACAAATATTTTTTTGTCAGTTTATAAAAAACTTTATGTGAAAACATCTCTACTTATTGTTTTTCAACGACAATTTTACATTTAAAAAAAGACCACAAAAAATATTTCTGACCTTTTTTATTATTCTGTTTATATTTTTACTGACCTTTGTTATAAAATTGTCGTACAAAAATAATTTATTTTTGATTGACCATCAAAAATATTTCTGACCTTTTTGATTATTTTGTTTTAACATGGGTCGAAAGTGGTATTAATTGAACAGGAATATTTAAGCATACCCCAGATGGTCAATTTGAGTCAAAAGCAACAAAAATTAGTCAAATTGACCCACTAGAAATAAAATAGATCGAAAGTGGTATTAATTAAATGAATAATTAAAATTGACTCAAGGTGGTCAAATTGAGTCAAAAGTTACATTAATTAGTCAAATTGACCCACTAGAAATAAAATAGATCGAAAGTGGTATTAATTGAAATGAATAATTAAAATTGACTCAAGGTGGTCAAATTGAGTCAAAAGTTACATTAATTAGTCAAATAGACCCAATAGAAATAAAATAGATCGAAAGTGGTATTAATTGAAATGAATAATTAAAATTGACTCAAGGTGGTCAAAATGAGTCAACTTAATTCACTCGAAACAAAATAGACCAAAATTGTAAATTGTAAATTGAGAAAAAATATAATAAGTTGACCAAAATAATTTTATGAAACTGGGAGTCATGTTAACTATAAAAATCGAAAAATTGACAGCCGTAATTGATGTTTGCTATGATAAAAAGTTATGAAAATTGACTTTTCAAGTGCTCATAAAACAATGAATGATGTCCGACTCTCCAAAAATGTTCTAGTTGTTTTTTATGTCAAAGTGTTGCTTTTCAGGAAATTGTACAGATTTAATATTTCCAAACAATCAAAGAAAATCAATATTTTTAAGCAAATCTGAGGGCTCAAACAATTTTTGTATTTCCAAAAAAATCTGATTTTTTTGACAATTCGAATCTTTACAATTTATTGAAAAATATCTTTTATATAAAAAAAAATAAAAAAAATTTGAAAATCGGACAAAGTTGTAAAGTTGCTTTATGAGCATTTGAATATGTACTTTTTACTTTCACTTTTAAACCTTGCCTTGCATTTTAATCTAGATAGTTAAAAAAATTTATAGTGTTAGAATCCGCTTTTTGGCAATTCAAACACATTTTGATCGTTTTAACCACTTTTGAACATTGTCGAACATTATTGAAATTTTCGTATCGTACCACAACGTGTGCCTATAAAATTCTCTACAAACAGAAAATTAGGTCGATTTGATGACCTTATCGGGCGCGGGGTGCCGCCGCGTAAAAAAACATGCTTTATGGAAATTTAAATTCCTATCTAGTGGTATCATACAGGAACAGGGTACAAACAATTAATTATGATTCTTCCTTATTAAATTATCTGCAGAAAAAATGTTAGTATACATTTTTAGCTGCATTAGGTCAAGAATGACGTGGGTTTAAAATACCCCTCAGGACACTTTTTTCCCCATTGTGATTACTGGAGCCTTTCCGGTTGCTAAGCGGGGGTACACGAGTTCTAAAATTCTTTGACGAAGAAACTAGTCTGGAGCCTTAAGGGGCCAGAGTAGTTTATCACTAAGGAAATTTGTATCCATCAGGGTAATTTCCAACCTGATTTGTTCAATGAAATCAACTATATACAATTATGACAAAAATCAGTGTGGTTAAATAATTTTCGCTGCATGTCTTGAAACAAGTCTGAAGAACCTAGCTGGTCGGTAAGACTCGTAATTAAATTTTCAGTGATACCCTATTTTTTATTTTTTGCAGTCAATGGAGCCCGATAGGGTGGCCCTAAAATTTTGAAACCGGTCTTGTTAGATAAATAATTTTATTCCCGATGTCCACTACTGTTAAAAACAATGCAGTTTCTAAGGACTTAAAAAATGAAGTTATATTGATGGTTACTATGACAATAGGGCACGTTGCAATGATATTCCCATGCATTTTTAGTTCGTTTTCGGAATGCGTTTCGTTGCTAAGAAGGCATAATTTCTATCGAAATTCGTCCGCCTCTAAACTACTCTGGCCCCTTAAGGGGCCAGAGTAGTTTATCGCTAAGGAAATTCGTAGCCATGAGGGTCATTTCCAACCTGATTTCGGCGATTTAAATTTTCGAAAAAATTCGGTGATAAGCATAATTTATTGAGCAGTTTTTTAAAATGAAAACGGAGGGTTTAGCACACCCACAAGACTAGAAAATTATTTATTCCCATACCGGTTTTTAAAACTTAGAGCAGCTACAGGGCCCGATAGGGTCATCCAAAACAGCTAAAATTGGTTTTGTTCGATAGATAATTTTATTACGAAGGGCTTATAATGGGTCAAATTAGTCATTATACCACGCTATAATGCTTAAAAACGCAATTTAAGCAATTTTAAACCTACATTGGTTTAGATTTTTATTTATAGCTTAAAATCTATACAACATAGACTAATTTTGACCCATTATAAGCCCTCGGCAATAAAATTATCTATCGAACAAAACCGGTCGCAATATTTTTCGATGACCCTAGCGGGCCCTGTAGCTGCGCTAGATTTAAAAATGAGTCATTTTAGTATAAGTTGCTACGGGCTTCAAATGATCAGTTTCATTGATGGTTACTATGCCAACAAGCCAAGATGCCTTGACAACGCTAGTCCCTGCGCCGGTTGTCAAGCAATCTTGCCAACAAGCCGCATTACTATAGGATTCTTATGCCTCTTTCGTCCTTTTTTGGGCTCAATTTCGTTGCTAGGAAGGCAATATTTTTATGAAAAATCGTTGGCCTCAAAACTACTCTGGCCCCTTAATATAATCTGATTTTTATAAAATTAACTTTTGAATTGTTGTGCTTTGACACGAAAATTCAATACAAAAATCTTGAACACTGCCCCGCCCACTGATTTCCAAAGTTACTATCAAGCTATAAATTCGAATTTTTACACCGGACAAAAACATATCATGTTATGGGCACACCCCCAAGTCTATTTCCAGCAAAAAAATTGATTGCCACGCCCCCTACGGCGCCACCCCGACGCGCGCAAAACCATAAAATTCAAAGTTTGAATTTTGATTCCGGACAAATACTTATAATGTTGTAGACACACCCCCTAGTATAATTACAGTGAAAAAAGTTAGATTGCCGCGCCCCCTACGGCGCCACCCCGAAGCGCGCGAAACTATAAAATTCACAGTTTAAATTTTGATTTCGGACCTCAAGGCGCTACATTGAAGCGCGCGAAAACTAATAAATAGACTCGGGCAACCCCATTTTACAATACGATAAGTATTCAAGCCTCGCTGTACCGTTAGGAAGTTACGGGGTTCCGGCGAAACCATTTTTACAAATGTTGATAATTAGTAGGGGGTGTGGCCTTAGGATTCCTTTCGATATGTGAAAGTACCTAAGAAACTGCAGACGTCCCTCTTGGCCGAATATGAACATGGACTTCGTTGCTAATCTGACTTGGTTTAGCTCCTGATATGATGTCCTGTGATGTTTGTATTGCTCATATTAGCGGTTTATTACACGATTCAAACTTCAACCGTTTTGGTAATTTCTGACCTTGGTTGACCTTTCAGGTCAATATGACAGAGAAAAGTTGTTTGATTTCATGCGATGAAAAGATTAGGTCAGGGAAGAAATCAATTTTTTTTTTACCTTTTTGACCTTTTTTGACCTTGGTTGACATTTTAGATCAAAATGAGAGAGGAAAAAGTTGTTTAGTTTTTCATTTTCTAACGATTACAAAAAATTCAAAAATGCATATTATTATTGAAATTTACCGCCAGGTGGCGTGGAAGGGCTCCACTCCCCCCTTAAATATCTTCTATAAAAACACAAGAATTAACCCTGATGATTAAAGATGGGAAGTTGTAGGATATAAATTGGGGAAATTGAGACAGAGTGAAAGCGTGCTTTCACTAGGCTAGAAAAAAATGTTCTGTGGTAATTCTTAACTCAACTTATTGCACTAATATCTTGAAAAATATTTTCACCTCATTATAAGATGGACAAGGAGAAGTTGCACAGCAAGGGTCAACCCCAGGTTGTCCTGCGACCGGATTTGCAGTCACATGGCTTTGGTTCTCATTCGGATATATCACTCGAAGTAGAGGTATTTCTCTGGACCGGCAATTGCCAGTAGCAGTGGAAGGATTCATTCTTGTTGACATCTTGAACCCATTCAATTTTTAAACGCTTGACTGGTACGAAAAATATGAATGATTTTTAGTTAAAATAGGACATAAAAGTGCACTTCAACGGAATAACAAGCAAGAGGAAACGGGACAGGGTTACCTTCTTCGGGTTCACAACTTCAGCCGTGTGAACGTCTTGTAAAAATACAATGAGAAACAATTTTTCTAAGTTGAGGCAATTATTTTTTAGACATGTAAAAAATTACATTTAAAAAACGCCTCAAATCGTTTCCAGGGTAGGATAAGCCCATTTCTGACCAATTTATGACTATAAAATAGAAAAAAGGTCACCTTCAATATCCAGAGTCATCATCAAAAAGAAAAAACTTGCCATGAATGTGGTGCGATGCGGGTGCGGTTCTCGACCGGATGCATATGGATGCATTCAAAATTCTCAAATAATTCCAAAGATATTAATGTTAATCTAGCCATTACTCAAACCCTATTGGTGAATGGGGTATGATTACCTCTAGTTTAAATGTAATAAAACAACATTTTCTTGTTTTCAACACACTACACAGCCCGATCCGGTAAATGTATCATTTTTATGAAGGTATATGCATAATGGAATCAAGAAATTCATTCCAGAAGTATAAATCAATTTCCAATTTAGTAATAGGGAAATCATCTATCTGAAATCCGAAAGTGTAACTTCCCATAAAATTTAAGCCAATAATAGTAATTTATTGTTACAACAAAACAATAACAATTCGAATACTCCATTCTGAAATGCATCATTATATACAAAGTTTTATTACAAGTTACATACAATTACAGACATTCTTGATCCATATTAGGCACTACAGACCGTTATAATAACTTTATCTCCGAACGGATTAAACATTTTAACATTAAAATTTTAAAATGAACGGAGCAAGTTTAAGACATTTAAAAAATCATGAGAGATTCGTATAAAAAAGACAACAAAGGTTTCTCTCTTCCCGAGCTGTAAAAGATGGCGCCTGAGGCGAAGGGGAGGGTCTTCTCGTTCCTACTTTCCTGAGTTTGACATGCACACGAAGTGAGCAGTCGAGATTCGTATAGGAATAAAAAATATCTGAAAGTCATCACAACATCGCATCGCTATAACATTGGGTCAAAGGAACTCAGTCACTACTCACTACTACTGCTTCGCCTGATATCCTAATAAAATACACATATAAAATATTATATTATATCAAATGGGAATCTGACTGAAATGAGAAGAATGTTCACCCAACTGGGCATTTATTCAGCCTTTCTATAAAGAAAGTCGGAACTCTAGAAGTAAGTACGATACGAAGGAGCGAGTAGTAAAAAGTATACGAAACGAGAGTGGACTGACGTCCTAAAAAATAATTGTAGTTTTTCAATTCTCAAACTCTCTCATTCATCATTCATCAGAATTCAGTCATCATCATCCTCTCTAAAAATTAAACTCCTCATCATCAACTTTCAAGTACATCAAACCAAGAGGTTTGGGATCGCGAGTTAACCTACGAGAACTTTCCAGCCTTTAATCCCAGTCTCCTCGCTCTTCTAGCTTAACTTTCAAATATTGGGTGTATTGATATGTTGCGTTATTGTATATCCTTCAAAAGCAATCTGTGTTAATCATTAAAAAACACTCCTCCTACTCCAAGTTCCAACACTTACTCCAGTTTAAATTCAAGTTAAAGTTGAGGCGGACGGAGAGTTAGAAGCTTTAGACGAGGTTAGGACAAGTTAAAAAGCATTCAAAAAGACACCCACTTTTCCATTTTTTGGTACCGTCTAGTGATACGCTCTGCTATGGTACTTCTGGTAGATTTTTGCATTTTCCGTCATTACGTAGCCAAAGAAGAAGAGCTATCTTCATTAGCTTAGTAATTTAATATTCAATATAAAATATATTACATCTAATTTAATATTTGACGGTCGGTTGTTGGAGTTATCACTTCAGTTTCATCCTTCTCTCCCTTTTTCCATCATCAGTTAAAGTCATCCAAATAAATTAATTTCTCCATTCTTCGTTTCATTCGTATAGCTTCGCTGTAGTTCATAGAATATTGTAATTTCAAATTAAAAAGTTCAGTCATCACTTTTGTGTTGTTGGACCGTTAGTGTAGTTCATAGTTCATTAGTTTGTGATCTGACTTTGGAGTTATTGTAATTTGTGAATTTATAGACAAATAGAAACTCACTTCACACTTAAAAAATCCACCGATTGTCAATTTGCATTTGTATCTACTGTGTGACCCTCTTTACGTTTACACTCCAACTTAATTTGTGGATCTCTGACTCAACGCCCTTTTTACTTTTTCCTCTGCAAAAGCGAATCAAACGTGACACGGTGAAAGAAAGGCAAAGGAGTCCATAACTTTTGACTTGACTTCTGACTCTTTGGATATTTGTGGACCTTCTTTCTGTGACAATCTGTGACAGCGGACCGCCTACACCCTAAAACGGCTAAATAAAACCCGAACCGATTGTCCCTTTCACCTTTCTTTTAGATAAGAGGTAACTTTCACAAATTCAAATTTATTTCATGCCAACTGCAAACTGCAATCAATACACAATACATACGTCAAATATAAAATACGTGTACTGACTGCGAATCTGCACCAAAGCACAAAGGCACTTACAAGGCAAATTTCGAAATAAAATGTGAAGTGCGTATAAGGCTAGATTGAAGGCCTGAGCAAGGAATCGTCGAATCCTTCTGAAGGAACAATCACATACTTAGCATAGCATATCATATCATATTTCAGTACTTCCACACTTCCATGTCCATTCAATTTTAAAACATTAAAACTTGCAATGCGCAATCTTATCCTATGAACTTACTATGAAATACAAAATAAAATATGAACTATGTAGTAATGTAGAAAAGGCAAAAGGAAACCGAAGATTTGATTTGATTTATGTTTTTTAATGGGAAAATGAAAATACGCCTAAATAACTCAAAATCACCAAGTGCCAGTGCCTAGTTCACCTAGATAACATATAACAATAACATACACATTATGTCCATTGTTTTTGTGTAATTTCAATTTAAACCTTTTCATTTGTAAATGTTTACTATTTGTATTTAGTCAATATTTGATTTTACTAGATAATATTCATTCATTAATTGCATATTGCAAATTGAACTTTATTTAAAACGATTTTTAATATCGTTCTTTCACAAATGTAATTTCTGTTCTGATTTATTGATTATTATACACTGCAGGCAGATTTGGCAGATTGTGGAGTGGACTCCAGCTTGTGTGAAACGTTTACAAGTTTGTGCAAACTTCAAAGTGAAGATTATTAAAGAATGAAACGTATTGATTAGGGACGCCGACTTGTCAAGTCCCCACACATGCGCGAACCATCCCTGCAATAATGGTTTGCTTCATTTAAGTCAGGTTACTGTTTCACACAGAAAAATAAAATTTGCATATGACAGTTGACTGGACAAGTCAATATTCAAATTCAGCGTTTACGCTTTGAGCATGTGCGAGGCGCGAGGACATTCTCTGCGTCCCGTTTTGCCGCAAAACCTAATCTAATCCGGGCAACAATTTCAACACTTCACTCTTGTACTCCATACTAATGAAACTCAAACTTACAAAAACTACAATAATATTTTTAACTGATCTAAAACATTACCGTCCGTGATACGATCTAGCGAAAGTTCAATAACCTGAATGGGTATGCGTCGGCAGGGTAGGGCAATGCAATATAGCGAGTAGAACGAGTAGAGTATAGAGAGTCGTTAGTCGGCGCGTCTTTGCCGTATCATGTAAATTGTAAATGTCTGAAGTGAAGTAATCAAGTTGTTGAAACGAACTTGACATTCATCGGCGACATTTGGCGTCACAGAACTGGATAATTGGCATAACATTTTCGTATTGGTCATCGTTTTAAATTCTGAATATTAAAACCGTTGCAAACGCACGTAAGGAAGGGGTGAAACCGAACGACAAACTGCCAAAAGCGCACTTGCGCCATATTGCGCGGCCACACCCCTGGTGCTAATACTGCTAATGGGTGTTTGCTGCATCCGAGAAATCTCATCGTTGTTGGATACGTATAGGAGTCAACTTATTTGAAATTTTGCCTTTTGAGGGGTCCGGGGGTGTGACCAAATTTAAAAATTTATATGTTCCACTTATGCTAAAAGCAAATGCTGTTTTGATATCCGAAAACCGGTTTTTAAAAACTGTAACCGTTCCTAAAATAGTTAGAGCGCAAATGGACAGACAGACAGACAAGGCCTTCCCATTAAAGGGTTTCACTCCTTAATAATTCGGAATTTTAATTCTAAAATCTTTACCACAAAAATAAGATATATTTAGATAAAATTGATTTGTACACATTACATATATTATATTTCTTATCGTGTGTTGCACTGCTGCTGCAGTGTGAGACTTTAAAATTTCCGATCAGACAATTTAAACACTATTTTTCAGTTATCTTAACTGGATAATGGCAAACAATAACATGTATATTCCTAATTTGAATTATGTAATTGAAGGAACTTGGATTAGTTTTAATTAATCTTTTTAACTTCGATGTAGGAATCAGGAAGTACGGGAGCCGAGAGTAAAAGTCCACTTGGATCGCGTAGAGGTCGACATTAAGATTCAACATTCAACTAAATCATACGTCGGTCAATTTGTCTACTAGCTTGCTTTGACTCTAAAATATAATATCTGACTATGGCCAACCGATCAACACCAGGAGCCGGTGGAGCTCAGCCAAGGCCAAATGGAGGAGCACCACAAAATAAAATTTGCCAGTTTAAATTGGTTTTGTTGGGAGAATCCGCAGTTGGAAAGTCCAGTTTAGTCCTTCGGTTTGTTAAAGGCCAGTTTCACGAGTACCAAGAAAGTACAATTGGAGGTGCGAATACACAATTGATTGCTTTAATTTATTTTAAAAGAATAACAATTTATCTTAATTAATTTTTTCCGTTAATTATTGACTGTATAAATGTATATTTATATTTTTGTGGCATCTGGTAGAAAATTTTCTAACAATTGGATTTTTGTTACAGCGGCTTTTCTAACACAGACGGTTATGCTAGATGATACAACAGTTAAGTTTGAGATTTGGGACACTGCTGGACAAGAAAGATATCATTCTTTAGCCCCCATGTACTACAGAGGAGCCCAGGCAGCAATTGTCGTATACGACATCACCAATCAAGTGATTACATTATAAATTTACACACGTTACCTATATATTGTTTATTACGTTTAAAATGAATTACCTATTTCATTAAAAAATGCACTTCTATGAATATAGGAAACATTTGCTAGAGCTAAGACGTGGGTGAAGGAACTGCAGCGACAGGCGTCGCCTAATATTGTGATTGCGCTAGCAGGGAACAAATCTGATTTGTCAGCAAAAAGAATGGTAGATCATGATGAAGCGTATGCATATGCTGACGAGAACGGTCTGCTCTTTATGGAAACATCAGCAAAAACCGCCATGAACGTGACGGACATATTCCTTGCTATTGGTATTAATATTAGTTTGTTAAGTATAGTAGTTGTTTCGAAAAACATGAATTGTATTTTTATGTGGTTTAAAAAAATTTCAGCCAAGAAACTACCTAAGGGCGAACAAAACGCTGGACCTGGAGCTGCAACAGGCCGAAGAATAACAGAAGCTGACCAAGCTCCACGTTCCGCACCCAATTGCTGTAAATAATAGGCTGACTGTTATAACTTTTGCCCCTTATGTTTTGCATTGAAGTTATTAAGTGTTGCTATTTGTATTTGCCGTTTTCAAATCGTCGTATAACTTTCTGCTATGTTACTACATTAATTATATTATTATAATATATTATATAATTATATTTCCATATTAATGGGATGACCCTAAAAATAAGATTTATAACAACGGTCATACATGGACAGTGAGGTCATTCGCATAGTTTATATTCACCACTTAATCTTTGCATTTACCTGTATCTTAAAATTAGTTACTTAAAAAGGTATATGGAAAAGAGAAGAGTATATAATATAATTAAATTTTGAATTTATATTATATACTCGCAAAGTGGAAAAGCAACTCCGTTGTTAGAGGGTATAGAATGGAGTAAGAGCTAATAAACTCCCTAGCAACGGGAGTGCTTCTCTAATCTTACACCTGTATTGTAGTTATGTTGGGTACGAGTAAGGTGCTGCTGACAGCTGACGATTCGGGTCCTTAGTGATCGGTTATCCCAAGGTTGATATACTCTTGGGGTTATCCACTTTCCTCCATGTCAATTTCACCTTCCTCGCTGGTGGAAAAGCGTTTTGAGAAGCCCATGTGTACCCTTTACCACCAATAACGGAGACTTATTCCTATCCTATCTAAACCCTAAACCGAATGTTAGAATTTTTCCACCAAATAATGCACACTACCCTACGCCTACGCCTAAACGAAGAACGTGTAAAGTGACTGCTGTATGCTAGCTATGAAAATCGTTAGTTCCGTAGACATAGCTTAATTATGATTAAATTTCATGAAAACATAATAGGTGCGATAGGAAATGAGCGTACGGAGATGAGCAAAGAAGTGGTATTTTAAGTTCATTAGATTTATTCGCATCTTTCTACAAGAAACTTAGGACACTCCATGCATAAATATATGGAATACCAAATTGTTACTGTGCAGGATGATACAATGATGAATAAATGTCTTCTGAATCTTCACGAATGTCTGTTGAACTTTCTTTCCTTTTTTCCTGAAATTTGTCCCCAAATGCCGTGACCCCGGGTCGAGCTCAGTCCTGTCCTCCAAGTTGGAGTACATCAGAAGGGCTGCCTACTTGGAACGGGCACGCATCTTCCTCCTCTTTCGCTTCAGTCTGCGCATACGTTTCTTTCGCCACTGCAAACACAAAATTACAGAAATAATCAAAAACACGTCTTTTACCAATACGAAACTAACTAAAACCTTAATCTAGCAACAAATGTACCTATTTTAAAATTTGCAAATGTATTTTACTCTGCAAAAATTCACCGAACACACTTCACACATAACATAGTACTATCATAATACAAGGTCGGCCATTTTAGCCATGCCGCATGCAGTAAAAGTAAGTTTAAAACTACGAAAAACTAGTAAAATGCACGAAAAAAGTGTATAAAACCGCTTACCTTATCCCGCATGTCGGTGGAGGAGTGACCCCTTAGGTCAGTTCAGTGATTTCCGGTGTTTTGAAACCGCAGGAATAAATTCCGTTTTTGTGCTCAAGTAGGCACGTCTGTCTTCGACCGAAGTCAAATCCAATATGCCTCGTTGCTCTCGGCTCTCGTCTGGTTGAAGTTGAATTGAAAGAGCAGCACCACTGCCGACCACCCCGAGTTCTCTACAAGCAGAGGAGAAGAGAGGCAGAGGGATCTTGTTCTGCCTTCTATTCACAACATCTCTCTCAGGCACAGATCCGCTCTCTCCATTCTCTTGCTCGGCGTTCGGTTCTTGATCTAGACTATTCCAAAGCAAAGAGACGATAAGACAGATTCCCCTGATTCGCTATATCAAAATAGATGCATAGCAGCAGCAGCATAGCCGAGCTCAGAGCCGGCACCAACGACGAGCACAAACTGCAATGCAAATCTCCGTGCATTACAATTACAAATTACGCAAAAGCAAGGTCCAGGGTCCAGCAGCCAGTCGAGTCCTCCCTCACCCCCTGTTTTGTGCAAACAGATGAGCAGAAAGCGGTGAAAGTACCACACCACTACTGCACCAACCAGGCACAACTACAACCTAAATTGCATATTCAATTGACAACGTGCAAAGCAAAATTGCATGCTCAAACTTCGATGTGAATTTTGGTGGGCCCCCGCACACCGTACCGTAAGCAAACCATAACACTGCATAAGCCGTACTATCATTTATGCAATATTGAATATACAAGGCACATGGACGGTGTACTGTGCAGTCAGAGATGACCGCGACAACCGTAAATTATAATTCTTGAAAACTTTGAACTTAATAAACTACTACCAAACCAGACCACGGGCAACGGGACAACAAGGTCAAAGGTGTATTGGTTTGTGATTTGATATTATTTTGAGGTTATTGCACATTTGACATTCAATCAACATTTGCATTCATTGCAAAATGAAAATAGTATTTGGTATTTTGGTATTATGTATCATCATGAATTTTGAGTTTGAATAGATTTGGATGCAATTGTATATGTGATATGTGTAATAATGAATAATGAATCAAAATCTCAATAAATACACAATAATAAAATCTCATTTTTAAATTTTTCTAATCCACAGTTCATGAACCGGAAAAGCAAACCAAAAATAAAATTACAAGCAACAAAGCTTGTGGAAATGGAGATTGAAAAGTATTATCCGTATGTCACCAGGCTCAAGAAGCAGATACAGTCCGTGACTACTTCTTCTGAAAAGTCGCAATATTTTAGTGTCCTCCAAAAGGCCGAATCGTAAGTCTAGCCAGTCTAGGGTCTAGGGTTTTGTTGTTAACTGATCGAGCATTGATTTGGCATTCCACATAACACTGACTGATCACACGTTCACATTCATTTGTCATTGTAATCCTGAAACTAAATTCTTTGAATCTGTTGAACTGCTTGCTGTGGCTGTTACAGAATGTGGAGTGCAGAGTGTGAACTGATTATTAAGTGTTGAAAACACTTTATGCGAATGACCAGTCCGTCTGTCCGTCCGTCCGTCTGTCCGTCCGTCCGTCCGAGCGATAACTGGAGAACGGCTTGACCTACGGTCATCAAATTTTGTACACTTGTTCCTTGGTTCAAGAGTGAGGCTAGTTCGAACTTGGGTCAAATCGGTCACGTCACACCCCCTGTCCCCCATAAATTAACCCCCCCAAAAAAATGATTAAATCAGTTCAAAGCTCTTACTCATTTTAAAACTGCCGCTTAGGTAGTTTACATTACACTCTATGTCTATCATCTATACACGATAATACCCTGAAACTATATTTCAGAGTGCGAAACCTCGGCTTTTTGGGGAAATTGAGATATGGGGTTTAAACGATTCTCATGAGTACTAGAACATTTTTTCCGCATACGGGACCACTCCCACTGACACCAGGGTGCAAAACCCGGGCTTTTTGGGGAAATTGAGATTTGGGGTTTAAACGATTCCCATGAGTAATAGAACATCTTTGACGAATACGGGACCACTCCTACTGACACGAGGGTGGGAAACCCGGGCTTTTGGGGGAAATTAAGATTTGGGGTTTAAACGATTCCCATGAGTAATAGAACCTCTTTGACGTATAAGGGACCACTCCTACTGACACCAGGGTGCGAAACCAGGGATTTTTGGGGAAATTGAGATATGGGGTTTAAACGATGCCCATGAGTAATAGAACATCTTTGACGTATACGGGACCACTCCCACTGACACTACCCGGGCCTTTGAAAAAAATTGAGATTTAGTTTGTTTATCGTTATATTTTCAACACTTGGTTACACCCGTTACATCGGTTTATTGAATGCTGAATAATACTGTATACTGTGGTATATATGAATGACATACAAAATAATAATGAATGATACAAAAGAATGTAATATTAATTGACAAATTATTTTATGCAATTTCAATTTCAAATTTTAAATGTCGATTGTTCAATAGTTACATTTGTAAAGAAGTTTCCAAACTAAGGAGCAAGCCCAATCGAGCCACTAAGTATACAACGTTTATGCGACGGCTTATCTCGTGTATGAGACTGATGCTGAATTATTTGAATGAAAATGATGAGCTGGAGGCCTTACCTACATTGGCAGTTATTGCATGCCATTACGTCAATATACTACTAGCATCTTCCGTGTAAGTATGATTCGAAATTCGAACCCTCCTCGATCATTGTATATTGTATTGTATATTGTACATTGTATTTTGGTCTAATAGGATATTTGACTTTACTTATTCACATTTTAGCAAAAACCGAGATTTACCTAAAAATACAGCATCAAGTTCGTACAGTTTTCTAAAGATGCTCTTTGACAGAGAAGTAGAATTTGTTTTGGACGTTTTGATATGCTCAAATGTTCCAGATGATGCAATGCAAGCAAATTCGGTCGGATATTATATGCTTGCGGAAGTACTTCGTGATCCACACTTATTCGTTCAAGATTCATCGACTTTTGTTAAATTTTGTACTGTTGCATCTTTATTAAAAGATTGCAAAAATGGGTCTGAAGTTGTAAAATCAGCTACTGCAGACGTCGACTCGTATCCGTCGGATCTAAAAGCCCATATAGAAATGAAGTACGGGTTTCCTAGAAAGGTCAGATTTAGTGTGAGTGCGGTCATAGAAAATATTCAACCGCGCAAAGTAATTTCGGTAAGTAGTTAGTAGAACAACATACCAAACAATTTCAAGTTTCATCATGATACTCTATTTTCAAAAGTAAAATCGGAATGTGTCGTTTTTTATTCATATAGATTACTCGAATGGAACGATTACTGGTATCATCACCATCTGGACAGAAGCCCAAGGAAAATAAGTCGAGTAAAGTGGAAGCGAATTGCAGTTCAAGTATTTCGACTTCCAAAAGTATGACTCGTGTGAGTAATACTAATAACAGCAAGTTCTTCTATGATATCAAAGGATGCTATGTCGACGAAGGCGAAAGCATGGAAGTCACTTCTACATTTCCAACAATTGAAATTGAGAGTGAAGAAAACCAACAGGAGGGTATGCTAATTCTAGAGTTAACAATATTTGTTATTCATTTTCGCTAACCATAAAATTAAAAATATGTTTGGTTGAAAAATAGACGTGAGAAGCGAAAGTGACGAAATCAACGACAACGACGACGGGGACGTTGCAAAATCGGGGTCAGAGTCAGAAATTGGAGGCTATGGATTTGCAATAGGATCCGATGTTGAAATTGTAAGTATTGACTCTGAAGACATGCAGGATATGGACTTCTCTCAAGAATTAGGAAGCACTACCACTCGGCAACCACCATTTGAAGAAATGTACGAACGTCGCAAATCTAGTTCAATCGTTGTTTCTTCAAGCGATTTCAGATTCGGGAAATGCAACTTATCCTACACTCCAGCTGACTCCGACGATGAAAAGGAAAGTATCCATTCTCGAGAAGATCACGAAAGTGATAGTGTGGAAGTCATGGAACCTTATCACCAGAATGATACAATACAAAATGACATGACATCTGACGAAGACGATGCGAAATCCGATTCTACTCTTCCAAACGTTGCAGGTCCTCCAATCGTCTCTCCCTTGAAAAAAGTAACAGAAGAACGATTGAACCCCACCGTAAACCTAACGCAAGTCAATGAATCGGATGACGAACTTGAAGTTATTTTTGATGACATAAATTTCAAGGAGCCACAAGAGGAGGAGCGAGATCTTGCAGAACCCGAGTCTGGAGAAGACGAGGTTCCATATTATGGCGAAGAAGAACTAGAAGAGCCTGCAGTGGCAAAACAGAGCAAAATATACCCGATGGACGAAGCAGGTCTCAGTGAACCTGAACCTACTCAACCGAAAGAGCCGAGCAAAACTAGGATGGAAACATATGGTCAAGTAGAAGCAGAAAAACAATCCACAAGACCAACAAAAATACCCTCCATTGTCAACGAAAGCATCAATAAATTGACTCCACAGAAAGACTTGACCAAAGGCAGGAAAGAAACAACCAGCCAGGAAACATTAATCGAGCCGAAAGTAAGCAGACAAGCCAAAACATCAACCAAGGCCAAGGATATTACAGCTCCAAACAAATCTACTCCCAAGACCGAGTTCGCCAAAACTAGGACGGGAGTAAATAACAAACGAAAACTAGAAGAGCCGATAGCCACTAAGCGAAGCAAATCATCTCCGAAAAACGAGGCAAGTCTCAATAAGAAAGAGTCGACCAAAACTATGATTGAACCAATTAGTCAAATAATATCAAAAGAGCTAACAGCGACAAAACGAGACGAAATATCCCCGAAAGATCAGGCAGGTCTCATTAAAAATACCCCGACAAAAGTGTTGACCAAAAATAGAATCACCAGGATGGGAACAATCAGTCAGAGCACCCTAAAACAGCCGACCGCTGCAAAACGAAGCAAGGCAACACCGAAAGATAAGACAGTCCTCAATAAATCGAGCGCTCAGAACGAGTTGGCCCAAACTTTAATGGAAACACGAAGGTCCGCTCGACTTGCAAGGAAGGTTTAACATGAATATCAGTTGAAATGCTTACTATACAAATTATGATCAAGGTGCAAGCAAAACTGTCGTTTAATGTAAAAGTTCAGTCAGGTTATATACAGATCCGGATTTATAAATTTATATTGTCAATACGTTGATTCAAATACACACAGAAAGGTTTGTGCGTGTGTGTTTGGCGGGGGGGGGGGGGGCAGGTAAGAGCTAGAGCTATTATCATAGATTTAGATGGCTGTCTAAGCTGTTTTTTGTAAAACTTACGGTAGGCTCTTAGCTGAATAAAAGCGTTTATCCGAATTTTTTGTTAGCTAGATTTTCGCCATTTAATCAAAATCATATCATACTCGATTAGATCTCATTAATAGGTATTTATTAAAAGAATTGAAACGAGAATAGTGCAGTCTGAGTCTGTCTGAACCTGAACTGCACTTTCTTGTCTTTCTTAACATTCGTTGTTATATCGGAATATACTTGAAATTAAAATAATATATTCTAATTTTGCATCATTATGGTTTTCTTAAATAACATTAATACAAAAAACAAAGATGTAAAATACACAATTGATGGCTTCATAAATTCGTATCTAATAAAATTGATACTTTAGTTGAGAATGTGGGATTGAATATGGAATTGGAGAGGGCGAGAGAGACTCAAAAGATTAGCTACACCCGACGGAAAGGTATTATTTATACACATACTATAGTGTACACAAGTACACAGTACAAACACGGAGGAAGGTTGGTTACTTTGCTTTCTTGCAAACTCGATCTTCTCTGGCAGGTAGTCTTGAATTTTTTATTCATTGATTTGGTTTTGGATTGAATTAATTGAATACCAAAACTAAATACAACACATCCATTCATTTCATTCCATATTCCATTCGATTCTCTAATATTCTACTCTACAGTAAGTTAAGTTACATACAAGCTGAGGTCTTGTTTGTAGTATTGCATATTGTGTTGCTTTATTTATTGTGTATTATTATTACAAAATTATATCTTGCAACACAACAGCTATTATAATCATTATAATCAAAGACAACTACTTTACTGCATTCATACTTCACAGAGCAACAACAATTTGCCATGTTACAATATTTCAATTGATGTTTTGATATTTATTTGATATTGATTTAAGATTAATTTGATCATGGCACATGGAATGAGTGTGGATGCGAAAAATGGTCATAAACAGTGTTATTGCTATTAAATTATTGTTCCTAGATTGAAGTCAATACGATTCTACTAATCAAAATTTAATAATTAATTGTGAATTGTATTGATTCATAATTCCTCAGCCAGCATTTATTTGCTCAAGCGAGATCCTGACCTGATCCTGTCCGTACGGCCGTGTTCTCTAAGCCTCTCCTGTCAGGGCTTCTTGGGGACTTTAACGTAAGACGCTGTCTGTTTAAGTGTTGACTTACCATTTCGATTTCAGTGCGTGATCGCCGTGATCCACAAACGGAACAGAAAACTAAATAGCAAATAATAATTCCTAAGCTATAAACTGTTGTGAGTTGACACACGCTGTGAGCTGGGGGCTGGGTACTGATTGGCGGAGCTGCGACGAAAATCACAAGACAAGACAGAATTGAGGTTTGTAGTCATTCATTTGTTTCGTGTATTATATTAATTAAACTACGATTAAATCGTTTTACTGACATTTTCTATTGTTTTATTCACAGGTCACGTCATCACAAGTCCAATCTAACAATTTAAAATACGATATGTTAAAGAAGCTAAAAAATGATAATGGACTTCATCTTACCCCATGAGGAAGTTTTAGAAATATTTAAGCCAAACAGCCCCATGATTGACACTCGTTGTTTACAATGCATTGTGGTGGTGGAGTGGAAGAAGAATTGTTAGCTATTTCGCCTCCACCCGAATTTCAAGATATTCCAGCACCACCTCCACCGGTTTTTCGCGACCTAAGTCCTTTCCACAGAGGGCAAGGAGAGGGGTGTGGGATTACGTCAGTTCAACAGCAGAAACCCGACTCGCATCCGCAACTATTGTGCGATTTTGCGGACAGGATATCCTTTGATATTCTCAATGAAGCTATGGTGATTGCTACAGAGGAAGTACTATCGCATCATCATGGAGGGTGTAACCGCAATAGCTCCAACGTTGCACCTACGGGGCAACTACTCTCCGCGCCCGAGTTCCCGTTCAGCTCAGGTTCACCACGGTTTGAGAACAATTACTTCTCCTTTTCTTTCTTATCTACTAATAAATGTAGGTCCAGATGTCATAGTGGCAAGTGGCACATAATGTACTGACGATTTTCCAGTCGTTTATTGAATTGAAATGGTTGATTCAGTATTGTGATTGGAAAAATTACAATGGTTGCTTAAATAATACGTGCATGATATGATGCATGTCAATCAAATGTCAATTGACATTATGACATCTAAATTTCACGAAATTTATCGAGGTATTTCTATTTCTTAATTTTTCGAGCGATTACACCAAGATTATTTTTAAAGATAAACACATTTTTACTAAAATGCATTTGTTGAAATATTTTTTTTTTAGATTCTTCTGATGCTTCAGATACTGATGAAGAAAATCCTGTGAGTACAACGACATCATGGGAATATCTTTCTAAAGCTAGTTCGTGGTCTGATCTGCGATGTCATCGGTCGGCGTCCCCACAGAACTCTCGTCTTCATACTAGTCCCCGACACCAGAATTACCGATCGTCTAGAAATAAGAAGCCCGATAACATTAATAGTATTTTCATCACCAGCAGCAGTACTAATCACAATCCAGTGTCTTTCTACAACGAAAAGCTCTCAACGGCACACCAAGAACCTCTTGTTACAAAGTCTACATCATTCCATATGGATACGCTCTTTCCTTTAGCCCCTTGTACTGCAAAGAATAGTCAAGATCTCTCAATAAAAAATGTTATGGAAGTGGCAGTAACTAAATCACGTAACAGATCTGCAGATGACACATCAAGAACCTGCTATAACGTACCTTTCCAGTGTGATATCTACTCATTACCAATTGACAACATTCTTTCTCATTCCGATGATTCCAACAGACCGATAATTGCACCGAAGCGCAGTCGTTGTAAAGGACCATCGCAAAATTTTCGCTTAACATCGACTCAAGATACAACGAATGGTTCATTGGTCACTAATGATGACCATCTGGCTCAATCAGTGTCATCATTAGGGTCGAATATGGACGATCAGTCTTTTACAGGAGGAAATCAGGCGAAAAAGAATTTTGGCAAACCTGGAATTACTTTGGAATCAGCATGTAGTCATTTATGTGCTCAGTCCTCGGACTCAGAGGTATTGAGTAGCTGTGAGAAAAACAACAATTTAGATAACATCCAGCAATTTGAATTAGAAAGTAGTAAGAGGAGTTTTCGACCTCCACGAAGTAGAAGCGTTGAAATAAGCAATTCAGAAAATAGTGGAATCTGCCGTCAGAAGGTATCTAGTCAAAATTCGAATTTCCCTACTGAAAATTCGTCACCCATACCAGAGCAGAATTGTGCTGAAAAGTTAGAAAAGCGTACATTGGGTCATTCTATTCTAAATCTTTTCAAACGGAACAAGCCAAGGAATAGACGTGAACCCCTGCAGTCTACTCCTTCAACTTCTGAACAACCGTAAGAATTATTAAATAATGCAAATCGAAGTTCATGCTTTCATGGTAATGCCGAGTCTATCGTGTAAATCATATATTTTTTTATATTAGGGACGGCAGAGACTGTACAACTGCAACAAACATCTACCGAGCACTTCCACTTCCTCCAGAAACAAATGAAATTCCGATCTCAGAAGATATAGTTGATAAACCTGCCCCTGAAGCCAGGGATTTTGCAGCCAGCATTGAAAAAGTTAAAGATGTGAGTGAATACTTAAATAGTATTAAAGTATTAAATATTTGGAAGTTTCTCTGATTGGATTTCAGTAGTGGTTTTATTTCATTTCGAGTATATTGCATTTCGCGTTTTAGTGCGGATGGTATTGGGGACCATTGTCAAGCGAGGCGGCTGAAGATTTACTACGTGGCGAACCGGATGGATCTTTTATTGTTCGTGATAGCAGTGACGCTCATTACATATTTTCGCTGACATTCAAACTAAACGGGCTTGTGCGGCATGTTCGAATCGAACACGATCAGGTTTGCCAAAAAACTATGAAATAAATAAAATAATACTGAATAAGATCCAGCGTTGTAGTTCGAAAATAGGAAAATAACTTCGAAAATTTCTATCCAAAGGGTAATTTCAGCTTCGGTCCGCTAACTCGATTCAAGGCCTCTACAATAGTAGATTTTGTAGAGAAAGCTGTGGCACATTCCCGTTCTGGAAGATATCTTTTCTTTCTTCATCGAAGACCAGTTTTAGGACCAATGCGAGTTCAACTTCTACATCCGTACAGTCGTTTTAGACACCCTCGATCTCTCCAACACATGTGCAGGTACATTTCAATTTTACACAGTTCAGTTTAGTTCAATTTATATTTCAATCAATTTGAATTTTAAATGAATAGCAAAACTTCCTATTATGTATTAATTTTTTAAACTACAGATTCGTGATTCTCAAGTACGTTCGCAGAGATTTGATCCACACGCTTCCACTCCCTAGACCCTTGCAAGACTACTTGAATACTCCCCACTACTATTTCGAACAACATGAACCGAAGAATACTTCTGCATAACTACGGATCGATAATTTATAAACGAAGTCATGTTACGGGCAACGGTGCAAAGAAGTGATACCTACCTGAACAACATCGATGATACTATAATCGTAGAAATCGTACGCAGCTCTTAATTTCCAATTTTAGTCACATTATTACATATAAGGTAGTAAAATGTAACTCAGAATGTCACATAACGCTTAAGAATAAGAATGTATGCAAATCACACTAAAATAAGCATTACCAATTATCGCATAGGACGATCACATCTGCTGAGTAGTAGGTACTTATTCTGCAACTGAAGTTACGTAATTTTGTGACCTAATCTATGATGTATTTTTGGTTTTAACTTCTGTACGACGTACGTTAATGTCGAGATAAACCTTGTCACTGCTGGGCGCAATCAGGCATTGTGCTATATTTAATGTGACCGTAATTTCAAAATTAGTATTTCAATGCCTGAAAAGTTGACAAAATAAACCGAAAGAGAAAAATAAATCTGGAATGTTATGACATGGCATATGAGGCTATTCATGAATGAGGGTTATATGCTAAATCAATCCGAGGCTTATAAATAATTCAAATGCGAGAAAATTATGAGAGGTAATTAATATTCATCAAAACCATACCAGGTATTTTTTTAATCAAAAATAGTAGTTTTAGCATATGGTATCCTATCCTGTTGATAATTTATACTATGCTTGAAAATTGAACAACGACTTGCAAGATATTGAACAATTTAAAGGATAGCTGTAGCGGTTGAATTTTAACATTATAATACAGATAGGATGTATAGGGCGACGTACCTATCTATATTATTGTAATATTTAATGTAAAGCATTTTAAACTTTAACCTATTAAGTTTATGGAGGAGGCAGGCCTAAGGTAGATCGAACGAGTCGAACAGCTTTTTTCTCAAATTCTGCTCGATTATCTCTCCACATTTTTGCAGCATCCACATTGGCTGGACTTTCGTCATTTGGTTCTAGAAACAAGTTTAATTAAATTATAAATTGCAAACAAATAATGGATTGGAAAACATTTGACTAGTTCTACTCCATTCCATCATATTTCCTGTCAGGTTGTTGTTGGTCCATTAAGTTGGACAAGTCGTAAAAGTCGTTTGAGTAACAAACAAACGACAATGGAAATCTTGAAATCTAATGTTGTGATGTGATGAATATCTTCCAGACAGTGTTTTAGCTGTCGCAGGAGTTAGTTTGAATAGTTAACAAGTTAACATGTTCATATTTTACAAATATATAAGTACCAGCGAGAAGGCTGACTACAGATAACAAGATCTTTTCCACAGATTGTACAGGGCTCCATCGTTCAGACCGACTTTCATATCCCGTTGGGTCATCACCTGTAAATATTGCAACAACTTTATGAGTATTTTTTTCAGACACTTGAACTTTGAAGGCTTTTGACGACAAATACAGTGCTGGATGATTTAACGTCGAACGTTACCTGGAGCATGAAGTATTGAAATACAAACTCTTCCATCTGGATAGACTGCAAAAATCAATAACTACAATCAATCAAGTGAATCAAGATTGGGATTTAAGATTTAAGTAACCTCTACGTCTACACTTGAGGATATAAAAGTAAATAAATTAAAGTTTGTGTATATTTTTAATTTAACTATCTAGATCTAGAACTTCTCTTTTTAAACTTTTTGTCAACAGGTACAACGGTTACAACTTACAACTCACCATTAGGATGAAACATATCGCACATAAACTTCATTTTTGGAGGGCTTAAAGGATAATCTGGAGGAAACATAAGTTTTGCAGTAAACACTCCTCCATCAAAGCAAGTAGTTTCTGGACCTCTGTATGGAAAATTCAACAAATATTGCTTCTATATTAATTATACCAAAATACAACTTAACTAATTTCAGCGCTATTGCTTTGTCTAACTTACGTTATAAGCGCTTCCCACTCGAAGAAATTCTCCTCATCAACTGGTCCAGCCAAAATACCTTCAGGAGAGTTGAGTGTCAATTCTACAGAATTCACAACCATAATCAATAATCATTTTAATCAAATAGATAGATCCACCATGACTATGACACAGCTTGTCGATTGAGGTAACCTATCTATATCTATCTTATGGGTAACCCTAAACCCTAACCTCAAAAAACTTTTTGCTGTTCAAATTGAACAGCAAAAAGTTTGAATTTAACATTGAACTATTGAACAGTTCAATAGTTCAATGTTAAATTCAAACTTTGAATTGAACTTACGCTTATATTCAGCCATCAATCGACGGAGTGCTGACCCAGCCATCTTATCTTTCTTGACCTTATTGTTGAGGTTACAAGTTACAATTAATTGCAAATTCGATAGGTCCGCAACGAAATCGGGAGGAGAAACGTAAAGATAAAAGGTACGCAAGACAATAATATGTAAAAGATCCAGGATTAATTTTTAATTGTAAAATATCAGTCCGTCGCATTGACTTAATACACTATAATTACAATTATAACTATAAGTTCAGTTATGTTTTATCCTCAGTCTAAAGAACAAATCAAAACCAAAACTCTGTTGCGTTGTTCCTGGTTTGCTCGATGCTCGCGACTGCTCAAGGTTCAGTAAAAAGAGCGGGAGCAGGACAATTCTTTTGTCAAATTTGTTCCGTTTGCCGTTCACTTCACCTCATAGAATTAAATAGATGAATTGATGAATCTTTATATATGTCTATGCTTCACCTTCACTCGCTCACGCTTTCACGCACTGTTCCATGTGCCATGGTTCCATCCTTCCATCTTTAGTTGTTTCCCAGTTCACTGCCGACACCGTGTCACACACAAGTCGCCTTCTTGTTTTGTTTGTTGTTTTTAATACCTTAGTCCCTGTCCACTGTCCGCCTGACCAGTCCCTATCCACATCCACTATATCTATCTATGATCTATAACACTTTAAAAATAAACTACAAACAATAACAAACTTTGAACTTTAGTTTGTTATTTAGTTAGAACTATCAATTCAATTTAAGTAAATACTTAACTACTTAATATCAAATATTGAATATATTATTCAATCAATGTGATATATTCAATTTGATCTGGATGGAGTCCATCCAGCCAGAGTCAATAGTGAATAGAGTATTCAGAAGCCGAGTCATTTGTCATTTCACATTTAAGATAAGATAGATGATAGATATTCCCTTGCCCTTCCCATTCCATATTCAATCAATATTCAACATATTTGGCATTGCACATTGCATGATTTGTGATTGAGCTTTGTTTTATGTTTGACGTTCAACGTTATATTTTCTATTCTAGTTTTTGTTGGCGGTTCTGTTTGCTGTTATAGGCTGATCTATAATCTTTCTACACTAGACAAGACACTACACACTAGTGACTAGAGCCTTTTCTCCGACCTTCTGCCGAAAAACAGACATTGCCATAACACATAATCAATCAATGGATAACCCTACGTTTGTTGTTCATGTCGAAATCGCTAGAAAGAGTACAAGGTACGTTTAACGGTTTAGGTTTCCATTTTTTTTTGTTGTGTCGCGATTTTTATGTCGTTCTCCTTCCCTCCCTGACCCTTGTCTGTGAAGTGTAGAGGACACACTAAAATTATACTTTTTTCAATTACAGCCATATAAAACGCAAAGAAGTTAAAGATCGAGTTGCCGATGTTTTTGAACGTTATCTGGATCAAAACCATCAAGAATTTGATTTCTCTGATTTTATATCAAAGAATTCAGAACTCCATGAATTTGTAGACTCTGTGAGGGTTTACAACGATGCCAACATTGCCAACCCTTTTGAAGCGGATATTCACATTCCTTCGGGCTCATATAATGGGACTCAAACTTCTAGTATCCAACTCTCCAATGTAGGGTTTTAATTATCTATTATGATAATACTTTGATTTAATGTTCTATACGTGTGTGACTTTATTACAATCTACTAATTATTTTAGGGACATACAAAAATGTCTAAACTGATAAAGTATTACGTCTATGAAGTTAACCAAGACGGGGAAGAATCTGAATATATGGACGATGATGATGAAAATGACCAGTCTGCTTCTTCTCATCATTGGATTTTACCATCTGCCAGTTTCGATGGACTCTGGGACTCCCTTATATTTTCCGAGGACATCAAAACAAGGGTATTATAAATATTTCCTTCAACCCACATTTTTTATTCATATTCGATGATAATTCTAATTTTGAAATAATTGCAATAAGGCAATAACTTCGCGAGTGACATTTAACACGCAGATTTCCTGTTAGTAATATTATTAAAATGCAAGGGCAGTATATTTCTTCATTTGTTTACATTTAAATATGCTTTTTTAACTAATACTGCATATAATATACTAAATCTCGCAAAAAGAGCAGTAGTTACGGACAGACACGGTTAGGCTTTTATAGTTTGTAGTTACTTACAAACATAGTTAGAGTTAGTTGTAAGTTCCCCTAGTTATGATAATATCGTTACACCTTTTATCTTATTAGCTAATTAAATACATCAATTCGGCGTTGCTTTTTTCTGAGAAAGGAGTTAACAACAATCTAATTACCTGGAATAAAGTAATTCTACTCCATGGACCGCCAGGTGCGAAAATTAATATTGACTACACCCATTACAAAAATATTTAAACTTTGTAACAGCAAGTCTTATTTTATTTAGGCACGGGTAAAACATCTTTGTGTAAAGCTCTTGCTCAGAAGGCGGCGATTAGACTCAGTGATCGATACCTTTACGGCCAACTCATTGAAATTAACAGTCACAGCTTGTTCTCTAAATGGTTTTCCGAGGTATGTCAAAAGTCAACTTAAGTAAATAAAAATGGTATTATAAAATGGTTTATTGGAACAAACTTTTATGTGTATAGAGTGGAAAGCTCGTCATGAAAATGTTTGAAAAAATCCATGATCTTGTTCAAGACTCGGAATCTTTGGTGTTTTTACTTATCGATGAAGTTGAAAGTTTGGCGCAGTGTCGCCAGTCAGCAGAAGCCGGAAATGAACCTACAGATTCGATAAGAGCTGTGAATGCTCTCCTTACCCAGATAGATAGAATAAAAAAGTAAATAAACGTTTACAGCGATCTATTCGAATTACCTACCAAACTATTTTTAATTTATCCGTACAATGTTTCATTTTATGGTTCTCTAGATATCCTAACGTTGTAATTCTCACGACTTCCAATATTGTTGGCTCTATCGATTTAGCATTTGTCGATCGTGCGGATCTTAAAATACACATCGGTCACCCTCCAGCCGAAGTAATATACGGGATATTAGCCACATCTCTTAACGAACTCTTGAGGGTGCGGAATTTCACAAAATGGAATATTCAAAAAGCTTCAGACTTAAACCAAAATCTGTCAAAATCAAATACTAACTGATGATTATTACTATAGGTCGGCATAATTACATGCAAACAGGAACCATATTTATTTCCTCGTTCCTTCTCGAAAGGAAATGAAGACTCAAAACTGGATTTTGCTCAAAAGTTGTATGAAATGTCAAGGTAGTATATCTAAAGTTTAATTTTCCAATTACATATTATCTGGATCTAGATGCTAGTGGATAACTAATTATTCTTTCAAATTGCAGCCTTGCTATAGGTATGAGTGGGCGTACTTTAAGAAAAATTCCATTCCTCGCCCACGCAAATTTTGTAGAAGCATCTTGTAATTTGGATATATTCTTGATAGCTTTACAACAAGCCATCGAAGTAGAAACAAAGGAATCAAATGCACTCAAACGAAAGAACCCAATACAATAATAGTAAATCGACATTGATCATATTTACGCTCCTTAAATTGCAAATGTAATCAATGAATGTAAAATTCTATTAACGTTGCTCAATTATGAATACAAATACAAGTAGGTAGAATTTATTGTTGTTGTTACATTTAGTGATATAACAGATGTGAATGCCATCTCCGTCCTAAATAACCTAATTTCTGCCCAAAATTTCATATAATTATTTAATATGTATAGATAATATTGTGGCAATTGTGGCATATTTATTTAGTTTTTGACATTTAAATTAAGAAACTGGATATAGCATTTTTTATTTTATTGTCATTGATAGTTTTCACGGTTTGGATTGGATAAGTAAACCACCACGTATACAAAAATCCACACTATCCGCAGTGTTTACGTTTAGCAATTGATATAAGTTGGAAAATTTCATGGAACAGCAAAGGGGATTGCTGGGGATAATGTCTGACTCCCTCCTATAATATACTCATTGTGGTTATTCAAATCATTTTTCGTCAACAGTCCCTTCACTTTCTTCTGTTTCCGATTCAGAAGGAGGTAGGTCGATTCGATCTAATAAGTATATTAATATTGGTTATGTAGCAGTTCAATTATCCCAATATCGTTAAATTGTTGTAAGTAAACCAATGATAATAATAATGTTAATTCATAAAAGATAAATTGTTAACCTCGGTCAGCTTCCCTTTCTGCCCTTAATCTATCAAGGGTTTCGTTTTGAACCTCAATAACATTATCTGAGGAGGTGCACTTGCAATACGCATCAAAAAAGTCTTCATTCATGGTTAGAAATGTTTTTCCCCATTTAAATTTACTTAAATACGCTTCAGCCAATTCCTTGTAACCTAAGCACAACATAATATATTTATTATCTTTTATGTATGTATGTGTAAATGGTGTAAATACAAATGACATGCCCAAATGACCCTTTCGTACAAAACCATTTCTTCCTGAGTCTTGGAAATAGTAGATGAAAATAATATAAACGTACCACAGATCGTCATTGAGGCAGCGATGGCTTCAACACATGATAGTTTCATAGGCTTTCCAAAATTGATTGTGTTCGCAGCAACGAGAAAAGGAAGGAGACGCCCGTGCATGGGCTTGTGCTTTAAAATCGACCCTGATTCTGGCACTTTTGCCCAGGAACAATCGATTACAGCAATGCCCCCAGCCTTCATAATATCATTATCTGCTGGAGAAAGCACCTGTTTTTAAAGACATTGAAAAGAAAAATGTATTCGGAACTTGCTAATGCTAAATTATAATTTGATCATTTATCGAACAGCAAATGTTATGCCTCAGAGTCAGACTGTCAGACCTGCGTAGCCAACGGATCGAGAACAACTCCACCGAACTTTTGAGATGGTCTCAAAATTGTGACCAGATCATGTCTCGAAAGTTTCCTGCCCGTACACTTCTTGGGATCACATTGTCCCAAGTCCCACATGGCCACGTGAAATGGGGGTTCAATTTTTGGCCATTTCCTGCCAAACTGATCTTCTTCCTCACTCGAATCCTCTTCCAAATCCAAGTTTTCTAAACGTTCGCAGCATTCGCTAGAATCCTCTTCTTCTGGATTTGAACTGTCTACTCGTCTCCTGACCCCTGGGGGTCCATGCTTTTTAAATCTTTTGTCTTTGGATGGCTTCGATTTACCTTTGCTTCCACCGGCGCTGTTCTTAGGCATTATGTGTATACAATTACAATGGTAAGTTTACAAATAGGTAAATACAAATTATTTAATTGGTATTCCACCAATTATTCAAAGGTTAAAGCTTTAATTAGGGGTGAAGGGCACTATTCCATCCGACGAAACAACCTTTCGCCTTTACAGTTTTGCTTGAGGATTTCCCACAAAAGTTGTCGAGGATCCGCACGTGTATAAAGCAGAGATTGAAAGATTGTTACAGGAACGCAAGCGTATTTTGTGGGGAATGGTTTTTGCGGCGACCAATGTTTTGTGTATACTGTCTCTGAGAAGTCAGTCTATCGGTTGCAGTCTTATTGAGAAGTTGTTGATAGTAAGGCAGGTAGAGAGTTTTTATATCAACAAAAACAACCTGGCTGGAGGCTCTGTATTCTGGAATCCTGGAATTCAATGCCTCTATAGTCTCACAGACTTCGAACTTTCGGATCACTATAGATAGATAGACAATACAGACTGCCATCATCATTACCAAAACAAATTGTGACCAACACAAAACCTCGATTGATCTCATTATCCAGTATAATCAACGATTGTCCGGAACGTTACATCCTATTGGACAGTTTAAGTTATTTCGTTACATTTACGAATTTTCATACGACTTCAGAACATCCTCAATCCTCATACGTTGGAACTGTACGGTTATTTTATGTGTCAAAAATCTCTGTCAATCAATCAATGCATTTTTTTGAAGTCGAATAAATATTAAATCTGACTGTCTTGAGAAAAACATTTATGTTGTATTGAATACTTTCCTTAGAATATCTGAAACAAACTCAAGTGTC
Source organism: Desoria tigrina (assembly GCA_906901685.1). Lineage (NCBI taxonomy): Eukaryota > Metazoa > Arthropoda > Collembola > Entomobryomorpha > Isotomidae > Desoria > Desoria tigrina. The sequence continues at coordinate 6,463,242 of CAJQTU010000007.1, forward strand.
ATGCACTATATTAGATTGAATATTTTACTCGTTTGTCTTTAAAGGAATCCTAGTTCATAGTTCATAATTGCTTGATAGTGAATGCTATTATGTATTAGAGAGTCATTTTGAAATTACAAGTCACAAGTAGAGCATGTTTTTCTCGACATGTTCTTCAATGATGACAGTCTACCCGAATGACGGGGCAACGAATACGGGGACAAGTGGAGGAGGATTAATGAAAAAGCAGGACTTGGGAGTAGGAGGCCAGAATAAAAGTGAATTTAAGTACAAGCATAATCCGCATTGTTATAGTCAGTGTGACATGTCCATGTCGTCTCATCCCCACCCCAATCTGACCCATCACCACAAGGAAATGTCAATGACGACTTGTCAGCTTCATCAGTGCCATCAGCACCAGCCCAGTCACTGCTGTCACTGTCATCCGCCACCACTTCCCTTCCAGATATTACAACAACAACACGTTCATAAGAACAATGGAGGTGAGTAAATTTACTTTCTCTATTTCCACGTTTTCAGACCCCGCATTTTTATTTAGATAGGTAAGTTCTTGTGGAACTTCATGGTTCCGTTCCGGAATCCGGAATTGACTATCTATGTTGAATGTTGAATTAATGTCGATGTCCAGGACAAAAGGTGAAAGTCGGGAAAAGTGTAGAAACGAGTCCTAAAAACTAACGCACACGTTAATTCAATATTCGATTGCCATAAATATTCCATTATTCGGAATAATTGAATATTTGTATACCACATTGTTTACTCTCGAAATATAGTTCCATTTCCCTTCGACTTAGAACCGCGGCGAGTAATGTTGCCTTGTTTTGTTGTTTCATTATGGGGTTATTTTATTCATGTTTTAATTCCTGTTGTGTTTTGTGTTTATTTCGATAAATATTCTTATGAGAAAGTTAAAACAAGTCAAGATGGAGCACAACAATCCAAACGTAGGCAAATATGGGAGTTTGTGAGGCATTTTCATAGCACTATTAATAGGATAGGAATATAGGATATAAATATAATAATTAGTAGAACAGTATATCGTTTAAAGATTAGAAGGTAATAAATAATACTATATCTTCTCTTCTATTTTGCTCTCATAACATGAATTGAGTCATGATTCTACTGTACACATATGTATGACACCATCATGTTTCGTCACCATCCAGGTCCAAGTGCGACAAGAGGTCGGGTAAAAGGCATTTGACACGATGCGATGCGATGCTCCAAGCTCCAACTCCTCGTTGGAAGAATGTTGGATTAATTAATTATGAATAGCTTGTTAGTTATTCTCTGGTTCTTTTTTTATCTGATCTGAGTCATATTTTATACAATACTGGCATGGACATGGAACTGACAAAAATTGGAAAGATTTACGAATATATTCTAAAGCATCGATTGAGCATTTTTTTTTAGCAAATCCGCACCTCCCATCCAAAAATGCAACACTTCCAAGTTCCACGTCCAACAACTCAAACGCCTAAATATTCCAACAATGAAGGCCCTAATGGGATACTGCATTAGCATATTTCTGTTTGCTTTTTCTTCCGTGTTGAACCGTGGAACGGACAAGTAAGACTTTGCTAATAATGCAGAGACAATAATAATAAACCCTATGCAAATTTATCATCCGCTCGTCTCTTTAAGCTCCTCTTATATAAGTTCGATGAATATGCAGTTTCATCCTCATTTGGTTCAATATTTAATGCAAAGACGCTAGGGATAAAACATAGGCTGGGTCCATTTAAATATTGAATTATTTGAAAATGCAAGAAAAGTGCAAGAAAAATTTGTTTCTCCTCGTCTTCTCTCTGTACAACAAAAGCATAAAACATAAAAAACGTAAAGCATTTTTGCTTTTAGCACAACTGATTCTATGCATATGCAAGAGCAAATAAGTCAAACGAAATGTTTTTAATTTTCAAAAAAGCATAAAACATGGCATTATATTACTGCAACTGTTACGACGAGGAAAGTAAATACATTAACATATTTTTCGGCTGTTGATAAAAAGCATATTAATGTTTAATGTATTTTAAACCTCGTTGTGTACACATTGTATTGAAATACTTGCAATTTGATGACAAAGTCACAAAGTAGTATTCCTATGTACTTATAATAGTCGTGGTTTTACCGCAACAAGGGCAAAGGCTGTTGCGGCGACCGACTTTTGTCTTGTCATGTCTATTTGCTTATACATTATGATTATGAACAAGTTATCTTCTCGGGTGTTAATCCCTTTCAAACAGGAATTCATTTATATTTGACATAATGGATATATAGAACTTGTCATGAAGACGCAACTATCAATAGAAACATGGAAAGTAAATACAGACATTTTTAGCTATTTTTGTGGGTTAAATTCAAAGAAGTTTCCAAATGTTCGTAAAATTTAGACTTTGTGTTTTGGTCACTTACTAAAGGCGGAATGATGATATGGGACAGTTGGTATCACTGAAAAAGTAAGCCACTGATGATATTAAGACTGGTAGCATGCCTGTAATTATCTGCACGAATAGCACGAAGGAACAAAGGCAGTTTTATAGCTGTTCATAATTGATAACATCCATCCTATCGTATAATGTTATGGAGTTAGTGGTGTACATTTGTATACCTTTCGAAACCTTCTTTCCTATCTAGTTTGGGTTTACGCGTATGGTTTTCCGGTTTGTTTTGTTTACTTCGCTCGGTTGTTGGTCACTTACTTCTGTATATTGAGCATTGGCATGTGATTTTATATATGTGACACAATTTACAGTCAGTCAGAGTTGTTCAGCCTAATGAAATGAGGGTGTTTCATTTCATAACATTCATTAAAAAGCCATCGTCGTATGATAAACCGTCAATAAAATAGCCGCGCGCCGTGCGATGACAGATATTGATTAACTGAATTTTGTCCCCGTACTACATGTATTGGATTATTGGAATTGTTCGAAATTCCGGGTCTCAAACTCTTGTGAAGATATTATATTCTGAATCTAAAATGCCTCCAAGCCTCCTCCTTGAACGGAATGATTCTTCGACGGTTGGATCGTCGCAGACAAGGTATCTTCTATCGACAAGACATGAGTCACTCGTCTCCCTGGCTCTTGTAGCTTGTAGAAATGTACGAGGACTGAATCTCAATGAATGATTTTATGATAACCGAACGGAGAGAGATATAGAAAATTTTACAGCCGAACCCAAGGGACACGTAAATTACCTTGAAACACAAAACCCCCAGCTTTACACTACACCGTCCCTATAAACTATAATCTTGATAATTTTATTATTTTATAACATGTAGAGAAATCCTAGTAATATGTGGCTGTAAAATAATCAGTATTAAATCTGTAATATCATATCCCAGGATGTAAGGTTTTGCCATGTTATGCCATCACAATTATGTCTTCGAGTTCTGCTGATATCGTATTCTAGAGAGGCATGGATTCGAACCTGCATGTATGAAATCCTGATTAGTAAAGAGGATTTCTTTCCCTGTCCATCTTCCTTCGTTTCATGACTTTTTCACCCTCCGTTATTTGCGTGCTCTTGGGTATTTTGTATTTTACGACGGACGGAACTCTTTTGTTTAACCTAGTGACCTCAACAAATTATAGTTTGGTCAGTACTGACACTACTGACTGAACCCAGTCGAATCTTCTTCTCCTGCATGTCACCTCGTCTTCTCCTTCTCTCCATTGACTCTCTTGATCTTGGACTTCTTTTGTCTTTGGACTTGGACGGACGATTTTGTAAATTGAATTATTCAATCAAGCAATGGACTGTCCATTTCGATTAGCTTTTTTAATAGTTTGCCGTCAGGAAAAGACGAAGACGGAAAAGAAGAACACGATTTCATAGAATGATTCTTTGTTGAATAGTCAGGACAGGACAAAAGTATGAGTAAGTGTTTATCTAGGGAAATTGGCTATATTAAGAGTGAGGCTATCAGTATCACACAATGGAGAATCCACCCTTCGATGTTGACAGTAAATTAAAGGTTTATAGGTAGTTAAACCCACACACATGTGTTTGTTTGTGATTGTTATTCACTGGGACGATGATGACACACATATAAATGTCATACGAGGGAGGGGAGATAGATCCGGCTCTATCAATTACTATTTACTTGCCCACGGACAAAGTAAATTACTTCTAGTCCCAATACTTCTAATTTATTAATTAACCTCGTTCCATATTCTCTGCTAATGAAATTGTGAATTCGGATATTTCGAAATACAAAATGTATGGAAATACCCAATGTTCGTTAGAAGGTTGATATTTTTGTTTATTTTTCATTAATCATCAACGTTTTTTTTATTTTACCCTTTTAATATAGTCCTAATCGAGACGGGCAATTTTGTGGTTCAACACAAATCAAGATTTTCGCACACCTAAAATTGTTTGCGTTGGTATAGGTTTTCCTAGCATCAAAACATCCCCATATTAATTTGCATCATTCGAAGTGTAGAAGGACAATGGACAATAAACATGAATGCTGATGGCCGAATAAATTACGATTATGAACATAATGACGAAAGTGTAATGAGTAGCGTTTTATCTTTGTATAATTTCATAATTACATTACTACTCCAAACGAACTTTTGCCGTTCACATCGTCACTCGACTCCATGGAGTGAGTGTCCATCTCAGTTATCTGGCCCCATTATGACATTTTAATTATTTTTATGACGGTGGTCCGTTAAATGTGAAATTGAAGTGCTGAAATTAGCCAGATGATGATATCGTGTCATGTTCACGAACTTTTATAGTATGAACCCTTTTCTACCGTAAACTTGATTCTCCTATACCGTCATTGAGAGAGTGGATAGTTTAAGATTAAAAATTCATTAGGCTTTGGCTACCATGTGCTTTCTATATTATGGAAGTCATTAAAGAAGATTGAAAGAGACCAACTGCATCCTCAACAAACCGTCTGCACCTGAACATTTGGAACATTGGAACTCCGGCAGACAGACAACGGCACGAACGAATGTGTTTATGGGTTAATGGACTTTTGGCTTTTAAATATTTTAAATACAGGCCGGAATGACGGAATCATCGAAGTTGGGTATTTAGACTTTTCCTTTCAACAACATAGAATCATCCAATCCGAATATCTGTCTCCTCGAGGAATAAAATCCATTTGAATTAGTAGGTTGGATTGGGATGATAATAAATATTGTTGATACAGACTGATGAGCCTTGATTTGATTTGATTATTACTGGCACAATTCGTAAACACCCAAACAATTGAGATTTAAATTTAAAGCTTAGCTAATAAACCATGTGTGTTGTGGTAGTTTAGATCAATGCTCAAGATTGTAAAGAATAACACAGCCTAAAAAATACATCGATTCTCTGTTTCCGTATATTCTGGAATATAGTGGAATAGATATGATATAAAAGTGCTACCGTACCGTTTCGGTACATGATCTTAGATTCCCCTTCCATACCGCTATTATGTCTATTCGGATGGTTAAGTTTTACAGGGCATTGGTTACGTTTCTGTTATACAGCTCTATATATTCATACGTTGTCCTTGTTGGAAGTCATTATACACTCCGCTATGCTATGAACGGTGCGGTGTAATACTATTCCCTTTTGGCTGGAAGAATTGGCTTGGCTTTTAACAAGGGTGACTCTGTCTGACTCATCCAACAGATCCTGCCTTCCATTTTTTATAGACAATCCTCAGATTTTTACAGAGATATATCCGGGATTCCAGCGTACAATTCATCGTATTAAAGTTGGAAAGGCTTAGACCTTCGTTTCAAAACTTGGAGAACATCATTTCCCCCTTTCCCCTTTTATATGCAGCTCTGACGCTGGTAACAAGGGAAGGCAGGGTCATTCCGTTTTTGAATCCACTTGAATCTTTTGTTATATTAATTGTACAAGGCGGTTAAGGAAATTACTGCGTTGTAAAACGAAATTGGTAGGCTAGGAAAATAGGTCCTGAAAAAGCCAAATCGTAATTGGCCGACTGTGTTATTTGAGCTGGTGACAATAATGCCCATCCGTCATTTGATAACGTTGATTCATGCCAGGAGAGGAGTTATAATATAAAGAGCAGACTGATTAGATAACAACCGAATAATATGAGTTTGCTGATCGAGAAAGTCTTATCGAATGCAACGGGTACGGGGGCAATAATAACAAAAGGCAAAATACAAAAATAGCCTTCGAAGCAAGATAAAGACTCGACGACTGTATGTGCAGCTGCTAGAACTTGGCTTGGTTAATTAATTTTGATTTTAATTTGTACTTTATTAAGAGCAAATAGATAAACTCAATTTGGGATTAATTAATCTTTTGTGGTCTGAGGAAAGCAATGAATATGAAATGGAATTGAAAGTTCGGTCGGATGCCCTTGAGGCATGGTCGCCTTAAAACGTGACTATTAAAGTTGCAAACTACAACCTATATCTGACTTGCTAGCGAATAATATGTTGGCAAGGACGGGAGAATTGGATTAATGCTGTTTTGAAGTTATGATGATGACTTGAGCTGTTTTGTATCTTTAGCAATATTTTTTTCAGTTTTTCCTACAGAAACTGACGGCTCTGACTCCTGTGGCTACATTATACAAGCCGTGATTGTTCCGTAACGCATGTTAATGTTAGTTTATAGTTATATTTCTCTTGTAAATGAAGACAGTAAAAAAATGAACAATGAGCCAAGTCAAGCATGCAGGAGTTTGGAGTATGGAAAAAGTTGTGACAAAAAAATCGTCTTAAGACAAGCACTGCCTGTTTTTTTACAATATTATGGTTACGAGCTTACGAGAGTCTGCTTCTGGTTCAGAGATTTCATTGCCAATTTAATTTGCTATTTTTACATGAGTAAGGACATTAGAAGGATTTGTGAATGTTTGCCTGCTGTAGTGGAAATAGTTAAGTAAAAATTGTATAATTTAAGACGGGAAGTCGCACTTGATTTGGATTCCAATTCTATTGCTTTTACATCCTCTCTCTCCCACAACCAACTACTGTAAATCTCGGCTAAGAACGACGGTAGGGATTTCAAAGCGGAAAGGGCTGCGTTAATCTTTCGGGATTTTATCCGCGGTTTTATGATGATTTAGTTGCCTTTGAAATTGCCTGCTGTAATAAAATGATTACTTTAGATGTATTAACCGGAAGGAAGGCAACAAGGGTTTCAAGTTTCGGAGCTGAGAATGTTGCAGTTGATCTTCCATAAACTATCTTTTATATATTATAACAGTATCAGGAAATTGTATAGTTTAATGCTGGTTTCTTTAGCAGATAAAGGAAACTTAATATTCTTAATGATAATTATCTGTCAGAGGAGCACATTTATTATTTAAATGTTCTTCTATAGATATGTCTTGAACATTGGAAAGAATTTAAATTTCTCGTGTACAAGTTTAACAAGCGAAGAAATGTCATATTTTAGCCACTTCTCCGTTAAAACCGAATAAGTATTTTTGGTTCCCACTTGCTCATTGGCTTTGAACCTGAACCGTCATAGACGGTCAGTTATCGAAATAGCATTTTGAGTTATTAATAGTTCATTTGTGTCAATTTTCAATAAATGCTAGGATAGTTAAAACATCAACTGCTGAATATGTATCTGAAGGAGTTCACAACAACGGTCAAATGCTAACGATATTTTCGCTAATTGAAAAAATTCAAGTTTTGTTTGACGGAATGTTTCTAAACATTTTAAATGTTAAACAAGTGATGTGATGACTTCCATTTGGAATACCCTGCGATGTGATTGATCTAAGGTTATTTGTTTTTGCATGTCAAGATGTTTTTAACTAAGAGGAAGTAAGAAGGTCAAAGACCGGTTTTTATTTTAAGCCAAGATCTAATGAAAATGTTAAGAGAACGTCTCGATCTGTATGTCTAGCTGTACTTGTACTCAACTCAACTGCGGAGGAGGATCTCTGTTCCGTAGATTTAAACCTTGACCTAATCTTGGGATCTCTCCGAAAAGCAAAATCGATTTTTAGAGCCTTTGTTGAAAGATTTTTGCGTCGTATTTTATGATTTACTGTTGCGTCGAAACATGTAATATGAACTACAAACTCGAAAATTATATTTGTTTTGACTGTTAAATCATACATTTTTAGACTGTTGTTGCGCGTCCTAAAATTCACGAAAAATTCTATTGAGAAACTCCCCATCAAGACTATAATTGTTTCCGCTGTGTTAAATGTTAAACCCCCTATTCTAGCTGATGATGAGTACCCTGCATGAATCTGAATATTTCAATAATAATTAATTACTCAAAAGTTTAAAGTGTCTACTTGAAACTCTTCACCTCTGCAAATTATTAAAAAAACAGCAATTGATTCTATTGCATGCCGAGGGTTTTCAAAATTAGTGCAGGAAAGTTGATAAACTGGATATAATTAAGGGATGGGGGAATTTAACAGTTCCTAAAAAGGGAAATAACAAGTTACCAGTTTCTGGGATCTTACACAACTTCCAGATTGAGAGTGCTATCTTCGATAGATAAAATATTATGTAATCTTCCTTAAGCTAAACTTGCTAAAGATGAAATCATCACGCACAGAAAAGGAATCCTGGAACATGCTTATTTCTTTGTGTATTGTATCATATAAAGTGATTTAACAAATGTAATGTCAATGTAGGTGAGAGTAAGATACACGAGAGCGTGGGAACCAAGAACCTACCTGACCATAATGAGATTTTTTTTTGTCTGCAAATAAATTATCATGCAGGTTAGCACTAGCACACTCATGCCATGCCAGAGTCCAACGAGTCCAATTGAATCTGCTATCCCTGCAAACTGCTCTGCATACTAGAAATAAGGCTGTACCTGTTAATGATTCAGAAACAAGGAGTGACTCTCTCTAGCTCTGTCATCCCGGCCGACCGCCGCGAGGTGACCAGGCCAGACGAGATAATAATTATGATTAGGAAGCCAGAAGGAGAAACCAGGATAGCCGAGTTGTGGTGTTGGACTGATTAACCCCTTCAATTATCTTGTTTCTCTACAGATTCGTCTTGCCTATCTGTATTTTTTAGCCAACAGCAATCCGGATGGTCTATAGTGTTTATCTCATTTTGAGCTTAATGATTCGGACCCTAACTTCAGTAGGTATACATTTTGGTCAAAATTACAATTTTGGAAATCTTGGTGGCGACCAAAGTGAGACAACTGAGACCAGAGAAAGCTGTGCTAATTGATTAGGCTGATGTTATAATATTCTATTTGCAAACTTTTGCCACCAATAATTGGTAGACAAACTTGTAAAAGCATCATCGAAACATCAATATCGTCGAAACTTCGTGAGTCAAAGTCCAAGAAATAGTGTGGGTTGCATGCTTCTAATGGAATGAAGTCAGTTTAGTAAGGTGGAATGCAGTGTTTAAAATTCCACAGTATAATTTGTCTATCGCAATCGTCATCAAAGTGCAATCTGCCAAGAAGATAAGCTTGATTAAAGGCCAGGAGCATGCAGAGGATTTATAAATTTATTGTGAAATACGCACTGGCAAAAGCAACTGTACCAGTGCGATCTTTTGACTTTGAAACCCGAATTGAAGGCTAACATCAATTAATTCCTGATCTTATCTTCGACTTACTTGGTAAGCTTCTAACAACGTTTCAAATGGATCTACAAGCCACAGGTTAGCGAAATCGCTATATATCATTATCTACAAATTAACCTTTGTTCTAGCTGTGTTGTAACTAACTTCATACAATTTCCTAAGTCGGTAGTGCTGGTGGATTGCATATATTGCCTTTAGTTCCATTTTGGTTTTGAATTTCATTCATTTATAAACGTTTAATGCAAATTGTAACTGACCCAGACGAGCTGCTGCATCTGGTCGTTTACAAACCAGATAACACAGTTGAAGCTACTTACTATTGGACCAGAAGTCCTGAGAAGATGCGGTATGCGGTTGGCTGTGCGTATATCTTCCAAATCATTTGTATAATTTTAAAGACAGGAAAGGATATCAGAGTAAGATCTATATGTAAAAGCCGTCTTACTTGGAGGCATTTAGGTCCGTATATTGCAGTTTGCAAAACGAAACAAGGGAGTTCAGTAAAGCAGGCTACTCAGGTATGTTAATCAGTCGATGGTAAATGGCAATAAAGATTCAACCAAGGTCGGAAAATTGCTTGGAAGCATGCTACGGAATCATCCCTCCCAGCTCACCTTCCCAGTTTATGAATTCCTAGCATTTCCTAACGTATTAGTCCTAATCATGTAGCGTGGTTTTACAGTATCCGAGAAACTTGTGTTGAACTATGCATAGGCTCCACAATGTTTCGTATATGCTAACTTGTAGCGTCTTTTAAGTTTCAGTTGTGCGAATCTAAAACCCAACCGGGTTGAAATGGTTCTTTCAAGAGCCAGCATGTGTGAATAATTTTAAAAAGCTGCAAAATAATACACACTGCATTCACTTGTCTCCTCGTCATTTGTATTGCTACATACTAACCATTTATAGTCTCAGTGTCGGAGAATTTTCCGCACACTAAAGAGCTGAGAGTAGTTTGGTTGGAAGTCAAATTTTACTATGTCATAAAGTCGAATAGCTCAATCCATCATGTTTTATAAGAATGACGAGGTAATGCTTTTTAACGAGCTTACACGAATTTCTGAAATCTACAATTTATGGGAAACGATAAGGAAACTTTGTTTCGTGTAGAAAGCGCTCGGAGTTAAAGAGCAGTATAGCAGTAAAATGTGTATTTCAGCGTTTATACTCTTTATAATCATTCAAGCCAGAGTACAGAGTATTTCCTTCTCTTTTAAATCCAAAGCTTAATATTTTTTATATACATTGGCTAGCATAAATCAGTGAATTAAAATATAAGAGCGGTTGATTAAAACGTTAAGCGTTTCGGCTTATATTTTTATCTCCGAATTTCAATGGACCTACACCTTTATTTCTTTATGATGTTGATTAATTAAATACATTAAAAGTCTAAGTTCAACTCAAAAGTTCAACAATAAGGAATTATTGCCAGGATTACGATTGGGATCTTTCAAGTATTAACATACATATTATTTTGCTGTGTGTAGGCTTTTAATGTAGTTATCTAATCCCAGTTAATCCATATACGTCAAGTCAAGAAATTCATTTCTTGATTTCTTTTTTCGGTTTCTTAGATTTCTGAGTCCAGCTATATTTTTCAGTCTCTGTATTTTGTTAAGAATGATCAGCGAAACCAGTGTGCTCAGCCGTATTGCATTCGTTAGGTTCGGTTGGTAAGTAAAAAGTAAGTTTACAAGTTTAGAAAGATTCAGTGGAAAATATGAAATCGATTGTGAACAAAAAAGCAGTATTCTCTACCACATTTTTTGTCACTTTAAACAGTTATGCGTTTCACTTCGAGTTTGACAGCCATGACAGATTTCATAAAACAAGGTTTTTTTTGTGTTATCCATCAGCATATTATGAATAAATGAATACGAGATTTCAGAATGCAAAAGATGCAAAATTTGACTCTGTAAAAAGTGTACAAAAGTAATTCGAAAACTACAACAAAACAAACCATATACAACAAATAGCAAATAAAACAATATTATATATCTTTCGCAAATCAGAAATATCATAAAATACCTCAAATCTCATTGAAATGTAGAGCTTCTTGTCAGCTATGTATTATCAAGAAATCTGAGAAAGCAAAATAGTTTTTTCAGCTTTTCAATTACTTCCATCATACTGATTTGGGGTTTCAACACCCTATTTCATATTAGTACAAAATCATACATATTTTAGCCAAATCTAAACCTGTATATTTTCTCGAAATACAGTATTTAATAGAATTTGTCAACCATGTATAAACGAATCTATTGAATTTCTTCCAAATTCATTCTCTCCTCGCTTCGATAAGGATGGTATCCACGACAGAAGATTTTTAATACATTATTATTGGATTAAGTGAAGGATAAGTTCAATTTCGAGGAACAATGAAACTCGTTATTGCCCATACGACTGGAGGAGTATAAATCTATTCTGAAAAGAAGAACAAGGAAGGATGAAATTTTGTAAATTTGAAGAGCTTAAGTTAAGGAGCCTGTAAATAGAATATCCATCAAATAAAACAAGGTACAATAACAAACATCCTGGATTCGATGGAAATATCTCTCACAGATTGACAACTTTTCCTATATCAACCATGTACATACATACACATACACATCCGGCAAATGTCTTCGAGTCTTCGTGTTCTATACGTTATGATCCGTTCACAATAATGTCTCCAGCTTCTACGGGGGTATTGGATTTTGGAAGACAATATCTGAAATGGAATGTCATTTCCAATGTTCCTTCTTACAAACTTACAATATACGGAGGATTGTTCTCAAATTCTCCTGTTCAATATATTATTAGGTGTGGAAAGCGCTGTTAGGAAAGATTTAGAGACGACTCGTAGCTTATTGTGTAGCATTTGGAAGAAGAGAGAAAATTCGTCTCCGATTCGGCAGAACTTTTCTTCATGATTGCTCCACAAATCCTTTCAATAAATGACAAATCGAATAGGGGAAGAATGAATGAATGAATGAGTACCCTCTTTAATGTGAAGTTACCCGGGTAGCTTTCGTCTCCTCGCCTTTGGAGAACCATGACATGGCAGGAAGATACAACATCGGCTACCGATATATTTCTCCTGTATTTCATTTATTCCTCCAATTTACTTCCTCTAAAGTTTCCATCTCTAAATCCTGGTGGAAACCTTGAACCTTGGGGGCTCCAGACTTTTTCTGAATTTCTAAGCTACCAATTGTGCCCTTACAAAACACATTATACATTATACACAGTACAGAGCAGTACTTACTTACATAAGTAAGGAACATTATCGAGGAGAGAAGTAGGGAAATGAATAAATTCCCCTTTGAGTCCCAACACCCGGGTGCGGTGCAATGAAATGCAGTCCGATCCTCCGAAATCCGAATCCAATCTCGCCTGTCTTCCCCATATTCCTCCAAGCTATTCTTTAGCAGTAGTCCTGTTCATGTTCCCTAGCACAAGATTTGTGTAGATAGATGCAGTGTGCAGGAGGAAAATAAATTGCAAAAATTCTAAATGGTGAGTTGACAGGAATTCTCACCCCTTTCCAGCACATTATGATAGGAACACACGAGAAGACGGTTCCTCCTTGACTACAGACAGAGAGATGAAAAGGGGATCTTTGGAATAATACCTTCCTTTGTAACCAAATCAGTGAAATTTCCTTGCCTATTTAATCATGAATGTTATTATGAACCAGAGACTAACTAAAAGAGTCAGAAATCCAGAAAGAAAGTCGGAATTATTCAGCTAGTTCAGAGGCGTCTTTTCTTCCCCTACTTTTAAATTAACCTCTTGTTTACGGCATTAGCAAGCAATCAAGTCCATTATAACCTAACATTCCGAAGTTTCAAACTCCTTGATAAGCGCATATTTGTAGAAAGGCAGCGTATCCCAGGACAACTTTTTGAAATTTAAAAATTCCTCGGGAACTTCCATTTCATTTATAGAATCTCGTAGAAGACGGAGTTTTCCCAGGAATTTTTTTAGAATCAGAAATAATTTTTTAAATGCTAACACCATCTTAACGATATTTTGAGTTTGAAAACAAGGACAGGTGGAGATCAAGAGGACACAAAACTACATTTGGTATACAATCATCGTTCCAAGCTTCCAAATAAGAAGATATGATTTTTTATGAGCGACCTATGATGAGAGATTATGTTTTGTTTCATTTTTGAAAACACTAATAAAATTACAAATAAAACGGATCTGGTGAAGGCCGTTTGAAATTTTGTCGCAGTTATTGATTGTGATCGAACGGAATTTTTTGTTGTAATCTAATATTTTTAAATTAGCTGTAATGTCGAATTAATGGAAAACATACACCTATTATTCTTTTCTATATATGGGGGATTCAATCACAACTTTAAAATTGCGACCAACAAAAACAAAGGAATATTTTCAGATGTAAAAGCCTGGTTTGTTTTAAACTTTTCTCATTTCACATTTGCGAAAGTGAAAAATTCATCTACTACCTGAACCACCTGAACCCGACTCTTACATTTAATTGACACTAACCTGATTATACTTTATATTATATTAATCCTTGTGATATAACGACCACTAACAATTTGAACACTATTTGAGTGACAAACGAGTCAAGGGTTGTAATATATGCAAATAAACTAATTTGACCATGCTGATTACGAAAATCCTAATTTCAGCCGTGCGAATTTACTCCTTGGGGGGTCAAAAGTAGGTGGGAAGGTCAAAAAACGGGCGAGTTAGTCAATTAGTCTATTTGCCATTATATTAAAACCATTGACTCGTTTGTCACTTAAATAGTGTCCATTGTGAGTACACGTACTGCGGGTGTCAAATTGTAATAATAAATTATTAACCGTTGCAAACGCACATCGAAAAAGGATGAAACCAAACGAGGAAGAGGCCTAAAACCTTTAACGTCGCCCACGTGATCGTACATTCCCAGCGATAGATCATACATTTGTGCTAGATTTCTGCAGGTTTTAAATTTAAAAAAATGCGACCTTTTTGAATATGATATGACCTAACTTTCAAACGAACTCGGCCTCCACTGGCAAATCCTTTTTCACAAAACAGTAAACGGAGCTCTACTATAGTAATCCTTCAGATAGCGTCTGGCACCTGCATCTATCTGGTCCTGACGACCTACTTTACTAGGCCAAAAGGATTTTATTCACGCATCAGTCCCAACCCAATGTTAAAGTTTCATTTTCCCTTGATCTTTCGAGTGAGATAACCGACTGAAAGTCTAAAGCCAATCGGGGTATAACATCTGAAAATCATCCCTTGTATAAAGTTATTCCAGCCTTGTTAAAACAAGACAACTTCAACATGAACTCAAAAATCATGTCCTGTTACATTCACATAAAACGTTAAAGAGTTGAAAATAAGAACAATTTAAACGTATGCTTGATCCGATTACATACGTTTTCGATAATCGTATAAATTAAAGTCATAGTTAATTTGTAATTAGTAATTTAAACCTATTTAACTAATTACCTTAAAAAATCGAACCGTTTTTGAACCCGAGAACTCTGATAACGAATCGAATAAAAATAAAAAATACCCGGAACGACTAAAGTCGTATTTCGGCTACACGGGATGAAAAATTTAAACGACTAAAGTCGTATTTCGGTTGCCTGGGATGCAAATTTGAAAACGACTAAAGTCGTATTTCGGCTTCGAGGGACAAAAATAATGAACGACTAAAGTCGTAAGTCGTCTCCACGGGTACATAATTTTTGCGACTTAAAGCGTATGTCGGCTGCTTGGACTGTTAGGAAAAACGACTTTTGTCGCTTGCCGTCTCCAAGAGGTTAAATATACATTATAACCAACGGAGATAACAGGGTACTAAAGAAATATAGGAATGAATCCAATAATATTATTGTTGAGACTATAAATGATTGGAAGAAAAAGTGGGGTTGTTCAATGTTTATTAAGTCCCTCTAAAAAATCAGTGAAAACAGTCGAAAGAAATCTACCCGTATCAAAATCCAGAAACTAAGGATGCAGGCAGGCAATTCCGGAGAAACCAAATTGTATCCCTTCACCATCAAACATGAGGAGTTAGGAACACGAGGACGTATCTATAATAAAAGTTCTGGTACGGTTCCAAAAATCGTACAGATCCATACGCAGTGGGACAATGTCAAATAAAAAAAATGTAAATCCTGCTGGATAGTTCAGTCCTCGTCACATAAAATCCTTTTTGTGTCTCTTAGTCAAAGATATAAATTTATGAAACGGGTCTCTTCTTCTCAGCATTTTAGTCAAAAAAGCCAAAGACATCTTTATACGATGTTTGATGTGGTAGGCTCCCGGGGAGAAAGTAGGTGCCGCATATTATGCAAAGTGGCTAGCTTATTCCTCTCCTAGCCTTTGAGTCAGAAACAAGAAGTAAGGATCGGAGGAGGCAGACAATCACCTTCTTTGTTTCTCGGATTGAATCAGAATCTAAGGAATTGTGCTCCTTCTTCTAGGAGCTTAGAGGACTTAAAATAAGCTCGAGGAATAAAAATGAAAGGAAAAATAATAATATCAAGGGTTTTTGTAGTTTTGTTTTCCGTTAGGGGAAAGCACGTATAACAGAAGTTATGAATTTTTATCCAAGGAAATAAATGGATGGGAAGATAGTCGACTTACGTATAGTCGGATTCTTTCTCTCCGAATCCGATTCTTTCTAGAAGGAATAGGAGTACAAAAGTTATTCAGATACAACTGGATTTGTAGATCTGCAATTCTGCAGTCGAGAGCTTCTCTGCTCTGATCCATATAATTTAAGCTTTTGTTGGACAAAGTAGAGCGAGGGAGTAACTCTAGAATACGGAGAAAGCATTATGCAAATGAGTGAGGATCGACTGAAAATGTTAATGGTAATTAACAATCCGATTAATTAAGGCGTTGTTTGCTTTCATGAGATATCATTAAAATGTGGAATCATCATCATGGGAATGGAGATATGGATGGCTGGCTGGCAACCGAGATGATGGCTCTTTTGCATAGTCGTGCGATGCAATATAATATATAAAGTTCAACGTGGTTACTAACTGGGTATACGGTTTCTGGCTGGCAAATCAGTTAATACTTTTTAGCCAGGGGATGATGTTGCCTTTTGCCTTATCTTATTTTTTTCTGGATCCGTACTTATTTCTTGAGAGGAGGGAGTGAACCCCTCAAAATCAGTCAGAAATTCGAGGAGAGTCAGATTGTCAAAAGACTTAACTTCCCTCATGCCTGATAGTCAGAAGCCGAAATGGTATTTTTTTTAGCTAGGGTGATTTTGAGCTTTCCCCTACACGGAATTCGGACGTTCAGAGGGGTAGTAATTAATTGGACGCTTAGTTTTGAAATCGTAGCAAATTCAAAGCTCATAAATCTGCCAAAAGATTTGATGGGAGTGGTCGTTACGGTGTGATTCTATATTCTATAACTATATTCCTCAGTGTCTATTCAAGACTGGGATCGTATATTTGTATGCAGTTTTTTCAAGCCGTGTAGTAAACCTGAAGGTTAGAATTTAGAATACGACGACCTGACGAGAGAGGTTCAAGTTTTCGAGTGTTAAGGGCTCTTATGGGAGAGTGTGACTATGATTTTGCCGAGAAGTCACCAGGCAGTCTGTCGCTGTTTGAAAGTTTTTGATAGTGCAACATGGCATTGCATTTAATTGTTGTAAGTGGAAGTATTCCAAGTATGCTACTACGGCCTTCCTCCATTGCATTATTATTGAAAGGAAGGGGTACTTTCCCGAAGTTTTAAGAGAGACGAAGTGTTCGAAGCCATGTAGTCATTTCATTTCTCTAATTATTCGCTGAGTAATTAAAAGGAGAATGAGTCTAAATGGAATTACTCTCTTTAGTCGAGAAAGGAGAAGCTGTTGTTCCTCTCGACCGTTGCGTTCCCCGCCTCCCCGAATATAGCCAGCCCTAATGGCTCTGAATGAATTCATAATATACAGCTATATACAGATTGCTCAATAGAAATATATCTTCTACTTATTACATCTTCATCTCCTTACTTCCGTCTCGGATCCTGTCTCCGCTCTCCTCCTTGTTAAAACAGCGGGGGACCGAGTAGAGTCTCCAGATCCTAATGAACGCTGAATTGTTTCTGACGAACCCTTGAGAAGTTGACTAAAGGGAGCCAATGCCACATAAAATCTTGATTCTTGTTTCTTAAAGTTTTACTTCTGGATAAAGCAAATTGTATTTGGTATTTAAATCACTACTCTCGACTCTCAAGTCAGTTGAATGGAAGAATGGGCGAGAGGAAGCCGGGATGTAGAGGTTGACGTTGAGAAGACAGTCTTTTGAGCCTGTTCTATAGTCCTTGGTTATTACCTTGTGGTATAATGGTGGTCGAGAACTCGGGCTGTATTATTGTCGTTCCCATTTTGTGGGATTTTTACTGTCTGGATATAAAGGGGAAAGTTCTTTTCTCAGAATCTAGTCCAGATTTCAATACTTTCTCTGTACTTTTGATGGAGAAAGTAGAAGAATTATTGAAGTGGAATAATGGGGAAATGTTTGTGCTCCCGAGGTTTTATTTTCTGACGTGATCACCACAATAACTCAGGGGTAATGAGAGTTTCGAAGTCCGATTACGAATTCATTAGCATCAGTCAGACTAGCTTTCTCTTGTAGTAAAAGAAGAAGGTAGAAGGAAAGGTGGGTTGGAGTTGGAAAGTTTTGTGGCATCGGCTTTACTTTCAAACTGATTCTTGATGTTGGATCCGGATTGGAGTCCTGTTACACCAGATTGAAATTCTCTGAAAGCTACAGTGCCACCGCCACTGCGGATTCTGGTTATCGTGAAATCGGATCTGATCACTTAAGTTAGTAAGAATCCCTCTACTATCTACTATTCAGTTGGGATACTTTCCTACGATTTTATGTTTCCGTCCGAACCCTCGTTTTCCTTTGCTCTATTATGCAGAGTAATCATTCTCCCTTGCGCCTAGACCGGAGGATATTTCTTTGATGTATTGTTTCAACAGGGAGGAAGAGCATAGGCTATCGGTGGGATGGATTATCTGTTGCTTTGCCCTTTGCATAAGATGAGAGGCTTATGGCTTTGTCAGCAGATGGATTTGGGCATAAGCAGATTGCTGTTAGGGAAAGGAGTTGATGGAACTTATTAATTAGTCGAATCTGATCCCATGTTTTAGGCTTAGAAAGGGGGCAGAGTTTCGCTAGTTAGATTTATCCAGACATTTTCCCATTAGACAATCTAGCCCCCTTATACTTATCTGTATGACTCGCACTGTGTATTTTAGTGCAGAGGATTCTCCAGTGCAACATAATATATTATTACTTAGTATGACAGAACGGAATGGCAGAGGAATATGAGTCCTGATATCTGACGGCTTCGTGGTTATGTTGGATCCAGTAGCAAGTAAGGTTACGGGTTTGTTTGAGCCCGAGTTAAGAGTGATTTACGGAATGATTGAATAGGAAAGACATGTTTATGACGAGATAAAAAAACACTAGGAACCGATCAAAAAGGAGAGGGCAACCGACGGAACTCTTCTTACGGATTTGAAAGGAAGGGAGGGCGATAGAGTCATATTATAATTTTTATAAGAGCTCGGAGGGCATTGACGGAGAAGAATTTATAGTTGATTCGACACGTGCTTCAGGCCTTGTCCTACGAGGAAAATGATCATCCTAGGGTCCAATAGGGAAAGTTCAGAGAGAACTTTGTCATAAAATCGGAAAGGACAAGGCATTGGAGGTCCTATTAGGGTAATAACGATAAATTTTGTTTGTTACAATATCGAGAGGAGGATGACAGTCGTACGGATCGCACTTTCCGCCCATGTTGCCCATAATAACACTGGCAAGGACACACAATTTGGAACCGGGAAATGGCAGCTTCGCTCGGCGAGCTTAATAAGATAACCTTATAAATATAAGAACTGTATAAGTACACGGAAACGGTCCGGTCGTCAAGACCGTTTCCCAATAGTAGAAGCCTGCTTCTTCCACTTCCCTGTTTGTTTTCCCATCTCATTTTCTGGTGCTGGAGAAGGAACTCTTTGGAAGAATCGGAGAGAAGTTCAAACATGCGGGAAGTCTTTGGGGTATTTCAATTCCAATAACGAACCGTATAGTAGTGCAAACGTCTAGGTATTTCCCTGTTCGAACGATCGAGTGCTATTGGTATTAGTTACTAGGGAGAAAGTTAACAAAGGACAGTCACTCGCACTCCGGTCTTGTGTGAACATTGCAAGTTGTATTAGTTCGGGTATTTTATAAATTTTATCCAAAGGTCGAGGTCGGTCCAGCAATGTTCCAGGGGGAGACCTCTGATCCAACTTTGCCTTGGTGAAAGCACGTTTTCTCCGTCAAAGTTTATTATACTAAGGGGGCTGATCTTCTATGTATAGCCTGTCTTTACTCTTCTGTAATGGTTGGAGTTTCCATGTTATTGGATCTTTTTTCAAGAGATGAGGATGAGGGACCTTTGTATGGGAAAAGAATATTGAAATTTTTAAATTAATAAGATTTATATTATGCGGGTTTAGTAGCTTCGCCTGTATCATCCATCACTTGATCGAGTGGTACAGAATATTGAGTCGGGTCCTACATATGATCTTGCAGGGTTGGAGTTTGGAGTCTGATCTTTATTGAATAGTCACTCTGCATGCAGGATGTCGGTAGGAAAATTCATGGGATTTTTTTTAATAGCACATCTGTTTAAAATTATGATTGGAGGGTTGGGGATAGGATTTGAATATTTTACTCCAAGTTCAGAAAAAGTCCTTGTTGCACAAAGAAAGTATATTTTTACACCGGAGGAAGTTGGAAGAGGGGGATCTGTGGGTGAATGACTAAGTGCATCCACACAGTCTACAGTACAGTGCACTCGAGCATCAGGATTCGGATGATATGTCTTCGGATCAGTTAAATGTTCAAGCAGATAGATAGATTGGAGAATCCGATATATATTTTTTTTTTCAGTAGAGATATATCTGCTAAGCCATAGAAGGTAATATTGTTAGAGGCCTCCTTGTTGAACCTATTCTATTCGAAAAGTTTTGTGCCCTTCTTTGTGTGCTTGAGCCTCAATGAAGAAGGAGAGAACAGTTATAAAAAGTACAGGGAAGGCATTAGCATTATCATGAGATAAATGGAGATGATGGTATTCACTATCTACCAAAAGAGACTCTCCTCCTGAAGTCACAAGCGAAAAAAAGGGAGACTCGCCTAAACTGCTTTTTTAACTTCTTTCACCACGGCTTCTTCCGGATTCCCATCTCATCTGTTTATAAAAAATATTGAGATTCGACATTCCAGTCCCAGAGTCCATACAAATTCCATATATGGCTATTAAAATAGTGTATATAAGGCTTGTAAAAAACTAATAAAAGTAAAGCGGAGAAAGCAAAAAAGAACAAGCTTTATTACATTGGTGATGTATCCAAAATAGAACGTACTGGGGCTGGTTGCTCGCGGATTCCATGAGTTCGGTCTAACCCTGAGATCTTTCGGGTTAAAGGAAACTGCGATGTGTAGAAATTTACTAACACGGATACTGCATTTATCCTAATATCCTACGTAATAGGGGTAGCAGTACTGGTATCGAAGAGCAGCATCACCGTCATCATCATCATCTATATTATATTGCATGATGCTGGTGGTATAGTAGTGAAAGTAAGGAAAGTAGGAAATAGCAGCGGCTGGGAGTTTATATTGAGTTTTTGCGCAAAATCGTGTGGTTCGGCGAATTCGGACTTTTTATTTCATCTCCACGAGCCAGAGAGGAGAAAGCAGATCTTGGGATATGGAAGTAAAGAGGCTGCTGAATCTGGAATCTTCTATATGAAAAAGCTGGAAGTATCTATATCCGGTATACTTTCACCCCGACGTTGGATATAGCCTTCTTAAAATGATAAAGGTGCTAGTAGGATCCTAGGATGTGCAATTTTATCCGATTTTGCGCGTCGCTGGTGATATTGATAACCTGTATTTGCCCCTAAAAGAGTTGGGGTAACGTATGTATACGATATGCGGTATAGAAGCTGTCTTATATTTTATAGAATAGATTCTAGTTTCTGTTCCTAGAGCATGTGGCTGGAATAACTGGAGAAAGTTCCGACTTGCACATTGTCTTCCTTCCCTCCTTCATTTGTGCATGGCTCCCGGGGATCCTTCTTTCTCTCGACTTTCTCCTTTCCTCTCTCGTAGATAGATGGAATTTGCAATTTGGAATGCACGGAGGTGCAAAGAAGGTGGTAGTGGAAGACGATTCGTATCTCGGCTCTACTTCAGTCGCCCGTTCTTCCAAATCTAGCCTTAGTTCTCTCTTGTCTTCCAATCAAACCGGTACGAATCAGTGGCAGAGGAGAAAGCAGAATTACTTCATACTTTCTCTTTGTATTGTGCAAGCGTAGCGGCTTTGTCTGCGATTCCATATTAAAAATATTGCCCTAGGGGTAGTCCTCAAGTAGTGACCACGCGGGATTCGAATTCCATTTCCTGTATACGTATTTCAACTTGATACATATCCAAAATAATTTGTATCAGTCTGGAAACATAAGACTAATGAGAACTAGTACAAGGGTTTAAAAAAATGACGGGATACATCTTTGTATTCAAGCGAGTCATATAGTATCAATCATCATATTGTGTTCAAGAATGAGCGGTGTCAAGTCAAAAACATAAAGAACTAGTTGTGAACAAAAAGCGAACTCGGTTCTGTTAATTTTTTAACCAAAAGGGTTCGTGACAGATTAGTTGTGATCTGTTGTTCTCTGACTGTGAAAGTAAATCATCTGCAAAACGAGGCCTGTTGTGTGGGTGTTTGAACTACTCGATTCTATCGTTTTTGTGGTACTGACTGACACGCGACGTAATTTTTTAAGATGAGCCTCCCTCTTCTGCTCCTCGTTTTGTGGGTATGAGTTCGGGTGGAAAATCCTCGTTGTTAATAAGATGTAAGGAGGTCGGCTGTTGGAACGAAGGAACATTGCCCAGCGAGGATTTTATGGTGGATGGTTCGTCCTTTATCTCATTAATACTCACTCCTCCTTACTTTGTAGAACACAAGACAAAAGACAAAGCAAACAAACATATATTATTAGCCGCTCGAGCAAAACCAAGTTTGCATTTTTTGTAAAAGAGGAGGAAGAAGAGGAAGTAGATCCTTAATGGAAATTTAGGATGCATTTTAGTGCAGAAACGGCAGTTTATCAATTAAGGCCATGTGGGATGAACACGGCTATGGGGTAGGTTGCCTGACAAGCCGTCACTTAAAGAGAAGCAGAAGCCTAAATACAGAATTAATGTTTCGCTTGAGCCTAAAACACTGGGCTGGTGGAAAGGTTCGTAAATAAAGAGGATGTACTGGGATTGGATTACGTAGCCGGGAGGGTGAATTTCGGGAAAGATATGGATGACGAGGAACGGAGAGTACAAAAGGGGGAGAGATGAAATGTACAGTAATGTGTGAAAAGAGTTGACATTTACGTAGGAAAGGGAAGCGTTGAGTTGCTAATTTTGTCATTGGACTGTGGGTCTGGGTAGGAAATGGGATACCTATGGGGGAAATTAACATTCCACGTAGGAACGACACTTTTGGATAATGCATTAAACTATTAAATGTGTGGATAATGCTTGTGTGTACATGGGCGACTGGTTTTGACTCATCCGGCTTTTCTAATTATTTACAGTGTCGGTGACAATGCGGGAAACCAAGAAGGGGCTCTCTCGTGTCCAAAGACTGAAGAAGCGACTCTCTCGCAGTTTTGGAAGGCTTGGTAAGTCTATCTTTATAAATGCCAACTATGAATATGCTTGCTCTCTAGTAATTTAAGTAATTAATGTAAAATCGTCCAATTTTCCGATTCTAAAGTAAAGAAAAAAACGCATACCTACGTACGTACATGCTAAAAGAATTGAGAAGATAAGAAAGCATTTGGAATTTGGACTTCCACGGAAATAAGTGGAAAATTTCAATTCCAACTACAAGACAAATGGGTCTGTTTTCGGTTACGACTTCCAGGGCTCGAAATCCTTTAAATTCTTGGGATTTTTTAAACTTAACGAATTTTAGGAGTTTGGAGTGTCTTTTTATAGATTTACGTATATATATAATATGTGTAGGTTGATGAACTTTCAGGTTAAGAATAGCTCCTGCTGCTGGAAGAGGAAGTCATTAATTATGAGTCGTGTAATTAAAAGTTTTGTAACCGTATATTGGTTCTAGTACCGATGGATGAATGGAGATTCTTTAACGGTTTGGTAGTTAAGTTTAAGACATGAAAGTCGGGACGACTGTTTTCATGCGATGATAAAAATCTTTGAGTGTTCCATTGGGTTGACGAAGGTGTTAAAGTGGGAAATGGTGGAGAAGGGTGCTAGAACTGTCGCTATTATGACATAATCGTACTTTTCTGTTTACTTTTGAGTGATAAAAGAGCCTGTTCCTCTGTTAAGCTTTCCAGTTCTTTTACTCCTTGAATCATCTGGCTCTGCCAATAAACTCAATTCGTTCCAGATTTTTATTTCCTTTTTTATCCAGGAATCCATCTCTGCAACTGACTGACTCACATTTTTAGTTACTTTATTAAGTAACCCCTTTCTCTCTTGCCCAACAATGGGTTAATACTAACACTTGGAAGATTGCGAAGGAGAAAGGAAATATGTTTATCTCGACATGCTTTTTATGTAATGGCAAATAAAGTTGTCCTCCCCGATTCTCGTTAGATAGGACAAAGTAAACAGCATGGCCGGCAATGGTTGTGTACCATTTTGAGGGAATAGGACAATGTCATTTGGGTTTTACGACTTGCAACTGCAGGGTGCTTAATCTACAGTTTTTTTTTATTTCCTCTCTCTCTTTTGTTCCATTTCTCCATGATTTGAATTTACCTAGTTTTTTTAACTAAAAAAACCTACTATTTGGGTGAGTGGGATGAAGCGAGATTACTTACATACACGGGGAATATAGATAGGAATCGTCTCACATTCACAAAGGAAATTTGGCCCGATGCCTTCCTTCTCAAACTGGGAGAAAGTCGTTACTCTGGGATTACTTTTCTATAGTGAGAATTTTAATTTCACCGAGAAAGCATACATAGGAAGAGATGGAGTGGAATTGGTGCTAGAAGAATGAGATTTTTGTCTGAAATTGTGGTTTCCCTCAGTGCTACAAAATTCCTTATGTGCTACTGCAGTAGAATCGATTATAGCAGGGGAAGTAATAAGGTTAGTTGCTGTTTCTCTCTCCTACTTGGTGTCTGTTAGTTGGTAATGGAGGTTAGGTTAGGTTGGGTGATACATTTCTTATTCTGTAGAAGCCCTTACTAACTTACGTGCCTAATTCGTGAGCGTGAAGGAGAGTCTCACTTCTTTTTTCCATCATTTTGGATTAAGCTGAAGTAGATGAATGAGGGGAAATAAGCTGCCACTTTATTCTATTTCTTGGCGTTTTTCTGGCAATTAATAAACACTAATCCCTCATTTCTTTCACATGAAGGAAAGCAGGATACGGGGAGAAAAAAAATCCGGATGCCTATAGCTGCGAGTTACGATCCTGGTTTAATTTGGTTGTTATTGCTTTTAGAAGTTCAGAAAGGGTAGAAGAAGAAGATAGAGGAGATAATGGTTTAGGTTCTTGCTAGTAATTTATTCTTTCCTTCCTTTCTACTTTCCGGGCTTTGTCTAGATTTCTAGGTTTAAGTATTAACGAAGGAGAGACTAGGCCGGAGCGGGAGGAACTCTGAATTTTGTAGCTGTGCCTGCATCTAAGAAACCTGGGGGACAAGACACAAGAGATAAGCGACCTTGGTATGTTATTGATTTTGGCTACAACCCGGTCGTAGTCGTAACTTGTTATTTGCCTCAAGAAACAGATCAAGAAGGTAGTGGTCGTGGGTTAAGTGGATTGGGTAAAGTATCAATTGGTTATGAAACCTGGATTTATGTTAGGTAAGGATTTCGTGACTAACGTACATTTTCTTAAAGTTCCCAAAACCCCAGGAGATATTATTGAAAAGCAGGTGTGAGACGGGGAGAAAAATTGGAAATGCTGGATGTAGATGTAGGACGATGAGTAACTGAAGAACGGATCCGGGATTTGTTGTTTTACAAATGTCATCGTCTGTATCTGTCCTCTGAAAAATATTTTATCGCATGACATGTCTTGATGGGCTGTTGTAACATAATAACATATTATATGTTTGAAAATGGAAACATTAGTATCACCGTCAGAACATGTGCACTATCTTTGATCTTCCATAAAAAAAAATCGAGTTGGTATAAGAGCGCAACTTACATCAGCACATCATAAGGGGGAAAGTGTTCATGCAATGATACAAGACATACATCTTTGTTATTTTTTGAAAATATAAATCAACTCAGAAGGACAAGGAACACGCTGTGATACGATCATTCGTTATATATTCTGAAGCGTTGAGATCATCACGAAGCGAAAATATCTTGGCTCCTTTTCAAAATTTAAAAAAATAGTTTCAAATACTATTAAATACCCGCTGGGGGAGAAAGATAAATGTAATTCGCTGTAAAATTCACTTTATTTTTCATTCAGCCTCCACAGTTCCTGAATTGAGTTTGGGTTAGGTTGGTAGTTGAAAAGTTGAGTCCAAAGAGATATACGGTGGTATATCTGCAAAAGTAGAAAGTGTGAAGCCGGTGAAGGTGAAAAAGTTTAAGTTTTTGGACAAAATACTTTCTCCCCGACACAGCCAAGGGGAAATTGATAAAAGACGGGAAGCCCAAGTTTGCCGGTTTACGCATTCTAGATCTAAATTCTAAATGTCGGATATCAGGACATCAGTAGCTCGGATGTGCTGCATATAGTGGAATAGTCGATAGTCTGAAGAAGATAGGAATGGAGAGGAATGCAAACGTCAGAGTCGGATGGAGAAAGTGAAGAAAGTCCTTGGAGCATGCGAAATGTCGCCATTTTACCTGGAAAACTTTAGACCTCATATTACCTTCCGTGTCTCTTGGTTTTTTAATATCAAAATGTGAGACTGGGATAGATAATCTTAACCGTGCTTTGTGTTTCTGAAGAAAGTTAGGCAACGGGCCTGGCTCATTAGTAATGGGATGTTTAGTCCAGGTTAATTATGGGCCGTGACGATGTACCTTGTTTTTCTAGAACTTTTCCTAATAACCAACTTGGTAAAATGGGAATAAAACTTAGTTAATTAAAATATTTTGATGGGCTACAGGGATTAAACAAATGAAATCTGTTTACTGCGTGTTCCAGCTCAGATTCGTTTGGTGCTTCATAACTTCGCAACTCGAAGTGTTTAAGTTTAAAAAATACCCCAACAGTCACATAGTGTGCCTTGATTTACAGTTTCATTCGGCCGAAACTATTGCAAATGTTGATACGAATTAGTGAGGGCAATTTATCTAAACCAACAGCAGGACATGTAATGTGAGTACAGATGCACCGAAGTGCAGTGTAGTGGCATGTCACTTCGTGCGCTTAATGCTACCAATGCAATGTATCCTTGGGGCGAAATAAAAGCAGAATATGATGGGATTCGCCTTAAATGTATGTTCGTCGGATGTTTTTGAAAGGTTATATGTCCCTCTTATTTATTGATGTTGGGTTTCAGCAAATGGGATTTACATTTAAATGCACATTTTGAGATGCTCAAGTAGTTCAAGTATCAGGAAGAAGAGCATAACAAGAGAGCGACGTCTCACTCATCCTCCCTCTAATAATAATATATTCGGCCTTGTGGGCCTTCCTGGCTGGGGTGACTGACTGTTTTTGTAGAGCCGATATCTCCTTGTATCGTCATTACTATGATCCCTGGGTTTTGCTCCGGTTGGTTAGTTCAGTGAACTAAAATTTCTGGGATCGACAGAGAATATTCGGATGGACCCCAGATTTGTGGACGAGGGTCGGCCAGTCAAGTCAATAAAGCAAGGGGAGAGGGTTTGAACAGAGAAGACCGAAAGGGGATCCCAGACCGAAAAGGAGAGGATTTTAGAACTGATTGGAAGTTGAGACTCGACTGGCTGGGATAAAAATTTGACCATCAAATCAAACTTACCAGCAATTTATTCCGTAATGTGAGAGAAGTTCCTTCAATTGACATTGATTGCTATATAAAGCATAAAGGTGTTTTTGATTGATGAGATGGCGACCAGAAACTGTTTACATTAGTTTTACGAGTTTTGGAAAGGATAGCAGATAAAAGCATTACTAACATTACTTTATTCACTTTTAGTATAATAAAAAGACAATTTCTGTTGGAATTGGAGACAGGATGAGTCAATCATGTTCATGTTTTTGAGTAATATTATTTGTGTTAGAGCAAAACGTTGAACTAGAATATATATATAGTAATGTAATCCCAAGAAATGTTTCACCCTTTCCATTGCCCAATGACAAAAAACGTAATTCAGCAAAGAGAAAGCGAAAAGAGAAAGTTTCCCAGGATCATTTTTGTTTAATAGAGGATAGGGATGCCGCGTGTACTGAATTTTGCCGCCGTGTACGAAACCGTGCTTTACAAAAAATCTACGTCTGAAACCGTGTACACGGCAGTGTACACGGTATGATACACGGCATAAAAAATCCGCCGTGTACACGGTTAATATACCGTGCACATGGTTTTTGTCTTGAAATATTAAAAGCCCAAGGGGATGAATGAGACAGTCATACAGATATCAGATTATCATATTTATTAGGATTGTTAAATATAAAATTTTTAAATTCGCAATTAATAATCTGTAATAGAGTTTAATTGTATCAACCTATATAACGATGTCACAAGTAAGTAAGTTGGGAATTGGGCCCCCACCCATCGACAGTGACAATGAGAGATTTCAGTTTTTCGTTTTCGAAATCGAAGCCTTGTGTCTATTCAATAAACCATGTATTGAAATTATTTAATATTGAAACAAAGAACAATTTTAGTCGAATACGTTTCAACTTTCGTAAGAAAGAAAGATAAAAATAAGAATAAAAAGAAAAATAAGAAAGATTGCGTAAGAAAAGCTCTCAATAACTAATGATTCAAATGATTGTAATCACAAGTCGAGATTTAAGATTTTAAAATGCAACATCCTGGGATGTTGCATATTAAACATTAAACTTCGTTACTTTATAAAATGGTCAAATGTAAAGAAAGTGGCTAGATTTTGTCTATCTGTTTTGTTTTTAGCTGATTAGTATCACATTGTTACCTTTAGTTGCTATCGGCAATGGTGCAGTAGGTAAGGTCACATTTAACTGAGATGGATTTTGTGTACCAGATACTCCCGATGTTGAGGGGCCTATTTCTTGCTTATTTGACTCAACCCTGGCGTCGTTGTTATTATTGAGTCGGAATTGTTGGGGGCCATTGTTTTATGGTATATACGGTATGCGATGAAAATGTAATGTAACGATGAAAAGAGCGATAATTAGCGTAAATTAAATGTTCTAACGAATTTTGAAAGTAGGAATTAGATTTGATTACAAAATTATAAAAATTCCATCTTGGAATTCAAAACAAAAGGCTAAGTCAAATCTGAATGAACCGAAAAACGTAGATGTAAAAGTATTGCGAGAGAGTTGAGAGAAGCAGAAGACTGCCTTAGACTGCCGACGAAAACATAAAAATGCCGTTGATTTGTTGCTCACTCAAACTGTCGTACATATTATTGCGGAAGATAGCATATGCAGTGAAAAACAAAAAAAATTGTAATCTGCTGGTTTGCTTTGTAAAGCACGGTAAGAGCGGCTGGAGCACGGTTGCATTTATATAACCGTGTACTCGGTAATTTTTTTTTAAATGCACGGTGGAACCGTGTACACGGTTAAATTGAAAAAATGCCCAATACACGGTATTACCGTAACCCTACCGTGTACACGCGGCATCCCTAATAGAGGATTTGGAATAAAACCACTTGGAAAATCGCAAACTTTGGAAAATTCAAATAACAGTAAATTGTAGACAGAAAGTAAGTCTAACTGTTCAGCGGGATAAACGACCGCGGCCATTTTAAGACCAAAAACTCCATTTGCTATTCAAGAACATTTCAAACGAGTTCACGTCAGGGACGTCTGATAGTACCCTCATCGCATAATGATAATATACTATAATCGATTAATATCAGTGGTCCGGTGCTTTTTAGATTACTGTCCGTCTTGTAAGGATTAATTTGGATTTACGAAACACGAATACTGCTTTTGATAATTCCAGGAAGGATTGCGAAAAGTGGCGGAAACACCACTGACTGACAACTCTAAAATATTTCGTCGGGATATGTATGGGAAATTAAGCGGTGGGAAAGTACTGAAAGTTCAAAGGGTATCCGGGTGGGTATCTATCTACCTACAGTACGGTTATACACTGTATATGAAATAAAGACCCTCCTTTGGTGAAGTCGGTTCGGTTGAGTGAGTTATTCCAGTGGAAAATTTGAACTGATGTGAAAATCCATGAAAGTGTGTACATTTAAAGAGGATCCAGGTAAAGCTGAATCTGAATCCCTCGGTTCGATGGGTCCCTTTTCAGATCCATGTCAAAATAGTGGAGAGAGGAGGAGATTTAGATAGAAGCATAGGAATATAAGGGTTTGGGTTGTGTATTCACATATCCTCCGCAGCATCCAGGATGTGAACCTAAAGTCTCTTCCAATTTACAACTGCATTGAGTCGAAAGCAAGGGTCTTTTACGGAATGTCAACCTTTTGCTACTTTGCTAGAAAGGCCAAATCATGACTGCCCATATATCTTAGCCCTCTCTCTGTCCTCTTATTCGGTCTCTCTCTAGATTTTCTAAATGGAATCTCTATGTATTCACTCCCATACTTCACGACGACTTGTGTCCTCTCAATCTGAATCTGAGGGAGTAAACTTTGCCAAGGAGAAAGTGAAGGAGCGTGGATGTGGAAAGAAAAACAAGAAGTGCTTTCTTTGGAGTAATTCTTTGATTTTAGTGCTTCTTTGCTTAATTTTTATGGGATCATTTGCAGTGTCTAATGAGAATGACCTGCTTGTATTTGCATATGGTTGGATTTGGGTGGGCATTAAAAATGTATGTTATATGTGTAATATTCGTCAAGGTCTGCCAAGTAAGATTGTGGTTGTGTGTTGAGGGTAGGAGAGATATACTAATTTAAAACTACGTCTTTATCTGCTCTCATGGTTCATTGACTCTTTTATATATATTATGATTAAATATTCTGTGAAAATAAAATGTTGATGGCCGAGAGGGTGTGAATTTAGTGGAATGGGTAAAATTATATTTGGAACTGGCGATGCCTATCTTGCGTTTAGTAGCGCAGATAAAGTCGAGCTTGCCCAACCTAATTCTAAAGTTGTTAACAGTCTGTCTGCATAAATATACTCTGTTATCATCATGTGGTGCACAATTTATGGGCCTTCTAGGAAAAATGTAATTTTTTGATGAAAACTACAAAATCCGTCTACCCAAACTGGTCTGCTCGGAGTGTATCTGCGCTTTTAAGCCAGACTTGGAACTAGGCAAGTGCTTTCATATTTATCAGACTTTTGACGTGAGAGGGAATATATGCATCGTAAATCATATTTTTCACAAAATTGCTGATTTAAACACTGATTTAATATAGTACAGTATATACGAATTACGATGGATGTCGTAATACACCAGTCAGTTAATATAAGCTGTTTTGTAGGCGAAATATTTCTGAGCATGGTTCATTAAATGTTGTTATTATATTGCATAAAAATACTTTCCAAATTTACTTTTTGATAGTAGAACTTCTTAAATTGTACTTGAATGGTCCAAAAAACAGGCAAAGGATGTGAAGGAAGTTTTCCAGATTGATAAGTCACGTTCTGGAGGCTTATTCGACGTTGGCTGGAATAGGAAGAATTGATCCTTTGGCTGAAATCCCTTTAATCCAAGATCCAGATGCGGATTCCCAAGGATGGATTGGATCCCTCGAGCCTACGGCTTTCTTCAAGGCATTCACTCAACTTAGGAAATTTCGGGATGTACATTTAGTGCTGGCACTTTGCAACTCCTCCTTCTGTTAACCCTGTCGCAATTCTGCTGTCCACGTGCTCGTTAACAGTATATCAGGAATATGTCTAAAGAAAATACCAATTTATACTATTTGTCGCGGATCCGTGTTGTAGCTACATTTATTAAGAAGATTATACCTGGTCCTATACACCGACGAACTTTTTTCCGTGTGTATCGGATTGTGAAGAAAGTAAATGAGTCCCCCGGTCAGAGGATCTCCTATCTCTCCCGCTGACTCAATTCCATATACCCGTTCGTGTCGATTCAATATTTCAGGGCTTTTGCGTGATATAAGGATCGGGAGTTTGGGTGATTAAATCTGTCAAACTTTAATTTACAACCGGCCGTTTGGCATCGGAGAGGAGGATGTGGAACGTGAAAAAGATAGGATTGCTTCAACGGATTAATCCAACGACGTGATCTAGAGTCCGTTAAACTTTGGACCGTCTCCTAATTACACGGCTTTCCACTTCTGACCTTTGTAATATGCAGAAGAATAGGGCCGGGTACTAGTAAAGGAGCGGAGGAAACTAATGATGCTTGTGCCCTTAATGGGCTAGTTAGATATAGTATGGTGGTGTAAGGTGTCAATAAAATGGCTTCTCTGCTTACAGTAATTTGGTCGTGGTCTGAAATTTCCCATTTCAATTTTACTTCGTTTCCATTTCCCCTGTCGTTGTCGACGTTTTCGAATGAATGCATGGCAGTGAATTTGACTCTTTTATATATGGGTAATACAATTTGGGATAGGTATCCACGATCATCAGTCATGAAAGGGTGGTATCTACACTATCTACACGGTTGCAATATGCGAAGTATAGGGGCACTACCGAATTTCTTTCGCAGTGTAAATGGTGATTGGGTTCACTTCACTGGTTGGTATGGTGCAAGATCAAAAGATCGAAGGATTGGAATTGGACTGACTTGAAAAAAGAAGAATGAATGGGGGAAGTGGTAATCTTGGATTTTAGATTGGCATTGAGATGACATTGGAGACTCTTTGAAATTCTCCGTGCCTTACCTTCTCGTCCTGTTGATCAAAGAATCCCCTTCATTTTTCTTCATTTCAGGAGCTTTGGTTTTGAATTTATGTCGAGATTTTTAGAGTCCTTTAATTTCAAGCCTTTACAGAATTCAAGATTGTAATTAAATATATTCAAAAGGAAGCCTTTGAAGGTTGTTTGGGTAAGAATTACGGTTTTGATGCCTTGTAGTATTCGATTTGGATCCTGGTTTTGCAAGGACTACTACTTTAAAGTTCTTGGTTTCGTGTTCTTCTGATTTATATGTGAATTCCATTTTGCCTTGAACGGACACGGAAACTCAGTTCAATTGAAAGACATTCCCCGAGACCTCATGATGGTAATTGGCAACTATATCTAGGTGGTGGAACATGTGGATTTATTAGGTTAGGAAGATGTGCCTCATTCAAAAGGAAGTAGGATTATAAGGGAAACTTCTTATTCCGGAGGAAATAGGTCCGTGACTGCTGTTTACCCACAATCCCATGGTGGATTTATCGGCTGACGTCTATGGCAGAATAGGATTAGACAGACTGACCATGTGGATAGGAAAATGGAGAAGTAGCGAAAACAGATAGAAATGTCTACATTTTAGAAAAGGCCCTGGTGGTTGCAGTCCGTGCCATACCACAACTGAATTTGATTTGGAGAAGAATTTTTAAAGCCCTTTTTCCTGGAGAAGACAAGAAAGGAAAGGCGGAAAGTGAAAAAGCCAAACTCGGGTTATAAAAGGAAGACCAGATGGGATGGCTTTTCGTTTAGCTGGAGTTGACTTTAGTAGATTTTTTTTCAAATCAAATGTCC
The DNA here is from genome assembly GCA_906901685.1 of Desoria tigrina. NCBI lineage: Eukaryota > Metazoa > Arthropoda > Collembola > Entomobryomorpha > Isotomidae > Desoria > Desoria tigrina. The sequence goes on from CAJQTU010000007.1 coordinate 6,496,556, forward strand.
CTGAGAATTGCTGAATTGACAATTGACAATCCGGAGCCGAGGTAGTAGTACATAAACTGGAGCCCAAAACCTAGAGAACTGCTGGCGATGGCCTTAGAAAAAAGGCAAGTGGAGAGAGGGTGATAATGGGAAACAGTGTGTGTCAGTTGAACAAGGGAGACGAAGCAAGATTAAACCGTCAAAAATCATTAGTCTTCCTGTCGAAACTCTCTAGGAAGAAAGTAGGAAGTTTCGAAGTTTATAGGAAACAAAATTTCCTCGTATATATTCCGTTCCTGTCCCATGTCTCGATGCCTCGGACAGATGGATGGACAAGAGATTTGACTTATGAGACTCTGACAGCATAGTAGGAGACATTAGACAATCTGACGCCTTTCTCCTTGTCCTCTATTTTATTTCCATTCCTCAATTCCAGCTTTCACCATTCATCATAAACAGAGGCGGAGGGAAAGGGCATATTAAATTGTGATCATTGAATGAATGACAACTTCGATCTGTCATCTCCGTAAAAAGGCTCATTGCAAATAGTTTTTACTGTTTTTCTGAAAATTCATTATTCCATTCTACTCTTCTATTGAAGGGAAATGAAAAAGTGGCTGAAAGAATAAAGTTCTGCTGCCCCTCATCTCCCTGAGCAGGAAATCAAATAAGGTTAGGTTGATGGAGGAAGAGTGTGCAAAATAAAGTTTTATTTCTCTGTTTACAGTTTGCCCGTCGGGTTTATTTGCAGGAGAAAGTCTTTAGACAACAGAGAGTACCTCTCTTTACCGAGGAGAGACGACCCAATTTCAGCAAAGTTTTATTTGCCCTCGAGTGACAATAAGGAGAGGAAAGTTGAAAGGCCTTTCTCAGGCATATCATTGATGATTGGTTGTAATAGTTTTGTGAGTAAGGACTCCTCAACACAATAAAGATGACGGCCTGATTCCTGAGGCGATCTTTTCCGGAGCTCCAGAGTTCAAGGGATTGGATGTGACATGAAATGAGATGAAATTATAGTGGGGGTATTTATATACAATCCCTTTTCATAAAGCAGTTGGAGATAACTTTTTTATACCGGGTGGCAGTTATAGGGATCGGGAACCTTTGTCTTTTTCACTTTGAAGTGATGACTGTTCTTTGATTCGGACGTTTCAAAAGATTTGAACCTGGATTTTTTGTGGGCCGTTTCTATTCTCGTTTCCCACGCCACGACTTCTGACTTTTTGGTCAATAGCCGAATGCGAATGGAGGCTTTATAGCATTGTTGTAAAGGAATGCCGGGAAGCCAGAACTTGTGAAGAAAGGCATGAAAAATTGCAGGATCTGGGAACTTTTCGTCTGGTGGGGTGGCTATGATACCTTGTTGTATATACTACTCTGTGAAAGGGTTATGATCCGATTTATCGGTTTTGGCACACATCCAAGTCAGCAAAAATGGTTGGCTTTGAGCGTTTTCTTAAGTTTTCTTCCCGATCCTTTGCCATGCCCCTGGACTCCGTTGAACTAATAAGCATTATTATATTGGATTCTGAAATCACTTCGTTCCAGAGATCTCCATTTCTATCCTCCAGCTTTCTTTCTCCTGTTTGACGGTAGTAAAATCAGGAGGCATATGATTATTGGAGTCTATCTCTGATGGACGAATGATCCTAAGGGCTTTGATATCCCATTTATGCGTATTGTTAGCTCCAAGGGTTCTTATGTCAAATAGTTCATATTTGAGATGCTTTGTATTTTCCATTCCATTCAAAGCTCGGGAATAAGATTTCCCTGTCCTGTTTCCGGATTTTCCTTACAAGGCATTTTGATATCTGTTCTGAACCACTGACTTGAGCTAAATAGAATGGTCTCGTTTGAAGTAGTCTTCTTTGAGAAAAATCTGCATTGGATCAGATCGGCTCCGGGCTCCGTGCCTGAGAAAGCGAAGTTCTTTTTAAAGAGGTTTATTCAGGAGCCGGGACCTGACTTGGAATTGATAGGATTCCCGTGGATCTTGGAAGTACATCCGATTACAACGAGCCGTACGGTGTTATATAGGTTCTTCTGTAGTGGGGTTGTACTGGATTTTTCAGCTCATTCCTTCAATTTCAAAGTATAGGAAGAGTGAAGTTGTTTAGGAAATGAGGTGGCAGGTTCTTAAAAATCCATCTTACCATCTCTGTTCTTCATTGTGTATTTTCCACTTGCCACTACTGCTACTATCTGAAATGTAATTGATGATTGGGAGATATGGTGTAAAAATGTGCAAGGACTGATGGATGCTGATAATTTTTCGCTTGCTCCCCGATGATAATAGATAACCTGACGCTCAAGTGCTAACAAATGTCAAGTTGTTCTATGTATTATGAGTACTTTTATAAGTAGTGGAACGGACCGTGTAATTTGCTTGTGTAGACAGTTTGTTTTTTCAGCTCTCTGAAACTGGAACCAAACAGGCAGTAATAAAGCATTTGTCAAAATGCTTTAAATTCACGTGACTAAAGGGTAATCTTAATTGAAGATTTGTCCAGTCCACTAATCTGTGTACGATTTTGAAGAAATTCTAGTCTCTCGGTTTGTTGAAAAACTTTTGCTCCGGTTTTGCGAATACTAATAGAAAGCAAGCAGGAGAATAGGCAATCCTGCTGCTGTTTTTAGCGAGAATTGTTGGTTTGTAAATAAAAGTTCGTAATTTGATCAATTTCTGAGCCGATGAATCCAGACGAAGCGATCAAGCGTGAGTCATTGAACCCATTTCTAATTTCTAGTTCAAGTAACCTCGCCATTCTGACTCTTGTTTTCTCTGGAAGGAGGATACGTGACTTGAAGGCAGAGTGCTTTTGATGTCACTTGGACTTGGGAAATGTTAATGCAAAATTACAGGGTGATATTGAAATTTTCTGTTTTTAATTCTTAACTTGAGTTCATGAGATTAGATGAATAAGTTCCGCGAACACTATATTCGTAATACTCTTCTATAGATAGGGTCTCGCCTCATTCATAATCGTATTATCAATTGTTAACTCTTCAAAGTTTATTTCAAAAGTTTGTCTTGTTAAACCGTTGAGGGCTGAGTGCTTAAGACAGCCTGCTTTTAAACTGTATAGTATATTTAGTTTAGACGGATGATATCAAACGAAAATAAATTGTTAAAGATCCTCCAACATTTCCCATTGTTTCGTTAAAGCTTCCCGATCCTCATCTGAATTTCAGAACAGCTTTAAAACTGTCGAGAAGTTGTCCCAAGTTGGAAATTGTTGAACTAAAAGTTTATTTATCATATTATTATAATGAGAACGGCTGATACAATGATGAGCTATATTTAACCCGCCTTTATTAAAGATTTTATTTAGAACTGGGCTTATCCTTGCGTTCATTTTATTTAGAATTAATCCAGATTTCTAGGATTTCTTAAGCAAATCCATGATGGAACTTGTATGAGAACCGGGCAGATGGTAAAATGGCACCTATATCCAAGCTCCTATAAAGTAAAGGAAAGCGAAATGTTGTGAAATCTTTACAGATCTTTGTTATTGCCTATCTTATTTCATCTACATGTTCATCCAACCAAACTTTCTTCCTCTTCCGAAACTATCATTGTCTAACTTAACTTGTTTGGTGGAAGCATCGGTCCGAAGTTAACTTCAGAACCTTGTTATAGAACTTTAAAAGCTAAGTCAGGTTGGTAAATTATAGTGGATTTAGAAAACAAAAGGATAGGACTACCTACGGATCTGTATACATATATAGAATTTAGACACTGGTTAGGAATGGAGATGAAGTTGTCAAGGAATATGAGATGAGATTGTAATTTAAGCAAAGTTCTACGGACTGAGACATTTGAAATGAGGCTACTCCGAAGTAAGTAAAACCAGGACATAACCATTGACAAGGTTGACATGGCTCTAGAATTTTATTACAATGAACTGAACTCTGTCCCCAAGTTCCGGATAATGTAGTTAAAGTTAGGCAGGATTCTATATTCTATCCTGTCCAAGGTTTTCGGAATATTCGGTTCTGGATGTAAAAGAGCACCTTTTCTGCTCTGTTGCTGGTAATGTTACCCCTTGGAGATGACAGGTCGGGATTTGGTGTGCTGATTCAATAGGGATTTAATACTCCTGTCTGTTGAATCCAAACCCCCCGTTGTTCACCCTTTTGTCCGTCTTGTCCACGCAGATTTCAAATCTTGGGGGTATTGTACATTGTGAGATCCCAAGTTAAGCCGTAACTGAAATAGAGTTTAACTTATTCGAAGATACTGTATTTGGTATGTCACTACTATTCTATCAAGTTAAAGTGATTGAGATTGCTATAAGGATTAATCGTCTTTTTGAGGGGAAAGGGTACTGACTGCACGCAAGTGAAAGTCGATAATAAGCTTCCTTCGCTAGATTTACTCAAGAGATGAGGAGAAGTCGATTCTTTCTCTTTTCGTCATTTTTGGCAATTTAGTTGATGTACTTTTTCTAAGTTCATTACACATGGAATACACGGTTGATAAAAGGAACATACGAAGCTAGGTATATATATAAATATTTGGAAACTTTGATTGGTTTTCCTTGTTCCGGGAATTGGGAACTCGAGCTGAGGTCCGTTATTTCTTATTAAGTTGTAGGAATTGGATTGAAGCTGGTAGTTTGGAAACAAGTGGATGATTAATTGTAAAGAAATTAGAACTTGTCCTGATCACGTCACGTTTCATGTTCCTCGCTTCATCCGCCTTGCGTGGACAGGTCCAGACGAACCCTCATGATGAACGCTTCCTGTGTGAATTAGATGGCCTGTCTATGGATAAATAAAGTTTCTTAGTCGTGAGAAGTTTGTTTTCCATCATATTTCAGCCCTTTTTAAGGTGGAACTATTTTGCTGTAGTTTGTGACAGGATAAAAAATATGTCAAATACAGAGTATCATGCCTCATATATTTCTTCTTGGTTTCATAAGTTTCGGTTTTTCTTATTCGGGTTATGTTATCTGACTGTATTTCAGTTTTTTCACAACAGCAATCTTTGTTTCATCATATCTAGTCACTTACAACTCTCAACTCTAAACTTGTTCCTATACAAAGCAGTAAACTTTTTTTCCAGATTCTTGTTTATGAACTTCATTGACGTCTCTTGTTCCTGATGGCCTCCAACTTCCTTAAATTTTTTCCTTCCCTGTCCTCCCAGGCCTTTTAATATAAAATTTTTGAAAGGCGGAGAGGAGAAAGTTTTTTGACGAAAAAACTTTCCGGATATTACATATCTCCTCATAATATACCATACCGATAATACCTGTAAAAAATGACTAACTTGTAAAGGGATATTGAGCAAGTTTCTTGACTGGAAGTGTTTTTGTTCTCCTTCCAGAGATGATTTCTCTCTCACTCCGATTCTCCTCTTTCACGGAGTTAGTTCATTCCAGTACTAATGCTTTGTTGGCACACGAGAGAGGGTTATTATTATTAGAAGAAGTATATAAATCACGTATGAGATATTGTGAAAGGGAAAGTAAGAGGTGGGCCTTATACAGTCAATAATATTATGATATCGTGCCTATATAGCAGGAGAGCCTGCTCTTGAGACTTGAGACATTATTATTAGCTCCGTTACTTGACGCCTCGCTGGGCAAGGAAGTCCTGAAGGATTATATTATAGAGTGCAGGCCGTTAGTTGCCACGTTTCGACTAGTTCAAGTAGCCAAGGTGGATATTTCACAGGGTTAGGGACATAGATCACGTCTATATATATGTACATGAATGGATGCAGAAAATAGATCCGAAAAATCGAAAATTTATAACCAACTAAAGGATCTAATGATTTCTGTTGCCAGGAGGTAATGCACTTTGTGTGGGAGAAGGACGTGATTTTTGTAAGATAAAGGCAAGAGGTGTTTGTAAGGTGAAAGTAAGTGTCAGTATAATGTATAAATGTATACTGTATTGTGAGAGCTGTGGGGTTCTTTGACGAAAGAGTGACGATATATGGTATGAAAAAAAAGCATTATGTTACTTGAGGAGATTGTAATAAATAATAATATTGGTCCAAGATTATTGTTTATTTTCCTCCTCCCTCTCCTCTGGAGATTTACGAGGAGAAGGGAAAGTTTCGTCTTTTTCCCTGTCGATACGGGATCTTTTGATGATGATATGTAGTAGTAGCCGTATGTCTTACAAAAGTTAAGTTGTTAAGTATGAGTAAGAGAGATCTTCTTGTGAGAAGAGGGCCTAAAGTCTTTAGTCTCTTCTCTTTTAGTTCTGCTGGATTCTTCTCGGAGATTCCTGTAAGTTGTAGCCTGGTGCATTTCCCCTGCTGCTGCAGCAGTCTTTACCTTTATAAATTATCTTATCAAGGAAACTCGATAAATGAACTTATGTTTGCTTTCTCTTTTACTGTCTCTTCGATAAAAATTAAGTTGCCTTTCACTGGAGTCCGATATATGGACATATATTGTCCGGATATTTTCTGCTATATCATAGGAGGTTTGTTTTAGGATGGGTTCTTCTGATTAACTTATCATCAGAATGCAGTGAGAGTCTGTTGGGAATTTAGGATGTCAGTCGGTGTTTGAGATATTTGTGGGTAGTGCGGATTATACATACATAGTTAACGGTGTGGATTACAGATTGTCATCACTTGCAGTGGTTGTGGTATTTGGAGAAATGATTTATTTTCCGATGATTTCTCGTGGTTTTACAAGAATTTTATACAGCGCTAATAATTACGAGTTGGTTGATTGAATGATATATTAAGATAAAAATAATATTATAGCAAATATTGATGCGAAGCTTGCATGTGAATTTCATTCCATGCCACTGCATGCGGTAGCAGACTTATGGGAAGTAGGTAATCAGCCTCTGAGCCTCTGCTCTGCAGATTCCGTGGTATATGGTTCCGTGATTCCTTAGGTCTCCGCTCAGCAGAACGTGGTCTGAAGATTTTAATTAACTCTGAAGGATCTGGCACCGTTTTGTCAGTAATGAACCTGGACAGATTAAATAAATTCACGTATCGCACAAGTATAAGTTGTACCCTTACTTCCACATGATGTTTGCAAATCCTGAGGGGTAGATAAAATACTACGAGGCTTAGAATTGGGTAAACAGTAATCCGAGGTAAGTGACGAGGATGTTCTATTAGCGTTTCGTATATTGAGTTTGCGAAAGCAGGGTTTCCAGTTCAGAAGTAATCTGGATTAGTAACACAAACCCAGAGATTTGAGATCTTGTGAATTCTGCACATCAAATAATCGATACTGATGAACACCTCCCCTTACATTCTGGTGGTAATCAATTTTTATGTCCGTCGTCATCATCTGACTGAAGTCTATTCGCTTTGCTTTGGTGCCTCGAGTACCACTCCCAAAGACTCTAAAAGTTCGGATGAGCATAGCCCTTTCATTAAAACTTTAGGGATCTACAACGAGGAAGTAATAAGGGAGAGGAACCTCTTGAGTTAAAGTTGGTATTTACCTTAGGAACTCGGAATTTTAATTTGTAATTTCGTTAGTTTTACTCGAGTGCAAATAACTTAGCGCTATCCACTAGTCTTGCCGTTGGCTATGTTGAATATCCACCCCTTTTTAGAGTACATGGGTTCATGTCAAAATGGTCGTCTAACAAGGGACGTATCAGAAACTGGAATTTCCGATTGCCTTGAATTTTTTTGTGATGAAACTACAACTTAAGCAAACGTTAATGATGAAAAAATTAGCTGCCCAATTTTATGTTTAACATGTTAAAAAAATTGCTAAACATTGGACGCCGAAATAAATATAAACAAAATGACTAATAAAATATACCAAAAAATCAAGAAAAAAATTAGGAAAAAGAAAATCATATTATATTGCCATAATTCACAACAGGTATGGAGAAATCGGGGTGGGAAGTGGGTGCGAAATGAGAGTGGTGGGTCGGAGTTTGAGCGAGAAAAGAAAGTTAGCGAGAAAACTGGAGTTTTTTTGTTTTCCAATAGTAAAGGTCCGTCTGCATTTAGTGAAAAGGCTCGTTCAAGCGCAATGTTATTTCTCGAGTTCTCCAATGTTCACTCCCTATCTTCCTTCAGGTCATTTTCAAGAAAAGTTACCCCCGCCGCAAACTAAAGCCCTCAAACTCGTTGCCCAACTGCTTCCCACTTCGATTTATCAATAACCCTTGTGAATTATGACGATATGTTATGATTTTCTTTTTCCTAATTTTTTTCTTGATTTTTTGGTATATTTTATTAGTCATTTTGTTTATATTTATTTCGGCGTCCAATGTTTAGCAATTTTTTTAACATGTTAAACATAAAATTGGGCAGCTAATTTTTTCATCATTAACGTTTGCTTAAGTTGTAGTTTCATCACAAAAAAATTCAAGGCAATCGGAAATTCCAGTTTGTGATACGTCCCTTGTAAGATTAAGATTCTAAGAACCGCGTACACAAAAAGATAAAAGAGATTGCATTATTTTCAAATGGAGAAAGGAGGAGATGAGATCCCTCCATTGTAATGACATGCTGATGAGTTCAGTAGAGATTTAATAGTTTCTTCTAACGAGATAATCAGTTATCTGATTGTTTGTGGCTTGTTTAACCAACATACCAAGTACTATTGTCGAGCTTTTCCGGATCTTTAATCTAAAAGGGTCGTTTGTAGACAGCAGAGGATATTCATATTGTATGCTATGGAAATGACAGGAATGACTTTGACTGATTGGGACGGGGATCAGGAAGTCAGTAGGGGACAGGAGGCACAAGTCCGACAGCACTTGACATTTAATCAATTCCTGAACAAAAGTAATGACCCCGTTATAACAAAAGCTTTCTAAATCTCAGCAATATTATTGCAATTAGGGGTTTTTTACTGCAGTAGTCTTACCCCCAGGGATTCCACATTTACCACGACAGTAAGCTGGAAGAGTAATACCCAGAATACTAATAGCTTTGTATAAACAGAGGAGAGGCTAAGTTAGCCACTGTAATTTAGGAACGACAACAAAGGACGCAGTCGGTGTCCTAGATTTTGTAGTAAAGTGTCAGGGGAGATGAATGCTGAATGTTGGAGCTTTCACTTTGTCCAATGTCCCGTGATTAAAGTCTATAAATACTTATGGTTTCAGGAGAAACGCGTAACTTTATGCGGTTTGGGTCAGAATTCTTTACTTTGTCTTTTACTTGATGGAATTAGGCCTGTGGCTTTATGTGTCAAGCGAAATTGTTGTTTAACATTGTTTCTGAAGCGTGATTTTAAGGGAAAAGTTTATGACATCTGTGTTTATGTGTGCCTGTTTAGATAAATTTTAAATGAAGAGTCTAGTACGATTACACGATATATTATTTAAAGGGTTTGAATTCAAACGTTAAACTTCATTAAAGTATTTTAGGGGTTTTTAATCTTTGACGCGTAGTTATTCACGTCCTGGTATTCAGTAACAATGTTTGTCAGTTATTGCATCCTCGCAATGGATGAAATAGTATCTGTTATCAGAAGGAATAAATAATGTGAAAATCAGGATGTGGAATATTAGCAAGGCAGAGCTAATGGTTCCTAAATTGTGTGACTGATCAATAAAGATAATGAAATAGTTCCGCAGTCCGTAATGCCTTCTAATGAACGAAAAGGAAGATAGTTTGTTCCTGTAATAGGTGTCCCACAGCAATCGTTAGTTGCTTATTGATCATTTTCTGCTTAATCTTAATGTTGTCCCATCAATTCAGGATAAGAGAAAGCGGATGTGTCCCTAGCGACACACTCGACGGTTCTTAATGTATCCGTCCGATAGTGTCAGAATGCCCTCGTTAAAGGATAACATCCCATTCCCTCTTTGTTTCTTTTTAGTAAATCCCTCTTCTATGCAAGGTTCCGTACTTGCGATTATTACACATGGGCACGGAAAGTTCCTTGTAAATCCAAAACACCGAAATAGAGGATTTTGTCATTTTCTCGTCGGAGAAAGCGTCTGAATCTCGTTTAAATGGAGATCAGAAGGGAGTGTAAACAGAGCGGAGTGGTGGTTTGGGGCTTTTATGGGGACTTTGATATGACAGTTGAATGCATAAGTGGGCAGGGATGGGCCAAAATATGACAAAAGTGTGAACAATGGACTATAAAATATTTCTCAAGCTAGTATGCACTCCTCTGTTCCACTTCGATTTAGTATTCTTTGGTCTATCTGTCTCCGCAAGTGGAAGGAGAAGAATTCGAAAGGACGAAAGCTGAAGAGCTGAGATCATATATGAGGTATTCTCTGTGGAGAAAGTCCACAGTCTCTTAGGGTACTACATACTATCCATTATTATCCATAACATCTTCCTTTTCCTCTGTAAAGAAAAATAGAAATACGAGCCGCTGGTCTCCAGTTTTTTCTACATTTCGTACGTGACATGTTAAAAGAAGTCAGGAGTAAGGATAAAAGCATGACTTGGTCAGTTGACGTTTTTTTTTGTCTACGAGTCTTCTAAGGCATCGTTGCTTTTTTGAAACATGAGCCTTGATTGGGGATATGGTGGCTGGCACAGGGAGTTGAGTAAAGTGTAGCTCTTTACGTTGACAGAAGTAAAACATGCAATAAAGGCGAATAAACATTTAGGAATCGGATGTTGTAATAACTCCGGACGTCATAGGTAATAATCTACTTTGTTTACTGGGCGTGGATAAACAAGGCAATTATGTCAGACGTAGAAGGAAATGATTACATTTGACTAATTGGAAGGAAAGCCAAATGGAACATGGAATTTAAAATGTTCTGGTTAGTGTTTTATTATCCTGCATATTTGCAATCTAATAACAGTAAGCCAATTATATTGCCATGAAAAACTGTATGACATAATTTGAACTTGAAACTAGCCGAATAGGAGAAAATAAGTTGATTACCTTGATGTGATTTTATTTTAGCCCAACGAAGTTGGTCCGTCTAATGCAGTTGTCCTTTATCTTTTTCCTCTTTTTTGTTTGCAGCAATTTCGTCGAAGGACGAGGACGACGTGGGGAATAAATTCCGATGTAATGGTTATTCTGAAGAATTCCTGGACCGAATCGAACCCAACGGGAACATTCTCAGGGCTAAACAACATAGCAGCACATCAGATGCCCGTATCGGTAAGTGACGACCAAATAAAATGTACCTTTTGTTCTCTCTCTCTTGGCGATATCCTCTCTGCCTTCTCCGACCAAAGTGTATGTACAAAGTGTCTGGTTGAGTAAGCCGGAGAAAGTGGAATTGTAGATTGTAGGAAGAATAGAATGGTCGGCTTATAATCAAACTGTATGACTGTATAGAGACGGTACGGGAATTGTAGAAACAAGTCTGAATGAGACATTTGAAACCCGACTAAAAATTCAATTTGCTCGCCACCGCATTTTCAGGCTCACCCTGGGACACTCAAATTTCCTCATTTCCCCTCACCCTCCCCTGATTCAATTTTTACTTGTCCTGCTTCCCTTCTGATTCCAGTTTTATTACTATTGCATACATAAAGCTTACGGTAAGTTGTAATTCGATGTGTGAAAGGTCAACACTTTTACAAGGCAATGGCTATTATTCGTCCGAAACACCTCCAAGCCGACTACAAGAGGGGTCTTAGAAAATGCAGATTCAATTACGGTAGCATTGCGTAAACCTATAAGAAACTGTTATTTATACATAATAACATTTTAATAGTTTCTGCATGTTAGGAAGTAGGAAGTATGCACACGAAAGAAAGTCTGGAAGAGATTCGCAATGGCAATTACGCTCTCTGCGATTCATATTCCAGCTTATAAAACAGTTTGTATTTCTTGCCAAGAAATTTAATTAAAGGCCTGTCATGAATAAGTGAGATAATGTAAAATTTCTTCACCCGCCGTCTGAACCCTGTAATCCGTCCATTTGTTCCTTTTAATTCGGACTTATGTATGAAATATTTGAAGATGGAACTTTAACCGAATGGTACTGGCGTAGAATTTCATCTCCCAAGTAATTTGCTTGCAAAGCTGATGGGTTTTCGAGAGGAAATCTGTTGAATAAATCATTTCATTGTGTTTGAAGTTTTACTCAAAGATCAAAGAACAAATGGTTCAACTCAAACCCGATCTCTTTTTTTCGGTTCGTAAAGTAAGTAGAGGATTGGTTTTTGTTATTAAACAGGCTTTTAGGCAAAGTTTTTAGTCTTTCCGATGGGAAAAGTTTTTAAACTTGTACTTTTTCATCGAAAGCCGTCTTAAGACTGCTACCGATTTGTCAAGGGCCGAGCAGTGGGGTGAGGTACAACTATCTATTCCTTTCTGAATTTAAGAGGATATTTTGACAAGAAATGAGGGAATAAAATGTGAGCCACTGACGCAGGGACTATAATATATTTTAATAGTTTCTGCTCTCTCTGTCAGTTTGATGTGTCAAGTTTATAAATATTGTATCCAGCAGAATGGCAGAGCATGAGTGCAACGACCTGGCCTGATGTTTTATGAATTTGAGGTATTAAACAGAATTGCATTTCAGGCTTTTTGGTACCGAGAGAGTGATATTATTATATATGGTATTTCCGCTTTGAAAGACGGGATGGAAAGTGGAAGGGACAGTGATATGTTAGTGATTCCTTTGAAAACATACGACTCTTGTATAAAGGCTTCCTTTTGGCCGCACCGACTTGTATAAAAACTGCTAACTGTTTTGTTTCCTGGCACTAAAGTAACTTCCACAAACCGCACGGCAACATATCAGGTATCAGAGATGGAAAAATATATGTCCCTCTGGGACGAAAAGGACTAGGTTGTGTGGTTGAGTTCTAAACGGGAAAATATTCCAGGAATCGTTGCTTGTAGGTATTTTGATATGTGCATATAATTCGAAATGATGGGTCGGGAGGGATCATTATTCAGAGACAATAAACAAAACGATATTTTCCACGGCCGCTTTACTTGATTGACTTTTGCACCTTTCACTTCGCATGCATTCACATTCGGGTAGAGGGGAAGGATGACTCATTCATGGGACTATGTACTACATATTGCAAATAGTCCAAACGTGTATAAAAACTGATACGCAGGGCTATAGGAACAAAGTGTAAATTAAACCCAAACATTTCCCCCGAAAAGGTGGCAACTTTTACATCTTTTATTGTAACGTGAAAGAGGTGGATTCCTCTACATGTCCTTGTACCATTCTCATGAATAATACAAAAGTGTCGTAGACTCTCCGACTTCAACTTTGTAGAAAAGTGAACTGGTGCGGTGGAATGTTTTTCACATGCCTATTGTTTAACCTCGACAGGTGCATAAAAGAGCAGTGGGATGTGGGATAATATTATATTATATACCTTGTTTTCTGAAGAAACATAGGAAAACTTTTCTCCATTTCCAGAACCTCGGAATTGCGGATTACATATGCAGTTGATGGAATATATATGGGAAAGTAAAGGATACCTTGGAATTTTTTGGACTGTCTCATTCCTGGCATTTTATTCAACTCTATATGGTTGATTTTTAAAAAAGTACGGAGCAGAGGTAATTTTTTTCACAGAGGCACTTGAGTGGATGAGTAGACATGAATAGTGAGGCGTCTGATTGTCTAATGCCATCCAGCAGAAATTTTCATATGTCAAGATGAAATATGCAGTCAGTTTTAGAAGGGAAAGCTGACGGATCGACTGCTATCTCCTACTGACGACTCAGGACCCTTCTTCCTCTCCGCCTTCTTCATCCTCTTCCTTCCTTTCAAATCTCATTTTTTGTTGCCTCTGTCTGTTTACAAAGTTTTTCTTCCTTAAAAAGTCGAAAAAAATCTCCACTTCTATCTATATATGTGTTTTCTTCCGAAAAACCCTCCTTGCGTTCTCTTATTTTTGCTATCGTACAAATTCTAGATGCCTATATCTTGAACACCAACTTTTTGGCTTAAATAGAATAGAGCTTTTGTATGTCTCGGTTGCTTATTAGCGCGTCGTCTTTTTGAAATGCATTTGTCAGTGACTCTGTTTGTTTGGATCCTTGTGCCTTTTGCTATCAAGATCCTTTTCCGCTTGACATGGCACGAGAGATTGGTATATATTTTTACTTTCGGCTAAATGGTAGCATTTGGAGCTGTCGTCTTTTTATGGTCGTTTAATTCAACTCTCTTGAAATATCTCCCTCCAGGCTAAAGGTCATTACAGTAGGCATTAAAAAGCATGGAAGAAAGAGAGGTCTTTTTTATACAGTAAAAGGATTTGGATGTGGAAAGGGAATAAAATGTAATCTCGGCAAGGCTTGGGATATCCTATATTTATAGCTGATTGAGCAATTCTCCTCTTCGACTATAATATTGCGGAGACTGATATTCGGAAGAGTAAGATTTTATGGCAAATAACTGAGAGAATTGGAATGCGTATTGAGTTCTGAGAAAGGGAAAATATGCAAATTATTAGATTTTGAAAGGCTCCTTTCTCCCTGCCCAGAGAGGACGGGTTTGTAAGGAACAAATTATTCTATCCATATCGGATGATTTATGATAGCTCCCTTAATTTATCACCTTTCTATGTGCCTCCTCTTCTGTTCAGAACTATAGAACATACTTTGCATGTTTTCTTACAACTTTGCGAGGAGCTCCGAACACTTGGAAGGTTACATTTCCTTCCTGCCTCTCAGGAGAAAGTAGAGTTTCGTCAAGTATTAAAAGTAGTGGTTGTGGAAGTGGTGGTGGTGGTTTTAGTTCCAGAGGCTTTGGCATCTGTCTCAAAAATACTTTTCAATAAAAATCTCTCTCTCTCTCTCTGTATGAGGGCCCTTACGTCAGGAGAAAGACGTTAAGATGATTTGCATAGGTGATTCCTGTATGGACTGAGCCTTTTCAGTATTCCTTGTGCTTGAACTTTGGAATGGGAGGAGGTTTTTGTTATTGTCGGTAAGAGGATGTACGCTTTACTCCATCTTCAGATTCTACTAGAGGATATTAAACAACTCAAAACCCGTTTGCCATTTTTGTGGTTTCGTATCTATAGGAAGAAGCTCCGTTCTTGCTCCTATCTGCAGGAGAAAGCGCTATATTTATGTAGGTTAAGAATGTTCCTAACGACATGAGATCCGTATATGGAGGAAGAAGATACCCTGGTTGGCGTTTCTTTTTGAGAAGAGAAAAACGGGAGGAATATAAGTATGACATAAATGGTTGATCGATTTCCCCCCGATGGCATTGGCAGAAGGAGGACTTTCTCCACGAGGCATTGTCTCCTCTCTACGACCCGTCCAGAAGGGAATAAAAGAACGGGAGAAGATGTTGGATGGGCCCGACTCTGATTCAAGTGGACATGGATATTAGCTTTTGAGCTTTTTTTATTTCTTTCGTCTCGAACAAAAGGCGTTTTATTGGGAGATGGAAGCGAAGAGAGCAAACCACAGAGAAGATGAACTTTCTTTCTCCTTATCTCTTTTCATTTAGAGAAAGTTTGATGGGGAAATAAATAAAATAGCACGGCTGGATGACTTTAGTGGTCGAAAAATAAGTAATAGTCCCGGGTAAGTGTGTATTGTGTGTGTGTTTGAGCAGTTATGGTGTAGGGCCGCTGTTGTAGGAAGCACAATTTATATAAAGAAATCGTGATGTCCGTGATATGACAGCATCATTCAAGCTCTGTAAGGATCCTCGAAAAGATCAAGATCGACATTGACACTGAGATAGATAGATCGTTCAGATAGTCTGTGGTGGAGTTTTCTTGATTTGCCAGACTTTAGGCTTGTTCCTCCAGGTTTAAGGATAGAAATCGTAATCAGAGGAGACGTGGAATGATATTTGTGGGATTTACAGAGGCTACTCCGAGCTGTAGGGATGCATTTGTTATGTAATAAGACTTGCATAAGGGAATTGGATTGGGTTGGTGGGATTCCCTGCTCATAGGATTGCATGTTTGGAAACAGGAGAGAGAGAGAGAGAGATCCGTAAATGATTTCACCGTATGGGAAACAAGAAGTCTTTATGGTCTTTACAAGTGCAGTAGTAGTGTAGTGTCTTTCCCTGCGATTTGCACACAAATTGCATTAGTAGTAGGAGTATATCTGTTGCGGTCCTCTATAATGTTGTGGTGTTGGTTATGTTAAGCTGGTTAAATATTCCTCCACGCTCAGCTACCGTTTTCCGTGGCTGGAATTACCGGCGAGACATGAAATTGAAATAGGGTCTCACAAGTCAATGTCAAATGACGGAGGCTGCAATTAAGGTTGGCACTCGAAACAGGAGGAAATGAAAAAATTAAGACTTGAGGGGATTCGGGAGATGGAAAGTCTTTTATAAGTGATGTTCCTCACTTTTAAAGTTCCTCTCCGTTGCATGTTCAACGTGAGTGCAGTTATTATTGCTCTTGCATCTCACTCTCTCTCTCTTGACTTCTGGGAAATTGAATCGTATTGAACTTGGAACTATTTTTGAACACGAGGAAATAAGTTGTTGTGGGGGAGCTAAGGGTTGGATGGAGAGAGAGGATATGAAATGGGCCAAGAAATGCTTCCGGTTATCTTGAGTTCCTTAATGGGGATGGATGAGTTACATACATAACATTTTACAAGTCGATCCGAATTCTCGAAATATCTTCCGACGTGTACGGGCGGCGAACATGCAAGGGATCCGCTTATTTCCTGTGGATTCTCCTATCTATCTCGCCCTTACTGTACTGAGGGAAAAGTAGCTGATACAAATAATGTGCATAATGGACCCACTCCAACCAGACGCTTTGTTGACCCTATATAAATAAAGATCGGGGGAAAATAGAGTGACAATGGGAAGGAAGGGAAATACTTTTTTCTCGGCTTGTAACGATAAGAGAGAAGTTTTGGGATGTTTTTTTTTTGCGAGAAAAACGTCGATACTTTTATAATGCGTGGCTGTATCTAAATCTGTATGGTCATTAAAATAATGTAGCTAGAGATTGTCTTTGTGGTACAGTAAAGAGTTTAGAAGACCGTTGTACTCAATCTTTTAACACGTTAGGCCTGGTTTTGGAAACGACGGCTTGGAATTGAATATCGAAAAAGGATTTCGAGATGTCCCAACGGGTTAGGGTTGAAGGTTACAAAAATAATAAGAGTAAAATTTGGATATGAAGAAGAGGAGATGGTAATGAAGTTGGTTGTTAGTTGAGTGTTGGTTATTATTATGGTAATGACTTCGTCCTCTCTCATCTTCTCCTCCCCGAAAATGATAATTCCTCCCGGGTTATTTTAGGATATTCTGTACATCTCAATATTTCATATCCATTTGCAATGTACGAGTGGCTTCTGATAGTCATCTATGTTTTATGCTGATATAGTAATAGCTATAAGCCTATATGTAATTGCGTACATCTCTTCGACATCATTTTTGGAGATTGGAATTATGATCATCTCCTGATTTGAACTCACTGGAGGACTGGGATTACTAAACCCGGAGAGAGTCTCGCTCCCGTAAACTTCTGTTGGATTTCCAATTTTTCCATGATTTCTTCGCCTCTGGCCTGAATCCTCTCTAATCTAACAGGGAGATGCATCTGAGGAGTTGGATCCCATGTTATCAACTAACTGGTTAGCAGAACAATGAGTTTTGAATATTAATCTCCATTTCTGGAGCAGGAGCCGATAAATGGATTGAGTGTATGAATAGAGCACTTGGATGCAATTAGAACTGCCTTGAGGATAGAATTCATAATAATAATGACTGTCGTGAATTGAATTCGAAAAGGATTGAGTTCAGTCACCCACCAGCCTTGAGGGGACTTGTAGACGTCGTTTACGCACTCAATTCCTACTGGATGAAACTTTGGTTCGTAACCTGTATGTTTATACGTGGATATGAAGTTAGTAATAAAAGGGGCAGATAGGTTATGAGACCAAAGACCGAAGATAGAATTATGCACTGAATTGGAGGGTCGGTTCGGCTTGTAAAGAACTTGAAAACGGGATTATTGTAAGGCTTGGTAGGTCGGAGTATAAAATATTCACGTTCCAGCCATTTTGTTATTAATGTGGTGATTCAAAGGCCCATTATCGCCTTTGGTTTTAGCCTGGAAACCAGACCCGACTGCATAATATATTACGTTTTGGGGTTTTGTTTGGTTCTTCTGTGTTTATTCCTTGACGAGGTTCCACCCAGGCACTTCTACATTCCAGGTTTCCTTTGCTAGCGGTTAGTACGGGTGTGGAGGAAATACTCTGCTCGGTTTGGATTTGGTTTAAAGGAAATAACTACGGGGAACATTAGGCTCGTATGTTGAAGCTTCGACGGACTCTGATGCTAATTCTAATCCGCTTCTGCTTTCTCTTTCCAAGAATGAATAACCACGCGGTAGTTCGCAATATGAGCCGTTTTGTAGCACTCCCGTAAGGTTTTAAAGCTACGTGAGTGTACTGAAACTAAATTGGAATATCAGGCAGTCGTCTCCAATCTCCAATTAGTCCCTCGCTCCGGGATATGTCCTCATTATTGGGGAATTGAGATTATTTGTCATTTTTATATGTTTTGTTTGGGATAACAATGATTCGCAAAACTTAGCAAGTTTACAAACTAAAACTCTACAGCTCCTGCCTGAGCACAGAAAAAAAATCGATTGTTTGCAGATATGAAGCCATTTGGCATCTAGTTGGGTACATGCGAATGATGGCAACGAAAGTATTAAGTGCTCTGGAGTTGAAAGAAACGATTTAACGATTTTTGAAAGCAAAAATGTGGTCGTAGAATGTGACCGGCGAAAGGGGTGCTTTCATTTATAAAGGGAACCTGGAAAAAAGATGTGGAAATCGAGAATCGATTGACTGACAAGAAGCATCTTGTCTTTTTTACTTCGTAGCCATTAACTCTCAGGATGTAATTAAAGATTCTGCTCAGACAAATTTATTGTTCAACTCAATCCATCCTGACTTCCAGGCTTAAGGTTCCTCTCATTCCCCTTACTTTTCTACGGTTTTACCCTGTTCTATAAAGGTAAAGAATGCAATCCTCTTTCGTGCTCGTTGTTACTGCGAACTACTTTCAGTTTCAAGACTTTATTTGTAATGTATAAGAAAACCTTTCGTAGACATTCAATATTTAACGCAAAAGTCAGCATTTAATTTCGGCGAAAGTCTTGTTTTTCTCTGCCAATTGCTCCTTTTATTTTCGTTTAATCTGGAATTCGGCAGAGTACGATAGGACGAACACACATTTCTATTGAATCTATTGGTCCTTTTAGAAGCCGTTTTCATTTTATTTTCGCAAATGGAATTTACAATTATCTCAAGGACTATCGTCACCGTGGCATTCTAATTGGACCCTTTCCTGATTTTCCATACCCTTGTCGAAGTTGAAAACATGTGGAATGAAACATAACTGTTAGGTTGTACGAGAAAGAAGGTCTATTTCGGGAGAATAATGGCTTCAAATTGTTTTCGAGTTCCAGTTTTGCTTCGTTAGGTTGGTTGACTGGATACGGGTAAAATTAATCCGACAAGATAGTTTGTATATGATTTTATCCGACTCCCTGCGATTGTCAAAACAGGGATTACAGAAAGTTACGGACATGCATGTCCCCGTCCTTAAAATTTAATCAAATTGTAGAACTTGTTGTTTCAGTTCATTAAAATAAATAAAACAGTTTTAAGCCGGCGGCTTATATACTTTATACCGGATTTAAACTTTGGAGGATTACTTTTGTCATCCAGATTTATTTGTCCTCGTCGGCTGTTAATTCCAAAACCCATGAACTGTAGAGGAGCATAGTATTGTATGTTTTAGTTTCTGCTGCAATTTTTTTCTCCGGTGGAGAAGAACAAACGTTAATTCCTGGAAAGCCGACGGAAAATTGGCAGGTAGCAAAATCGGATTCGTGGTGAAAAGCCACTACTAAACATTACTTCTTAATCAATTTGATTAATCTTACACACACGTCTTCACGGGCATTGCATTAAATCCTTATTAACTCTTTTGTCAGAGGTAGATTCGTAGTTCTAACATTATAGTAAAGTTTTGCCGTCTAGGGAAATCTGGGAAAGGCTGGGCTGAACTATTGATAAACAGAAACACCCCTTGCTGTCTGAACTGACTCCTAATTAAAGCTTATTGAGCTGACATAATATAGAAAAATTCCCTTCCAGTGCGACGATATCAACTACCGTAAACGTATTTTTAGAAGGTTCAGCTCATATTTCCTCATTAAAATCGTCATCCATTGAATATGATCTGACAAGTGTGATGACAGGGAAAGATCTGCTGTACTCTGTACTACTCCCCCAGGCAGACACGGGCTAAAAAATAAATAACGGATGCATAGTGACTCCTGGATCATGCGATCGGAGTTCTTTATCAATTATTCTTTGTCCTTAATTGGCTTCAAGTCTACTGAAATATAACTTTGAGTGGCATTCTAGACAAGCACCCAACGGGTACAATGGCTAATGATTAATAACGCTGGTTTGGTCTCAAATTCACGGTTATGTAACCCACATGGGTGGTCGGTTTTTGCTGAATTACCAAGTTTCAGTAGTGTCCTATTTCAAATTGTATCTACGGATAAAGTTGTTGTTTCAGGTGAAAGTAAGTGCCATGTGTTTTACATTCCGGATTCCAAAGATGCAATTTCAAAGTTGAGGCCAGATCTGAGTAGATTCGGTTGGGGTTTGTGTGAAGGTTGGAAGTGAATGGATATGCATTATGGACGAGAGGGAAAGATGTATGCGTTTACTTCAAGGATAGAATACATATGAATGGGAGGATGTGGATGTCGACGACATTTGTTGCACTTGGTGGACCATTTTCATCTGTCAAATAAACCCCACCATTCATAAAAAATACAGATACAATCGTCATTTCGGTGCGGAATGACGGCAGTTCAGCTTTGGCTTCAGTGTCAGTCAGTGTGGAAGAGGATGTGAGATGAGCCAGAAGTTGGGAATTCATCTCTAACCTTGTTGGCAATTTCCTTGTTAATGTTTGTTGGTTTAGGGACCATATGCACCAACGTCCCATTTACATGTGCCAAAAGAAACATTTCGAGCTGTTTTAGGCCCAAAATGGGCAACTCAAATGCTCTTTCCATTTTATTTATTTTATCGGAGGCGAGGGGACGGGGTGACTGTAAAATTTTATCTAGATGGTTGACAGGATCTTCAAAGATAAAGTCAGAAGCGTACGAGGTCAAGGTTTTTGTAACCGTGTTTAGCTTGGCTAACTTACGAGTATTTATATTTTCTTGGCTTCAGTTACGGCCATATTTTAGCTGCAAAGAACTTTTAAATACAGAATCCGTTTCAAGAGAATTTTCAGTATCCTATAGTTGAACGTACAATCTAAAGTTGATTTGGCACCCTTTTATTTTGGCATCTTTGACGATCTTTTGGACACAAGATAAATAAAATACAGCATGTTCGGAGGTGGCATTGAGACAAGGAAAGTTGGTACTAAAGTTAATGGCGAATGATCATACTTTCAGACTGCATTGCACAAATCATTTTATTACGACGGATTCTGCTAGAATCATCCAAAGAAATTACTCCAGATTTTACTGTGCAAAGGTTGTTAAGCTTCTTGAAGTTCATTTATTATTATTATTATTATTATTATTTATTCAAGTCTTACTGATCAGAGGAATGCACGTGTGACCACTTACAATACGTAGGACCATAAAATTTAAATTGGAAATTTAAAGTGTAATCGTTCCTTTAAAAAGGTCGGGATGATAATGATGATGATGACGGCTTTTGAGTAAAAGAGTGAAGGGGGAAAAGCTAATAAAACAGTACAAAAGAAAGTCGGCGTGTTTTTACAACAGAGAGAGGATGGAGAAAGCAAGCACTTGGTTGACTTTTAAGCCACTTGACTCCTCTTCTTCTTCATCTTGAGGGAAAGTAGGGTTGAGTGAGTGGCTTCCAACTCCTTTATATTATAAAGTGCCGTTTCATCGGCTTGGGCTTAGGATTCCGTATCTCTCCCTTGTCCTCATTTAGGAGAAGCAAATGTGAACTGTCTGTCGGTAGCCGGTGATGTGAAAGGAAACGGTTTGATAATGATTATGGAGTTGGATGAAGTGAAATGAGTTTACGGAACATAATATTGTTGAGAGGGCCGTTTTATTTATTGCTCTCTTTCCTGGTTTTACACAGATTGGCATCAAACGAATGGAGGCAGCAATGAGCCATTGGCCCCCGTCTCCAGACAGTTGTCCGTTTCCAGTGACTCCAAGCTACTGGACGATGGACCCGAAGAGAAGGACGAAGAACCTCAAGTTATACTCCGCCAGAGTAGACGGCCCCCTCGACCCAAGTCCGAAGTCTTCCTTTCCAAAGACCAAAGACGTTCCAAACGATACTCAGCATTCGGGGTGAGTTTTAAATTTAAATCTTTATTTCGCTTTTAAGTTTTGTTTTTTCAATGAATTTGTTCAAAATATTGTTGATTCGAATTACCATTCAGTGTCTCTACAATTCTCGTAACAAAACTTTATAATACCTTGTTGCAAAATGTATGACAAGTTAGTTAGTGCTTACGGAATATACGGCCCTGAGGAATGATTCAGTCCTGTGGTCCGCAACTCCTAATTCAGTAAATTAGTATTTTATTGCTCGAAGCAAAGCTTGAAGAAACAGGGATGAGATTAGGAAGCATATCGAAAAATGACTCCGTAATTACACTCATGTTTCAAGAAGAGGACTCATTTATAAATGTTCGGGTATAACCTGGGGAAAAAATAAAGGAGCTGGTGAAGACAGGTCGGTATATTTCTCGGTAGAGTTGACTCTGACAGTCTCATCGATCTCTCGGAGTACCACCCGCCTTTTGTGGTTGAAATGGAAGTAGAATTTCCTTCGGAGGACCTAGTGTTTAATGAAGCCCGGGTGGGAGTCAATTAGCCATGAAGGTAGTCATAAACTAAAAGGTGCAGTGTACCTCCTGAGCCTATATGCGCTCTGATAGACTTGACTACGATGATTCTTGTTAGGCCCTTAGTGGATTATTTTCCTGAAGGCTGCTTCGGCATAAACACAGAACTTGTAATATTCCCTTAATGTAGGTAAGAATTCCTTTTACCAATAAGACTATACTTAATGTGCTTTTCAGTGGTCGTTTGTCATTTATTCTTGAATACAAGTTTCCCTTAATGGGTATCCGGATAAACTACGGGCATAGCTGAACTTTCTTAAAATAAATAAAGTTTTTACGTAAGATATCTCGAGCAGGGTTGAAGTACTTGAACTTGAGTGACCGATCCGTACGGAGAAAGTGCGTGTAGTCCGTGCCAAACGACCCATTTGTGGTATGGGTCCATGCTAAGTATTTCGGTTAGAGTACATGTATAAAGAAGATCGACATGGGTCATTGCCTGCACATGTTACAGCGTGGAAACTGTACTCTTACGCAAACCTCAAGACCGTCGAGTATTACATATTGTGGGAGTATTCAGAGAAATATCTACATTTCATATCAGTAAGTTTCTACTGGAGATCCTAACTTTATATACGTCTGTCCATCGTCTAGCCTGGGCCACCACATATTTCTGAACTATGATAGGAATAGGATGTTACATTACTTATCGTAGATTATGGAGGAAGAAGACGTGAGAGTGGTAAACTCAACTTTGACTTTATTAGATATTTTGGGGGAAGATTCCCCTGATGATGCAACGGTTGTGGTGGTGGTGGCGGTGAACGACTTGGTAGCATTTGGTAGAGTCATGAAGATGAGGTGTTGATGAAAATGAAGGCCGACGAGATGAATCTCATCATGCTAAAAGGAAAGAAATCACTCTACCGATGTCTTTCGCCTTGGAGAAAGTAGATTATACGTTTAGTTGGGTTATATAAAAGGAATTTTGAGGAACTTGGCCCCATGGTTGGTGAAATGTGGCCGACGGATAATAAATGAGGTGAGACGGGATTACAAAATTAGATTGGACTTTCACTGCCAGCTTTCAAAATTGTCTATTAAAATATGCGGTGCGAATGTTGAATTACTTCCTCTTCGACTAAACTTTCAGCTCAGAAGACGTACAAAGATATATGCAACCTTTCTTTTTCCACTCAATCACTTTCCTTGGGATTTAATAGCCGATTTTGCCATTTTGTTTTTAACCTCATGGTCGTATGAAAATATAGGGATGGATCCGGAAGTGTTCTTCTTAGGACAGGAATATTGGCAAGTGAAAGCAATCTCGACCGTGTCGAGTCAACCTGTCTGCTTTTTTAGGAAATTGCAAAATTAAAGGACCAGTTTATTGTGACTCTTACAATTCGAGTTTAATAGCCAATCCAAAAGCTGCATTTGGAACCCTATTTGTTCCGCCGACTCAAATTTATCGATTGTGAACCTCATATCGTAAACTAAAAGTAAAGTTGTCGTTTATTTGGGTTGGGTTTATTGTAACTATTAAGTGGAGCATTAACAGGAGAGTTTTAGGTCGAATGATCTTGAGGGAAGGAGGCTTTTAATGTAAATGGGAGAAATAAAAGGGTCTTTTAGAAATGGCAGATCCAGATGTGCCGTGTGTAATGGAATGGCACTTTCTGTCAATATGTATCTTATTTAATTCGTCGGATGAGTGAGCTTGAAGATTGTCTTTTCTGTGTGGCAAGTAGGATTTGAAGTGATCGATCAATTTCGCAATTTCGTCTCGTTTCATAATCCTTCACGGATTTCCTCCTGTCCATTATGGTTTTCTTTGTGGTTTGATTACTAAGTATAGGGATTTATTGCTCTTCTGTTTTAACCATGTATTTAGCATTAGGAAGTAAAATCTTAAAATCGATCATGATCCATTTCCGTCATTATTTTTTCGACGAATACCAAGGGGTATGTTCAAAATGTAACGACACGATGCTCGGGAGGTCTATTTTAAGTAGTTAGGAACACTGGGGACTTCTGGTAGCACATGAGCGGATTTGATTAACAGTTTAATAATCGTGGTCTACAGGGTCATTAGTTATGAACTGACAGAAAGTTTCCAAACGATAAGCCACATTATGCTAAATTGGCTTTTCTTAAAGGCTTTAATGTAATATAGTAGAAAGAACTCCCGAAGATAAAGGAAAGTAATCCCAAAATCTAATGACAAATCACAAACGTCGAAATCTGGTAAAATTAGAAGCTCGCAAAATCGTATGATTATATTCTAGAAGGAGGAAATGGGATTTAAAGAAGATTTTCTTTGCTTTTTAGACCTTTTTAAACCTTCTCCTTCCGTGACATTTGCCAGATTTCATTTATTTAGTAGAATAGGTTAACCATCCTTCAGACAGTGGGTCCAAAGTGTAAAATTTCAATTTATAATCAGGGCCATGGGGACTTTAAATGGAAGCATTTTGGTACACGTTTATACAGGCTCTTTCTTTTATTTTTCTTCTCCCAACATCTCCACGATCTCTATTATACTCTACAGCTAAATGGATTTCCAAGTCGTGGAGAAAGTAGAAGAAAGGGGATAATATTATTCCGGCAATACAGTCAGTTCCGAACTTTGTTCGTCTAGGTCTGTTTGGTTTGGAGGATTCCACAAGGAAATAAGAGCCGTCTCCGAGGACCAGGTAGATTACTTTCCATAGGTTTATTTATAAAAAAAACACCACGGTATAAAATGACCAACCTGAGATTTGAGACCAAGATGGGGATTATGAATGAGCCTGTTTGATGAGTTCTTCCTCACTTTGTTGTGCCGATTTGTAAAATATCTTCCCCATAGTGTATTTCCGTTCCTCGAATGTTGTGGTTAGGTCTGAAACCACGTAAGATGAAAATGTCTTGAAAACCGAGTCACCCTATTCGGTAGGCTTCCTGACATATCTAAAATAATAGGCTGATAGGCTTTGAATAGGCCTTCCTGTATAATGTATCCTAATAAATCGCGAAGATTCTACGGCTGACTGGAACAGTCAGTGCACTGGAAACATACGTCCCTGCTGCATTCTCAGTATGGTTTTAGTGATATGATGTTATGGAGAAAGGGATGTGTTCATTCATTTGGTTGAGATTTGTTCTTTGTTGTCTCAGGCGAATAAGGAGAGGATTGGAAGCGGCGGTGGTGGTTGGTGGTAGTGGTAGAAGAGATGTGATATGGGGATTGTCCCCTTTGAATAATTTATTTGTGTAACGGCAGTCATTTCCAGAAAAGGAAGCTAAAGAATCAAGAACAAAAGGACGAGGGAAAAGAATTTGTTCCTAAGGAGTAGGAGATAGCTTTAAGTAGTTCTTCCCTTTTCTCCGACCATCTCCATTCTTCCTCTGTCTCTTACGAGGAGGAATCAGAAATCGATAGGAATGTCCTCACTTTTTCATGTCTCTTTGGTGACGTTGAACTATTCTCCTATCCAGTTCACCCTCGATATTCCCTATACGTCCTTGTATAAAATGACTAATAAGGAAAAGAGTTCATATTCATGGTCATGATACTTTCTCTTGCTTTCACCGCCACGCGTCCCTTTTGGTTCGTTATTTGTTCTAATGACTTCTTGCTGGGATTCTCAGTCGCAAGTTGAAATTCGACGAATTGAATGAGACTGGAAAATAATCTGCGAAGAAGATAGAATTGAAATTGGTAAGGTCGTTTACGCTCTCTGTTTCTCTAAGGTTTCTTAATGTTTATATGGGGTTGGGTTTTTCCTCCACACAATATTTCATTACCACGCTCCCCCTTCTTGCTTGAAAGAAAGGCTGTAGATGCATATTTAACATTTGTGATTCAAAATCAATTCCGGTGAAGGTAATTTAATATAGAATTCATTTTCCGAAGTGATACGATCTTGAGGGGAAATCCGCCTTGTTTAATGTTGAAATTGTAGTGAATGAGAGGTGCGGTGGGAGGAAAGTAAGAAATGGAAAAAGTGAAAGTCCCTGGTTTTAAAAAAGGGTTCGGAGAACAAATTGATTTCTGAGCACACTGTATGATCATGATCACTGATAGGATTTTTGAACCAGGTTCCAGTGTTCCTGACGTGGTTTACCCTTCGAGAGATAAGATACTAAAATCCGGGGAGAATAGTTGGAATCTTGTCACTTTTTATCCCTGTGTACTCGATGTGTGACAAGATGTTCAGCTCCTGGATGAAAAGTCGTAGTTCCCGTCAGACGCACCTTCTTTGGACGGGGGGTTTTGGATTTAGGTGATTTTTTTCGAAATTGGGAGTTGTTGAGAGATCTTGTAGCGTTGATATAAAGCGGAGTATTGTACTAGAGTTTAACATATCTTACGGCTGTAGAAATAAAGTTGGATAAATGTGAAAGTTCGGTGGGGAAAGGAAAAGTCTTTTGTATCGTCAATAATTTGCAATTTACCAGCCTGTTTTTCGAATCTCGGTTTAGTACAGGAAGGGTCTGGGAATCCGGAGGGTTTGGAACTCTCTGAGTTTGATATGCAGCTTCCAAATAGTCTATGTAGTTGGTTAGTTCTTGTTCGTCTATTTTCTTAACTACAAATTGAGTATCGAGTTTGCATAAGTCTTGTCTTTCCTTCTATTCCGATGTCGTTATTTACTTGAAAGAAATTGAGCTTACTTTCACCTAAAGGAATTTGTTCTGGGTTGGAAATCCTTTGTTTGTTTATGGCTTTGCAATACATGTTTAGTTTCTTTGTACAGCATACAGGCTTGTTTTTCGGAATTGGGGAAGTGGGCGGTTCCTTTGTTTATTTTGATTGGAATCGGGTGCAAAATTAAGATGAACAATGTGTGTTATTGCAACATGATTACTATTCTTTACAATCCTTGGTTTTTTACTTACAAAAGAGGCGTATGAACTGTTATGAACTTTCAATCAAAGCTGGCTCTAGATAGTTTAAGAATTGATATAATTCATTGTGATTATGCAAGTTTAAATTGAACGAAAAAGTTTTCTAGCTTGTTTTATTTATTTGAGTTATCAAATGTTTCTAAACGAAGTCTAGTTCGTCAGATACAAGCGTCAGCGTCACTGATAGCCTGATAGGCAGATCTAGGTTTCCTAGATACACGTCGGTTTATTGGCGTGCGTGGACTTTCACTTTGCGTTGCACAAACTGTCCAGCATACCTATTTAGATAGAGATAATACGTTTATCATCACAATATAGTTTTTCCGTTTTTTGTGATGAAAGGAAATTTTATCCATCGCTTTTGTATTCAGAATGTTCAGCTATACAAAATATTGAGTAGGAAAGGGCAAAGGGTTAATGCAATCTAAACAAAAAACTTGGTGTCAGCTTTATATGGAAATGGTTATTTGTGTTCATGTCTCAATCATCCTTATCTTGATTACTTGAGTCGGTTGAGCCCGCAGAGTTGACAAAATGACAGTGTTGTTGTTGCATGTTGGCAGTGTGTGGGAGATGGCGAGATACCAAGAAGATTCCTCGCTCGGTTGACCAGCTCCGTCCAGTTGAGCTCTCTTGTCCTAACTGCTTTCTTCACGGGGAACATTAATCAATTTTGCACGACCTACTAAACCTGTCTCCTCATCCTAACCTCTTCCTCCTTCTAATCGCTTTCCATCCTCATCCTACATTTTGGCACAAATCCATTGTGTCACTTTGGCGAGAGCAAGGCTGCTGAGGGTTACTATGGACTTCACCCTTTCGGATTTAATATTGGATAGTTAGAATGAACGACTGACACTTCCAAGGCTGCAACTGTGTGCGGTTTAGTTTAGGCTTAGATGTGTATATATGGACGGCATACGGCATCATAATGGAAAGACAACAAATGCTGAGCTGAGTCCGCCTTTGTTTGCTCTCGAGAGTTGGTGGAGTCGGGTGGGATTCGAGTCTAATTTAGTTAATGAGATAAAAGGGTTTGTCGCTTCACTCAAGTTCTTTCTCTGATCAGTCAGATCGATACGGATAAATGTAATATACGACTGTCACATCTTGAATGATGTTGATCAAAGTACTATTGGTTGGTGTTTTCGAAACCACTATAATTTTCCTCTGAATTATATTTTTAATCGATGTAAAAACTATTCTGCACCTATACAAATAACATAGATGTAAGACAGGAAGCACAACATGCCCAACAGAATTGTATATTGAGGTCACTTGTAAGTTATGCAAACCGGAAAATCTGTGAAAATATGGAAAGTTTCGCTGTGCTAAGACAAAATCCAAAAAAAGAAGTAAGGCATTAGAATTCCGTTCTTTAGGGACCTGGAAACTGAGGTTTAAGCATAGTTTCATATTAGGCAATGTATAGTCATGTATTTAACCCCTTCCTCTTAATATTAACAAGTAAATGTACTTTCCTTGTTCTGTTATATTTGTGGCACGGATGGTTAGGGAAAGGTAATGAGAAGTTAAATAAGGAAATGCTGTTGTTCAAAATGAGACTCCTTTCATCCTGTTTCCACTCCGTTTTCCCATTTTCGTTTGTTATTTTAAGAGAGAAAGGCCTGGCTTATTGACTTCATTTCATTTATCCTTCAGAACTCACTGACTGACTGACTGACTAAATTAAACTATTGACGTGTGCGAGGATGAAGAGAAACAGAGACACTGAAATGGAGGGACAGGGAAATAATAATAGTGGAATAGGCAGAGTTTATTTATTGGCCGACCTAGTTTCCGGTTTCCTCGAACTAGAATATTAACTCAACTTTTTACTTTTTTGTGGATTCCAGGGAGACTCACCATTTGGGAAATCCGAAGCGTACATCAAACTGGAGCAACTCGGTGAAGGATCGTACGCAACCGTTTTCAAGGGATACAGCAAGTAAGTATACCGTAGGGTTGTCCCTTTTTAATAATTTACATTTTAACACTAGGAAATGGAAGAGTTTCCGGGTTTTAAGTTTTAATCCATCTGTCTTATCTAATATTCCTAGTAAGTTGTCTTTGAATCACAAAAGTGTGTGAAATATGCATAGGTATATTCATATTTGAAAGCAGATAGAAAAGGTAGTAATTCCTTTTTGAGATCTTGGCTCGAAAATGTAGTAATAGAAAAAGAGATCTCCTGTGAAAAGATTCAATTAAAAGAAGATGGGGCGTGTCACTCTATCTTAATCCCGAAAGCCAAAAGCTTTTGCAATAGATACTTTAAAGCATCGGTATATGAAATCGGTTATAGTAGTAGGAAACGGTATGATACTACAAGACATTTCTAGGAGTAAACTCTGGGGGAAAGTATAGCAACGGAAGTATAACTTTCTCTTACGTAATCCGTTTATATATTAGTTGGAGATTTTAGAACCGTTTTTTTTTCAAGTGAAATTATCAAGAATATCGCCAAACAAGGTTGAAATTCCTTGAAATTGCAACAGAATTTATAACTGAATTTTATAAAGACGGTAAAATGAGGTTTGAGACAAGGAAGCTTTAATTCGGCATCAAATGAAATGAGTGAAAGCATCTCTGCGGAAAACAAGATGTTATGGGCTTTAGTGCTACGAGATCACCTACAAGTAGTATTTTCCTGCCTGGGCCCGTGAAACAAAGATCCTATGCATATTCAAAGGGGTTGAAGTTTAAGTAAAAGTAGAGCTAGTCTGAGTTAGCTGCGCTGAATAATTTGCATATTGGAGAGCTCTTTGTGGTTCGTGATAAATCTGCCGTCAGACTCATTTGAAAGTGAAGGAGGAGGATGGAGGACCATATATATACAGGAGATGAAGATGTGACCCGACTCATAAATGTGGAAATGATAACGACCTTTGACACTTGATTAAGCTAATGTTGGTACTCACTATACGACGCAATTCTCCTCTTTGAATAGGAAATGAGGGCGGGTGAAAGTAAATGATCCCGTTTCTAACGTCTCCGCTTTGATGGCTTTTAAATGGTTTCGGAGCTAGAGTGGAAAATAAAGCTTTTTCTCCATGATTCCTCTCAGCCATCTTTCACCTTTGTCTGAAATCTGAAATCCCTTGCTTTCACCCAAAAAAAAAACTTGTTGGTTGCTCGGTTCAAATGTAATTCAAGGAAGGAGGGGGTTGGACGGAAGGACTGACAGATCGGACGTGATTGAGAATGGTCTTCAAGATAAGACTGGATACTCTCTTCAGTATTTGTTCTAAGATTTCGCTTTCAAAAGTTCGTTGCTTATGGCTGTGAAAGCAGAAGTTCTGGGAATGGGAGGAGGATGATGTTGATGTTGTGACTTGCAAGTGACTTGTGTTGAAATGAAGTGGATGGAGATTCGCATCGATTTTCTCCAGGCATTGTGACTTCAGCAACCATGTGATTTCAGGATAAGCCGAGAAGTCATCCGCAATCTGAACTTTTTCTAAGCTGGATGGGCTCTTAAATATAAGGGAAAACTATAGGCAGTATGAGACAGAGAGGATTCATACTTTAGTCAGAGGCATACCACCAGAGTACCAGGGCATATTTCGCTTTCGGGAAATATATACAGGAGAAGCCAGTTCCGGTTTGATGGCTCAGCGAGGGTAAATAAGGCCTCTATACGAGATCATAGAAATCTGGAGGGTGAGGGGATTACGAGTTTGAGATATAATATTATCATCTTCTTAAGGAACTTGTCGGACAGTTAGATTACTTTTAGCAAATGGAGAAAGTCTCTTCGGAATGAGCTTATGTGATAATATGTAATGGGATTCAATTGATAATAATAATCGTCACTCCCTCTTAAGCAGCTAATGTCAATTTATTCGCCTGACTGCGGTTTAGGGTTGACTCGACTGGAGAATCACTCTGATTCCGTATTCCGTACTCGTCATTATACGGACTTGAAAGGTTCGGATACTTTGACGCTTGTTACATTACAGATCGGATTCATTCAAAAAATTGTGGTTCCAATCCAACACTTCCTTCCATCCCTTTTTGATGCTTTTTCTTTTAAAAAGCTAGAAATATAGATAGTCAACTCATGAATATATTCGTCTATCCGATAAATTGAATGGAATGGGACTGTAATGAAATGGTTTTTAGCCTTTCGACTCTCGTTAACAGTTCCTGTGGTATTGGGTGTTGGAAATGGAAGGAGGGGAACGACAGAGTTCATCAGATGAAATGAGAGTTGTCGTTAGCTTCATCTTTTATTCTTGCAGATACTACACCATCACCCTATTATCATATTTCGGTGACATTTTACTGAGCCTTGGCATAATAATCACATCCCATCAACCGCAGAAAGAGCATGAATATATACAGACACTCTGTTCTCCTATCTCCCGGAGAAAAGTACGTGAAATAAAGGAAGAGCGAACTCGACGGGTTTTTATAACCAAGTTGAAATACAATTCACATCGTGAGGACTTTCACCCATCTTGATTTCCATCTTTCCTCCTCTCCATTTACCTATTGTTTAGCGCAAGGAAGTGGAAACGAGCTCTCACCTTCACCTTCGCCTCGACTTTGTAGTCCGTATTTGGAGAGAAAGGGAAAGGGTCGGGTTGGGTCTTAGGTGGCCATAAATAAGGGATAATTGGATAGACTACATGACACATGGCATGAAACATGCAAACTTTCTCCTCTCTCTCTCTCGTACCAGTAGCCAGTACCACTACTCCTGGTCTTTAGGCTATAATGATTGTATTGGCTCAAGAATTTCGATTTCACATTACTTTGAGATTTCACTGAAGTAATTTTCCCCCAGAAATATTTATTGTGCAAGGAATGAAGGGGATTAGGGAAGAGCGTTGCAGTTAAGGTTCTGCTGGTCCTGAAGGTGGTCTCAATTTGACAATAAGAGGGATGCGTGGAGATATCGATAAATCTTCTTTCCGCCATAGAGAAAGTCCCCGTTTGTACTACAAAGGGAAACAGTTGAAAGGAAACCGCAGAACTATGATGTACTAATTTGGAACTTATGCATGAATATGTAGTTGGTAAATGAGTCGGAAATTGACGAGGTTCTTCCTGAATATTTTACTCGACTGCTATAGGCATCCCGACGTATTTGCGCTTCTTTAGGAATTTACTGAACCGTATCCGAAATCTGGAATTTGCGGGAACTGCTGCGAAGTGAGAAGCATAGGCTATAAATAAATTTGAAGTTAATATGTCTTTATCTTTATAATGATCTAATATACCATTAAGGAAGGGATATAGCGGTTTTGCTTTCATTCTTGAGGTGAAGAGAATGTTTATAGTAGTCTTGGCTGTACTACTGTATTCGATTCCTGTATTATCTGTAATTTAGTTCAATAAATCAAAGCGAATTTAATTACGTGAACCCAACGTGAGTTAAGATCAACGCTTTGGAAATATGCATATTATCCAACAGTTACATTTTGCAATATGTTTTAATTAGCACTGTACAACATGGGTAGATTGTAAATTGGTATCGATTTAAAGCATTTATATAATTCGTATATTTTACAGGAAAGTTATTTTTAGTAAACTAGACTAAGAAAACTAAACTTTATAGAGGGTGAAAGGATTTAGAGTTTGAACTGAATGCAGAAGTCGCCTCTCTCCATTTATTCCTATCATTGTCAAAGGTTTTATGTCTTGTGAACAAAAAGCTTTTGTGGAAAAGTTAGGACTTGAATCGATGCACCGTGTTTTATGTATTAGAAATGCAGCGTGCACAACGAATACGGCGATCTTCTTTCTCTTGTATTTTCCTTAGCTGCGCGTCTTTTTATTGTAAATATTGTGCCTAGTGAATCTATAAAGGCTGGAACGACATGAGAAGACGCATTTTGTGTAGAATATAAGCAAGGAAATCAATCACTGACACGAACGATTTAGTTCTCTTTATGGATCGTTGTTATCATCACGGCTTTATAGTCACTCTGCCGTTTCCTATGTTCGGGCTGACATGCAGGGATGATTTTATAGCCCTTTCCAAATCAGTTTCTGCTTCAAGTAGCGTTCAAGAAATGGCAAGAGGAGATGACAAGTTATGAATTCGTTTATGTACCTAGTTGATAGTTGGTTTGAGTTGGAAGACGAAGATTCGTTCATTGAGATGATTCTAGCAATCGGAAGTATACATTGTATATATTTAAGCAATACAATTATAACGAGACATCCGCAAAAATCGGGGTAAAAATTGGACCTTGCTTGTTATATTAAGCAATATTGATTATTTTTGCTAATCCTTATTTTTTAGTTTGACGAACCAAGTGGTGGCTCTGAAGGAGATTCGTCTGCAGGAAGAGGAAGGGACCCCATTCACAGCTATCCGGGAGGCATCCCTTTTAAAGGACCTGAAACATTCAAATATCGTGATACTCCACGACATCGTTCACACTCGATCTACCCTCACCTTCGTCTTTGAATACCTTGTAAGTCTATAAAACTGGATATAAAATCGAATTGTACAAGGAAAAGTTAAGGAGACCATGTGGCGAAGGAAAAAATAACACGTTTTTTAATCTGTGAATTGGTGTCTATAGTCTATATATACGAGAGCACTAAAGATGAAATTGTGCTAAGACTACTACTCATTGATAAAAAGAAAACGCTTTGAATGAAGGATACCAACTGCCGACTGAAAGATGTGAATATCATATTTTTTTATAATTTCAGCACACAGATCTTTCACAATATTTGGAGCGACACCCCGGAGGTCTGCATCCTCGTAATGTGAAGCTTTTCCTTTTCCAATTACTCCGTGGATTGGCCTTCTGCCACAGGCGACGGATACTTCATCGTGATGTCAAGCCTCAAAATCTCCTTATAAGCCAAATTGGAGAGCTCAAGTTGGCTGACTTTGGTAACTTTCTAAATCCATTTTACCTGTTTCTGACAATCATTGTTACCCTTCGGAGCCGATTTTGGTTTGTGAATATCTAAAGACATATTTCGGGTAGAAATTCAAGATTGGATTGATTCTAAAGAATGTCAACGCTTCATGTTATAAAGCGTTTCGACGGTTTAAAGTTTGAATGATTTCCCGATAAAACGTTTAAACCACAAAATCAGATTTTAATTGAAAACTTTTTTGTTTAGGTCTTGCCAGAGCAAAATCAGTGCCAAGTCATACGTACTCACACGAAGTTGTGACCCTGTGGTATCGACCTCCAGATGTATTACTAGGATCGACGGACTACTCGTCAAGTCTTGATACTTGGGGTGTTGGCTGTATATTTGTTGAAATGCTCACAGGGGCTCCGGTCTTCCCTGGTGTTCGTGATGTATCCGACCAACTTGACAAAATATTCCGAATTTTGGGAACCCCCACAGAAAAAAGCTGGGAAGGTTCGTGTCCAAAGGCATTAAATTGTAATATATTAAGACCGATGTATTTATATTTCATTTCGTTACGTTTTTTGAACAGGTGTTACTCAATTAGCCAATTATCATAGAGAAGTCAAACGACTGTACAAACCGCAAAAACTAGGATTGTCGTTCCCACGGCTGTACGACGTAGCCAATGCTGAAAACGTTGCATCTGCCTTTCTTCAGGTAACATGTTTCTCTTTGGACATTGTCTTTCGAAAAATCTCATATATATACCCGGATATAGTTTCAAATGGCAATCGAAAGTTATTTATTTAGATATAATACTTATTTTACTACTTTGAATTTACAGTTAGATCCGAGTAAAAGACTGGAAGCTGATGAAGCTCTACAACACAAATACTTTTCTGATCTCCCTCCGAAAATTTATGAATTACCTCATGGTAAGCGAAATCTAAATAATTACAAGCATTTATCAAAGCTGCCTCAAAAGCTCATAATCAGATTCTAATTTTAAATTTCATTGATACTTTCGTTCAGAAACAAGTATATACACTGTGGAAGGTGTTAAGCTGCACACGGAGGAGCCTCGCAGAAGCCTTCCAAAAACCGGAAGTTACGATTTCAGGCGAAAAATTTAACCAACGAGTTTTTAACTTGCCTAACAATTTATACTCTACCCTCGCCACGAAATTGAGTGGACGTTCACCGTTGCACTTGTCGGACTGGGGTCGGATTATTCTTTTTTAAGCGCATACTCCATTGCCAAATAATCTACAATCTTATAATTATAAGTATTTATATGACCCCCACTGTTTAATTAATAATGTCAAATGACAATGTAACTAATTTTTTTTTAATATATTCTTAAATGTGCTAGCTCAGCCGCTGAGCCACAGCCAGCATTTCACTGATTTTTCACTTGCTCAATCGAGTGGATTTTTTCCAATCTTATTACTTAGTGTAAAAATGTTTTCTTGATTTCCAATAGTTCCAATTGTATTCCTTAAAACACAATACAATTCATTTTATTCGGTTTGCTTTTAAATCCGCTGACCTTGATATTTGACTCTTTTTTTTTGCCAACTCTTTCTCAATCGACCGTTTCTTTTTAGATTTCGTATGTATTCTTATGCCATGTACTTGTTTGAACTGGCCACAAACTTCACTTAATTATAATTATAATGTTTACAATAAGTCAATTGTTTTAATATTGTAAACATTTGTAATTGTAATTCCGAATTCCGTTGTGTTCCATTTGAATCCTTCAATCCCGAATACCATATAGGATTCTTAGTTCATAAGTTAAACGATCCCATCTCAAGTTGAATACGGAAATGTGTTGTACCTAAATTTCTGCACGCGTTCTTTCTGGACAAGATTGTTAGATGATACGGTATACAAAGGGTGGTATGGGTGCAATTGCTAATAACATATATATTATTAAAATGTAAAAAAAATATGACGAAATATAAATGCACACATATTATTATCACCCTTATATGTACATTCAGAATCCGGACGATAAGGATCACTCATGAAACGTTGTTGTGCAATTTGTACAGTTGATATAGGTTAGGTAGGTGCAATTAGAAAAGTATAACAATGAGCTAAAAACTAAAGTACATACGTATAGATTAAAATATAAATGTTTACAACTTACACCACTACACGATGTGGCTCCTCAAGGTAAATTTTTTGTACGTAAGACTGTGCAATCTGGTAAGGTAGTTTGACGATAACCTCTTCCAAAAATACATACATTCTCCAAAATAGAAGAAAAAATACTTATAAATCATGTGAATTTCTTTCATTCCTCCGGAATGTAAAGAGAACGTAATTGCCAATTGTTTGCGATATAAAATATAATTAATATTAATCTTGCTGTGACCCGTGTTTCATATATTTAGTGATTTTCAAAGTCATATTTGTAACTAATTATGTAAATCAAAACCGTGTAAAAGTGCTAAAAAATAGAGAAGCTGAAAGGCTGGACAGTACAAGATGAGATACATAGATGAAATATGATGCGACGAAAGATTCGAAATAACGAAGCAGCATGTTTCGATTTTCGATTAGCTGCCATTGCCATAATATTATTATTTATACAAACCTGTTAAAGAATCATAACGCTCCGACTAATTTATTACGAATAGTATATGTACTAAGTGAAGAAGAATGATTTTTTTCACGTATATATTGCCATTTACTTTGCTACACCACATAAATTATTGTAAGTGTAATACCTCAAAAACCCTAGTGATCCATTATTGTTCATTACTTTCTTAGCGGCGATCTCGTTATCATAAAATTATATAAAATGATTTCGAGAAATAAACATCTGTAATGAAGTCGAAAACCCTTCTCCTGTGCGCTCTGTCGTTTACATTTATTGACATTCAACGTTTAATTGTTGCTCACATATTATTAACATGTCACCATAAGATCGCTGCATTTTAGTCGCATACGCTTACTCTTGTCAAAATTTTGACACCAGTGTGTCGACAAAAAATTACAAAGAAAATGCCTCGTTGTGGACTATAACGTAGTGTTTATACTTGATACTTATGCCATGGAAAGATACGAATTGAAACGAAGCAGATTGAAGGAGGGATGTTTGAGTTCTATTTGTGCGGGAATTGGAGATGAAACGGACGAAAGATAGATTTGTTGAATTGTCGTTTTGAATTTTGAGTTTTGAAATTATTGTGATGGAATTAAATTAATGTGTTATAATCCATTCACTTTAAGGAACGTTAATATTTACTGCCTTTCACTTGTACGATGGATTATAAGTGTGTCTGGTAATGTCATCATGTTCAATGTTTTTTATATTTTGTATTTATTTATACCATTCACCATTCACCATTCATTTCCATTTGTCATTATATTTTGTATTTTGTTTAGTGTTATTTGTCATTACACATTACGTATTATTTTGTGTGTGTTCTTGTGGTCAGAGGTTCTGACTGTCAAACTCAAAAACCACAAACAGAAAGACCAATGAAGGTGTTCTGGTACACTTGTGACTTATTTTAAATTATTGATTTTGAAATTCCGAATTGCCTGCAGATTTTGGATTTCTAGACGATCGATTCTGTAAAATTTGGAATTGGATTGGATTAACAAATCTACCTCACCACAAGAGGTACACGCGCAGTGTCTAGCAGATTTCAATAGCTGAAAGGATAGGATATTTAGCATCATTGCTTACATTAATAACACATTCAACACATTATCATACTTCAATCGGAATCAATAAAAATGGACCAGTTTCTGCCTGGTGACATCTCCGTCATGGTTTTGAGTAAGCTTTTATCCATTTTACTGGCTGATTTAGCTGATTAAACAATTAATTTTAAGATCAGATGAAATATAATTTTTCATGTAAATTTTCAGCAATATCAATCAATGAGCGTCATAATATGCAATGTGTTGTGATATGTAATGAATGTGCTAAACCTTTGACTACTTTTAGAATATTTAGCGTCGAGTGGATGTGAATCTTCCGTTATAAGCATGATTGATGAAATGCCGGTATTGCAATTCTACGTACCGAAACAACCACCAGGTATTTCAAAATCTGATTTCGTGCGTATGCTTGGACGACCTTCTCTAACACCTAGCCTAATTGATGTGCTTAATGACTATGGACAAGCTAAAACTCGTGGTGAGTTGGATTTACGTCTTAAAAATTTATTATACAAATAACAGTAACTAATTATCGCCAACGACATGTACAAAATGCAATTGTCTTAACATATATTTTTGTTTTGTATTCCATTCCCAGTTACCGATTTAGTTTTTAAGGAACGATCGTCCGATGCGCCGTTGCGATTATGTGATTCATTATTGAGCCATATTGAAACACTATCATGCATTTTAAATGACATCAAGAAAATGAGATCAAATGATTCTACAGTTTTTAAGCCAGCCGTATTTGAAAAGGCCATCAATACAGAAAATTCTATAAAGGTCACTAAAGATGCCGACACACAGACAGTTGTTGAGGCCCCCGTGATTGAATTAGGGTCTCCTGGGGATTCTATGGATGTTCCGCTACTGTTCTATAATAGCTTGATTTCTGATAGTCATAGGCAGGAAAAATTGGCTATGGCTATAAATGAGCACCTGACGGATTCTTCCAGTTCAAGTATTTTTGACATTTTTGCTTTGATTTTTTTTTAAATTATTGCAAATTAATATATTTTGGGTGTGTTTTATTATGTTTAGAAAATGACGTGCTTCAAAAAGTTTGTTCAACTGCTGAATCTGAAGTTGACAGATTTTTGGTGGATTTTCTCAAAGATATGCCAACTAGTTCAGATATTGACGTGTTTTCATCCATACCTAGTATAATTCCCGACAAGGCTGAGCAATCGCAACAGTTGATATTGAACGAAGAAGGGGGCTTATCTAATCTTTTTCAAGATGCCAACAGCGTACTTCGATCAATTGTTCCAGTGAATGGGGCGATTGAGGTGAACATTTGAACATCATAGATAATTGCTATGTGCCATTATAGGTTTATATATTAATATATTATACACCTACCTACTCTGCTTTCATCAACGCTTATTTTACTTACTGACAAACAAGATCTAAAAACATACTTTATTTGTTGACATAGGCTGAAGCATTACTTCAGAATCCTCTCATTGACACAAATTCATCCAAACCTTCAAATGAAGTTGATGTTGTAACCGTTCCTGTTGCAGAAAGTATAGCAGAAGACAAGAAGAAATCTGTAGCAACTCAGCGTTTACCAAAAAAACGGATCATGCCAACTCCTGTCGTCCAAACCGATAAACCACACCCTGTATTTGAAAAAATTAATGTCGTGGAGCAATCAGTTTCTTCTGAAGGTCTTTTATATTCTGTTCACAAGACTGTACCAGTTATAACAGAGTGGCACAAGCTTGGC
Source organism: Desoria tigrina (assembly GCA_906901685.1). Taxonomy (NCBI): domain Eukaryota; kingdom Metazoa; phylum Arthropoda; class Collembola; order Entomobryomorpha; family Isotomidae; genus Desoria; species Desoria tigrina. The sequence goes on from CAJQTU010000007.1 coordinate 6,536,394, forward strand.
CGTCGTCCTATAGCTCCGAAAATTCCCTCCCCACTAAGTCAATGCGGCTTGCCGATATCGAATCCACAAGTTCTTGAAGACAATATAAAACCTATAAAGGTACATAAAAGCCTCATTGTTAGCGAAAATAAACGGAAAGCGAAAATCTCTACTCCTATAAAATTAACTCCTGAAAAGGCGAAGAATTTGGATTTCTTCCTTGTGTGTCATGACACTCCTAAAGCTGTAACCACGTCTGTAAATGCAGACAGCACAACTTATACATCCATCGCTAAAGACACATTGGAAAATCAATTGCAGCCAACTGATTCGCTAGAAATCAAAGAAATTCAAACACCGGTGGATAAACCTGACCAAATATCTTGTAGTTACAAGGCTTGTAATACTGTAGAAGTTACACCAATATTGGACGTTCCAAACATCGATTCAGTATCTTCAATTCAAGAATCGGTTAGCCCAAGACTTCGCCGTCTTATTGCTTCAGCACAAAAAATCCGAGCCACTAGTACCCAGGTTAATTTGGTACGTAGGAGCTATAGTACCCCCAGGAAGAAAAAGCATGTACGAAGCTTACTATTTACAACTCCTCCAAGTCTGAAGAACCAATCCCCCAATTCGCCGTCACAAAGAAAGGTGACCAATGAGCATGGCGTTTCCTTAGTACTGCCACTTAAAAGGAAATGTGGCGAGGACGATTTCCAGCCAAAAAGTAAAAAACGTCTTCAGTGGTTGGACAACGATGCTTATAGGAGTTCAGCTTTTCCCGATCGAAATTTCACCTCAACGCGTGTAAGCGAGAGTATGCTATTATCCGCAAATAAGATATTTCATACAATTAATACCAAACCCAAGCAACCAATTTTGCTTGATAAAACTGAACTACCAGCAGTAAGTAGTATAGACGATACTCAAAGCTTAGAGTATTTGTCTACATCCAATACTTTATTGAAAAAATCTATCACGTCAAAGCAGAACAGTAATCTACCAGAAATTCCAGAAGAAATAATTAATATCGTTCAAACTCGTCCAGAGGTTTCGTCCACATTAGTTGTTGACGATGCTAATGCTTTTCTCCAAGCGTCTACGAAACCACCTGAAGAACATCCGGTGCTCGTAAAACCTCCACCTGTCTCTCCGCATTTGCTATCAGAGACTGTTGAAACATCAGCCACACAGGTTAACTCCGGATCAGAAACTAAAACCATAAGGCAATCATCAATTGTTGGTGAGAGTAAAAAACAAACGTCTCCAAACATAACACATAAGACTGAAGCTAATATAAAAAATTCGAACAAATCACAAACCTTAATGACTGAGTTATTTGGGTCAGATGATTCTGACGAGGAGATTAGCCCTGTTCAAAAGAAACAAATTAAGAAAGTTCACAGGAATCGCAACAATAAATATACAGTCGTGGTAACTTCGGAAGTTCAGACAAAAGATAAACAACAATCGACAGGCGTCACAAAACTAAGTTCTCAAAAGCAAATCCCAAAATCTCCTATCAAGAATAAAGTTGCTCGGACTTCACGGTTAGAAGACGTATCATCTGCAATGAGAACTCCACCGAAGGAAAAGATTAAAAAATGTAACAAAGCAGATTTGGCTCAATCACCAAAACGTAAATCAAGACTGACTTCAGCACTGAGGCAAGAATTAGGTGCAGCTAAAGCAGCTTCAAAAGACGCTATACTTTTGGGTAATAACAGCGTTGTTTCAACTAATGCAAACATGAATACCGCAAATATGATAACTGTATCTAATACGTTGTCGTCGTCATTTTCATTGATTCCAAACCCGTCGCATCCTATCGATGAAAACACACTTAGCGCCCCAGTTTTAGTTTCGGAACAGGCGTCGCCATTGAAAACCCCAATTATCTTCAACATAATACCCCCACTTGGATTTCCAGACCCAACACCAACCAAACCAACTGTAGTTGAGACAACTTTACGAAGATACTCTACCAGTCCGTTGGTTACTCCACTGAAAATTGGATCGTTGTCTAACTCAAGTCCTACTGAGTCTCTCCCACTCCCTTCCACTCCTCGATATATTATTAACGATTTTGATGCAGATACGTGTTCTAGTTCTCTTGGTGGAACATACGTAACACCTGAGATAATGTATCCCAATTTTACCCCGTCGAAGTTTTTAAGACCTCCCCCTACGCCTGGGCGAAACCTATTTGTTGACGAACATAATGAGTCAAACTTTCCTACTGTTTCCTTACCAAGTGTTGTTCAGGATAAATCCGACGTTCAGCATTCCGATATTCCATTAGATTTGTCATCTCCTGTGGCCCCACATCGAAAACCTCAACTCTCCGTTTATCAAGATGTTCCTCATGAAAACATGTCCTGCTTCTCCCCAGCAAAACATAAGCCTTCTATTGGAGGGTTGGCTAATAACACTAAGTAAGTGTTTGAACTGGCATATCGACCTTAAACTATTTAACATAAAATTAAAATGATTTTAGTGCTGTATTTTAAAAGAAAAAGAGACTAAAAATACTGCAATGACATTTTGACGGCCCACTCACGCCCAGATCCACAATCCGAGTTACCTGCATATGATGTATAAATATGTTATCTATATCACCTTACAGGTTCACCGCACTGATGGATCAAAGCGTCAAAAATGAGGTCTGCGAGTTTCAGGTTCCTAAAGGAGCACCTAAGAAAGCGTCACCACCTGGTCGACATCCTCTAAAAAATCTGTCGCTGGCTTTAAAGGAAGTTGGAAAATTAACCAAATCGAGTGCTTCACCTGCAGATCAATCCAAAGAAGGAACGAAAACTCCTGATATATCCCCATTCCCAATTAATCCAAAGACAGTGAACGGAATAGTAAGACCCTCATTTTCAGGAATGAGGTTCGTCGTTGATGGGAGAACCAAGGTGTTGTCAATGTCAGAACAGCAAAGTCTTTTAGGGCTTTTGGAAATGAGAAATGATAGAGAAGTTTCAAAACCCGCAACAATCGATAAACCGCTGCTTCCGAAAAAAGAGGTAGGAAAAGTTCGAAATAAATTATTTAGCAAGTATTTGACCCATCACAATTTACAATAGAAGATTATAATTATTTTAAATGTTATGCACCTATATTTGCAGGAGCCACAGCCACATCAAGCTAATCGTCTGTTTAAAGCCGTTGATTTAAATCATTTCCTAAATAATGTAGTCCACAAAATGTCGTCTTCATCAAAAGAACCCAAGAAATGAATGTCTTTTTGTAACTAATTTAAGCATTGTTTCATTAACTTGTGTTTTAAACTAGGTATTAAATGTTATAAAACCACTAGACCACTACCATAATTTCGTTTCAATCCAACATGATTGATAGTAACAATTAAATTAAAGGACAATATGTTTATTTATCATTTAAATATGTCTGTATAGTCTCTGGCTCTGCCCATTACCCACGACCAATAATATACATTTAATTTAAATACGTATTGAATAGTTATTTTAGTTATGTTGAACGATTGTCTAATGACCATATTAGAGATGCATATTCTTTTTTAAATTTAACAAGGAGTTAAAATCTGCAACCAGATTTTTATAGCTCTACAAAGCGTCCTTGATATCTGCCGAAACTGGACACAAATGTGACATTTTTGCGTTTCTTTTATTGCACTAGGGACTAAAAATTACCAAACGCTTGTCCAAACTCCAAACATTATGAAGACAGACTAGCAAATGTTCCTAATTTTTGTCCCGTATACTTGGCAGTATATCGTTGAACGGCAAGGGAAGCATGAAAAACGAACAGATATGCACGTGATACTCACGTTGTTACGTTAATAATGACCTTACATTTTAAATGAAAATACAATGGAATAATAAGAGAAACATCCAAGCTCTAAGCACCTTTCTTTCCTGTCACTGTCACCATACCCGAGTTTCGGAAACCAGACTGTTGCTGAATACATCTGTAAAATATTGATGTCTAACTTTGCTCGTAGAGACCAACCCACAAATCACGAAGGATTTGTTGTCTGGCTGGATATAAGTTCAAAGTTAATGGTTAGTCAAACTCGATTCTTCGAAATATTTATTGCGATTCCATTTTAAAGTTTGCTTCCATCACATTAGAATTTTAGTGCGGTCGGTCGTGGCATGGAAATTTCTAAGGACGTTCTTTACTGGTTATTCCAAGGGTCATTCATATGTGCTGATTTCTTTAGGGGCAGAGGGGTGGGAAATATGTCAATGTGCCGAAGTGGTATGGGAAGTGTCCAAGGGTGGTAAAAGGTAAAACGCCGGACACGCTATCGTCAATTCCCATTCCATCTACCTCCCGAGAATGGTTAAATATTTTCAATGGTTTAAACGATTTAGGACCTTCCCCCGGAGACTGAATTTGTTTGAGGTCAAATGTGATACATCATCGGATAGGTATTATATTATTCCTGATAGGTTTCATCCTTTTTGATGTACGATTGCAACAGAATCGAATTATGATTGCAACGGAACGATTGTGACTTCCAGTTCCAGTTCGACCGGCGAACATGTTTATCTCACCACCATGCACCACTAGATCCACTGGCTCTTATGCTCTACAATGAAAATAAAATTCCTAACGCTAAATTAGGCAATTTTCCATCCACCATCGGTACATCTCTTTGTATGATGGAAGAATGCATGATAGATCTATCATTCACAGGAAAAAGGGATGGAGATGGAAGTGATGGAACGTTGTTGGAAGACGCACCCAATTCCGTATTGCGTGGTAGTTGTTGACACCAACTGCTGCGAGTGTCCGTCTTGTGGTGAGGTAGATTTGGCAGACCGAAACCGAAAAGACAAAATTCTACATCCAATCTCATCGTCTAGCGTGGTACACGCAGTAGGGCTATATGGCCATATTGTATTCAAGGAACAAGGATTAGTTATTTGATCAAACCAAGCCGTAAGCGTCTTACTTAAGACATGAGCATCAATTGCTTTGTTCTTCTCACGTTTCCAGATCGGAGATTTATGAATTAATGTGTTCAATTTTATTTAGTTACGTTCCAAATGTTCCGATATGGTGTTTGGGTTTTACATTAGCTGATTATTCTTCATTCATAAATAAATCTTAATCATAATTCATAATCGATACGATATGTTGATATACGAACTAGAACAATGGTTGAATAAAGAGTCTCCAAACGAGGGAAGCGAGAGTTACGAATAGGAGATGCTTTGAGGGGAAAGATGGCAATGTTCGAAGTTGGAGGGTATAAATCTAAATAGAACAACAATTCGTAAAAAGCAAAGATCCCACGAACCTTCGAACTATCTGTTCTATAGCGAAAATTGCTCTCCTTTACTAAATTCATTATCATGTGAAATTATTATATCGTCGTATATCCTATACACTATAGGCTTGACTTGAAGCTGGAATGGAAGAAGTAACATTCACTCACACCAACTACAAACTAAAACTAACTGCACACTGACACATCAAATGATCAAATCAAGATATCCCGACCGAAGGAAGGATGAAGGAGTAGTCGAGTACAAAAAGTAAGTCATAATTTATTTCATATTCAATATTTGTATTTTTAATTTTAATTACAAATTATTACAAAAATCAATCTATTATCGATCATATTCAATATTGCATATTTGATATTTATTATGTCCTTTGTCCTTCTGCCGTTCTTGCATCTTCACTTGTCATTATTTGTATTTTGCCAAAAGTTTGAGGTTGAAGGCTGAACGGCAACGGTTGACGGTTGTAGGTAAATTCCAAATTCATGAATTCCCCAAAAATCAAAAATTGAAATGTGAAATGTGAATTAAATGTTATGATGTACAACATACAATGTGCAATGCACAATGTAGGGTTTGTCATTTCACATTGCATGCATGTGCATTGCAATATTGAATGTATACACATCACAATATTCACAATCAGAACACAGCTCTGGCCTGCCGTTGGCTTTACACACACAACTACAAACTATTGCATATCATATTGATTGCATTGCCTATGAAATGTCAAACTGTTTTTGGAATGTGATTGTGCATTAAATTTTAGGTTTAGGGATACTTTTTGTAAGACGGTCTACCTACGGTCAGTTTTTTTAAGATAAGCAATGTGACACATTTTATTCCAACTTTCACCTCGACTCTGTGATACGTTTTTCTTTTAGTAATAATAAATCAAACTATGAACTAGTTGCGGCTTTAAAAATTAACTGTCCATTTACCGTACACCGTAGTACTTACTTTTGACTTTGTAGTTTGTGGGGTTGTGAGTATATACAATATAATTCATTATCGATTCACAATTCAATTACAATCCAAATTATTATAATAATGAATAATCTTCATCAACACACAACATTTGACATTCGGTGTTTATTTAATTGCAAATTGTAATTGTTGGAATTATTTTGAAACCTAGACCTATGACCTAAGACGACTACAAACTAAGACCGTCCGGGACCACACAAAAACGTCTGAAATCGGCACGGGCACGCACATTCAACTACAAACTAAGCTATCATATATCAAATCCAACAAAACAAGCCTGAAGGTTAAAGTTCAAAGTTTTGTTAATCAGAGGCCGAAACTTTAAGAAGCAAATCACAGATATTCTGCTGGATTAGCTGGATTCCCGACAGTGAATGCACTGTGGCAGTGGATATCCCTTCACTATCACTTGGATCTATAGGGATTACAGATCACTCACCACGCATAATTCAGTATATGAAAATGAACTGCACTGACTAATAAAAAAGGATTTTCGTAGACCGAAATCTAGACATTCTGTAACCTGTAACTGTAACTGAAGAAAACCTTTTAAGTGAAGTGAATTTTTTTGAAGTTTAAGGTTAAGTAAGACCTTTATTCAGTATTTAATCTGTAGTAGATGAGGATGACGAAGTGACAAATCGTCTTAAATTCTCAATCCATTGATGTCCGTATATCGAGGTCTGTACCTTTCTAGAAATATACAAAACTCGGGCGGACGGAATTTGTATATAATTTACTGCCAACTGGATATGGTTGAGTTAGAGTAGAGTTTCTTAGTTAATAGTTATGCGTTTTGTTTGAATTCATAAAAGGTTCAAAAGATACATTTTCAAGCGGCATTCGATTCTTTCATCATTTCATAATTTATATTTCAATTCAAACCTGTCATTGTTTTGTTGTGTTCTACGTTCTACGGCTGTACGATAAAGCATCTTACCTTAAATCTTTGATCCAATTTTGCCGTTATTGTTCCTACAAAAATAAAAGGAAATTAAATGAAAAAGAAGATGGACGTACATTCGTAATATCTTAATGAACAATCACGAAGATGATACAGCCAGAACAAGTACTGGTCATTGTGAGAAAGTCATCCGTGGAATCAATTAAAATTAAAGTGACCAAGGATTGGATCCTATCGTCATCGTCCACTGATTTGGCTGATTATTTTCGGCTCTTGTCCCTACTTTCCATTCCAAATTCCAACTGATTCTTCCGGAACTCTGCTAATGTTGGCGTGGTACTGGAAACTGGGATGTCTTTCTATTTGAAAGCCTCTGTTGACCCCATGATATGATAAGTGGCCACTTGTGACCTGCATCATTAGTATTTTGATTGATCAACGAATCATCAGGATTCAGGATGGCCTTGTGGAACATCATCCTCCTCCGCTTCCACTTGATCATTTTGTAACACCTTGGAAAATGTGAGTTCTTGTCTTTTTTCGGTACTCGTCAAACCGTCTGTTTGTGTGTTTATTAGCCTTTCCAACTTTCCACACATGGCACACATTCTCCCTCCTACACTTTTAACTTTACAGTGTTTACAGTATTCAGTTTATTTATAAATAGGTTATCTGTCCTCCCAACAAATTTCGTACTCTACTCCTGACTCCTGTTTTGACACTCCTCCGTCCGCCTTGAGCTTTTAATTTTAAATGCTTCACTGATCACACCTGTGACCTGTCTCTTCTCGCTCGGGTCTCTCAACTGTGTTTATGCTTTTTAGGTATATTCAATTAACATCGAGGGAATAGTTGTCGAATTCTGAAACGTACTTTTTTATTTTTGGCTCGGGTTGCTCAGTACTTGCTGGGATATCGGCATCCGGCGTGGATTTATTTTTTGGCTTTAAATTCAAGTTCTTTGCTGAATGAAATGCAGACTGTCAAAACACAAAATAGAAGCATTTCTCTCTCGAAAGCGGACATCAATTTGTGTCAGTTTATCTTATCCCACTTTTTTTACTGTTTATATTCTTTTGTGTTTATCAAAAAAAATATAAACAGTTTCAAAAGACCTTTTGAAAATATCGAGTTAATGAATTTTGTCCAATTTCATTTCTTTTATTTGATGATTTGTTATAATGCTACCTTTGATTGACTAGTTTTGGAGCGGTGAAGGGCTTTTTAAATCAGAAGGCATTTCATCCAGTTCAGATATCAGAAATTTCCACTTTCCACGATCGATAAATTAAATTGGGATCGGTTGTTTTCGTTCCAAACTCCAATGCTTGAATTGAATCAAAATGTTCAAAAACATTTTCAGATTTTCGATTTTCCATAAAGTGCAAAACGTAAAGAAAGAAAAGACAAGTTTTTTTTCGCTCTCTATATATAGTAAGTAAGATAAACTAGTTAGTTTGAATAGTTTAAGTTAGTTTATAGACCTGACTGGAATTTAAATACCATTGCATTCTCACCCCTCGGCCCTCCTCGGCTAAATTATACCCTTTAATTGGATAAGTTTTTTTCATGATCGTTTAAACTGTACTCCGTTTCGTTTCAGTTTAACTGTTAATTAATATTTTTTACTTGCATTTTAATTTAACAATTTCTATACGTGATATGAAATATTTGTAATACGTTACATTTGTATGCGCCTAGAAGTTTGATTGTTTTTAGTTACTTGAACTTGATAGTTCGAATAGTTCGATCAACACATCTACGATCTACAGAATAACAGAAATGGAAAGTTAAATTTACGATATTTATAAGTAGATCGGATAGGATATAGGATGATGATATTTCAATAATCATTTTGTTCAAAATAAAGAAAATGTGTTTTATTCACAAAAAAATGCATTTTCACGTACTTCAATATTTATAAGCTCTACCATCTCATCTTTGTGTCTACTTTAATATTTAATACTCATAATCATTAGGCTACCGAAAACTAATTAAGAATATATAACAAGGCGAGATGAGAGATAATATTGAAATAGACAGAGGTATAAATTCTTCCGTTTAAAGTAATACAGTCCGCTTAGTATTTATTTTAAAGGCGTTGCGTTGGGAAAAAATAAGCAATTCCCTCATTAACGGGGTGTCTGCAAAGTGTAATTTCATGAAGGAAGGAACAATATTCAATTCAACTAAACTAGTTAGTTTCTTAACTGCTCAAGAGCAGTAAAGCCGTATATAAGGATAAAATAAAGTCTATATAAAGTATCATAATCATAATAATAAATTATAATACTCCTAACTATATTGGCGTCCTATTTGGTTATTAGAGAAAACCAGAGTATGGTACACTAACTACGGCTACTAGGATTGGTAACGGTGCTTGTTGCAAGTTGATGAAGCTTTCCTTGAAATTTTCAAGTGTCTTTCATATTAGAACATTAGAAGTGATGATGATGCTTATGTTGTTTAGACGTAGACAATGATTTCAATTGCATTTATGTTATAGTATATTGTATATTATATGAATAATATCTATAGCGAGCGGAGAATAATGTAGTAGTGCAGTATAATCGCAGACTATCCTAATCTTATTATTGCATCCTTACCTCTACATTTTCATACATGTTTCTGATGCTATACAGCTAAAATATATATAAAAAAAAATCTAGTAAAATGAATTCATGGCTCAACGTTGAATGTCTTGGCTGATGCCCATCCATTGAGAAGGCACACGAGTGTTTTATGAGTTAGTTACCAATTGAATCACCTACTTCTTCTCGAATAAAAAAAAATCAGCAAAGAGATGAAGAACGAGAAGAGGTGCATGTGTACGTAGGAAGATCCTCTAGTTGTTTTTATTAAGACTTAAAGCATTCGATTCTTATGTGAATAAATCTACCAGTATACATATGTATGCACACACAAATACATTTATAGTTTAGTGGCTTAGTCTCCGTATACCGATATGATTTTTGTGAAATTATTCATTTTTCATTAACTCTTTTTTGAAGCAGGTAGACGGATTAGTTTTACAATTACAATTTTACAACAGCTATTGAGCTAAATTAAGCCCACACGACCACAGGCAGAGTTACTTGTAAATAATTCTGAGATCATAATGTATCGAGGGTAAGGATAATCTCATCGGAATTAACTTTCCGTAGAGTTAAATACAACTATATTTTTATTATCCGAAGATAGTGATTTGTGATTGTTATTAATAACATTTATAACGTTCGTAATATCGTAATAAAGTTTTCTCTGTCGATTATCTGTGTTTTAAACTGAAATCTCCGCTGCGCTGGTATAATATTATCGGACAAATGTTGGAAATTAATACTGTCAACGGTTTAGTTTCAACTTCCTTTTTGTTGTTTACTGTTGTACAGTGCAAAACTATGAAACGAAAGCTGTTGCGAAGTGGTTAACAAAAGTGAGTTAAAAAATGAATGCTTTTTATTTAGATTTCAAAATCATCGGTCAGCTTCCTGTACCAGAAGCTAGACCAATAAACGTCGGTGCAGTAAGGATGGACGATGACAATTTTCGTCACATAGTCAGGGTGTATGTTGGATCCTTGTCACAAGAATATGAAGCATTGTCAGTGGAGGCAAGTAAACACACAACCGCAGAGGAAATTGTTTCTTGCATTGTTCAAAAACTGGGATTTAAAAATGGATCTGAATACGAGTTGGCTGAAGTTATCGAAAATTCGACTGGACAGGAATGTAAGGAACGCCGGATCGGACCCCATGAATCTCCAGTTGCACTCAAATTACTGTGGCCAAAGACGTCAGATACTGCAGATGCGGTTCTGTTCTCCGGTCCGTCGTCGTCGAAAACTGTTCCTGCTAATGCCAGTTTACATGGGTTCCACAATGGGACAGAGCAATATAGATTTTGCCTGAGGGAAAAGCTGTCGGACTCTTTGTGGTCGGAAAATTTTTCTATGGATCCTCAAATCCTTAAGGATTACTTCTACCGGTTTTTATATCAACCTAAAGACAAGGAATACCCCGATTTATGCCAGCTCCCCGATCTTAACGAACAGACACTCTTAGATAACTTGAAGTCGAGATTCAATGCGGGGCATATTTACTCTTACGTCGGGTCAATCTTAATTGCCATCAATCCTTTCAAATTTCATCCCATATATAATCCGAAATATGTTAAATTATACCAAAATCGGCGACGCGAGGAATTGCCTCCTCATATTTTTGCCATAGCTGACTCAGCGTATTATGCCATGCTCAAAGAACGAAAAAATCAATGTATTGTGATAAGTGGTGAAAGTGGAAGTGGCAAAACGGAAAGCACGAACTTTCTTCTTCATCATCTCACTGCTCTCAGTCAAAAGGGGTCTCATGGAAGCGGGGTTGAGCAAACCATTCTAAGTGCTGGACCAGTTCTTGAGGTAATTATGAAATTCATTTCTATACGTATGCACTTATTATCATAAAGGTTTGGTTACAAGAAAATTAGAAAATCCCAGTAGGGTATTTCATACTGTTGTTGCTTTTAGGTTAATATTTAAAAACGAGGTTTTTAGTACCATTGGACAATGTTCATCGTTAGTTTGTTATATCCTTTGATGTGTATTCTAATTTATGTTTTAACAGGTGCATTATATTACAAGACCATAATTAAAATTAAATGTCAAGTTCAAAGTTAGTAATAGTACTTCATTTTTTTAATGTATTACTTGAAAAATTAAGAATGAATTGGTAAAGCCGCTTTCATTATGATACAGCTTGTTGAACTTGCAAAACAAAGGAAACTCTTTAAGTAAAGTCAAGGTGTTAAGATGTTGTTTTATATAAATATTTTCTAAAAAATACTAGAGCATAACAATTTTTCGAGTTGAAAGATTAAATATTTTATGTAAGTTGATGTTGATGTTGTATATTTGTAAGAAGTGCTTAGTTGGCCGCCTTATGAGATGAGCTATCATAACGGTCGTTATGGTCAGTTAGTTGAGATAACAATATAAGTTAATTCGGCTCTCGACCTCCCGAAAATGAATTCGGAAAGTTATTTTAGGGAAACAGTCATTGAGTCACATATTAATAACAGTAATATTTTATGTTGACATATATTCATATTGTAACTGGTATTCGAAATTGTTGTAGCCAAAAATACATGCTCAAATTGCTCAATGTAAAATCTTTATGTTGTACGTAATTATATCATAATATTTTAAATTATGCTTAATTTTTATTTGTTTTTATTTTAATTAGGCTTTTGGAAATGCGAAAACAGCACATAACAATAATTCCAGCCGGTTCGGAAAGTTCATCCAAGTCAGCTATCGAGAAAATGGAATGGTGCATGGGTAAGTAGTCCGTAGTCCCTGCATTAGTGGGTTACCAATTTACAATTTTAGCTTTTACTTTTACTGATTTATGTGTTGGTAATTTATACTGTTTTTAATGTCCTCAACAGAGCTATAGTCCAGAAGTACCTGTTAGAAAAATCCCGTATCTGTTGTCAGGCAAAGAAGGAAAGAAATTATCATGTTTTCTACTACCTTCTTGCTGGTGCCAATGATGTGGAAAAAGAAATACTCAATTTGCTCCCATCCAATAAGTATCATTACCTTAATCAAGTATGTCCTAATTACTATGCTCATATATTAAAGATGGTGATTATGAGCAATTTAATTGTGGCTTATGATTAACATGTCAATGATTATTAAATTTCAGAGTGGATGTTATACGTTAGACGGAGTTGATGAAAGTTACGAGTTTTCGCGTTTAAAGCAATCTATGGAAATGGTGGGGTTCGGTCCTGACAAACAACGAAAATTATTCTCTGTCTTGTCAGCCGTTTTATTGTTAGGTATAACAAACAAACAAAAAATGTGTCGGATTTGAATATGCAAGCATGTAACCGAACTTTGAACTTTTGTTTTTATAACAGGAAACGTCGAGTTTTTACCAAAGAAGTCTTCTTATCATCACGATGAATCTGTTCTGGTCAAAAATCCTGAAGTGGTTCGTTTAATTTCCGGTTTACTTCGCGTTACGGAAGAAACTTTACTAGCCGCATTGACGTCAAAAAGAGCTAGAGTCTCTGGAGAAATGCTAGTCATCAATTACAGAATGTCGGAAGTAAATGGTTTTTGTATTTTCGCTAGAATTTAATGTTCAAACGATGTAGGTAAGATAATGCTAATAATAATGCACATTGGTTCTTAAGGCTATCGCTGCAAGGGACGCAATGGCAAAGTGTTTATATGGTGCTTTGTTTGACTGGATTGTCCTACAAGTGAACCATGCTTTGTTGAGTAAAAAAGACGCAAATGGCTGTGAGTATCTTGGTAAATCGATAGGAGTTCTGGATATATTTGGATTTGAAGACTTTGGAGAATGTAACAGGTATGGTTTTTTTTAATTTGGATTAAAAATAATAATTTAATCTGGACTAACGATTCGTCGAACATTTGATTCTCCACAGTTTTGAACAGTTTTGTATTAACTACGCCAACGAACAACTCCAGCATTATTTTAACCAACACGTCTTCAAGTATGAACAAGAAGAGTACAAAAAGGAGGGAATCATGTGGACTGATATCGATTTCATGGATAATACTCCATGCCTAAGCCTAGTAGAGAGTCGACCAAATGGTTTAATTTGTATATTGGACGATCAGTGCAGGTACGCATGGTGGCTAATTATTATTGATTCACGTACACGTGCATCAGTAATCGCAAAGAAAGAATAAACTAGTATAATGTTTGAAACGTTATCCACTAATTCTGATTCCTCATCATTTTGAATAGTTTTCCAGGGGCAACAAACGAAACACTCTTGCAGAAGTTTAATACCGTTCATAAAGACAACGACTTTTATCAAATTCCACAAAAACGAGAAGCTGCTTTCATTGTCAGACATTATGCTGGAAAGGTCAAATACCAGGTATGATATGGGGACAAGCCCATTTTAATTACATAACTAAATGTAATCAATTGGAAAATGAAAATAATGCGTTCTTATCATTCCTAGGTTAGGGAATTTCGCGAGAAAAACATGGATCTGATGCGCCATGACATAGTCAGTGTGCTAAAAAACAGCAGTATGGCTTTCGTAAGAGAGCTTGTCGGAATTGATCCTGTGGCCGTTTTTCGATGGGCAATAATTAGAGCTTTCTTCAGGTCATACTTCGCCTTCCAAGAAGCAGGAAATCGTCAAAGAGTTTTCAGAGGTATGCCAGCTTCTTATTCTGCACTACATTTGAAGGTTGTATTTAATTTGATTTCAACTGTAATTGAGGATATATTATAATTATAGCTAAGAGCGCATTAAGTCGAGCTTTTTCTAATCCTGGCCGTAGAAGATCTTCCAATGATCAACTCATCAAGTAAGTTTGTTTTATACATTTTAATTGCATACCTAAACAGAATTTAGTCGTTTAATAATATTACACTAAAGCGGATATGCATACATTGATACATTCTTGAAGTTAAGAAATACTAAGCTACCTATTTTAAACTAATGAATTTGAAATAGTGATTGCTGTTTTGATTTAAAACTTCTCTGCAGAAAATTCAACAATTAAACTGATTTATTTCCATTGGAAAGCCTCACTTACGAATAGATTTTTTTGCGAAGAATATTTGGAAAGGCTGCGTCTATTTGTAATTCTGTTAAATAAAATTTCGGCTCAAAAAAGCTCCTATCGTAGAGTATTCTACGTTGAACTAGTTAGTTTAGTATAGTTAGAACAATTTAATCTCATATCGAAAGTGCAATAATGCTAAAAATTATACATACATACTCTGCATTTTGACCGAATAACTATTAAATTTGTAGCCTGCTTGTGACTATATCTTCTGTTAACTTGCGTATTAATCGAATTGCGTAAGTAACACATATGTTTCATAAATCTTGCAAGATGGTGTATTTTTATTAATATTTATTTGCTATTACTTTCAATAATATGTATTGTATATGTAGTTTAAGATTGCCAAGAGTGTAGGCATACTTCGAGATGAGATTTATAATCAATGCTCATCTTATTGTTCGACTTATAGCTTGGGCTTATTTTCTCCAGAAATAGAGAAAAGCAACTTTTTTTTATTCTTTTTTTCTGGAGAAAAGAAGCCCAGAGAAATCAAGAGTTTATGAACTTTGGGTAAAAAACAATGCTAATTTACCATGTAATTAAACTCCACGAATTACGAGTCTACCAGCATAGCTTCTAGGTTCACCATACTCCTTACATTGTGATTTGTGCTGCATATGATCCCTGCTAGTGTATCTCGAGACTTCAATAGTTCAATTGTTTTATAAATTCAGTAGGACCAGGGCTTCCCGTGTTATCAGTATTGACACATGTAAATTTTCGAGAGACGATGACTCCAATTTCACATACCACCATTCAAATGACATGTTCGAGATCAATACATTTATATCTAAAGTTTCTGAGGTAGAGGAGGAGACATTTGATCCATTAGAGTATGTTTCTATTCAGCATTTTAAGTAATTATATCCGTTTGTGACATTTCTTTAACACTTTACGATAGTGTGACTAACATTAGGTTAGGGTGAAATGAAAGATAGTCTCGTGGAGGTCCTTGAAATGCTTCAATGGGTATATATTTATCCGTAGTGTGTAATGTATCCGCACGATTAACTAAACACTCAAATAACATGTAATATGCGCATGAAATTTTGTGTATGATTTTAAAACATTTTATGTTTCATTAAGGCGTTGTAAACTATTTACCTATAGTATATATTTATTTTTATGCATGGATTGTTTTTTCTCGCCTATTGGTTTGTTATTTTTATTTCCTTCCACTTAAAATAACAATCATTTTAAATGTCAAATTTATCTCATAGGAAAAATCGCTCGTTTCGACCGCAACAGTTTCTCCCAAGGGGGATGAAAAATTTACACAGCGTTAAAAGCCTGGCTAGTCAGACGGCAACAGTTGGGACATCCAAATATTATAACCCCCGAAAACAGCCCGTTTCCGTTTCGCAGCAGTTCCAACAGTCACTGAACTCCCTCATGATCACACTTAATCAAGCCAATCCTTTTTTCATAAGATGTATAAAATCGAATTCAGAAAAGGTATGATTAAATCCAGCATTAATCCGTTGAAGTATATAAAGTCTACATTTCTAGATTTTTATAATATTCTGCTTTGGATTTCGAAATCACTTTAAAATGCTTATTTTATTGCAGAGCTCAAACCACTTTGATGATGACACTGTACAACGACAATTAAGATACACTGGAATGCTTGAAACCGTGAGAATTCGGCAAGCAGGATACAACGTACGATTATCGCTGGAGGAATTTATTCATTTATACCGCATTTTATTACCGAAGGGATTGCACAGGTATTAGCAATTCAAATTCATAGACTTAAGGTTGAAGCAGAGAAATTCTCCTATATTGGATCTGAAAATTTTAATATAATAATGCCTATATCTGTGTACTTCTTATCTTAAATTAAAATTAACTGATTTTTTTTATTAGTGATCAAGGAGATGTGGAAAGTTTCTTGGCATCTCTGCGACTAAATCCAACGAATTATCAGATGGGATTTAGTAAAATATTTTTTCGAGAATCCGAAAAGATAAAACTGGATTATTTCCTGCATCAACAAATCATGAACAGCATTGTGAAAATCCAACGATGGTACCGTGTGGTATTAGAAAGAAAGCACTTTCTACGGGCTCAGGAAGCTGTAGTTAAACTCCAGGTATGCTACTGCTACGTTTTATGCTGATTTTTTTTATTATTATTAAATTAATGGAATCATTAAATTATTGTGACTTGTTATTTTCAGTCATATATCCGAATGTTTCTTGCTCAAAAGCTGGCCACCAATCTGCGGATGAGGAATTTGGCAGCAACCTACATCCAAAAGATCTGGAGAGGATACCATGTCCGAAAATGGTATCACGATTTAAAAGCAAATTGTGTCGAATTTCAAGCTAGAGTTCGAGGAAATATTATTCGCCACAGATATCAACACCTGCTTGAAGAACATCGAAGTTTGCTGAAGCAACGAGACGTGAGTAAACTGTTTGTTTTGTTTTTTTGTTTTTTTTGTAATGAGGAATATTTTATTCATGAGTTGTTTTTAGAAACTGCAGTCCACTGGACGAACTAGGATGGACGGAGATGCTCATTCTGGGCAGTCTACTGATGAAGCATTCCTCTCTAAAGGCTCAAGCCAGGAAGAGTTAGACAACAATCGGAGAGCAGATTTTGGGGACTCTGATGAGTACGTCACTGCTTATTTAAAATATTAATGTTATTGACGACAGTTTAATCTGGTTAAAATCTTTAAAAATTATTAATTAGTAACTATTTTTTGTAGAAGTAGTGGTGTTCACGAGTACAGTGACAATGAATCATCAAGAGTTGGTTTTGAAGCATCTGCTCATAGTTCAAATTCGAGATACAATCCAACTGCCGCACTAGCAGATTCTATACCAATGTTGGCTCTCAGTCTAACATCAACTCCTTTTTCCAATAATGTATTATCTCGCAATTCTGTCCATTTGGGAGACTCGTCGTCTGTTACACCTGCTCATCTGTTCGTACAACACTTGTAATTATTGTTATGTACCTAGTTTAAATTTGTCTTTTAACGTTGTTACTCATGACGGTTTGTGAATAAATTCATAGTGATTCTAGTCAGACGGACGTTCCTGTTGTTAAAGAACGTAGCCACAGAAAACTCTCACTGAAATCAAGAAAAGAAAAAGGAGCAGCGTTAGTCCAAGAAGATTTTATAAAATCCGCGACCAGGAATGATATAGGTATGAATCTGTTGCAGTTTATTTATTCTTTTATGAAATAAATTATTGTAGTTTATTGAGTGTATGGATGACTATTTGAGCAACCACGACGCTTGCTCAAAGTAGTAATCCTTTATGAACTCGAATTACATTAATTGACGGTCCGTGTTATGACGTTTAATTAAAATTTTGTTTGTAGAATCTTCCGCACTGTGTGATGACGAGAAAACTTACAACAATGTCTCCAGTCGTAATCCGTTCCAGAAGGCAAAAAAGCATTTGAAAACATTTATCGGTAAGAACTAAGAAGTATTTTTTTACTCAGATGAGCACTGTTCGATCGAGCAAGAAATTCACCATTCATCATCATTCTTTAGCAGGTGGTAGCAGCAAAACTAAACTTGACAAGCATGAGGCAGTTTTGCTAGACAGTGGAGAAAGCGAGATTGAAGATACTGAAACCTTAACTAACAATTCCAACAGCAATTCATCGTCTACTCCGTCTACAGTTACCTTAGACTACAATCAATTTGAAAGTGATATTTCGAGCAATATACAGATTAGTAAGTCTCTAAGTCATGATACGTCCCGTGAAGCGGGGATGAGAACATCTTCCAGACGCCTTGACATAAATAATCATGCTGTGTCAGCCGATTGGATACCTTCTGCGAGAGAGGATCACAGGCGTCTGTCGAGAGATAAATTATACTCGAGACAAGGTAGTTTGCCCGGACTATGTGAAAATCAAGAGTCAGCATCACAAAATGAAGCATTAGGGACATATCCATCTCCTATTGAACGGGGAAGAGTTGATGCAGAAACCAATAACTTTTCCAAGCAAGGAAGTAGCTACGTCGAATATACTAGTCAGTTTCAAACACATTCTAAATCAGGTGTAAATGACGTAGTTAAACATCGCCTGAAAAGGGCTGGAGATGTTGCAAGGGTTTCGTCTGTTGATGTGGCATTCACCTCCAAGGCTATGTCTTCGAGCAGGTAAATTCATCGTATTTGATCGTTGCAACCGCTTATGAAGGGTTATTTAAGGGTCACTATACAATAATTTCACTTTAGGTTTTGTTTTTAATATTAAATTTTTTGTTTCAGTGGGGCTTTGGCTCACCCCCAAAATTGTTCAAAGGAAAATGATAGCAGCGTAAACAAAGCGAACCGTACAAGATCTATACCTAACTTTGGAAGCGGTCGTGAGGTACGAAGAACAAGGTCTGTTTCTGAAACTCGTCAGCCTCTTGGTTCGAACCGTGACGGAATGATTGACTCTTCACCATCTCCTTATGAAAGTGAAATGAGTGTCGGGAGTGACGATATTTCGATTGTACCTGGTGGTTTAAGAACAACTGGATATCATAGTCTTGAGAAAATTACAAAATACCACCGAGGTGATATTTGCACAGCTTGCAAAAAAACAATGCATGGGTTTTTTAATCCTGGCCTCAAGTGCTTCCTGTGCAAAATGTTGTTCCATTCTAAGTGTGTTCAAAACGGCATAATAAACGAAATCCCATGTACAAACAGTTCAAATAGTTTGGATATCAAGGAAGAAACATTTAGTGCCGACAAAAGTCCTAGCACTATTGGAAGAAGAAAAGCACGTAAACCGAATAAATCTGCAGTTGAGAAGGGTGGGAAGTTCAGCTTGACAGGAACATCGGAATTCACTGACAGAACTGATCAAATAATTTCTGGTGTACGGGAGCTGCAATTAATGCAAGAATTTATCTCGAAAAAGGTTAATATAAAATATGTCTACGTTGTATAGTACAGTATAGTATAATGTATATGTGACAATTGTTTTGATTAATTTATTAAATATGTAGATGTACTTGGTAAGAAACAAGGAAGGAGGCAAATCGAACTCAGTTGACCGAGTTTTCCAGCAAGCTTTGAGGGAATTCAAAGAAAGCTTGGTCTCAACCTATAGTGTGGCTAGCAAGCAGAGTGACAGTACACCACTAAATATAAGATACAAAGATCTTATCGCTAATTTCGCCAACATTATGGAGACGGTATGCAAGCACGAAGGGACTGGTGAAGACTTCCCAACAACTATGGGAGTTAACGCCTTTCGAGGTTTTCTAAATGAGTTTATGAACTCTTGTCGTACTGATGAAAAGCCAAAAGCTTCTAAAGCACGAAAAGAGAGACGAAAAGATAAAAGAGGTAAAAGGCAAAAACTCGAAGAAAGTATTAATCACTTGGGCCATTCGTTTGTTACAATGGTCATCAATATTCCAACCGTCTGTGAAGTGTGTTCAACATTCATCATGTGGCCTATCGAACGGGGAGTAGTGTGTCAAAGTAAGACTTATCTCACTGAAGGTCCAAATATTTTTTGATACTTAAAACTTACACTTGATTTTTACATAAACAGAATGTAAGCTTGCGTGCCACAAAAAATGCCATCCAAAAATTCTTAACGACTGCAACGATGGTCAATTAAAAAGCAGTACTGGAGGATCAGATGGTGGACTCTTTGGCACACAACTTTCTACTTTAGTTGCTGAGAGTGGGGGCATTCCAACGGTGATTGATCAGTTAGTTACTGCCATTGAATTTTATGGGTTAAGGACCGAAGGAATATATCGGAAGTCAGGTAAGGGATTTACAAATCATTGCAACTGCTATATGCATAAAATAAATATTACTTGCGTGTAATTGGTAGTTCACTTAAAATGCTTAAATATTCACTTATTTTTTTCAATAGGTGTCAGTTCTAAAGTACGGGAGCTTAAACAATATGTAGACGAGGGGAAAATAGTAGACTGGGAATTGTACCCAGTTCATGTCCTTACTTCCGTTTTCAAATCTTTCTTGAGAGAGTTACCAGAACCTCTCCTTACCTTCGAATTATATGACGAGTTTCTTCGAGCCGCAGATTTAACACAGCAAGAGGACCGGATTCTTACTGTATTTGCTTTGCTAAAGAAATTGCCAAAACCTAATTTTGATCTCATGGAACGTCTTGTATTTCACCTTGCCAGGTAATTATTTTAACTAGCCATTATTTGCCTCTAAAAAAATTCAATATTTATTTCTTGTCATTATGGTTTTAGGGTTGCCCTTTATGAAGAAAAAAATCGGATGAATGCTAATTCTTTAGCGATTGTGTTTGCTCCTTGCATATTGCGCACAAACAAATCTCGCCAAGTTCAGGAATCGTTGAATGATATCGGAAGACAAACAATGTGCATTGAAACTATCGTCATGTTCCAGTTGAAAAAGGTGCGAGAGACTTTAAGCAATATCGAGTATTTGGACTCTGAAGCCCATTCCTTTGCCACCCGTTTGAATTCAATTCGTAGCTCCAAGGTAATTTTTTTAGTCTAATATTTTTCATTGATAAAGTTACAAAAATTAAACTAAAATCAATTCCATCCGTTTTAAAGATGCGATCGCCACCAAATGCCAAGAAGGACCCTTGTGGCAGTACAGGATCAATAAGTGAAGGTAGTGTTGAAATAAAGTCGACAAACGAGTCGTCGACTCCGGAATCCATGAGTGCGGAAGAAGAAGAAGAATATCTGACCCGCCACATTCAACACTTGCAAAATGTTGGTCGCTTTCCATTTTAGGCTTTGGCTCTTACTCTTATGATCATTTCAGCTTTTCATTTTGTTTAAACCCATTTCAATTGTTTTCAGGAAAAAGCTATGCTCACATCTGTTTTGCCATCTCTTTCTCGAACACCTTCTGACGAAGACATGCTATCAACTGACCCTGAAGTCGATAGTCCTGGGGGAAGTGTTGATGACTTACACCGGGAAGCAGCGTCACCTTCACCAAGACAAAAACGTGCTCACTCTTTGCAATACTCGAAATATGAGGCCGTTGGAGGTAGTCCTACGTTCAGGTTACCAGGTATGTTTGGTAACACCGATTTTTTCTTCGTTGGTTTTGGAATTCCTCATGACCATTCAATGATAAAATATTGTCACAGGGGCGTCAATATTGCTGCCAAGTTTGGTCAAAAATAGAGGGCCAGCGAGAAAACCACCATCGCGATTTGTACGCAATATGGCCTCAATCGATTTTGGCGAGAGCGAAGCGGAACAAGGAGAACTCGCCGAGGATGTTGTAGATGATAGCGTTGTATCTGTTAATCAAGGTAACGACGACGAAGCAATTATGGTGTGAACATCGTATATATTACCTATATTCTCGGACAACACATGTAATTACATCTTTCTGAGAATCATACAAAATCTCGAAAGAATAGAGTACCTAGCATCTAAACTATCATGGTTTTGAGTTTGCAATTTGTCGTAGTCTACTTGTTACAAACGCAGAAAGTGTTTTGTACATGTTTTGTTTTGATATTATTTTGTTTTAGTATTTAAGTAATTATATAGGGCGGACATAAATTGTTACCAGAACAGCCAGTTCGGTGGTATTGTTAGTATGTACAAAAATTAAAGTAAGTATTAGAATATTCAAATACATATACTTAATATTTAATATTGATGGTCGAAACTAAATTTGGTTTCCTTCCTTCTAATTCCATTGAACGAGATATGCATTACTATTACTTGTTGTTTAATTGATGGTGCGCGAGTGTTCCATGAATGTACTTTGGTGTAAAAGTACGATAGTCGGTTAGAAGAGGATTAGGGTATTTCATGTGGGATCGTTTTTCTAAATTAAGAAGCTCGCGGCTCACAGGAAGAGGTCTAGTTGTTCAATTAAGTCACAAATTTTGAGCTGAAACTAAGCTATATTTCTTGGTAACGTTATTTTGTGTTATTTAGCGTAATTGTAAGTGAAACTTTTCACATAACACTTATAAAACAGGTTCTTGCGATTGCGAATACGGATCTTCCACTGTTCAGTATTTACGAACAATTAAGCGATGGCTTTTCTTACTGTTTAAATGTACCTATAAAATTATGTGCCAAACATAGTTATTAACCTCCTCAGAAGTCAGAAGGTCGAAGTCCAATAGAATATTAGACTGCAAGTAATTATGAATCTATATTAACAAATTACCTCGCTTCCATTGGATTGGCGTTCATAACACGTATTAGCCTATCTCATAGTTTGTTTCTACAATATTATTAGTTATATCGAAAACTACTGATCTCTCTAAACTGTAGATTTGACGACGTTCATCGATGAAACTGTCGCTTTCTGTCATTCTTTTCCAGATATATAAAAATAATTCGAAAGCAGAGGTGGCCCATAAATGGTGCCACTGTGATGTAAATAAATATATAATTGCCCGTTTGAAAATATGTACCAAAACTTTAGATCTGTTATTTAAGTAGTTGTAATCTAAAGAACATTTACATTTATATAGTTTTATCAAGCTAACGTCTGAATGCGCAGCATTTCTCATCAATTATCTCCCTTCATCTACTTGTGTACATTCCTTTAAACTCTTTAAGTGCGTGTGAATCGACTGTACCTAATTAGTGCCTTGTTGAAGAACAATCATAATGTACTTGACTATATTATAATATCTGTCACCTGTTCTGGAAATTATACAAATACTCGAAATAAACGAGAAGGTTATGCGACAAATATTCATTTTTCTCTGATTGTCTTAAATTATTATGCACAGAATATACACAAGAATATATGCTTTGTTCTGTCATCGTCATTTCATATTAACCAGTTACATTTATTTATATATAAACAATAAGTACTTCCGAACTAAATTTAAAATAAACCTACAATACAGTCTGAATACAATGAACAAAATCACGAATCCATTAAAGATCCCAAGCCTTAGACTCTTAGTTAAGCGAAGTGTTTTACATGTAAATAATTATCGAACGGATTCATAACCTCCTGGTACTCCATTCTTAGTTAAAACTACTTGCCAAAGTTGATATTTGCGTGCTCTAAATGCGCCCGCTGACACGTTCAAGTAGTACATCCACATCCGGTAAAACTTTTCTCCGGCCTTGATGGAAAGTTTGGGCCAGTTCTTCTCAAAATTTTCTTTCCAGGCTACAAGGGTTTTCCTATAATCAGGCCCAAAATTATGCCAATCCTCCAGCATGAACAAACCATCGATATTCTTTGGAATGTCCGTATGATAAGGGAGGATCCCATTGGGGAAGATGTACTTGTGGAACCAAGGCTCAATCAACGGTACAAACTTGTGGGAGACGCCAATTGTATGAAGTAGGAATATTCCATCGTCTTTCAAGCAACGGTTTGCTACTTCGAAGAATTCCCTGTAATTTGCAGTCCCAACGTGTTCGAACATACCCACGCTTACGATCCTGTCGAATTTCTCGTTGAGGTCCCGATAATCTGACAATCGAATCTCAACCGGTAAATTTGCACACCGTTCTCGGGCAATGTTTCCCTGTTCAACTGAGATTGTGCATCCAACGACCTCAACTCCAAAGTTTTCCGCGAGATATTTGCAGAGTCCTCCCCATCCACATCTAAGAAAAGTTAATATTTATAAAGGACTAACGATTCATTATAATTTTCAAACACATCTTCCTGCAATAAATACTTACCCAATATCCAAGACCTTCATTCCTGGCTTCAACTTCAACTTTTTCCCAATCAGTTCCATTTTGGCAATTTGAGCTTGATGAAGATTCTCGGCATTTTTCCAATACCCACAACTGTAGTTCATGGTAGGGTCTAAGAAGGACTCGAATAGTTCATTTCCTAAAGAATCAGAATTTTAAAGTTGATTAAGAGTTTAAAATCCACCGGCAATAGAACGGTCAGTAACATAAATTCTCCTGTAACTTACCCAAATCGTAATGCTTCTCTCCGACTTCCCACGCTCTCTTTTTGGTCTGCAGATTAACGGCTTTGAAGAGCAGGTAATTAGTAATCCTGTTAACGGGCCCGAGGTACTCCTTGGCTAAGTTGTTGACCATGCCTTGGTAAATGAATTCCTCGACATCTTCACAGTCCCAGATCCCTTCCATGTAACACTCTCCAAGTCCTAGTGTAGCGTTGCTAACTACCCGCGTGTAAAACTCTTTCTTATCCTTAATCTGGGGATCCTGCTTGTTTGGCCCATTTAAAGTTATCCCAGCCTTCTTAAAAATCCCGTCTAAATGTTTCTCCACAAATTTTTCGGCGATTATAATCGCTTGCTTTTCAATATATTTGTACGCGTCTATTATCCAGACTATGAGTACGTGAAGGAAATCTGATATTAAAAACATTGTAGGACTTAATTTCTACTAAATTGACACAATAAAGGAAGATCCTATGTCTTCGTACTTTGTATAACTTTATATTCAACGAGGATTTTTAAGAATTTTTCATTCTCAAAATAGGCACAATATAAATTCCTGAAGCTAGAAGGTTTCAATTTTGATTCGAACAATGTGACTTCTTGAAGTTCAAGATTGGGACTGAATCTACAGATCATATTATCCCTGGCCTTTAAATGCAAAGTTGTGACAGTCACCCTGCCCTTATCTTGTGCAACTGCCCAAAGGGATCCGTCGATAAAAGGGTTTGCTAGTCACATCAAAGGGATAAAAGACCTAAAAGGGATGTACCTAAATTATGGGCCGTTTGGGATATTGGTCTTTACTTTCGTTAAGATCAATTTTAATCATTTTGGCATGTTATGCATCAGGTATTCGTTTTGTTATGCCATTTTTGCCATTCACTAAAAGTTGTAGGTCAAGCGACTCAAAGCTCGTGTAAACTGTAAATGTATGAAATAGTAAACCAAGGGACTGTCTTGTCTCATCAGAAAAGTCTAAAGAAGATACTGGTTATCATATGAAAATATGGATATGATGTCGTAATCAGCATTATTCGTTTCTTGTCCTATAGATATTTTAATTATTAATGACTTAATTCATAATTACCAATAGCCAATTATTGAACTTCGATTGTATAAGTTTATAAAATGCAAACATTAAAACACCTTAAACCGTGTTATATTGTTATGATTAAATCTTTTATTAAGTATGCTTGTAAGCCAGGGTCCAACTCGGGCCTTTGGATTTTTTGACCGATAAGCTCTTGGAAAAGATACCATCACGGGGCTTACAATTAGATCTATAGCCAATAATAGCCATACTATACAAGGTTAAATCCCTTGTATTTATTTCCATCCACTTTCCATTCCACCCCATGGAATGGAATGAAAGAACTCATATATTATATGAGAGCCATTAATGATTTTGGTTTTTCTAATTTTTTGATTTTTCGGTGTATTACACATTTAATTTGGAGTTCAAATGAAATTAGCGTTCAATAGTTCCATTGTAATTCGAGTTTTATACGAAAACTTGAATAAAATTTCAAAAATCTGTGAAAGATGGAAACCCATGTGGACGTTTTTAAAAAGTAAATCCCCTGAAATCATGAATTTCTACAATGATTATAATAAATTATATTGTCGGGTATAATAAAGCAAACTTTGAACTGTACTGTAACAATTTCAATTGCATTCGGTAATGACCTTTGTAATTGAATAATACATATAAATCTACATTGTTGTTTTATGTATTTCTAGACTGAACATTTTTGTTATATATGATATAAGTAACGTAATCCAGTATGATTCACAACAAAATAAGATTCATATGTAATATGTAATGAACTATCATTGATAAAATTATTTAAAATTGCCCGATTGCAAAATTCAAATGATGACTAGTATATGAGATTATTTAGTACTTGTGCAATGAACTTGAGGCATGTAATATTTTTTAATGATGACTGAGAATCAACAACAATTGGTCCCAACGTGAGGGTATATTTTATATGGTACTGGTTAATAAACTAATAAAGGTCCTAATAAGAATAGAAGACTTATTAGAAGTATTAGAACCGTATATTTGGCAAGAAGTGAGCAAATAAACTGGTTATCTAGGGGTTAGGGAATTACAATTACGCGTACGTTCATGATGTGATGAACTGTTTAGTATGTTTACGTACGCCGTCTGTATTGTTTATAAAATGCGTTAACAGCAATCAGACACACGCCAAAAATGCGTAGTGGGATATAAAGTCGATCTGTATTAAATTCAGGAGGAGTTGATTGTCGGAGGTCATCGAAATATCAATTGACCAAATATAAATCGCGAATGAATTGTGATTTTAAAAGTTTGAAATGGTTCAGTTTCAGGCAGGATTTTACAACCCTTGCATTGAAAAACGATTTCAATTTATTAGCCATGTATTTTTGTATCAATCAAATCGGGACGTAAATATCATTTATAGTTAGGCAATTTCCGGCTTTTAATTGGTATTCAGCATCGGGTAGCAAATATCTGTTCCAAAAACGTATTGGTCGGAAGACTTAATATAATGGAATTTATGTTCGTCCCAAGAATTAAAAACTCGAATAAGATTCGTTATTCTTAATCTAACAATAAATTGATTAAAAACTTATATTTTTGCAGCTATAAGCGGTTAATTAAATACACGCATTTTGGAAGACCTTGAACAATGATGCCTGCTCTAACGATATAACTTTTACTTCAAGATAGTTCAGATATAGCATCTGTGGAAGTTTACAGTAATTTAAATGTATAACTTGTCCCAGCAGGCTAGAAACTCAAAAGTGTGCAATCTGACCTTTCAATTTTCATGAACACAGTGTTTCGAAACAAATGGCCTCAATAATATTCTAACGCATTTGGGTAAAGTGTTCATGACACTGAAAACCTTGAAAGACAAGTTGATTTCGAAATCTTGTGATATGGCCAAGCCCGTTTCACATCCAAACAAAGTGATTCTTTATTCATGCATATTCATCTAATATTCATCCATTCAATTGGCCATATAATATTAATGATGGCATTAATTGTAACAGTAGGGACTTTTTAGCTCTTTAAAGTGAAATAGTCTGACAGAAACAATTTATTTAATCCCAAGATCCCACTCTGGTGGTAACTGGGGATTTATTTCGGGAGATCTATCTAAAATCTAAGGATGTATATTCTTGGGGGGTTGAATTTATAGAACGCATGATCCTACAGTTTAATGATTAAATATATACCATCGATTCAAGATATAATGAACTCATCTTGTCATGATTAGAATGACTTAATGTCTCATTTAGTTCCGAATTATAATATTATTATGTGGATTAAATTAGATATGCATTTTTTTAATCGACGCATAAATACTTGGAATCTTGGAATTCACACGAAACCAACACTCTCAAAATGTAATCCATTAAATCTGGCCGAGAAGAATAAGAACTAGTCAACTTTACAGTCCACAACCACATGTGTTGATCACGTTCATATGAACTGTAGCCAATGAAATACAAGTTCTGTAAAAGCAAATTGTAATTAATTAAATATCTTGAACATTCTATTTTTCTATTGTTATTAATTTTTAATCATAGTAGAAGTGGGACTTGTGTAACCATTAATTGGAATTCCCGAGCGAGAAAATTTCGAGACGGTATAGGGTAGGCTGAATATATTTTAAGGCTGGGGGAAGGAAAAGCCGGAAATGTCTGCATTGTATTTAAATGGAAGATGTAAGCAATGTTGGGTTTTTTATAATACATTATTTTATCCGAAAAATCATTGATTGTGAAGTGAATCCTCATATTCATCATGTTTCTCTTGTCATTATCAAATAATCATACGTACTATGAAATGATATTGGTTTTAAGATTTTTGAGCGTTGAGCCCGTTTAATTTTTATAGCTTATAATATACTATACCTATCTAATATTTTGTTTGTGATTCGTCTGCAGCACTGATGTTTTGTAGCTTTCTGGAAGGACGTCCTTAAAAAGCCTCCAAATCACGCAACAACCTTTTTAGCCCGTAAATACAGTGAGTACAATCGAATAGTTCAACTAAACTATGGAGTACAGGTTGGCAGCCGTATTGGTATTATCAGTCCTAACACTGTCCGACAAAGGGTCCGTCTTTGCGGCCTCTAAATATCTAACAACTTGCAAATCCGACCCAGATTGCGACACCAAAACAACATTTTTACGGTGTTCCAACCAACTCTGCAAATGTCCTGCTGTCAATCACTTTGATATCGAGACTAACAAATGCCTGATAAGGGTTGGGGGCACCTGTGAAGTTAAAAGCAAGACCCAATACTGCGTGCCGTACGCATTATGCAGCCCTACATCTGAGAAGTCGGCAAGTACTACAATAATGGGGTCCTGTCAATGTCGACCAAAATACAAAGAAACCATCAATAGCCTGTGCAGTTCGGCCAGCAGTAGTTTTCCTAGAAATCTGGACGTTCTCAGTTTAATTTATGGCTTATGTCTTCGTGGGATTTATAAGTATTTAGCAATATAATAACTTACGTATAATATTCCTATTTCAGTTTCGATTTCAATAAATGTTCATTTTTTATTCAGCCATTCTACATAAGAATTGAAATATGTATAGTTTCGAGTACTTCTTCGGATATAGAGATGAAAACAAGACCGGCACTTACCATTTAATTAATACACCAAAACAAGTTGATTCTTTATAGCTTATAGTTATTACCTAATAGCAATTCAAGTAGCTTAAATTACACGTTGCAGTTTACAGAAATTTCCAGATCAGTCTCAGTATATTTAAAAAGTGCATTCGAAAAATTTTCAATAAATAAGCTTATTCAAGCTTAGAAGGGATAAAACAAATAGGATTGTAGATACGCCCGAGTCGCCCGAGATGATTTGATCAGCTCCCGATTTGATGCATTTATCCGTATTGGAGGCTTTGTAACCAGTATTACAGGAGCAGATTCCAACTCGGGGGTCACCTTTGACTTTAACAATTGAGCTACCGCCCGGACTGGAGAAACGTGTGGAAGGTCGGACGCATACGGCATTTTGAACGCACTTTGAAAGTTTGGTAATGTCAATAGGTACCACAGGGATTGCTGGAGATAATGTCACGTTTTTAGGCGGTTTTGGAGTCACGTCTAAACTTGTTCCGTTTGTAGCCACTGGGACGATAGTGGTCTCGGGGCTTGCAGTTGTGGTTGTTGTTGTCGTGGTCGTAGTGGTAGTCGTGGTAGTAGTACTTAATGTCCCGACGTTGATATTATTGTACTCCAACAGACAAGGGCTGCCAACTCGACCATAGCATGCGTATTCCTTCTTATATTTGGTCCTGGAACTTGAATCGGAGTCCTTCGACTTTTGAACTGCTTTACCAGCTTGATATCCAACAATTGCCCCACCAGCACCGATTCCGATCTTCTTCTTTAAGCCTCTCTTTGACCTGGATTTTTCAGGGACCAATCGGTAATCGAAGACCTGGTTTCCAACGTCATTGCACATGCATCGGCCGGATTGGCAAGACAGGAATCGTCGGACATCACAAGAGTCTACTTTGATTCCATTTCCTTCCGTTATGGTACATTTTTCCTGGTAGCTATTAAGTCCAACAGTTGAGCCAATTGACGCAATCAGGACGCAAGTTGACAGGAAAGTGAACTTCGACATCTTGAAGAAATTTAAAACCTGGAAATGTAAAAAAAAATATATTAGACATCTGAATCAGAATGTTCACGTTTCTGGCACGGTATATAAGATTTTTGCCATTAATGACCTTAAAAAATATTGTATACGTTAATCTCATTTAAAAATAAATATGAGTTATTCTTACAAAAAAATAGAAAATGAACGAGGAATCGAGCTAGTTTAAAACCTGTAACTTCTCAAGTTGTGTTACAACTAAATGTTGGAATTATACGAAATATTGGAAGAAGCTCGAGGTATTTTTAGCGTATGAAATGTTTTTGACGATGAATCGGATGACAAGCAGTTTGAAAATTCCAAATGACGTAAATATAAGCAATTTTATGACGGCTGAAATCCGTTAAATCAAAGACAATATGTACATATGTCCCATATAACTACAATAACAACTTGTTTGAATAAGAATGTGAAAATGACTCAGTTCCATGGAAAGGTAATATTTTGTATTTGTTTTGTCAGTCGCTAATCATTATCACTATTTAACGGCTAATAACGTGTATATGACATATGACTCATTTTCTTAGTAAAATTTGATCGTTACATTTTAACGTACTTATTGAAAGCAGAAAGTGCAATGTAATTGTAAACGCTATCTATATAGACTATTTGAGGTCATACTTCTTTACACAGTAATATTATTTAATTGTACACTTCTGAATCTTTTTCTAAAAATGGTTTCATATTTAAACCCATATACAGTAGGTTAGGGCGGGGGTAACACTTTCTCATTATTTACGTCCGATTCAATAAACGCCCGAAAATAGATAAAAATTGTAAAAACGGGTCGTTGTACGTCATTGTACCTTTTGGAATTTTAATCGACTTCAATAACTAAATTACTGAGAGTAGCAGTGACAGAGAGAAGGGTGAGAGGGGTTCATAAATTTATTTGTATTTTACATTAAACCTTAATGAGTACGTGTTTATCCAATTTATCGTTTAGTATACTTGCCTATAGTTGATGTTTTATGAAAACCAGCTTCAATTCGGAAATCGGGGGTATCTCCTTGTCTTCCTTCTTTAGTTTTCAATAAGGTTTCCACTTTCCAGGAAAATGCGGCTAACTGGAAAAACTATAATTTTCGAAATAATGTCGTTAAGTATTTCAACGAATGTTTAGAAGTTTTAAGTTCGATTGCAGGTTTAAAACCAAGGAATTAAATATCTAATTGTCGTCACAGAGGTTTCTTCGTATGTACTACTTACTAACGGTTGGAGTAAGGCTGATACCGGAGATGTGGGAGAGCATGCGGGAGGGCATGTGGGAGAGCATTAGTAGAAGGCATGCGGGAGAGCATGCGGGAGGGCATGTGGGAGAGCATTAGTAGAGTACATGCGGGAGAGCATGTGGGAGGGCATGCGGGAGAGCATTAGTAGAGGGCATGCGGGAGAGCATGCGGGAGGGCATGTGGGAGAGCATTATTAGAGTACATGCGGGAGAGCATGTGGGCGGTCATGCGGGAGAGCATTAGTAGAGGGCATGCGGGAGAGCATGAATGGAAAATACTTTTAAAAATTCTGAAGCGATCATTTAGTGTATTGTGTTTTTGGCAAAAAACAACAGTGAGCATGTAAGCTGTTGTTTTTTTCATCTTTAGCATGAAATTCTATTTTAAATCTGCTAATTAAAATGAAGCATCGGAAGGTATTATAATGATACCACATGATTATCATTAGTGTTAAACACAAAAAATGTTTTCAATATAAATCTGTTGATTGGATCAACACATTTAGAAGTATTGATGGATATATTTCAATATGTGGTTTTGTTGGTTTAGGTTAGGTTAGGTTAGGTATGTGATTTAATCATTATCAAATAGAGGTTTTATAGTATTTTCCATGCTTGCTCTCCCGCATGCTCTCTCGCATGCTCTCCCGCATGCCCTCTACTAATGCTCTCCCACATGCCCTCCCGCATGCTCTCCCGCATCCCTTCTACTAATGCTCTCCCACATGCCCTCCCGAATGCTCTCCCGCATGCCCTCTACTAATGCTCTCCCGCATGCCCTCCCGCATGCTCTCCCGCATGCCCTCTACTAATGCTCTCCCACATGCCCTCCCGCATGCTCTCCCACATCTCCGGTATCAGCCTTACTCCAACCCTTACTAACTATAATAACTTAACGACGTATAATATTCCTATTTCAGTTTCGATTTCAATAAATGTTCATTTTTTATTCAGCCGTTCTACATATGAATTGAAATATGTATAGTTTCGAGTACTTCTTCGGATATAGAGATGAAAACAAGACCGGCACTTGCCATTTAATTAATACACCAAAACAAGTTGATTCTTTATAGCTTATAGTTATTACCTAATAGCAATTCAAGTAGCTTAAATTACACGTTGCAGTTTACAGAAATTTCCAGATCAGTCTCAGTATATTTAAAAAGAGCATTCGAAAATTTTTCAATAAATAAGCTTATTCAAGCTTAGAAGGGATAAAACAAATAGGATTGTAGATAAGCCCGAGATGATATGATCAGCTCCCGATTTGATGCATTTATCCGTATTGGAGGCTTTGTAACCAGTATCACAGGAGCAGATTCCAACTCGGGGGTCCCCTTCGACTTTAACAATTGAGCTACCGCCCGGACTGGAGAAACTTGTGGAAGGTCGGACGCATACGGCATTTTGAACGCACTTTGAAAGTTTGGTAATGTCAATAGGTACCGCAGGGATCGCCGGAGATAATGTCACGTTTTCCGTCGGTTTTGGAGTCACGTCTAAACTTGTTCCGTTTGTAGCCACTGGGACGATAGTGGTCTCGGGGCTTGCAGTTGTGGTTGTCGTTGTCGTGGTCGTAGTGGTAGTCGTGGTAGTAGTGCTTAATGTCACGACGTTGATATTATTGTACTCCAACAGACAAGGGCTGCCAACTCGACCATAGCATGCGTATTCCTTCTTATATTTGGTCCTGGAACTTGAATCGGAGTCCTTCGACTTTTGAACTGCTTTACCAGCTTGATATCCAACAAATGCCCCACCAGCACCGATTGCGATCTTCTTTTTTAATCCTCTCTTTGACCTGGATTTTTCAGGGACCAATCGGTAATCGAAGACCTGGTTTCCAACGTCATTGCACATGCATCGGCCGGATTGGCAGGACAGGAATTGTCGGACATCACAAGAGTCTACTTTGATTCCATTTCCTTCCGTTATGGTACATTTTTCCTGGTTGCTATTAAGTCCAACAGTTGAGCCAATTGACGCAATTAGGACGCAGGTTGACAGGAAAGTGAACTTCGACATCTTGAAGAAATTTAAAACCTGGAAATGTAAAAAAAATATATTAGACATCTGAATCCGAATGTTCACGTTTCTGGCACGGTATATAAGATTTTTGGCATTAATGACCTTAAAAAATATTGTATACGTTAATCTCATTTGAAAATAAATATGAATTATTCTTACAAAAAAATAGAAAATGAACGAGGAAAGAGCTAGTTTAAAACCTGTAACTTCTCAAGTTGTGTTACAACTAAATGTTGGAATTATACGAAACTAGGCGTAAGCCCGGTAAAAACCGGGATCCTATGTGGTGGGCCAGAAATATGGCGTTAAAATCCTTGAAACGTTGAAATGAAGTACGTTAAATAATTTTGATGCACCAGCTAGAATCCCGGTTTTTACCGGGCTTAGGCCTAGTAGCTTATAAGAGCTTTTCGGTGGAAGAAAAACATGTCATTTTTGATAAGCAAGCGAGTGAGCGAGATTTTAAAACCCTTACTTTTGGTTTTAAACAATTAAATTAAACAATGTGCAATGTTTTTAAACCAACACCTACACCTCCACACTTTCTTTAAAGCCATAAGAATGAATTTCTGAAGAGATTTCGATAATTTAAACAGCTTTAAATGTCATGGGCTCAAAATTTTAACTTAACCGAAAGTTTTCACGGTGGAAGGAGATGTGAATCGTTATATCACACGATGATTTAGAAATTTCGACAACTTCGAATGTTTTAAGGCCAAGGTGTTAAATTTTAAAATTCCAACTCAACCAAAAGCTTCCTCAGTGAAAGAAGAATGTAAATCGATGTATCAGGCGATGATTTAAAAATTTTGACGACTTTGATCATTTTAAGGTCAAGGGGTCAAAATTTCACAATTCTAACACAACCAAAGGATTTCTCGGCGAAAGAAGTTGTCCATAGATATGTCACACGATAATTTCGAAATTTCGAAAACTTTGACCGTTTCAAGGTCAAGGGGTCAAAATTTTAGAATTCCAACATAGCCAAAGCATTTGTCAAAGTACAACGGTACAAATAGATATGTCACACGACCATTTAGGTACAATATTACATTAGGTCAGGTTGGCCAAGGTCACAGGTCACGGAATTTTAAATTCGCATATAGCCTACACCAGTGCTGATTTTTTTTGTGAATTTTTGGCTATCTCAGTTTTTCGATAAGTCAACCCAGTAAGAAACGCATAGATGGAACATCAGTGACATACAGACGGCCACTCTTATGTATATATATAGATAGATATTGGAAGAAGCTCGAGGTATTTTTAGCGTATGAAATGTTTTTGACGATGAATCGGATGACAAGCAGTTTGAAAATTCCAAATGACGTAAATATAAGCAATTTTATGACGGCTCAAATCCGTTAAATCAAAGACAATATGTACGTATGTCCCATTTAACTATCAATAACAACTTGTTTGAATAAGAATGTGAAAATGACTCAGTTCCATGGAAAGGTAATATTTTGTATTTGTTTTGTCAGTCGCTAATCATTATCACTATTTAACGGCTAATAACGTGTATATGACGTATGACTCATTTTCTTAGTAAAATTTGATCGTTACATTTTAACGTACTTATTGAAAGCAGAAAGTGCAATGTAATTGTAAACGCTATCTATATATACTATTTGAGGTCATACTCCTTTACACAGTAATATTATTTAATTGTACACTTCTGAATCTTTTTCTAAAAATAGTTTCATAAAAATGACAAGTGTTGAACACACCCATATACAGTATGTTTGGGCGGGGGTAACACTTTCTCATTATTTACGTCAGATTCAATAAACGTCCGAAAATAGATAAAAATTGTAAAAACGGGTCGTTGTACATCATTGTACCTTGTGTTTATCCAATTTATCGTTTAGTATACTTGCCTATAGTTGATGTTTTATGAAAACCAGCTTCAATTCGGAAATCGGGGGTATCTCCTTGTCTTCCTTCTTTAGTTTTCAATAAGGTTTCCAGGAAAATGCGGCTAACTGGAAAAACTATAATTTTCGAAATAATGTCATTAAGTATTTCAACGAATGTTTAGAAGTTTTAAGTTCGATTGCAGGTTTAAAACCAAGGAATTAAATATCTAATTGTCGTCACAGAGGTTTCTTCGTATGTACTACTTACTACTAAAACAACCTGTTTTCTCTAAACCATGTCTCTAACCTCGACTATCCAAACTGTTAACTATAAACTATAACAACAATGAAATCCAATGCTATACTTTAAAAATCAAGGCAACCCCTTAGTTTTACCTATATACCTTCGCAATATCGACACTAGCTTTTATTTCATGATTCATTCCCCTGTATAAATATTTAGAAATTGTGAGAGTTCTTCTCCTAACTTCAGTATAAAAGCTTATGTTATGTTATATGAATGAGTATGACATTCTCTAAATCGAATATCAACCACCTCTTTTGGCTCTTTAATTTTAACTGCCTGCTCATTATACCTTTAATTGTATGAATGGGAGGAGTTTATCTGCTATTTTTATGCAAATTAGACTAATTATGTACCAACAAATAACGATAGAGAAGACATGCATATGTGATACTAAGGTATTAAGGTTTTAAAAGCACAGGTTGAGAACCTGTGGAGTTCGCGTGCATAAGCTTTATTTCAAGGAATAGCAAAGATACCTATAATTTAATGTCTTCAGTGTTCAATATTTGAACAATAGTTTAAACGTGCCCAAGAATGAAGTATATTAGATTTCATTATTAAGTGTTGAAAACACTTTATGCGAATGACCAATCCGTCTGTCTGTCTGTCTGTCTGTCTGTCTGTCTGTCTGTCTGTCTGTCTGTCTGTCTGTCTGTCTGTCTGTCTGTCTGTCTGTCGGTGCGATAACTGGCGAACGGCTTGACCTACGGTCACCAAACTTTGTACACTTGTTCCTTGGGTCAAGAGTGAGGCTAAGTTCGAATTTGGGTCAAATCGGTCACACCCCCTGTCCCCCATAAATTAAACCCCAAAAAAAACATTAAATCGGTTCAAAGCTCTTACTCATTTTAAAACTGCCGCTTAGGTAGTTTACATTATACTCTATGTCTATCATCTATACATGATAATACCCTGAAGCTACATTTCAGAGTGCGAAACTCGGGCTTTTTGGGGAAATTGAGATATGGGGTTTAAACGATTCCCATGAGTAATAGAACATCTTTGACGTATATGGGACCACTCCCACTGACACCAGGGTGCGAAACCCGGGCTTTCTGGGGAAATTGAGACATGGGATTTAAACGATTCCCATGAGTAATAGAACATCTTTAACGTATACGGGACCACTCCCACTGACACCAGGGTGCAAAACCCGGGCTTTTTGGGGAAATTGAGATTGAGTTTGTTTATCGTGATGTTTTCAACACTTGGTTACACCCGTTACATCGGTTTATTGTAATTAATTGTATGTGCATGACTAACGTACTCTAGCATTCCCTTTCTCTAATTGAATGAGGATGATTTATTGATGATAAGACTTGATTTAGGTTTCACCAAAATTCACAAGACGTTTTCGCTCTATCCTACTAACGCATTATGTATGATTGAAATATTGTGATATGGTTGTAATTACACCTTTCTGCAAATATCGGAAACTAATCACAAAACAATAATGACTCACTCGACTCACCGTATAAATCACCGTGATGTTACCTCGACAGTTTTGCATCGACAGTTGGCTGGCAGTTCCACTAAAACTCTCGTTAATTTCAAGCGATGGAATTTGAATTTTTCCATGAGACATGCTAATTTTCATTTTTGGTTTTTGTGGATCTGAAAAATAATAAAATCAGAAGTTATGCAAATATTCAAAGAGGAACTATAGAGACAAATATTTGTCAACGCTGGAGACACGCTAGCCACCTTTACTTATCCTAATATTTCATGATGAACTATGAACTAGAAATACCATGATATAAAAAGACATGCAATTTCATTCCGGATGTGATCTAAAACGATCATTAAATAAATTATATTACTTATCAGAGTTCAATAGGAAAATATTTTCTCAGAATAGGACTTGCGGCTTTTGTATTTTTGGTGATGATGCGTTGATGCATAATTGTATTATTGACTCTATTTAATTGTCAAATTGTTATTCGTTTTTTTTCCTTTATGCGTCACGAAAAATACGATTCATGCTATCAGCTATCCCATCAGAATTAAAATCTTTAGAATCCAGTTCTATGAATCAGAAAAATATAATATTTTTTACTAGGAAATGAAGCAGAACATGAAATATATTTTGGCACATATCTGTATTGCCTCAGTATATATACCTTCTAGCCGTTAACAAACAATTAACGAAATACCATTCAATTAATAATTAAAACAGTTTATATGAAATAACCTTAATGAATTAATTGACTACTTACAGTACGATTCTATGTTTATGAATGAATCATACAGTTAAATTTACTTAGAATTTGTTCTAGAATACGCTATTTTGATTAATTTGTATTAAAATAAAAGTTTGGTTTTGGTAAAGTTTCAGTTTAAACTCTTTTCAAACTAACTTGCCTATTACGTTACCTGTTACGTTAGACCGACTTGTGTGTATTCAAAATTATATTACAACAAGGAACTCTTTGTATTCTGTTAGTATGTGATGACTGCCGGGGTTCACTTGGGGTCACGGATTGTATTTGGAGATGGTTATCTTTGGAGACTTGAGTTGAGTTGTTTTAAGATTATATCGGAAGTTATTTTCAGCCTGGACTGGAGCCGGTTTTTGAGATATAAGATGACCTTAATGAGTTTATCGCCTGTTATGAATTTCTTCTGTTGCTTCAATAAATTCATGAAAATACATTCAGTACTTCACTAAATACCTCCTTCGGGGTTCTATTTTTTAACCATCCAAATGTTATATTGTTATGCAGGGTTATATTTATTTCAGCCTCCCTAATAAGTGAGGTGCTATTTTCCGGGATCTATTTAAATAATTAAGATATACCGTACAGTTCCTCTATTTATCATAAGTTTTAAATCAATCATTTTCAAATTTTTTTATCATCTACCAAGTTGGTATTTATGAAAGGTAAAATTTTGATCTCCATATATTGGAGATCGAACCAACTATACCCTGTAGCTGTAGCCCATTACCCAAGATTTAAATAAAACTATAGTCATGTTATATAATGGAAATTTACAATCGAATTAAATTGGTCTTAACTTAATAATTTATCATAAAAATGCTCAATGTAGCGACATTCATAAAGTTTTTAGACAACTTCAAACGTCCAAAAATATAACGCCACCGATCAACATATCTCTAGCCTATGCTATGAAAGCGCCCTTTTTGGGGGTTAAACAAATGACTAGTGGGGTTTTAAATCGAGATTTGCGGTATATTCGTACTATTATGGACCCCCAAGTAGAAGTTGCAGTTGCTAAGATTGAAACTGGAATCCAAATTATGCAGACAAATCCACTAAACAGTTGTTCGATGTTACTAATTGACCATTTAAATACGATTTTCAATCTTAATTCAAATTCAGAAATTCTCCCTGTACTCCAAATTATATAAAGCATAAGTTTTTATTGATTAACAATAATATATAATTTTGCATTGATTTGAAAAAAGGTGACAAAATGTTTAGTAAAAGTTTAACATTCAACACCTACTAAAATGCCTTATCCATGTATAGCTTTTTAAGCAACATATCGCCATTATATTATATCGTAACAATGGCTGTCCATTATTTTTTCGTTTTATTATCATTTTATAAATACAAAATAGTGAACCATTCCATGAGTTTAAACATCCTGGTTTTTTTGGCATCTAACATGTAATCAAAGTCTAAACACAAAATAAACGAATGCCAAAAAGCGGAGTGTTAAACAGGCCTGTAAACAAAGCTGTGTTTAACCACAACCTGTTAAATGACCCGTTTCATGGTAGAAATGGGCGATGGACAATCATACATAAAATTTGCATATCGTTCAATATTTCGGTATTAATATTAAACCGGAATGGCTGAGTTCGTCCACCATTTATGATGCTATTAACCATCTTATTTAAACTATAATTATATGACTTTTGTCATAACATTAAACAATTTTCAGAAACAGAAATACGGATTATTCACAAGGACTTTAACAGTACATATTGAAAGCTAAAGAAAAATAAATTCGCTATATGAATCTTGCCATTCAGTTTCATGAAGTTTAGCTTCAAATAGTTCAGTTATCCAGACTGGAGTCATTCTCATTCATCATCAAACCATCAACATAATCTTGAGTTTCAGTGGGTATGCAAAATCGTGCTTTTTATAATTACATTAATTAATTCCTTTGAGCATGGTATTTGTTTTACTTATAAGATCTGCATATGGTACTGATTGATTTTTTTAGCTATGCGTGTTCATGGTTTATTAAATTTTCTAAACGTCACAATTCGATTTCATTGGATTTTCCTAATACAACGTCTGGATATTCTTGAAATTATGAATGATGGCGTTTACCGTTGAGAGCTGTATTTTGTTCCATTCGTTTTTATTGTAAAAACAATTGATGAAATGTCTTGTAGTCTGTTTACCGAACCGTAATGAACGATTTTCTATACAATAAAAAAAAAATACTATTACATATAGAAAAGATTAATAGATTGGTTGTAATTGATAAGTTTAGTTGTTGCTGCTAGCCTGTCAAACAAGAATTATTAACCTTCCACTATTATTAAAAATCTACAAACAAAAGTTTTATGAGGAATTTTACATCCAGTTTCATAATGATGACATGTCAATTGTCCACATAATATTTAGCGTGCTACAATTTGTTTATCGACTTTCTCCCTGTATGTACACGGTATACAGAACAAAATAAACCGTTGCAAACGCACATCGTAAAAGGGTGAAACCTCAATAACAACACGCCAAAAATGTTTAACGTCGTTGTCTTACACGTTAGAGACGTTTTATTGAAGAATCTCACGTTTCCCCAATCATAGAGTAAAGTCATGTAGATTATTGAACAGTACGTGACAGTAGCTTGTAAAAGTTAATCATACACGTAGGGTCGCAATTTAAAAAAAAATTGTGACATTTGTCCGTAAATCCTTGACCTTTGACCTACATAGCCCTCAAACAAACTTAGCCTCCGCTTGAAGGTCATAAGTGGTTTCCCAAAAAAAGAATTTGAAAATATTCAACCGTTCGTTAGTTAGAGCACGAACGGACAGACGGACAGACGGACAGAATGAGTGAAACCATTAAAGGGTTTCACCCTTTAATAAACGATACAATGCAATATAATTTTAATGTTATCGAAATAATCAAGAAATTACTAACTGCGAGTCCATTCCAAATTCCAATTTATATTACAAAGTGATTAGACATCCGTAAAATATTATTTTTAGACAGAATATAGAAAATATGATCTGGTGACAGGCGCTCCTACGACATCGGTTCCTACGACATTCGTTCCCGGACATTCGTTCCTACGACATCCGTTCCTCAACGACATTCGTTCCTCAACGACATTCGTTCCTCAACGACATTCGTTCCTCAACGACATTCGTTCCTAAGACAGTTGTTCCTACCCGACATTCGTTCCTACCCGACAAATGTTCCTCGGACCGTTGTTCCTAGCCGACGGTTGTTCCTTACGACTATTGTTCCTAACGAGAATTGTTTCGAACAGCAAAAAAACGTGCCTATGACCTCGGACCAAGATTTAATTTAACTGCCGATACATTTTCCGTCCTGCCTCTGCTCTAAATGTATTTCCTGTTCATTAAAAAAACTTCGCGTCTAACCATTGCAATGATATTACAATGAATAATATTATAATGAAAGTATTTTGCAAGTTCATTTCCAAGAATACTAAATGCAAAATGCAAATGACGTCCACTAGGCTCTTGTTTTTTCTCTAATATTTTTGTCTCACTTCAGAAGCTACACATTGCAATAATAATAATATCAATAATATAATAATGAATAGGTTTTGATTTGATTTGGGTTAGGAACGAATGTCTTAGGAACATTTGTCGTTAGGAACGAATGTCTTAGGAACATTTGTCGTAAGGAACAACTGTCTTAGGAACATTTGTCGTAAGGAACATTTGTCGCCGAGGAACGAATGTCGTAGGAACGAATGTCCAGGAACGGATGTCGTAGGAACAGATGTCGTAGGAATGAATGGTGGTCGGTTTACCGAAAAGATAGATGATATGGTACTAAAAAAGCGTCACATGAATGCCTTCCTTAAAAGTAACCAG
This sequence comes from Desoria tigrina, assembly GCA_906901685.1. Lineage (NCBI taxonomy): Eukaryota > Metazoa > Arthropoda > Collembola > Entomobryomorpha > Isotomidae > Desoria > Desoria tigrina. The sequence continues at coordinate 6,578,217 of CAJQTU010000007.1, forward strand.
AAACACCTCTATCTATTATGTATGTTCATATAATTGATTAATAGGATTTATAATATTCCTTATTCCTTCCAAGAAATCCGTTTATCCACTTGTAGCAACTTGGAAACCTGCAAAACGCATGCATTCTTGAGATTTTTTTTTTCAGACAAGAGTCATTATGTATAATTATAACTATAACATAACTACATAACCGTTATAACGTTATAAGGCAGAATCCGTCGTAATGTAAACGTAATCCGATCCATATTCCGTAGAATATAAAAAACAAGGGGTTTCTTTAGTGCTGCACGAAAATGAATTTTCATGGCATTTTTTGATGCTTTAATTTTTTCCTTACACTAATTAAGATGGGCGCATTGTAACATTTGTAACAGAATTTACAGTTATCCAGAGCCGTAGCGTGGTTTGGTCCGGCCTGGGCAAATTCGATCATGTCCGGCCCTTACCTATATAATGCTCCATTTCGAAAAAAAATCTTTGTATTGTGGGTAACAATTTTAACAGGCCCGAAGAATTGTCTCTTCATATCTTATCTCCAATCGCTGGTGGAAAAACCGTGGTAGCGAGGTACCAGAAAAATGTTTGGGTCATCGGGAAATAAAAATTTAGAAGATCTTTGTTTGTCATCATCGGTTGTGGTCGAATTTTTGCTACCGGGAATAAAACAGTTTTTCCACCAGCGTTTGCAATTGACTATTGGTTGGCTCAAAACAATTGACAGTGATTTTTAAAATGTTAACGTATTTGCACTTAAGAATCTTTAAAAAACACTGCCTTTTATTTGGATAGAGCCTATGGATAATAGTTGTAATATTGTGGTACGAGACATCTGAATGAGAATAACCTTATATACCTTAAGACCGTAAGAAATACCTTACATAGAATTTTTTTAAATTGACATTTACAAATGCTTCCGAAACTAAAAGTCCTGTACTGATTTTTAAGTCTTTAAAGACTAACATTAATATAACAGAACAGAGTCATTAACATTAATAACATTTTCTGGATAAAACAATACTGAGTTTTAATTTTTTGAATTACGCCAGCTACTACTGGCTGATGGGAAAAAAAATCTCCAGCCAGAATTGAGGTCTATTTTTTTCGTTTTTTCTAATTCTCAAATTTTACTATTTTTATGGGTTTTTGAAGTTGAGAAGTCTGAGGTTACATATCTCAAAAAAGTCGAGGCCCAGCACAATCGGAGTCTTAAAATAACTTATATTTCATGATAAGTTTTGAGTGGAGATGGGCTTGAGTTCTGAACTTCAAACTTCAAGAGTTCAATTTTTAAAACTGAGAGATTTCAAGGCTCATTATATCTAGTATAAAGCCCCTCTCGTCCGGCCCCTCAGCCGTCCGGCCTGGGCAGCTTTGCCCACTCCTGCCCAGTCACCCTACGGCCCTGCAGTTATCCGTCAAGCTCTAAAGTATATAACTTCCCGAATTAATTTTAGTCACAATTTGCGTCGTTATTAGAATGTCTATACCGACAGTTGCAGTAGGCGTCTAGGCGTCCTAGCACAGAACAGAGATATCTTTTAGAGATATTCATAAATTTTTTTTTATTATTACCGAAGAGGAATGAGGAACTAGAGGAAGTTGTAGGAAATGCAGAAATAGAGCACATTTAAGTCTTATTTTACCGTACAATGTTACAATGTTAACCCTTCTCATAAATAACGGGGTTTGGAATGTTTGGATTCAAATATCCTATATCCCGTGTAAATATATTACACCTATACAACTATTGCAATACACCTCTTTGGCTTTGCCTCAAGCTCAGTCTCAGTACCTCATATCCGTCACCTCACAACACAATTCTCACGAAATATCTTCAACGAAGTTTGAAGATATACTCATTCTTCTTTCATTCCATTTCTTTAAGAGTATTATTTAATTATTTATAGTATTTGTTCAGTCTGATCTCTGTCATTGATATAATATACGAAACGAATGAAATACATTGTCAGGTTGTCCAGCATTTAAAGCCAACCAACGTTACATTAAAATAATAAGCCGTATAATTGCAAACGGCAGCAGCAACAAACGTCAACGTCAAATCAAAGTCGATCGAATTCCTTTGTGTTTTGAATTCTGAATTGTGAACTGATTTTTCGTTGTAACCTGAACTTAATCCGCGTTTATATACCGTCTTTAGTACATATATCATATCATTAATCCCGTTAATCTTGTATATCTCATTTTCGTCAATTTAACCATCGAGTTTTTGATGTTCATCAAAGTACATGTATGTACATATCTCATCACTTGTCTGCATTTCAGTGTTACAGTAACTTAATGTTATTAAACAACCCCATTCTAACCATAATGATTCCTGTTTAATGGAATTATCGAACCGAACGTTAGTTACACAACATATTTTATAACTTTACTAATTCATGATTGCGAATTTCGAGATTTTACGTTGACAGTTTTCTGGAGCTCGTTATCGCATATATATACTTACAATTAGTTCCTGTCACTTCTTGTGTCTTGTATCTGTAATATCTGTATCTAAGAATTACAGGTGGATTTCGATAATTCTTCTTAGTTATTGATGACTCCTTTCGTTGTGGATGATGGTGGTAGGAACATTAATTTATTTCTGAATTATACATTTTAGAAATATTAGAATTCATACGTTTTACGTTCTATCCGCTGCGCTGGCGTTATTATACATTGTGTTCAACAATATTACCCTTTGATGTTTTCATACAATTTATACATTCTGCATTCATTGCACTTAAATATGACAGGGCGGAGCAGGGGCTGTTGGACAGGACATATGAATCGAAGTTAAGGGAATCAGACCTAAATTTTGAAAAAAACCTGGTACCGGTTGTACCTGAAGGGAGATATTAAAAATGCCTTTACAAATCTGCGCTCAGCTACTTAAACCACGAAACCTGCGGTCACTGACGCTAATTTTAACTATTGGAACCATCATTTTTGCATTGTACCATTTACTACTTGGGAAGGCCTACCATCCAATACCAACACAATTCGTTCCTATTGACCCAAATCCGTTGGGCGGAGAAGAATTGTTTCCTGAAAATATTCACACAGCTGATGAGGAGAGGTCCATATACGCCCTTGGCAAGCCTCAAGGGTCCGCACCAAGTATCCCAAGATCTAGGATGACAAATACTACACTCTCCTCTAAGTATGCTGGAGATCGGAAATCCGGAAAATGTTTGAAAATACAGAGCTTCAAACCTGACTTCGATGCTCTGAATGTGTATCCGAACTTGGAATTCCATGTAAGTCTTTAACGCCTGAGGAACAAGGCCGACGCTGACGCTGATGTATCCTTATCCTTATATATCGAAATTTACTTGTTTCGGGAAGAGTGAATTGTAACATGTTATCATTTTGATTTCATCAGGCGGATTGGATAAGCGGTCGGGAATACTGGAACGCGTTTTTTGAACAACGATATAAATCCTTGAAGGCGGATAAGGAAACCAAAATATTGAAGGTGTTCGTTATCCCTCATTCTCACAACGATCCTGGATGGCTTAAGACCTTTGAGCAATATTATTCCTTACAAACAAAACACGTATTGGATAACGCAGTAGAGAAGATGACGGAATTCAAAAATATGTCTTTCTTATGGAGTGAGATATCATTTTTGTCGAAATGGTGGGACGAGGCTCACCCGAGGAAGCGGATATTGCTTAAAAATTTGGTTAAAGAAGGTAGATTGGAAATTGTGACTGGAGGTAAAGTGCATTACATTTCATTAGAATATTCTGACGAATTACAAATTGACAAGAATTCTGTGTAAACATTTTTTGATCAATGTTGATTTGCTAGGATGGGTCATGACTGATGAAGCAACAGTAAATTTATATTCGATGATTGACCAGCTTGTTGAAGGGCATCAATGGGTCAAGACACATCTAAACGTAGTTCCAAAATCGTCATGGTCAGTCGATCCATTTGGACATGGGTCCGTATTTCCGTATATACTCAAAATATCGAGTATTAAGGGCATGGTTATTCAAGTACGTAAAACATGAATTGTCTACATTTTATTTACTATTGAGATTCATAAATACAAATGAACTGTTATATTTATAGAGAATACATTATGCATGGAAGAAATGGTTGTCTGAGAATCAAAAATCCGATTTCGAATGGGTTCAACGGTGGGATTCTGGAAAAAAGAGAAGCATTCTTTGTCACAACGCTCCGTTTGACATTTACTCCATCAAGCACTCATGTGGTCCCCGTCCTCATGTAATGTAAAATATGATTACTTAATATATAACAATAATTGAATACGATGCCACCAAATCTCTAAAGATTACAACACCATATTTTATGTTCAATTCCATTTTCAATAGGTTTGTCTGAATTTCGACTTCAAGAATATTCCTGGTATGTAACTACAGAGTGCAATTTTTATTTAGTGCTGGACCACCAATAAAATTGTATAAAATGAAATAAATACCGGTTAATACAGGAGAATATGCCGAAAACACAAACATATTCCGTCCGATAACAAAACAAAACGTGAAAGAGAAAGCGGAACTAATGTTGGAGCAGTATGGTAGAACAGCGTCACTATTTCCACATAATATTGCCATGATTTCTATGGGGGATGATTTTCGATTTACGAGAGCGATGGAGTGGGACCAGCAGTATACCAATTACATGAAACTCTTTAATTACATTAATTCTCATAAAGATCTTTACAACGCAGATGTCCGATTTGGTACGGTTGCCGACTATTTCAATGTAATGTACAATTTTACTTTCGATATGGCTTTATCTCCATTAAATTGGAAAAATACTTTTAATAATATATAATCTGTTACATTAGGCGGTTGAGGAAAGACAATCAGAGTTCCCTACATTTTCAGGGGATTTTCACGTTTATAGTGATATATTTTCTGACGGCCGACCAGCATATTGGAGTGGATACTATGGAACTCGTCCATTTTGGAAAAAGTTTTATCGCGAGACAGAAAACAATATTCGAGGAGCTGAAATTTTGTTTACATTTGCTAATGTACTATCCACGCAGAAAAATAAAACTGTTTCACATCAGGTAAGTGGATTTTATATAGATGCTCTTATGTCCAATTTAATTTATTTGTTGTATTAGAGTATTAGAGTATTTTGAATAACATTTTTTCACCAATTTCATACAGATATTAAATCATTCGTACGAGGATCTAACAATTGCTCGTCGGTGGCAAGCTCTGTTTGCACATCACGACGCTAGCACTGGTATCACTGAATATCAATATTTTATCAATGAGTTGGACTGTTGTGCTGTATTATTCTAACCGATTCAATACTTACTCAGGTACATCGAAAGCAGACACGATGAACGATTATGGCCTAAAATTGTTGGAAGCGTTTCATCTCAGTACTAAAACTCAAATAACTTCGATTGAAACGATTTTGTTTGGACAGGCAGGAAGTTCTAAGCTTACTACAGATTTCGAACTAGAAAGCTTTGGCGATCTTCCAAAGCAAATTCCTCTGAAATTTCCAAGTCCATCAGGAATTAAGAAAGTGGTTCTTTTTAACAATTTGGCTCGTCATCGGTACCATCTTGTAAAAGTAGTTATTTCAACCCCTTACGTTGAAGTTGTTGGGCCAAATGGAGAACATGTTATTGCACAAGTAAAGATATCACATACTATATAAGTAAATAATTTAATAATCTCAATTTTTCTTTATAGCCTGATTTACTTTTTTAAATAGCTCAATCCAATACTCGATATCGAAGATAATAACATGTTACTGTCAGATGAGGTTTTTGAGCTAACATTTTTGACAAGCCTTGCTCCGCTTTCATTGTCAATTTTCGAAATAAAAAAATCTACACCTCGAGGAAGCCAAAATGCTGTAAAAGCGGAGGTGTATTGCAAAGACTGCAAAAGCTTGAAAAGGACCTTCGACGTAAATAACATCCAGGTTGGTGGTTGCCACTCAATTAATTGATGCTAACTCATTTAGAAGTTTTTGAAAATTACGTAAATTGTTTCATTAGACAGGTGATATTCAGTTAAACAATGAGAGGTTGCAAGTTCTTTTTGATCGACACACTGGATTAATTATGAGCATAGCAAGGGTCAATGATGGATCCACAATTAATATTAACATGAAGTTTGGAAGCTATCCCTCGGTTTCATTTCGAAGTGGAGCATATCTCTTAATGCCTGATGTTCAGTCTGAGCAGGAGGTATAGACTTCAAAAATGACATTGTTTATTTCGCCTAAAAAGCACTATATATTTATTATGTGTAATGTGTGTTTTATAGATTCCATTCCCGAATGCGGTTTCCAAAATAATTATCATAAGTGGCCCGATTTCATCAGAAATATCAGTTTTTCATTCTCCGATTATTATGTCTTCTCGAATCATGCACGCCGGGGACAAAAATATGCTTGAAGCTGTATATATTCAGAACCAAATTGACTTGGGTACAGAAAACGGAGAGGTCTACATGCGGTTCGATACAGATCTAAAAACCACAACCGTAGTACCACAACAAAGTAGCAATACGGTTGCTCTCCACGTTGAAGGAGAAGGTCGCGATCTCAAATCCCAACCTACATTTTACACTGATCAAAGCGGCTTTACTATCGAGAAACGGGTTAAAATACCATCCATTCGATACGAAGGAAATACGTACCCTGTTAATACGATGGCCTATATTCAGGACGAAGCCAAAAAACTAAGATTCTCCGTTCTAGTCGATAGATCCCATGGATTCGCGTCTTTAGAAAGTGGGCGTCTTGAATCCTTGATAGAACGGCGAACGGCTTATGATGACTCCCGTGGGGTACGATAAAAATGTTACAAAATTGCCGATACAATATTAACAATTTGAATTTGAATTAATTGGATTTTAATTTTAATCTTATTTACAGATGGGGGAAGGAGTAACCGATAACCGTCCAACGATTACCAATTATGTGTTATTGTTAGAAAAAACGTCGTCTAGTGACAAAGTACGGCATGGGGAAAGTAGCTATAAAAATTCTCTGCCAACTCTTTCAGCGTATCATCTTAGTCAAGAATTAAGTTACCCAGCGTTTTTGTATCTCATCAATGATGATACGGCTGACTTCATCGTAAATGGAGAGACTGCAATTTTTCCTTTGATAAACCAAGAACTCCCGTGTGATTCACATCTAATAAACCTCCGAACGATGGGAGACCCTGCTTTCAGTGCCGAAATGAATTCTCCCAGCGGGAATGCAGTTCTAATAACCCAGAAGCTCGGTTATCTTTGCAGCGATCCTGATGAAAAACCAGGCTGTGGCAACCCAAATCCTTTGAGCTTATTTTATCCAAATACACTGTTTAATGGGGTTCATTTCCGTTCACTTACTCAAACAGATTTAGCGGGTGTAACTGTACAACCCGTCAGAAATAATCTCAAACATTTACATGATATTGTGTCGGATCCATTTGAAATAAATAGCGTAGTTGTTAGGTTTAGATAAAACTGTGATAGTTTACATTACCCGCATTTCAAAACATGCGTCAGTATTTGTTTTAGCAATTGATAAAAACGTACTAAACGATAACGAAGAACTGATGTAAACTACAAGACTCATAATGTCTTAAAATCCATTTCTGTTTGATGAAAACAGTATCCCAGTTAGATGCTTGATTGTGTAAGATCTGATATCTGATACCAAAGATTAGCTCTTTCCAAAAATAATTATAATGAACAATTATATTTGTTGTCGCGGCGAATGTTTCTCTCTATTAATGCCGTTGCTGTTGTTATTTCATCAGTATTATTAAAACTTGTTCTGTATCACCTATACCTCTACAAAGCAAAGTTTTCATTTTATTCTATCTACCAAGTTTATTCTTTGTTGTCTTTTGTCTTCGTATATGGTATAATGGTATGTATGTTCCAGAAAAAAGTATGAATAATTTTAATTTTAGTGATAACTTGCTGCTCCATAGTCAGATTCGAATGAACAGAGTAAATTGCATTCCTTGAATTTAAATCAATGCGATTTTAAAAGTTTAAAAGTTTTGGAATGTCAGCGTTAATTTTCGACCTATGCAACAGATGTGTTCTGGGGCTGTTATTTTCATTTTGTATATAAATTAAAGACCGTGAGAATGTGGATGGCCACGGGATTACTAACTTCAAACTTCAAATCACATGATATAACTAACCCAACACACGAAATGTTCAGCTCTTCGTAGTTTGCAAATATTTTATTACAAACGCCCAAACATATGTTACGAAAGCAGAAAATATTCAACTGGCAGTTTATTTCACAACATAATTGACAAAATTAAATTGTCTAATAAATGCCTCTATCAAGGCCTTTGTCCGAAATATTTGATAACGTAATAATACCTAGGTAATTCTACAAAAATAGAATGACTCCAGTTTTTTGTCATACAATTTATAGTCGTTGGATTAAAATTGAAGATGCGCCACCACCACCATTACAAATTGCAGCAACACCAAATTCTCCAGATTTCAGTGCGTGACACAAATGAGCTGTAATTCGAGCACCGGACATGCTGTTAAATTGGAAGTCAGCGCATAGTTAAAACCAAATGATTCATTTAAACAATATTATTAAGCATACTTTTAAAATGAATGAACTATACCCAATAGGATGACCAAGAGATACAGCGCCTCCATGAATATTAACTTTTGAAGGGTCAATTTCCAATAATTTCATATTCGACAAAGCGACGACGCTAAAAGCTTCGTTGACTGTAATTTGAAATTCATTCATCTCAAGTACATTCATCTACACTGCCCATAACACAAAAAATGTTCCGAATGAATGGGATTGACGCACAAACCTTCCCACATGGCAATAGATTCTTTCGTCATCCCATATTTTTTTAGGAGTCCCTTAATTGCAAACACTGGGGCGATTGGAAAATCAATCGGATCGGTCGCAGCGTCAAAGTATCCGACTATTCTGGCTAAAGGTTTCGTTGACAATTTTTTGGCTGCGATTTCAGAAGCTAAAACCAATGCACAGGCACCATCGTTCAACGTTGATGCATTTCCAGCTGTAACGGTGCCTCCTTCTTTCTAGAAGATAAAGCATACAATTGTTGCTAATTCTAGATGGTCCCTGATTGTAATTAGTTAGTCAATATCGGATATGCATATATATATATATACATTTATACATAAACTACACCGAAATGATTGAAAAAGTGATGTATCAACACACCTGAAACACGGTGGATAATTTTGAAAATTTAGTAAAATCGATCCTCTTATATTCCTCATCTTCTCCAAAAATTAAATCCGGTTTCCCTTTCTTTTGAGGTATTGAAACTGGCGTGATTTGAGATTTGAAAACGTCGTTCTCAACAGCTTTCGCACTTCGTTTGTAACTCTGAATAGCATACTCATCTTGTTCCTGGCGGCTGATGTTTAGTTTCTTAGCTGTGTTTTCGCCACAGTTCTTCATAGTCAAAACACTCAGTTAAATAATTCCAGTTCAACACAATACTTTGAAACTACGTATATTTTAAGCTTAAACTGACCCCCATGTGAAATTTGTTGTACACGTCTGTTAGACCATCAAATACTATTCCATCCTGCCAAAAATATACAATGACAAAATTAGTATACACCTCCTTATAATTATAATGTCTAGCTAGGGACCATTAACCAATCCCAATCCCAACCTTCAGTTTTAAAACGCATTTCAACTTACAACTAATGTGACCCCGCCGTATGGCGACTCTCCTCGTTTCATATAATACGGAACATTAGACATTGACTCCATTCCTCCGGCAACCATTATGTCTTGGTCTCCACATTTAATATTTTGGGTCGCTAGCATGACGGCTTTCATTCCAGATGCACAGACCTTATTCACAGTTGTACATGGTGTTGTTTTTGATAAACCTACAGAATAATATGTTTAAATTAAATATTTTAATCTATAGTCATTTTTCCGTAGTTGGAAAAACAAAACACAAATATCGTTTTCACCTTCATGCTTGATAACTATATATATAAATATAATCTTAATCTAATTTACCTGCAAAAAGTGCAGCTTGCCTAGCAGGAGCTTGACCGAGTCCAGATTGGCAAACGCTTCCCATATAAACTTCTTGAATTTGACCTGGTTCACATCCGCTTCTAGCGACTGCTTCCTACAATATTGAAGATGTTTTTATTTAACACAATCGATTATGATCATGAATAACTGTACTTAGGCAATTGGAACTAAACGCAGTTTGATATTTCGATTACAATACCTTGATCGCAATAGATCCAAGTTGCGTTGCAGAGAGGGATGCTAGAGAACTTCGAAAACTTCCAATTGGTGTTCTAACCGTGCTAAGAACTAATACTTCTGATCCTCCCGATGAGGTGCTTAGATTGCTTTGCAAGATTTTGAAAAGGCTGCTTGGAATTCGTAGAAAATTTCGATTTGACGCCGACAGGATCCCAGGAAAATTCATCTTGATAGTTTGAACTTTGAAGCTGAAAGTTTGAAACTGATAGAATTATATTAATACAAATCACACATATGTATGTTACAATGTCAAAGATAAAAATGATCGTGAAAAAGACCGGATCAGTATTATATTCGATATGAATTTTTTGTTAAAAAATGTATAATTTACACTAAAAATATAAATGATGGGTACATGAGTACATGAAATACCTTTATCAATAGTAATAATTATGAATTAATTGACTTGACATTGACATGATCATCACACAATCTACAAAATTTAGGCTCGGCCAAGCTCGAAATCAAAATGCTACAAGTTATGAATGACTAATTCTGCAAGGGTGAATTGAAGAATATTGACTATTGAATTGCCAATTGCCATTGCATAAAGATAAAGTACGTAATACGAGTACCATCATTTTATAAATTTATTAATTAAATTACCTGGTTTATTATTAATCTATTGCAAATTTCAGATCGATTAGGAAAATATGATTTCTGGCTTCTGGAATCTGGATACCGATACTGACTTATTTATAGAATAGATCAGTCAGGTGAAGCTGGGTTGCTTTTTGTGCTGCAATGTGGTCCCATATAAATCAATTTTTTTAGAACGTCCTTGGAGTTTGGAGAGGAATCTGAAGAATACAGAGTACGACAGTACGACCCGTACGACTACAAACAAATAGGCAGAAAACCGATTCTGAAAAATGAATTTCTTGCACAATTCCTTCTAGGATTTAATCCAATGCCAAATTGTATGCAAAATAATTTTGTAATACCCTAATTAATATATGCATATGCTTCAAGTTTGACAGACACCTAACCAATCATAAGTAAGCACGCTTTTAAATCCAACATGCAACAGTATAAAAAATAAAGATCAGGCCATCATCAGTCTGTCTGATTTTAATTAATTCGGTCTGATTACGTTCCTAAGTTTATAATTAATAAATGAGCGTCTTGTATGTATTTCTATAAGATGTGAAGCCTCCGGTCAGCTTCGGTCAGATGTTACAATAATGTAGTTATTTAAGTTATCTTTATTTCGGTTTTCTAATTGCAACATACAGTGGGATGGGGAACTACCAACAAGAGCATGTCTATCCATCTTTCTCTAGTCTAATTAATATTTCCAATAAGTCAGCTTTCTCTTTTCTAAGCCTTTGGGTCAATACTTAATTTCACAGCAAAACAAGAAAGAAACTAACAAAATCAGTTGACGAATCCTTTGTTTGGGTAGCTGGAGTAGTGGATTCACAACAGCTTCTGATTTGTGTTTAAATGTTGCTTAACTTTAATGAACCATTCGGCCATTGACTTTGAATGACTAGTCAGATCCTTGAATGCTTGGCATCCTTCAATACTGCTCAGAACTCCGTAAACGGCTAAATCTGCCAGATTCGGCTTCGGACCCCCCATGAATTCTCCACCCTTTTGCTTTATATTTTGGGCCCAAACATCACTTTCATCAAACAATGACTGACGAACATCTTCTTTAAGATGATGTCTTTTTTGTAAGCGTTTTCCGATTATCCACATAGCAGTTGCTCCGACATAGATTATCACTCCACGCTCCCAGGCCGAAAAATTCTTTTCCCATTCTCCAACCTATGAGCGAAATAATGAGATTAAATAACCCAACAATTATAATGCTATAAAATAATAATTAATATTGTAAGCAATGAGACTCCGTGCCTTTTCAAAGTATTTAAATGAGTCCAACGCCTCTGGTAGGGTTCTATAAATATTTGGGGACAAAGTGTGTACGTAAACGGAATCAGCCCACTTTCGCCATTTCCTTTCCTCTACAATGTCCTCTTTTGTTCTTCCTCCCATATTGCCATCCAACATGAGAAAATATCTGTTCATTATTTCAGTCTGACTTATCCCACTTTCGTCCTAATACGACGAAATCAATATATTTTAATACATTAAGGAGCACTGTGATAAATGTGAATGTATTTTAAAAACTTTTTATACATTATACTTGACCGTCGGATAGCATTTGGCAATACTCATTATAGTATTGTCTCCCTCTGGTGTAGCGGTGGAACGTCCTTGATTAGCAAATACATATGAATACAGCGCACTGACTATCATGGAGCTGTCATTCAGCTGAATTATTTCGCCTTGTGGAGTTTGAACCACTAAAATCGGTACTTTTTTGTAATTTTTAGACCATTTCATTTGGGTTCGCATCACTGGGTTGACTTCAACAATGTCTATGCATCAATACGAATAAAATGCATGATCAGTTAAGAATAAAAAACGGGTTTGACACCAGTCAGTACCGTTTAGATAGGAGTTGAACATGAAATAGGTTGTATTGTTAGACAACTAAAATTTATTACCATAAGATATTCCAAAGAAATCCAACATAGCACGAACCTAGGGAAAGGAAACAGGTTTACATTTATTAATTAAATAAATAATCATTACATAGAGATCAATACTATCAAAATCAGTTTAGTCAAATTAATTATTAAGGTGATACCTTGCAGCAAAATGGGCACGTCTGGTACTGGAAAAGTGTAAGCTTTAGACCTGTTGTGTCCGTGGGGAATTTCATCTGCAATTTCGAAAATTTGCTAATATTTAGTTAAGAAAGGCTATATACTGTGGGAACTACACTTGACAATTTTAATTGCGATTAAACTCATACAGATCTAGAAGGTTGTACAGGTGGACGCTCAGGAAGAAGAATCAGATTTTGCTCTTCCGAATTCGGAACAACAGATCTCATTTTTTTCAATTGATCATACCCCGCAACTACACCTACTACAGCACCAGCTCCGAATCCAATTGCTGTCCACCAAAGTACTCCTCGCTTCTTCCCTGGAGCTCCTCCTGCAACGGGGGAAGCGAGAGGGACGCCCATTCTACTTGCAGACGAAGGTGCGTGTAGACCGCTCCCAACGGAAGAGTGAATCCATCGACTTGCTACTTTCGACAGAGAGGTTCTCATCTTCAATTAAAGATGTTGTGTCAATTGTTGTTGAACTTGCTTGAATTTAAATTCAACGTGCTCTGGTACCGGTCGGCAGTTGTCCTTGTTCTTGTCCTCAGTCGTAGTCTAAAATTAATAACATTAAATAAACATGTAGCACAACAACATTTAATCATTTTAATAAGTGTCAATTGTCAATTTAACTAGTCCATATGCCATCTTTTACCAATTTTATTACAAAACTTACTGGTTTACTAGTTTGTTTGTAGTTGTAGTTTAAGGTCCAAAGTTGTAGGTCAAAGCAACATCGGCGTTAACGGTCTGGCAATGTGCGATTTATGGCTTGCTTCAGAACTGTATTAAATAATTACATTTTAAATTCAAAATTCAAAATTATTGCAAATTAAAAAAGATCACACATATCGCATCTGTGCAATATGCATTTTAAGTTAAGTTTCACGTTACAGTCACAGTCACGCCTTCCTTTCCTTGATACAGAGCGTCCTGATTGAGGAGATTCAGGTCAGTCCTGTTTCGGTCACTCGTTATAGGTTGCCGGTATGCTGTTGGCTGATTGGCTGTAGTCTGGAGTCTGGACTGGATGGTCAATGGCAAATGGTGATGTGATGGGGGTCTCGGTACTGTAAACCGTCCTGCTGTTGGACTTTGAGACGTAACAATATTCTGTCAGTCTTCTAGACTAAAAATGTATTGGATGGCTTTCTTCTGTCGGTAATTATAACAATTAGAAATCAAAATTAAATTAAATTAAATTACGAATCTCCTCCGACGAAACAAGAGACTTTTCTCTGATTGCACATTTGGATTGAATCACAAGACTTACCCGCCGAACGCTGATGCGCATATGCATACTCTTTCGTATTCATTTCATCCTGCATTTGTATATATGATTTATGATTTCATGATGATAGCTATATTTTATGTTCATATGTATAATTATTACATTAACCGCCACGGTTTGCATTAAATATTAAAAATCAGAATCGCTTTTAATCGCCTTTTATTGAGCTTCTTAAAGTTTAATGAGCCCCTTCACGTTACGTGGGCATGAATGTGAACAGCAAACTTACAACCACAAATAGAGCTAGACAGAGTTTTAGTTTCCCATAATTTCTAAAATCTTAAATATCTGTCTAAACTCTGTACATTTCATTGCATATCGTCTTTACTAGTTCATATCTTATCCTACTATTTTTATGTAGAATATAAAATATGCATTTATCTTTAAACTATAGCAGTAACTGCTTAACATGCTAGTGGGTAATTTTTTTTTTAAATATTGGATAGATGGGCCCAACCCAACCCAGGGGGTGTGGGTGTGACCGATTTGGCGCAAGTTTGAACTAAGCGTGACTTCAGACCGATGGAATAGAAATTGCCAAAAAAAATATTGAAAAAAATCGACCGGTTTAGTTATCGTCTACGGACGAAAATTTATCAAAATTAAATCTCTCCAATCCCCCTATGTTTACAATTCTGCATATCCCACAATTACTTCTCATAAAATATTCAAATAAATTTCAAAACTCTCCAAACTGTTCCCAATTCATTCATCCTGGAATTCCTGGAAGGTGTTAGATTGCATTCCAGCCCTAATTTATAATTTTCCTAATTTAGTGTTCCTGGTAGTAGGAACAAACCTCAGAATAAAATGATAAAGAATGATGACTCATCATTGATAACTAATCCGAAAGTGTCAACGTCTGAGACCAACCAGGGAAACAAAAACAAGTTCTCGCAAATGTGACAGGGCTTCGTTAACATCATTTACAATGTTATCGTGCTATTCTCGAGGAATGAGAGTTAAATGCGATAATTGGAATTTGGAACTACTTGTGAAACTTTTATCAGATTGACGCATAATTGGAGTTTAGGCGGATGTGAATGGATAATGTGCGGTATATGGTGGAGAATTAATGAAAGGCTCTGTGAAGTAAGGTGAGATATAACAATTCCTAAAAGTGTTTGAGTAAAATGGACGGGGCTGTCAAAAATCTCGTCCGTTTTAATAAAGTGTGTGGGAACCATCTCACCTGAGATTTGAGTGGAGTTAATGGAACTTTTCCACCTCTTTTATCCATCATGATGAGATATCCATTCCTACTTTCGACAACTCCGTTTACTTACCTCCCAAACCATTATTCATCCACATCTGGAAATATAGCTGGATAGATCTTCCTAAACCATAAGTATCTCTTTGCAGAAAGTAGTTTAAATCAAAACGCTTAGAGAATTGTATGAGGCATCTTGAATCAGAAAGCACGCAACCAAATTATGAACAGAATCGCATTTCAAACGTAGTTTTAATGCTTTATCCAGTTTTTTTGCAAAACACGCTTTTACTATGAGAATTCTTATTTTATTACGAAAACGGAAATTAATTAAAAAAATTTCACTTCTGTTATATTCTTCAGTGTTTGTAATGATTTGGATAATGGAACCTATCGTCTAAAACTAGTTTAATGTGGTGATAAATTAATTTTTTGCGTTTTCATTATTAAATTCCTAATTAGACGATTATCGATCATGAGCATGGCTCATTTTGTTTCTTAAGGATCATATTTCGAACTTTCACCGTTTCCGATGGAGAATATAATTTTTTTATAATTTAATCCAGCACTTTACATTTGTAAAACTCTATAATTATAACCTGTCCATTAAAACTATAGTGTATTTGGGTACCTTTGCAGCCTTGATAAAATAATTTTGGAAATTCACAGTTTGATTTACAAAAAAGCCATAATTCCTTCTGTAGCTATGCGTATTTCATGTATGTCACTGCACTGCCTGTAGTGTTCATTCTATAATTTGTAACTCGGAAGCTTAAAAAGCTTTTATTATAAACTCTGGTTCCACATGTCACTCATATATGCTCCGGTTCAAGATGAGATGATCGAAAAGGTTGAAATAAAAGCACCTCCTCAGTTCCAACCATAAACCCAATGATTCTAAATAGTGTTAAGCATCTACATCTGAAATACTGAAATCATTGTGGGTATTCATACGTTTATGGACATTATGCTGTTTTTAACAAAGTAAAGCCCACAGGATCCCATCGCGGGACCCGTAGAGCTCGTGCTTTGTTGGTGTTTTGGTAATTGAATCAAGCAGTTCCCCTTTTCCTGAGGGATTCTCTATGAAAAGGCATTAGCGGAAGAATAATGAGAAAGCCGTATTGAAAGGAGATGAAAGTAATTTGTAGTTTATGGAGTGATTTGAGAAGGTGAAAGCAGGCCCGGCCGTGAGGAGAGAGAGAGAGGGATATCCTATTGTTGTCTAATGTAACTGGAGTAATGGTTGGTAAAAGGTGTGAAAACGAATGGTGAGAACCTCCGCAACTGTTTCCAGATTTTTCCTTCAACGGGACAAAGTGGATGAAAAAGAGGATCAGTCAGTGGATGAATATAACACGCAAAAGAGCAATAATCTCTAAAGAGGGACTAATGACGCTTTTCCCCCTCTTCACACCTTCCCATTGTGCAGGGGTGTCAGACAATCGGGACAAGTTGCAGAATTATGATCCCATATATTCCAGCCCAATAGCTCTTTTATATAATATCCTTTAAAGCGCACTTTTAACGGACTTTCCCCAACACCTTCGGGTCCCAGCATCATTTCCGTAAATCTTCCAGTTTCCTAACCCAGCAGCAGCCTCTTTCCCTCCCTCGTGCCTTGTCTTCTCTACACGTTGGAGGAGAGAGTGAAAGGAACTGTTATTATAAGACAGAGCTTTATTCCCACGCCATATACCAAGGCCGATAAACAGAGAGTATTGTTCTTGGTCTCTTTTGCTCTCTGAAGTATATAGATCCTAAGTGATCATATTATGAACCATAACATTCATCCACACTTCAACTCAGTCAGACTTCAAACTTCACTTCAAATGTCCAAATAGAATCCAGAATCTCGAAGGCTGCGTTTTTTGTGGTATCCTCCCTCTCGTGATAAGTGATTGTTGGATTTCGACTCAGACACTCCTTCCCATATCCGCCTTATCCAATCATCATCATCCATTCCTAATTTCTCACACCCTTCCACTTTCTTCAACCCTTTCTGCTAGAGAGAGCCTCAACTTTACTCCTCTAAATGCTTGGAGATGTAATCTTGGATCTTACTTATCATACGAATTACGAACTAAATGCTCATCATGGTATTAAAAGGCAATGCAGGGTATTAGAGGCTTTAGTATGGAACCGTTACTTGATCAGTTCCAAGCGTTTCTTATGGGAGAAACTGAGTTAAGCTGCCACTGACTAGTAGCAGCATCTTCGAATCAGTTTCCTTTCTCTCATTAGGCTTTGTAGCTGTATATTTAAAGCTAAAACGATCGGGTTTTTCTGTGCAAAACTTTCATCATGGGGGATGGGGATAGAGGCATGAAGGAGAGAAAGTCAAGTTTTTTACTCAAGGCAGCCAAAAATAGTCCGGGTTGCTTGATGGAATGTAGGAAAAAGAAGTGTCAGAGTAAAAGTAAAAGTTTCTCTATCGAAGCCATACTGAATAGCAATTCCGATTCCGAAGAATCCGGGTTAAATGAGGAATTTGAAGGGCCTGATCAGGGGGCAAATGATGACGAAGTCAATGTGGAATCCCTTTCAAGTGAAAGGGACGAGGACGAGGAAGATCGAGAATCGTTAACTGACGAGCATAATAATATTGCAAGCTCAGAGGATTACGAGCAACATCGGAACTTTGCTAATCATTTTTATCAGAAAAATCCTATGATATTTATGACGGAAAATGGTAACGAATCCTTACTGCCCGTGGTTAAACCTTTTCCGATGTATTCTAGTTTGCCATCAGTACAACCTATGTTGTCAACTTCATCTGCTTGTTCACGTAAGTTTTTCTATATCCAATTGTTAAGTCATTTAGTTTAACGGGAGAATTCATTTAATTGTAAGCTTATTTAAAGGTTACTTTTAAAATAATTGCAATCTCATTTATTTATTAGAAGTTTCTTAAGACTTGACATCCCTATCAAGCCCAAAGCCATATATCAGCAAAACAATCATTTAGTTCAGTTATTATCAGACTAAAAAAGTTTGTATTTGAATTCAATAAATTACACAATTAAGAAGGGACAGCTCAGGTAACTGAAAAGTAGCTGGAAACAATTATTTCAGAAGCTCAGATAATACCACAGTTTGCCCAATTTCTGAATACACAACAAGGAAGTGCCATTTCATATTATATATATAGTTTGAGAAGTCAGTGGATAATTAAATGATATATAAAAGTTCGTTTAGAAGGTAGCAGTAGCAGCTAATATTATAAAAGTATACATAGAAATAACGTTTACATGCATTTTAATGATAATCATAATTCTCGAGTAAGGATATTTAAAAAAAATATCATGGATTTTTGCATATACGCGATGTAAGTAACATTGTAATATATGACTAATTAACATTATGTGCATTCTGTTAAAAATTTAAAAAATTACATTCCTTGCAATGAAATTCCGAGATTTTTATTGTTTCAATTACACTTTGTGTCACTTAAACTTAGAAACCATTGTAAATTTGCAAATTATAATATCATTACATTGTCTAAAACCGTTGATTTTGGACTTGAATTTTTATGAATGATTATTTAATAATCGAACATTTACCTGTTCCTGAGGAACTATATTATCATAGTTATGAATATATCAAATATAAAAGTATTCATATTATAATCTCTTGAAAATGTTTCAGAACTTGACTACGGGCAGATTTGTCTACCCAATTTTTTTCCCTTTCCTTTGGGAAGTTCGATCGGAGTGCCCAACCCATGGCAAAATAAGCCAAGCATTCTCGGCTTACAAGGTGATTTTTTTAAACCAATATATTCATTTGACCACTTTTATTAACAGCTTTTAATATCAATCATGAGCTGATGTGCTAATCAAACCCAGATAGACTCAGTAGTTGCAGTAGGAAGTGTGTGAGTACGTTTATAAGGATGGTTCATGGCTTTTAATTTACAAAAACATTATGCGTTTATTACGAAATTGATTGATTGTTTTTATTTATTTAAACCAATTCGAGATTACATGATGAGTGCAGATGACACGATAATAATATTATTCAATTTATTACAGTTATTAATGCTTTCATAGTATGTTTAATTGTTTAAATTTTAAAACTCTATTGGTTTTGTTTGCATAATGATATTTATTAAGTATGCTTTATGCTAATGCTTTACTAATACTTTATGCTATAGTTTGTCGTGTCTATCTGTCGGTCTGTCCGTCTGTTGGTGCGAGGTGCGATGACTCGATAATGGTCCAACTTTTTCAACTTTCTCTTTCGAGATATCAATGATATCATCAATGATATCCAGGCAGTGAACTTGTAGTTCAAAGGTCAATTGAAGTCAAAGGTCACATTAAATTACTCTATAGTTGGGGTACTATGAGATTTTTAATATTTTCTTTTTCGATTTCTGGTTTCAAATGGTTCACAATTTCGATAATTGCTCTACAATACTGTGCTACATCCTTTTGAATAAGTTTTTTTTATTATGGCATAACTCGTTAACTTGAAAAGGAAATGGGTAAGCAAAGGGGTGGTTGCACAGAATAGTTTGACAATGACAATAACTGAGGCAGGATTGACTTTCTTGTAATAAATAAAATGAAAACTTAACACCTAGCCATCTGCCTTGGGAAGACAATTAAGGGTTTCATGTTTCATACGTGAATCCTAACTTCCTAACAGTGAGAGTAGTTTCATTCTTTCCATTGTTGACTTGTAAATAAAAGTGTCTCGCACTCCACTAAAAAGTGTTAATTACCCACTAATGCCAACTTTACGCAGATGCTCAAGTATTAGAGACAGTGATCGACGGTTGTGGATACTGTTCTTCCTACGACCAAATATAAATAAATATAGCTATTAAACATGGACGTAGGTAGATGTGAATTCGAAGGTGTCAGTCAATAGATTCATACATCCGATTACATTGGAGGCAGCAGGCCTTCATTCTTTCTGAGATTTTAAAGTTTGAATAAGTACAAGTGTAAGCCTAATAGGATTATAACTTTATGTCGTTATGAATTCAATTATTCATCTTGTTTCAATATGAAGTAAATATTTTATGAGAGTTTTATCGGTTATTCATCCTTATTAATTCAATAAACAACATTATGGACTCTTAACAGATTCAGCTCACAAAAGGTGTGGAGACTGTCACTGCTGAAATTATCCCTAAACCAGTTGGTTAAACCAACAAACCCATGACATTCTTTCTCCAAGGTGCTAATGATGTTAGGAGAATTTCCATAACTTGAGTCAATATTTGCAGGAATTAAAGACGCAGATATCCTTTTATATTCAACGGGATAGATTAGAAATAGCTCAGAATTAAATCCAGCAAAATACTTGCTAGTTCTGTGCCCTTGTGAAATTGACTGGAGGATGGAAAGTTTTAAAAACAGTAAACGCACAACCTGTTCAGTTGAGTTGTAATTGCTATTAATGACATTGTTTATATGGTTATGATTTATGAACTTATAAGGTTGATGATCATTGTCCAAGTGTACAAGCTACTTTGTTTGAGTCCCATCATGGTTACATCGGGGTTGTTTGAGGAGGCATATTGAGAATTAGCCATTTTAGAGGTTTACAAGGAAAAATACATTAGAAATAGTATAATTTACAAATAATTTACATATCCAATGATAGTTTTAGGCAGTACGAGTCAATTAATACGATTGACGGTACCAGAATGATTTGATCTCGAAGTGCGATTCGATAGACTATGCTAATTAATTACTACAGCTGCTCAATAAAATACTTAATAAAACACAACTGTAGTGGAAACACCACTAAAATAATAATTATTGAGTATTTATAACCACATCTTTACGTCATTTAAGCGTATTGTAAGCATTATAAATGTAGATGATTTATATTTTAATTTAGCCCCGAAACCTTCAGGACGGAGGGCAAGAAAACCTGGATTGGATCGAAAACCCCGACAAGCCTACAGTGCTAAACAGTTAGAGAGGTTGGAATCGGAGTTCAAAGTAATTACAACCTCCGACGTTTTTATGGCTTGGTTAGTAATTTTAAAGGTATTTTATTTTTAATAATTTGTTAAAAATATATTCCCTTGCAGAACGACAAATATCTTAGTGTTAGTAAGAGACTAGAACTGTCAAAAACATTGAATCTTACGGAAGTACAAATTAAGACTTGGTTTCAAAACCGAAGAACAAAGTGGAAGAAGCAAATGACGGCTAGATTTAAATTAGCTCAGCGTCAAGGATTGGGACCTCATATTTACTCATCCTACTCATCAGCTTTCGCTGCTGTAAGTAATATTTTTACAACTCCAATTCTTTGAAGATCGACTATAAATAAGATGGGATGACGAAAATTAACGCCAATAAAGCTCTCCCCAAAATAACAACCCATGGGACGAATTTCATATTTATTTCATAGCATTTTTTGTTGGGAACTTATGATTTAGTAATTGAACCCTGTCCAAAGTTCCAAACTTTCACCGTCCAAGGCAAGGTTGGGGCAATATGATACAATTGTGTATTTTCTTAATTTTAGATTGACTAGCAATATATAGAATATAATTTTTGGGTAGGAAATGTCATTAAAAAATGTCGTTATTCCTATCTTTGAAAACCGAGGAAAACCGTAAAGTAAAACTAACCCAACTGCTGGGAATCATCGTTTGTCGTCATTCGAAGTTAGGGATAATACTTAAAATAAAAATGCAATATCCAACGATACAAGATGCAATAATTGTAAATTACGCATAGTTTCGAAACGTTTGTTTTCAGTTGTCACCATACTACGCGACATCTTTATTCACTTCCACATCCTCAAGCATAGCCAATGTTACCAGTCCCTCCGGAAGTAGTAAATCGCCGTAACCGCAACCTTCCGGGCAAATGACTACGAAAAGCAGGAAAGGAGTCTACCTTGCTTGAGCCTCGGATTCCTCAATAATGCAATGCGTTTAGGATTATTGTTTTAAGATATTTAAAATACAATCATGCCAAACTATGTGTTATTCAATAATTCTGTAAAAGGTCAGGATTTTATTTGGCCCACTGGAAAAATTTAATGAACCCACATACATCCCACATGCAATAAAATGTTTAGCTATAATATAAATTAATAAATTAATTGCATGATTATTGTTTTCGAAGTTATAAGATGTAGGTAATGATAAATTTAGGAGAGTAATGTATATTATCTTTGGACTTAAAATTATAAATAATAAAGTCAATGTCAACTCAATTTGAATTTTTTATCCCTATACTAAATATATTTGTGGATAAATCAAATAGCATATCTCATCTTTCCTTTGTTTTGTTTGAGACAAAGGAATATTTTACTAAAGTGTCTCATCTAAATGATATACACCACATGTGACCAGAGACAAGGGCCAGGGTTTTATTTTAATATTTGTCAGTAATTTCCGATTAATGGCAGGCGTCCCTTAATAATAATATCAATATCCGTATGTCCAGTCCAATCAAACTATTAGATAAACGGATCAAAGATCCAATATCATGTTCGGTGGAGTCGGTTCGGTACATACAGAAAATACAAAAATCAAACCTTGCGATTGCGATGCGATTGCTTTATATGTTGTATTTATAATACTTTCAAACTACAATTATTGGGTGCCACCGTGCCACGGGCGTTTACTAACAAGGGACGTAATGCAGAGACAACTCACCCCGATTGACTTATTTTGTTTTGTGATACAACTTTAGACTGTAGTGTATCTGTAGATGACATCGTCATATTTTTCATATTTTTTCATCTGAAAAAATAGTGCCCAAATAGATCAATTGTAAATTGATATGTTGATCTTCACGAATGCAGCAATGGACAGACTCCGGTTGTCAAGCAATCCTGGGGTTTTTATAAGATGCATTGAGAACGTTGTCAATCAATATGGCTTTTGTAAGGTCATTAGCATCGATAAGCGGGGATGCGGATCGATTGGTATATATAAGTTAAGCGGTAATACATGGAGAAGACGCATAAAATAAAAACTAGCACGGCGTAAGAACACACATTCTAGTTACCATCTATAATAATCAACTGATAATAATTTAAAAATTGTGACAGATTAGAAATGCATCGGCAAGGCTGTCTACAGACTCTTTGGACTTTCACAAAACCCTGCAATTGGGGTGTAAACGAAACAAATGATACGGATGATGACACGGGACGGGATCAAAATTCAGATCGAGAATGCCTGGACGTAACTAGAGACCACATCATAGACTTCCTCCATCTCTTTGGTCTGATTCTATCAATACTCGAAAACATGAAATGTCGAATTTGTCACAGACTAATCGTGGACGGCACTATTCTAAATTGTGGGCATCCCTTCTGCAAATTTTGTATTATCACCTGGCTTCGTCTTTGTAAGCAATGTCCTACGTGTTTGGAGCATGACGCCCGTATGATCTGCGATCGATGTTTTCTCATTGATGCGTGCAATGATCGTTTTTGTCCAAAAATTAACAAAATTGTAACACTGGGAAGTCCAATCCGGATAATAACAATTCCAATACAACATATACTAGAATTTCCAACGGACCTGAAAGCGTTGAGTAGTCAAATGAAATCGAAAACACCCATTTTATTTCCATCGGTAGAAACCAGGGAACGGATGAGGATTATGACTCAAAATCTTGTAGATCAAGCGGACGTGCATTCTCAGTCGCCTCCCAATCTGACAATATTGGACCGAATAGCCGAAGTTGGATGTCGACGTCGCCTAACTATTCCTGGCCTTTCCATGCATTATATATCGTTAGGTTTCGCTTTATTGTCGATGACTTTCAGTATTGGATTGCTCAAGCTACTTCTCCCGGATTTTCTTAAACCATGTGCCGCTGTAATATTAACAGTCCACCAGTTATACTTTTACAATCCCAATCTTTTTTCGGTTCTTCGCTTCGGTGGAAACCAGTGGTTCTGGGAGCAAGTGTGTGCCGAAGAAATAGAAGATCGAATTGAAGAAGAAAGTAATGCCGAAGAAAATTTCGAAATGGATCAAATAATAGAAAAAGACAAAATTGACGAACAAGTAATAATTCATACAATACTCAAGATTTTTAAACTATTCAAAATTGATGTAAACAATAATGATCACATAACTTCCGAAATGAAGCCTGAAGCTGACAATATAGACGATAACGATCCTTAATTTGTTGTATAATTAAAAATCAGCGTACAATCAGCTAGATGTAAATAATCCGTGTCTCTTTCTTTTGTTATTTCAAAAACTCCAAACATTTATTTGCGTACACATGAATCATTATCTACGCATTAATTTTATCTACCGTTGAATAGGACATGTAGAATTTCATAAACTGTTGATTCAATTGTCATTAAATTGTATGCTATAAAATCAAGTTGTGATCCACAATTTACTACCGAAGTCTCTGTGAACATTAAGTGAATAAACTAGATATCGAATTGACTAAATCTTTTTAATTAAATCTGGATTGTCAGCACTGGCAGAAGCTGGATTGAAGTCATTACTGGTAGAGATCTCTTCGGGAGTTGGGGTTTCCATGTGGCAAGAGTCTTGATCAGGTAATCTGTGTACAAGCATATAATATATGTGGTTTATTTTTCAACATGAATATGACATGCTCAATGTTTGTAACAAATTAGGTACTAGATGTTGTGTTCAGAATCTTAAAAGGTTAACCAAAAGCAAATCACAGTTTTTCTGACAGGTTTTCACGGAAGATAGATTATAAACCATGTACTTACGCCTGTACTTCCGTTTCAGCCAGTTGTGCCAATCGAGATTGTGACTGGAAGTACTCTTTCCGAGCTTCTTCCAATAAAACATTGTGAATCATTCCTGGGTGAGATTTATTGACAGGTCCAGGCAAAGGGGGGTAGGGATTTCCTCTCAACTCCAATACAGCTTTCACTCTTTGCATAGCTAAATTGTCCGTATCTAAAAGTTCCAATACAAATTGAAATTATGTAAACTTTACATGTTTACATTGGTAATGGTGAAACACTTCCAGATATAAAAATGTCTGATTTTATCATACGGTCTTTAACAACGGAAGGAGCTCGAAGCAATCTAGTGTAAGGTATCCCCGACGGCCATTCCTGAAATCTTGGAACCAAGACCTTGAACAACTTTGGAACGAGTGCTTCATCTTCAATCCAGAACTTTGCCAAATTCATTGTTGGTCTATGACAATCTCCATAACGTAATGCTTCAGAAATAAGCCTTTCTATGTAACCCCTGGCTTCATCTCCTCTATGATAATTAAGTTCAATCCTCTCATATTTAACTAAAGCTGTTACGGTTTTTCTCATCACCTTGAGCCTACCCAATGGTCCCTCAGGCTGACTGAATTGACGCTGTACTGGAAGTACCTTAATTTTAAGCTTCGAAACTAAACTGGCTAGTCCTGCTTGACTCATTGTTCTTTCTTTCTACTCCAACTTGGCTGAGTAACTGTGATCCACTCCTTGCCTTCGTCCTCGAGAGTCCGCAATCGCTTTTCTCTGAAAACAACCACATATATACAATATATAAATACATATACAATAAAATAATAATACACGTACATAATAACCAGTTACCACCCATTATTATCAGCTACACAATACGAGATACTCAGAGGATATTAATAATTTAATTAATTAATAGTACCTACAACCTAGCACTTACTTAAAGTATGGTCTTAGGTTGAAGTAGTAGAAAACACCCAGGGCAAAAACTCCAGATATTAAAAATATCCTCTTTGGAGTCGGACCAGATGACGTTGTACCTTTTGGCATGCTAATACAACATTTACAACAACCTAGTCTATCTAGTCAACTAGGAAGGTGTTTTAACTTTTAACTTCTGTTGATTCCAAATTAAAAGAAGCAGAATCTTTTCTTTCTATGTTTTCAGTATCCAAAGGTATCTTGGTGTTGGTGTCAAACGTTTTTTCAAATATGGGCTTCCAAATATAAATCCCTCCAACGACTCCAACAACGGTTGCAACTACTATTTGAACTCGCGTTAATCCTTTGGGACGACGGATTCTCATTTCATCTCATTGAAATCCCGAACAGCAACAGCTACTAGCAGTTTCTGATTTACAAATTCAAAGTTATGATATTAAATGACCTTCAATCAGACGTACGGTTCTTTCCTCAGTGTGCAGTGTAGACCGGCAACCGGTGCGGTACCGGTAGTGAAAAGAATGTGGTTGGGGTAAGGCAACCTGGACCACATTTCATGTGGCAACAAATACTTAGAAACTTTTCGAACGTGGAAACAAAACTTACTTGCCACCTTGTACTGTTGACTGTGTACTGTATACTGCATAACGGTTTAATAATGAACAAGTACCAAGTGTAAGTGTTTGTGTATATGTGATATGTATACTTACTCCATAGTATGGAGTAAGTATACGTATCACCCGCGAAAAGGGGCCCCAATTTTTTTCCAAAGTCGAATGACCTGACCTCGTCGCGTCGCTAGCGGATATGGAAGCTAGTCAATATGACCGGGGGTCCGCGGTCCTTCGTGTTCGTAGTCGCTCGCTTGGAGGTCTAGGCCTAGGCGGTAGAGGGTCTAGGCGCTAGGTGCTAGGCGATAGGTGCTAGGCGGCCCTTAATCATTAATCGGCGCTAGGCGGTACGTGCAACGTGGGCTAAGCGCTGCGCTAGGCTGTAGAAGGTCTTACGTTTTACCCCTCTAACAATCTATTGACTATGAAAGAACTACAAATACATACTACAATTCAACTACAGCCGTATTACCTTCAACCTTGCCGTTGTCGATGATTTATATTTGATAGATCTATTACCGATATATTTTAATTTTTAATACTACCGATACCACACGTACTACGCACACATACAAACCATATAGACAATTCAGGAAAAGTACGACATTTGAAATTAGGAGGATTTTTTTTATCAGGATTCGGAATTCGTGACTCGAGCCAAGCACTTCAGCTAATCAGCTCAAGACTCAAAATATATTCCTAACAAAACCGCGAAATTAAATCCTATGCCGGGAAATTGTTGTTCTTCTTTCTTTTCTTTGCTCTTTTTGTCGGTGGGGATAGTACAGCCGACTGGAACTGATAGTACAGCCGACTGCCCTTTACCCGACTGGGACTGATAGTACAGCCGACTGCACTTTTTGGGACTGATAGTACAGCCGACTGCCTTCGCCCGACTGCTCCAGAAATCGACTTTTAACAGTCAAACAAGTAATTAAATATGTAAATATATTGTAAATATATGGATTTTATTATTTCAAATAGTCTTTTTTTAATAATGAAAAAAAAAACAATTTTCATTTCAAAATTAAAAATTTCACGTGTTGAAAAAAAAATCGAAAAATAGTAGTATTAGATACACGGACATTAAAATACTTGAAACAAACTTCCATTGACACAATTGCAAAAATCAAATAAAAAAAATCTGTAATTTTTTCGATTTTTTGAAAAATGCTCTAATGAATTTATTGAGAGTAAAATTTTATATTTGCAACCTTAGGAGCCTAATTGACTGAATATAACTTTCTTTTTGAAGGTTCATTCAAAATAAATAAAATGATGATCGTACTTGTAAAATTTTCAAGCTTTCGAAAAAAATTGAAAAATTAAAGATTTTAAATACATGGACTTTTAAATTCTTGAAACATGAGAATCCGTCGACACATTTGCAAAAATCAAATTTAAAAAGAAACTTTCCGATTTTTGAAACTTATTTGAAACAAGAAAAAAAACAATTTTACGGTCAATTGTATGAACCGCAATTTTTCGACACTTGTAATGAAGAAATATTAATAGTAAACGGTTCAAAACTAAAGGATTTGTTTTAGAGGAAAGCAAAGCGTTCAAGCATCAATGATCCTAGAATTAGTCGCTCATAAGTTAGTAAGTATTTGCAATTTAGAGCATGCATGAAGTACATTAGGGAGACAAAATATTCGGCAATTATGAGTTTAAAACAAGTTCCTACTGAGAATATAGCTTTTCAAGTTAAAACAAAGAGTTGCTATGATAGCAATAAGTCCAGAGCCGAATGAGTATCACAAGTCTCTCTTCCCCGTTTAAAGTCAAGCCCACGAAATGCGGTTCCGGTGAATTAAAAACAGAAAATGTCAAATCCATCTTATTATCTCTGAGAGCTAAAATAGGAAGTTAAACTTGGCCTTTTGTAAGTTGCAACAGAACAAATATGAGGTTAGCACCGCATTAGCACAATAATGGCAATGAGAGTTCGAGATGCGGTTGTCGAATTAATGAATCGGCTTTTGCAGCCATTTTAAGTACAAAATTGCAACAAATTGAAGGGTTTGGAGAAACTCAGTTCGGGGTGATCGTACAAAAGCCTAGCAACAGATTCGAAGATCGCAACAAAGAAACGTAAGCGTGACGATGAAAGACAAAGAGAATCACAGTCCCATACTTTCCCACCCCTATGTCGGTCAATGTCGGTTGACCCCCCTGGGAAAAAATCCAAATTTTGGGTCAAAGAAATATCAAGCATTTGCACCTAAAATAGCGCATTAAGGGGGGGTTTAAAAAACTATGGAAATTTTGATCTAAACCAATGTTAAAAACCGGTTTACGGGGGAGCTCCCCCAGCCCCACACGGTTAACCAATCGAACTAATTTTTTTTTATAAAATTCCTCGATAAATTTCGTATTCAGTATGCCCTTTACATTTTTGATTTTTTACTTTCACCTCTTGCTATATTCATAATAACAAAATATTAGTCTATGCGTATGCCGACTTTACTATTCACTTGAATTTTGTAGCATGTATGGACAAAAAATCGAAAAAGTAAAGGGCATACTGAATACGAAATTTATCGAGGAATTTTATAAAAAAAATTAGTTCGATTGGTTGACCGTGTGGGGCTGGGGGAGCCCCCCCGTAAACCGGTTTGGCCACTTTTTTAATACTTTCTGAAAAGTGTGAAAGTAAGTGAAAATTGTCGTTGCCATAGGCATTTGCGACGGTAACTATGGTAACTTCAACAATCCCTATGGCAACAAGCCACATAATGGTTGCGTTACCAAGCAATTTTCAAATTGCTTAGGCTTTTGATAAAAATCCACATCAAAGTTTTGTCGTTATGTGTATCTATGAATGGCCATTTTAGGCAGTGAAATATTTTTTTAAACCCCCCTTAATACACAAAAATACTTTTCTATCCCAAATTTAGAAAAATGACGAGGGGTTAAAAACAATACATTTTTCAGATGCCAAATGTTCAATGATTGACATTTATGTCTAAATTTAGAATACTAATTTACTTGAGGGTTAAAATTTTATTTTATGCATAAAAATACCATTTACAATATACATATATATCCCCTTATGGTCAAAACTTGTCGAAATGTTGGGAAAATCAATCGAGCTGGCCTCGACTCTCCACATCCAGGTGCCCAGCTTCATGATCAGGGTCATCGTGACCATTAAGCTGGTGCCAATGGGAGACAATGGTTTCGACCAGCGTTTCTCCAGCGGCGTAACCCCAACGGAAAGGGAGGAAGTATTCCCTTATCGGCTTGGGTATAAATCCTGGTTGAAAAAACCAGAATTAGCAAAGATGGGGGTAAAAGAAGACAATGCAGATCGTGGTCACAATTTTTTATTTTGGATTTACCCACTACGGCTCCGGATATAAATCCCTTCATCCGAGGTCTCCTGCCACCGTTTTACATATTTTTGCACTCCACTACAACAGAACTTCTAATTAGACCCGTCAACGGCAAAAGAAACGCGATACACATTTTACATTATATCCTTATATTTAATTTGTATGACCTTCATGGAAGTATGCACTTACCGGTAAATTCCCTCACCGATCTAACGCGATCTAATTCAATTGACGCGCGGAAACAAAAAACATTATTAAGCGCGGTTAATTCGAATGGATCGCGATTCCTTCTCGACTTGCCTTTCCGAACATTTCATCCGGAGGAAGAGACTCGATGAAGTAAGACTGAATGATTGACGGGAACATTTTTTTACAACTTTCAAGTTTTGAATTTAGTTTTTTGGAAAGTTAGTATAGGTGCTGTTTTTTCAGTTGTAAAAGCTGGAAGCTGGCTCTGTCTTGGGGCTTTTGCGGTGGAGGGACTCGCAGGTAAGTGTGTTTTTTCATAAAGGTCATACAAATTAAATACAATGATATTATGTAAAATGTGCATCCCGTTGCTTATTCCATATTCTCCGTTGTCATCTGCAAATTCCAATCCCCCATTCATCAATCTTACTTTAGGTGCTTTAACAAAGGCGATTTGCTGCCGTAGCACATCCTTCGGGCAGGGAGTAGGGGCGGGGGATGCAGCCTTTGTAGCCATGGAGGAACAAATTCGCCAACAATTTGGCTGCAAAAAGAACAGCTCTATTCAGGGACTTCCAGCCGAAGATGACGAGAACGAGGACAAAGATGACGAAGTGATGGACGAGTAGAACGTGAACGAAGAAGTCGTCGAAGAAGTTGACGAAATGGCTGAGGAAGTTGCAGAAGCGGATGAAACTGACGATGAATAAATTAACACGGGAATATTTTATTTCATAACTTTTCTTTAGGCTAGTATTTATTTTTCTTTTAAATCTAAAATTAAAAGCCTATCCTTCCCTTCCTTCATTCATTTTTTTTAATTGTGTCACTTCTTCTGCCCTTCTTTCATGCTATAGAATAGTTTTAAAATGGCATACTGGGGTTGTGCAGGGCCTCAGAAAACCATGCAAAATAAAAAATCGGGTGGACTTCGGTTTTATTTTCAATATAGGATATTTTTATTCATAAAAATCCGGTGATTTAAAAGTATTGATGCTTTTTAATTTTTAGCTGTGGAATACAAATTGAGTAATCAAGAACTTTCATATTTTAGATGTAAATCTAGCTAAACCCTAGATGCAGATCGGGTTTAGATATTTATACCTCCGATTGTGAAGAATCCATCCTTGTTCATTTTAAACCCTTGTAGATTAGCCACTCCGATGACAAACATCTTTGTTTTTTTTTAGCAATCCACGCTATACGCTTGTTAATTAAAGATAGTTCCTTGGCTGCTCCAGCATTGCAAAGTCCCTATAAATATTTATAAGATGTAAGTATTTCTTTCTATATTTTTAAACGTAAAAGAGCGCTGTAGAGACCCCGTAATACTTTACATTTTATAATACTTCATGCTTACCACAAGTTCCAGAAACTCATTTTTCCCCAATCCGTCGAATAGATTCCCTTTAATTTTAGAGAATCGCACAACACAGTCCCTGAAGCACTGTGACGGTGGTGGTGTAGGAGGCGTTGGCATTGGTGATGGAATTACTTGTTGGTGGCATAGAATAGCCACCACGCTTATTAAGTATCGGAGATACTTTATGTTTTCGTTGATGGTGTCCGTCCGTCTGTCCGTCCGTCTGTCCGTCCGTCCGTCCGTCATCGCGATAACTCGTGAACGGTTTAACTTTTTCAAATTTTTCTTTCGGATATATATATAGGACATCCAAGCGGAGGTCAAGTTCGTTTGGGGGCCTTGCAGGTCAAAGGTCAAGGGTGGAAAGGTCAAAGGTCAACATTTTTTCAAATAGTAACCCCCCATGTGTGATACATCGATGGAAAGCTACGGGCAAGGGCTATTTAATGGTGTATATGATTATTTGGGGTGGGGTCACTTCCTGACGGGTGGGGAGGGGTCAAAGAGGTCAAAAAACAAACATATATGTGTGATACGTCATTCGAAAGCTATGATCAAGGGCTTTCGAATGACGCATGTAATTTTACTCTATGACTGGGGCAATTTGAGATTTTTGATATTTTGTGTGTTTAGGGTTAGGGAACGACAGTAAACACATGGGACACATGTATATTATATAATATATTTATATAAATATGTATATTATATAATATATTTATATAAATATGTATGTTATATAATATATTTATATAAATATGTATATTATATAATATATTTATATAAATATGTATATTATACAGGGTGTCTACGCGTAATGTCCCGGTGTTTGAAATTAGATTTCTCAAAAACTATTAGGCCGATTTTTATAAAGTTTGATTTAAAATTTAGCCTGATAACTAGAAGGAATATCAGTGGGGGTCAGAAAAAAATGCGACCTTCAATTGAATGGACCCATGCGGGTTTTGAAAAATGTCATAATTTTAACATGGGGAAGGGGTACCCATTCCCTTCCTAGCAACGGTCGTTGTCAAGAAATAATTAAGCAAAAAGGTAGAACACTACACGGTTTTAATTGGGTTCAATCACCGTGACTATGGTTACGGGGTACCCCTTCCCTATGTTAAAATTATGACATTTTACAAAACCCGCATGGGTACATTCAATTGAAGGTCGTATTTTTTTCTGACCCCCACTGATATTCCTTCTAGTTATCAGGCTACTCAAAAAACCAAACTTTATAAAAATCGGCCTAATAGTTTTTGAGAAATCTAATTTCAAACACCGGGACATTACGCGTAGACACCCTGTATAATATGATTTGCTAATTCGATGATTGCTCTCCGATACTTTGCTATATGCATTTGAATGGTTTATTATTAATGATATCTTAAGCATTTTGTATCTCTAAATAATTTTGGTGCTTGCCTGAACTTCACAGCACGACTAAAATCCTTTGGGCCAGGGAGTGCAGTTTTGATCAAAAATGGTAAATTCCTGGATGCTATAGGATTTTTGATACATAAGTTTATGTTATAGGATTTTTGCAGCATACAAGTAGTTAGTATCCGAAAGCCGAGTGTTAAAACTGGGTTACTTGTTATAGCCACACAGAACTTAAATTTACCGAATTATTTAAATATCAAAGCTAGCATATATGTGTAATGAACTATGGTAATGTAATAATTTAATCTTTAAGCGGTTGAATTGCTTTATTTTTCATTATATAGGTATTAGTAACTTTGCAAACTTAGTGGGAGGGGCTTAAAAAAATTAAATGGGGCGTGGCCTCCAAAAAAAATTCGCCTCCGGCGGGTCGCTCCGCGGGCTTCTCCCGGGGAGGAACACTCACGATTACGGTGCGCCCCACCAAAAAAAATTTTACCCCTAAAATTTCTCTATTTTTGGCTAAATTTCCCCCCCTGGGAAACATAGGGTGGGAAAGTATGCACAGTCCGAACACAACTCGACATCAAATGATAGAGCTGAGGGGGTCCGTAGTCGAATGAAAAAACACTGATAGAAGCAAGCAACGTAAATCAAGATTGACTAGACGGACAATGCCATAATCGGAAAGACGGCCTAAACATTGCAACAACTAACGTAAATTTTATTTGAAAGAAAACATGTAATAGATTTTATATGTATATTTTGTACAAAATAGATATACTTTGTATGTGTGAAGCTAAAGTAGAAGATAGTATTAACGTGCTAAACATTCTAGGCTGCAAGCTATAGCTAGGCGGCAGAACGAATCATGGAGGTGGACTAGCAATTTTACATACCGACGAATTCCATTGCGTAATAATCGACACATCAAAAGTAATAGATTCGCCAGCATTAATTGAACTACTAACAGTCAAGGTACGGATTAAAAAGTACAAAACCATTCTAATCTCAAGCGTCTATAGACAAAAATATGATGTGACGATGACAGACATAAGCCAATCTGAACTGATACAAATTGTAATCCTACAGCCTTTACAGTAAGCTACGGAAAAAGGAACAGTAGTTCAAATTCACACCAAAAAGTATAATTAAACCCTTTATGTATAACCCGAAGAATACACCTCTCTCATATATTAAACTTTACGCTCAATAAATTGATTAAAGCATTTTTCAAAAAATTATAAAAATCGGAAAAATTACAGAGTTCTTTTAAATTTGATTTTTGCAATTGTTTCAATGGAAGTTTGTTTCAAGCATTTTAATGTCCGTGTATCTAATACTACTATTTTTCGATTTTTTTTTCAACACGTGAAATTTTTAATTTTGAAATGAAAATTGTTTTTTTTTCATTATTAAAAAAAGACTATTTGAAATAAGAAAATCCATATATTTACAATATATTTACATATTTAATTACTTGTTTGACTGTTAAAAGTCGATTTCTGGAGCAGTCGGGCGAAGGCAGTCGGCTGTACTATCAGTCCCAAAAAGTGCAGTCGGCTGTACTATCAGTCCCAGTCGGGTAAAGGGCAGTCGGCTGTACTATCAGTCCCAGTCGGCTGTACTATCCCCACCCTTTTTGTCGTCGACTTGACTGACTTTGGACCGACGAGCCTTGTCGTGTAAACTTGTAAATTGCAACGTTCACACTTGTTGTGTCTTCTGTCTTCTCTTCTATACTTCTTTGAGGTTTGTTTTTTTTAAATCCAATATCGATGTAAACTTTACATCGATATTCAATATTCAATTGACGATATTCAATTAGACGGTGAGACAAGCCCCAATACATTGCGAGTAACTCACAGGTATTCTGCTTTGGCAGTAGATACAGAAGATCTCATCGTCTAATATATTCAATATTGTGTATTGCATGCATGGCAATGGCACATCGGCAATCGGCACATGGCACTGATGGCACATTGTATTGTGTAGTGTGCAAGACGACGAGAAAGTCCCAAAACCTCGCAGGGTGTGGTGGCCCACCACACCCACCACTGGTGGGGGTGGACTATGGACCCAACCTACCACATACCAAAAATCTAAGTTATTTCATATTTTAAATATATTCAATATTAAGATTGTGAGCAGCGGATCATGGCTGACATTTTCGGTTCTCGAAGTCCTTCTCCAATAGATAATGACGGAATATTTGGAAATGATGGCGATGACAGGGAAGAAAGGGTTGGTTCTGGATCTGATGACGACGATGATAATAATACCAATGGTCAAGGGCGTCAAGGGGGTGCAGATAACTCGGATGAAGAAGAAAATAGTAAGTTTACAAATTAATAAGGATGAAGGATAGCAAGAAATAACACCAATGCACACTGCACCTTTGCCGTCAACGGTTTTAAGTGTTACAAAGTTTAATACATAATTAAAGGCATTTCCTAAGAAAAGTCCGATATTAATTGTTAATTTCAATTTCCAAAGACAAAAAGAAAGCAAAGCCGAAGAAGCCGAAAGGACCTGTCCGACGACAAATGATCAGCGAAGACATGTAATAATTTATCTTTTTTTTATCCATGATAAAACCTGAGAGAGAAACATGTAATATGATGATTCCATATCACATAATGCATTGTGCTTTATCACCCCACGCGTTTATTTTATAATGAATATTTTTATTTCACATTGGAATTGAATTTTCACCTGGGTCTGGGTCATTGACTGACCTAGTTGTATATTAAAATAAAATTCTTTCAATCACATTTTTAGATTAGGTGGAAAAGATGGTCTAAGGAAGGTGGAAGAGGTCTTTAAGGACTTTCAATTTCGAGGAAAAGGGAAAGAGAAAGAAGATCTAAGTAAAATGTTAAGCCTTTTCGAACACTGGATTCATACGATGCATCCAAAGCATCCATTTGACCAGAGTTTGGAAAGAATTGAGTTCTTAGGTTTGAAGAAAAAACCTGTCAAAACCCTTGTAAAACGGATTCGAATGGGGCTAATCTCCTGTGATGATAGAGACGACAAAATTGAGGATGATGTAGATGATGAAATGGAAGGAGCAAATTTACCCGAGGGTGCGCGTGAGAGGGAAGGGTTTGCATTTGCCTCTGATGATGAAATGGATATCCAAATGGCCGATGAGTTAGAACTAGAACTTGGAATAGAAGGGACCGGTAATAAGCAGAATTCAACGAACAATCAGAACGATCTAGACGATGTGCCCACACTTGATGAACAACTAGAATTCGAAGACTTTGGAACAGGAGGGACAGATAATGTGCCGAATTCAACAAACAACCAGAACCAGGACGATCTTGACGACATTCCCACACTTGACGAGCAACTAGAATTCGAAGAATTTGGAACAGGAGGGACGGACAATGTGAGGAATTCAACGAAAAACCAGGACGATCTTGAAGACGTTCCTACATTAGATGAACAACTAGAATTCCAAGAATTAGAAACTGAAGGGATGGATAATGATAATAATGTGCAAAATTCGAATGACAACCAGGGTGGTCTTGACGATGTTCCTAGTCCTTCAGTGAATGAAAAACTAGCATGCGAAGAAATTCCAATTGATAATCATCACAGTGAAAAAATGGACGACGATTGTCAAATAGACACAGATGATACTAATGCCAATAATACCACTGTATTAATACAGGGATATTTAGTAGATTCGTCGGAATCAGCCATAATCACAGGCAAAACTAATGATCAAGACATTGAAATTGAAGAAACAGCTAGAAGAAATGTTAATGTTGTAGACGTTTTGGATTTAAGCGAAAACAACAAATGTCTGGCATCCGTTGTCGAAATTGCCAATACTGAAACGTAGAAAAATGCTAATAATTTAATTACCTCTATGTTAATTCAGCTATGTTTTTTAGTGCAATGGTTACATTGTATGCAAAATAGTTCAACTATTCATTTTTATTTAGAAAATTGTCTATTGACTTGACTGACATGAAATTACAAATTAAAAATA
Organism: Desoria tigrina; assembly: GCA_906901685.1. Lineage (NCBI taxonomy): Eukaryota > Metazoa > Arthropoda > Collembola > Entomobryomorpha > Isotomidae > Desoria > Desoria tigrina. Next base: position 6,615,204 of record CAJQTU010000007.1, read on the forward strand.
AATTATCTATAGAGCAAGGCTCTGCTGCATGCAAGGTTTGTATGTATTTTGTAATACCTAATATAATTTATATTTTTATTCCCCAAAAGAATTGCATATTTAGAAATCCGACACTCTTCCCTTGCGCTCCCAATCTCCATATCTTGTTGGCTCCGGACCCCGTGGTCCTCCTACTTCTCCAGTGTTAGGGTTAACGTTGTCAGGCCATGCTGGTAAAGGCTCCTTCTCTTGATAAGGATGCCGACCTTCTTCTAACTCATCTAATTTTCCTGTGATCCAAAATATATTTTATGGTCAGAATATTGAATTTCAGGCCATAGTGGCGAATTTCTAATCAGTTGTGTATTAAAACGGGAACTTCATTATGAACTAGGACTAGGACACATAATGTCCTACACTTACCGATGGGTGTTTTTGCTCTTTTAATCGGTTTTGCAGTTGTTTCGCTATCTTTTCCAGATGCACTTGGCTTGTCATCCATAGAGTAAAAGCGGCTTTGACGGAAGAAAGTCTGGTTCCTACTACTACTACTAAAAAAACTACTGTACATGTACGAGATCGCTGGATTCCGGTTCGGATTAACGCAAGTAAGACTAGATGATACCTTCAGGTACTTCGTACACTTCTTAAGTACCTCCATTTTTATTATTACTGTATTTCATTTATTGTCTAATTTGTGTTGTTTTATTGTTTAGAAAGAAAATAAGCTAATTCCCAAATACAACTTTACAGACTATAGGAAGTTACGATACGGATACGAACGAAGGAGAAAGTCTTTGAGGATGCAAAATAACGTCGCCCGCCTCAATTCAATCTTCAATGTTAGGAGCCCTCTGGAGAGCAAGAACACCAGTAGTGGGTCGGCTACGAATATGGTTTTGGGTCTCCATAATATACATGATCAAAATGATCATGTTGCATGTACGATCTACAGACAGACAGTTCCTGGTTTTTTAGAAGATGATTTTGATGATGCTGCCTGTTGTGTGAACCTACTAGGTTTCTAGAGTTTCTACACAGTCTTGTTCAATTCATTCACAGGAGAGCGGAGTGGAGACACAAAGTGCATTGTAATTGTAAGTTTTGTAGTGTAACATTTCTGTTTCCCATATCCTTCATTATAGTCTCAGTTCAGCTTTCAGGTTCTTGTTATTTCTTAATTGAGTCTTCTCCAACCTCCAACACTAATCCTACTAATAACTTATCATATATTGAATTATTTCAGAGTTGTGGTGGTGTTTGGCTTGAGACTTGGGAGTTGTATTTCATATTTCTCAATATTCAACAACACGAACACGGCAGTATTGCAGTATGAAGATTTGAAGATGAACTCTTCTCCCACAGAAGAAAGTTTAAAATATATAGAAGAGTGCAAGCCCTTATAATAGTCTAAATAAGTCATAAGTATCGAAAAGTTTAGTAGAACAGTTTTCCAGAGAAGGAGAGGATAGAATCAGAGTTGAGTTCCATCTTTTCTTTCGCTTCTTCTGTTCTTTTAGGATTCGATTCAACTATTCGACAAAAACTGAACTTAACCTTTTTCCGGGGACACCTTTATCAGTTATAATAAGTTTGGCAAACAAAAGCAGAAAGATAACTTGTACGTCATTGTCATTTTTACTATATCTATATGTATGTATATATAGCCTTCCTGTAAGTTTTTTTTACAACAGAATAGATTTTGTTGTTTTTTAGGGGATGAACTTATGAAAGAGAGATGCGATTATTGGTTTGGTTGCTATTAATACATTTAAATGCCATTGATGATGAGGAGTTGACAGTTATCCATCCATCCACCCACCCGTCTATCATTGTCAACCCATCAGTCAAAATAAGAAGGCTGTCATCGTAGTCGTCACATATTAAATTAAGCTCGTATGTCTTAATGTCTTCGTAACATTCGTAACGTAAGTGAATGGAACAAAAATTATACAGAAAGACTGAATAATGAATGCACTGCGAAATAGCGTAAATGTGAATTACTATTTTACAATGATTAGTGGCCTTGTAACTTGATCCATTGAGGATATTGATAGGATAAGCGACTAAAGAATTTGGAAAAAATTAAGTTGAAGTCTGTGACAATACTGACATTCAGTTAGTGAATATAAATTTTATATTATAAACGATATGGTAACAAATTGAGGACAGAGGAAGTTGATTATTTTTGTCGCTAGTTCTATAATATAATATGTTTCTACTTCATAGTTCAAACTTTACATTATTACACTACTACTGACTGGACTTATTAATTAGAATTTATTACCAATAAAATGCTTTCTGTCTGCCCTTCCGCAGTCAGTACTCAGTAAGTCTAAGTGCTGTTTACAACCACTACAACAATGACATCGTATTTAGCTTTTTAAGACAAACCATAGAACATAGTAAATTATGCCTGAATAGTCTGAATGAAAGGCAAGTTTAATTGTTTACTGTTATCATTTATCACTTTTAATAACTCTAATTTCAAACACTATCATTATTACAGTGTTTACAAATTAACATCATTATTTACTGATTCTGGGTGGATGATTATCATGTAAGTTTTTAAGATTCCGCAATTAATTAATTTGGCTATTCAAAACTCAGTCACACCTAATTTGAAACTGTAGATCAAAACTACCAGAAACTTTTCAAAAGTCAAAAGTAGAATCGCTAAATAATTATATTCTAATCAGTAATCAGTCTCATGGTGGAACATTATATAGACGTATACTATATAATCATATATAATATATATAAGTACGCATGAGGAATGAGAACCTCATGTTATAGTTTCATGTACATTCAATATTTCTATTTTTATCGGTTTATGTTGCTAACAAATTATTAACTATTTTTTTTTAGATTTCAATGATGAGAGCTGCATTCCATGTCATGCGAATTGCTGAAATATTTGAATAGTACTCGAATTTAACACGTGCAAGTATTGATTCCATCAAGTATTCAGTTTCGGATCTTTGGATATTGAACGATTGAGGGTTTAGCTAAGAAAAAGTCGGTTACGCTAACTTACACGATTGACCAAGGGGTCGAATATCTGCTGACGTGATTACTCTTGGGTTAATCGGGATTGTCAACAACTCCTTTAGCACTGCCTCGACCCCTCATCAAAATGAATGGACTGAGCTTTAGCGAATTGTGCGGATTATTCTGCTGCCCACCTTTTCCAGCAAGAATAGCTGCTAAACTTGCCTTTCTCCCTCCAGAACCGTCGTACAAACTGAATGCTGACGAAACAGGGGCCAAGTTTTCAATAGAGTTCAACGAAAAGGCGGAATGGCAGTATTCTGATAGAGAAAAAGAGAACGTTGAAGTGTTTTATACACGAACATCTCGAGGGAACAGAATTGCTTGTATGTACGTGAGGTGTTCAACAAATAATCGGTTCACCATATTATTCTCCCATGGAAATGCTGTTGACCTAGGGCAAATGAGTAGTTTCTATGTGGGCCTTGGCTCAAGAATTAATTGTAATATTTTCAGCTACGATTATTCAGGTACGTTAACCCTAACCATTACAAGATTATTATGCTCCGATGACTATATATACCGGTAAATGATAAGTAAGGCGCATTACTCTCATTATTCCAGGTTATGGAGCCAGCTCCGGAAAGCCTTCAGAAAAGAACTTATACGCCGATATAGAAGCTTCATGGCATTGTCTTCGAACCAGATATGGAATATCTCCCGAAAATATAATTTTATATGGTCAGAGTATTGGAACTGTACCAACTGTGGATTTAGCTTCGAAATATGAAGTTGGTGCTGTGATCTTGCATTCTCCTTTGATGTCAGGAATGAGAGTTGCCTTTCCCAACACACGACGGACGTGGTTCTTTGATGCCTTTCCTAGGTTTGTATATTTCATTTTTACTGGTGTTCAATCTTGTATGTAATCGTAATGTATACCTTCTCCTTTTACGGGGGTTTTTTGTTTCGTACCGTCAAACTTTAAAATACTAGTTTACTATAGATTGATATAGTAGCAACAGTCGTGTTTATTTCCCAAAGGCAGATTGAGTAAAAAGATTGACTAACAATCGAACTTGTTTGTCCACAGCATTGATAAAGTTCATGGAATCAAAGCTCCCTGTCTTGTGATCCATGGAACCGAGGACGAAGTCATCGATTTCTCTCATGGACTGGCAATTTACGACAAGTGTCCTCGAGCCGTGGAACCTCTCTGGGTGGAGGTTAGTCCCTTTACCCACAACTTCGTCCGTTCATCGATTAATTTTATTTTGATCCCGGGATCAAATAATTATTTATTTAAATGATTTTAGGGAGCTGGCCACAACGACGTTGAGCTGTACAATCAATACTTAGACCGACTGAAGCAGTTTGTTTCAGTCGAATTGATTAATTAGTTTGTGCCAGAATCATCGTGACTACAGAAGTACAGAGCTCGAATATCAACGACGTTGAGCCAATTGTTAACTTTCACGTAGTGCCCCGGAACAATGTTTGTGTATGCAATGATGTTAATTAAGACTTTCCCTCAAAACTTGGAGCGAATCACAAATTGTGGGTGGATTAATATAAATTCTTAAAGCTGAATAACTCGACCTTCAAGAAAATTGCATGCCCAGAATGCCCGGCCCGCAAGTTAATAACGGTAGCTTAGCTTAGGCCATCAGTTGGAATTCCGAATTAATATTGACTGATCCCATGCATGACATTTATTTCACAAAAAATATAAAGATCAGACCAAATTGCGAATCATAACTTCAGTTAAATTACACCATTTCCTTCCATTGTGTTCGTTCGTTTCGTTGTCTGAATGGTTTGTAGATTTTTACGTTGTACCGTATTAATAATATAAATGGAGTTTCTCTCGGTTAAAAATCAACAAATTGTGTCGTAAGCGATTGTCATTTGTTATAAGCCGCATGGTCTCAACATCTATTTTAATCATAAGTCAAACTTTATACTCTCATAACTATTTACTGTTTATTTATCCATTATTTCTTTTTTATTTATTCGCTTCGATTGTCTTCTTTTAAATGGTACGATGAATATTAATATGTGAATCGAGCAAAATTATAAAGTATGCTCCAATTTGTACGTTAACCCATGTCCTATATTGAAAGTATTATGACGAATTTTTTGTGAAACAGTGCAGTGGTGTCAAAAATCTTTCAATCTAGCTGTGGTATGGTATGGTGGCAAGATGTGATCACAATATATAGCTGCATTTACATATTCCGATACTTCCGGTAGGTTGTCCGGTTGTCGGTTATCCTCCTCATTAATCGATTTGCAATTCGCATCTATTTTAGTATTTTTAAAGCCTATACTTTTCAATCATGATACTATTTACGTTCTCTTAAACCGAATTTGTTAAATTGCGTTATCGAAGTTAGAAAGCGTCATAGATATTTGGTGAATTGTCTTTTTAAGTACCAAATTTTCTAAAAAAATTCATAAACTTTTTACTTATTTACAACCAACCTGTTAGAGTTATGAATGACTATACATTGGAGAGTCAATGAAACCGAACACTGGCGTATAATTTATTTAATCGATTATCCAACTGATTTAGATTATCCAAATTTAGCTCGCGACGTTTATTCCACGTTGAGTTTCTTGAATGTTATCAAACCTAACAATTTCTGACAATGTATTGCAATTATTACTAAGCATTTGCAACAAAACAAACCATTATTCCTATATAGTGAACATATCGATATCAACGCTTCCTGTTTATTTATTCTGGGCTAAGGGCAACTCGGCTATATAGTTTTTTAATATTGTTTTTATATGCATTTTGTAATTTTATTTTAAGCCACACGATGAGACGAATATGTAATGTGCAATCACGTTAGTTATTTTTATAAAATTTTTGCAAATACAATTGATCAGAATCAAAATTGTCAATTAATAAATACATTTGAATAAGCAATATCAGATACCTAGCTAGCACTATATTATTATAGAATAAAAGTTTTGGAAGCCAGCAGTAGATTTTTTAAATCCTATGGAATTGTTTTGTTTTTGAATGGGTACATTCAGAATGTTCATGGTATTAGGACGAAGACGAATTGAATCAGAAATGAATACGTTTTGTGGAGACCTAAAACATAATAGATTTTGATGTTCGATTTTATTGCTGTTATAGTTATAGACCCGCATATTTATTATTTTAAAAGTTGCCCATCTGTACGCATTGTTAATAAACATCCTCGATAAAACCATAAAACCCTAAAAATCTGAGTATCAGTTAAAAATACAATTTGAGTTGTTTTTGCGAAGTTTATTATCAAATGATTGTCACATGAATGTTTATGCATTTTGTGCACGCGTTTATAAGTTCAATACAATTTGGGTCTCTCTCACGAAACATCACGTTGAAAGTCAACGTTTGAATGTTAAGTAACCTAAGTATATTAATAGCTAGAGACTGTTATAGTATCGCGTATATGTATATATTGTCATTCGGACCCCAGAGACCGAAATGATCTTTCCAAGAACAGCAAGAGATTTGTAAACCTGGCCTTTTTGCTAATTAAGAAAAAATCGTTTTTATAAATTTTTCGTTGATATGTTGATATAATGGGCAGAAGATGTTTGTAAAATAATAATAATATCAAGATGAATATAAATTGAGCAAAGAGATAATCAATAATGAAATGATAAATTTATATGCATCATTATTTTGCTGTATTGAAAAGGCAGATGATTACATGTATGTGCATAAATGTAAATCACGTAGAATGGTAGAATACTAAGATTGAAAAATTGTGGCGAGAGTGGGAAAGCGTTTAGTAATCATCACCGGAAGAGTTGACTGAAACCTTACTGTGTGGCTTCGAAACTTCTAATAGAAGCGACGGGAGTCAGGGAGTGTCAACGGTGAAATATGAAAATCAGAATTCATAATTCTCTGCGTTACCTCAATGATGTTAAAATCAAAGTCAAGAAAAATATACTTTTTGTTCGCGTGGTTTCGAATGGCAAACGAAATGTGGATATCTGTTTTGTAGCGCATAGGTTTCGATTAAATTTTAAGTAAATATAATATATTATATATGATATGAAAAGTGTTGGAGATAATGTTGTCGTAAACTTGAGTCCGATAGGGTGTTTCATGACATTTAAAGACTTATTACTGCTGAGTCTTGAAGTGCGTTTTACCTTATATATTCTGTATTTTTATCCTTTTCTACATCCTCTACAGCACTTCGGGAGTAAATAAATTATGTATTACTTTATACAAATCATTTTTATCCGACTACTTTTGCCTTTTAATCATTTCTCATAATCATAAGCTAAAAGGGATGATATTTGCATGGAGAAAGCGTTTGTGATGATAGACACGCAGACGACGGCACGAGCTGTTGGAGTCTTTAGAGAGGAACACTTTCCCTTTCGGCATTTCAACATTTTCAATATAACATTTGTCTTATGGTAGACAGCAAGTTACCTCAGCCTAAAGACCAATGTTAGGCCAGAAATTGTCCACCAACTTATATACTGATATATTATATTGTAAAATACACGAGAGAAAGCAATGTAATGAGAAAGAGATAAGTGAAAGGTAGTTTGGGTCAATCATTCTCATTTTATAGTAGAGTCGCATCGGGTCGGTCGACACGGGATCACAGGAACTCAGGAGTCAGGATACATGTACGAGTGCACAGACAGGCTATACCAATATTCGAGTGCCAAATACATACTGCCCAGACAAGTGAATTTGTTGGGGTTGAGTGAAAGATTCAGTATAGTTTGCAGCGGAGCTAGGTTGTCTCTTGTCGTTGATTTGCTGTCGAGTTTACTTCTCGATCAGATTAGACATTTTAGACTCGATGGTAAATCAGTTAAACTAACTAAAGTTAAGGGAAAATAAGACGTAGTTCAGTTTCAGTTGGAGTTAGATAGCTGGATGATTAATTAATTGTTTTTAGATTCGCCCTTCTCCTGTGAAAGTAATTAGTCTTCGCACAATTTACGACTTTACGAGTTTACGACAATGGATGAGTATATCAAGTTTAACAATCAAACTGCCGGAAGAGATAAAGTTTTCAGGTACTGCACACTAACGTTGATTAACGAAGTAATTAATATGGAAAATTACAGTAACAAATACTAATGATTTTTAAATGTTGAATTAATGATGGGCGGGTTATATCTTGTATTTTTATAGATTTATGCAGTACTGTAGTAGGATTGTCTGGTATACGCTTGAAAAAAACCGACTTAATCCAAGATGTGTGGAGAAAGCAAAAAAGCTGGACGAATCCTTGGGATTAATGAGACGATGTGAGTTGATTTTAATTTAATCAACGATTAAATAGTCCTGGGTGATTTATCTTCACTGTCAAAATAAAAATAATTGGTTTATTTTGATTTCGGATAATTTCATATCTAGTACTTCGATTTGGACGGTTTTTTGAAACCCTGCACAGTACCCTGTCCGTAATGACAACAATTAACGACACAGTAATCCGGCTAACATCAGCACTGTCGAGGATATCCGGCTCATGCTTTATGGTTATCGATCACATTGTCTGTCTTCATAAACTTGGACTACTGCCGGCAAAACTTATCGATCCCTCAAGATGGGACAGGACTTCGATAAAATTTTGGCTGTACTCCATCATTCTGGGATTGATAAGAGATTTTTACGAGATCAAGCGAATTTTCAAAGAAGAGTACCATTCTCGATCGAGGCAGTCTATGAAGGGACGTAATAATAAGGATGGGTCCGAGACCAGCGAGGCACTTCTAAGAAGGTCTGGAAATCCGACGGTTATGAAGTGTGTTGGAACTGCTAAGGTTGCAGCTAAATGTGTTGCGAATCATGCTGATGTGGCAATTGACTCACTTAAGAATGTTTGCGATCTATTTATTCCACTAAACGTTTTAGGATTTGTAAGCTTTAGTCCAAGGTTTATAGCGTTTTTAGGCCTGATTAGCACAATAGCCAGTGCTCTTCCGCAAATAAATCCAATGGTTAAAATGGTCCCAGCTACATAAGATTAATTAATGTTATGAATTAGTTGTTCAAATTAGTAACTTATTTTAAGGTTAGAAAGTCGGACACTAGTCTGATTTGACCTGATGATCTGATTGAGCTTTTTACTTCATTTTAATTATAAATGTATAAAATTAGTCACAAAATGTTGTTTCCAACATAATAACTTATCGTAATCATTCGTTAAATTATAATAAGCTGTAAAAGGAAACCATTCTTCGATTTGTTGCGAGAAGTCGAATTTTTATTAAATAAACGTCTATGATTAAAAGAAATATGTATGTGTACGTGGTGTAACTGTGTAACCCATTTAATCGTATACGAGTTTCATCAAGTCTTATACACCCCAAAATACTGATGAATATATAACTGTACAAAACTACATTTGAAAACTGATTATTTTCGTTAGATTGAGAAACAAGCCTATTTAATCTTAGAGTATATAATATACTCTAAGTATTTAATACATAAATAAATGCACACCTGTATAAAAATGTCAGCAAGAGTATGGAATCGAGTTCGACATCACATTTTCCGTCACATTTATTAATTTTAATCACAAATACTTATTTCTAGTGAGCAGATAAAGTCTGATTCAGTTCAGATTTAGGCAGAAAAATGAAAGCTTCAATAAAATTACAATAATATATGGAGCTCTATCGCATTATCGCATATAATATTCCATTCGATTCGAAGTCTAAATCTCCAAATTAAAACTAAATATTCAGCCCAAGACCACTCTTAAGAAGATAAGACTGATGATAAACGTGTTGGGAAATTCCTTATCTCATTAAGCATTGTGTAATCAGAGATTTGTACATTTGGAATTGGAATACGATATGCTAATATTCTTGGAAGGTCAATATTAAAATCAAATGAAGACTGTCTTTCAGATAAATAATTCCATAGGCAAGTAATACAGTTAGGATTTAGGATACAGAAAGATGAGACAATATTTAATGCACCTTTGTACTTGTGAAGTGGTCATTGGCTTATGTGTCGTATACTAATTGTAAGTATAGCTTATCTGTTGTAGAAAAGCTCAAAGCTCGATCATAATATTAATATGTCATATCCTCAGCTTGTAAATGTGTACCGGCTTACAATTAGAATAAATATTTATTTTAAACAGCGACACGGTGTTTTACTGAATCTGGTATAAGGTCTACATTAATTTTAAAATCATCCCTATAAAATTTATGTATGGAATAATAGAGAGATCAATTTTAATGAATCAATTCTAACAAGGAAAGGAATTAGTAAATGATATAAATTATGCATTGTATCATTGGATGTAGTGCAAAAATTACCTACATGATTGATTAATATGTTAACAATTAATATGATTTGCAGTTGTGCGTGACATTGTACAATTTTGGACTAATTGTAAGACTAAATTTATACCAATGATAAATATCATGGCCGTGAGTGCGTAACAGGCTGGATACATTGAATAGCTAAAATTATGAACAACCTTGCAGTTTGAACCTAATAATTCCAAGCAAAATATGATTGGAAAACTTTAATCCAACGGAATCCAACCCTCGATTAGTTTACGAAATGAACTGAACTGATAATATAAAATATTAAGTTTAAAACACAGATACAGCTATAATAAAAAAAACTGCTGCGACGCTGGGAGTTGGAGGTCAACAACGGTAGTACATTCATATTGCAGGAGACAGGGACTTTGCACTACTTGGAAGGTCCCATCGCAAAAATTATAAATTGGATTGATAGATTATCCCAGGTAAGCTGTTTCAGGGCAAGACAACTACAAATTACTACATTTTATAGCTGCCACTTTACCAATTCAATTAAAATCTACTAAATACGACCTTCCATTTATCATTTCTGATATTATTATATCCAAGACGTTAAACAAACCCTTCATCATATATCATATCATAACGTCTTGTTTGGTAGCATTCTTACTTTTATTTTGTGACTTAAAGTTATCATTCTCCTACATCCTATAGTACATCACAAAAAAAAACCCATAATATATTAAACTTTGTAAGGCCACATTTAAACAAAGTCAAGCATAATCATAGCGTCTTTCAGTTTTTTAGCCACTCACCATGAGACATTGCGTGCCATTATATTAGGTGAAGCCTGTCAGAACTCAGAACAATTAATCTGATTTAATCGCTCTGAATAAACTCTTCTGAAACCATCTAGATAAACTTTAATGAAGTCAAAAAAGTGCGAATCAATGCAGATTTGTCCCAATGCTGTCTATCGAATTTTAATATAATATTATTACTCTCTATAAATATAATGTATACTATATTAGTGTTGTCTTCAACAAGTTGCAAGTTTGCTTTAGGGATGAAGGACGAACTTCGTATGAAATATGGAGAGTCCGTCCGTAGCGTTCCTTTCGTACCATCGTACAGACATGAAAAGTAATTTCTATATTACATGTAAAATTTCATTTACTCAATAGAAATCAATAACTTTTGGATTCATAAAGTAAAACTTATAATTTTGGACTAAATGGGTGGTAAACTGCTTGTACTATATCATATGCATTTATCTAATGTATAAACGTTTTGATTGGATCTTAGCACCTCATATTATAAATCGAAATGTCAAGTCTGTAAAACTAAAGACATTGAGGCGAAATAATTTTTTTAAACTTTGACAAGACACTAAAAAGTCATACATACAGTGCAATCAATTAATTAGCTCTCCATTAAGTCCAAAATCATGCTGCATTTCAAAAGTTACGTCTGATAATAATGCTTTCGAATCACATGGGGTGTGGCGTCGCTTATTCCCCTCCCTACTTCGTTTAATGCTAATAATCGAATCTAATCATACCCCGTAGCGTACATAAACAGCCTCACATCACTGCCACCGTAATCTTCAGCATATATACTTCTAAATTCCAATCTCTCCTGATTTTTGAATACGGATACATATTGGTTGATAGTTGATATATTGGGATCATTGGGATGTTGATCTGTTGATGGTAATTTAGCGCGTCGGACGGAGGTCGGACAAACTCTGTCCCCATTCATTCAAGATTGAGGGACGAAGAAGTGAAGGCTTGCTTGCTGCTGTTGCGGAATTTGGGAAACAGGAAATCTTAAAGAGGAAGCCAAGCAAGAAGCTGTTGCTTTTTCAATTCAATTCAGTAGTTGTATCGAATATCAGAATTCGTAGTCACGTTTTTTTTTATTTCATTTTAGTTATTGGTGAGAGTCCGTCCCGTCGCGTGTGTCCCTCCCTTCTGTACCTGCTTTTATTCATCCATCTGTCCCCAATTAGTCTGTAATTCTGTAACATAGAGCCACCGCGTGCCGTTGCCGTACCCGAATCGGATTCTTTACCCGGATAAAAAACTACGGTATATTAGCCATAATAATGTTGCATTTATTTTATATGGGATATGCATATGCTATGCATGTTACAAAGACGGAATATGGAATATCTTATTCGTGTAGTCTACATAGTACATAGTATAGGAGTAATAGGAGTTAATAGGAAAGATAGAATTTAGCAAGATTAAGCAATACGATTTACGGTACGGGATGGGTTTTTTAAACTTGAAAATTACACTCCACATTTTATTTTCTCGTCTACCCTAAAAACTAAAAAGAAAGTAAAAGTCCGTTAAGTTCGTATTTGTATTTCTATAATCGTATATCGTATGTATGTAATGTAGTGCATAGGGTGGCTGCCGCCTTCCAGCAACCAAATTGCAAGCTCGAAGCTGCAAAGTTGTGCAAAGGCTGCAATGTGCTTCTTAAAAATATTTATTGGCCAGTCCAAGTTCAAAAAGTAAGTTACTATCAATTGTCAATTTGGAATTGCAATTGATTTATTGTGTGTAGCATATGAAAAGCCAATTTTACATTTCTATCAAATCAAGTCCTCTATTCCATATTCAGGTTTTACTGACGTACAAAGTGCAAAGTAGCACATCATATCATGCCAAACAAATAATACAGATACAATCACACAACAACATTAATTGAACATAATGGATTAAAATTAATGGGGATAACAGATAATAGTTTCATTCAATTCACAAAAATTGAAACATAAAAATAAAAACTAAACTAAAACCTAACAACATTAGGGCATAGGGGGATAGGGTCCAGGTCCAACCAAAGTCGCATGTACTGGTGACTAGACAAGGACAGGATGTCTGACTTTCTAGCGCCCGCGCCCCGACTTCCTAGCTCCCCGCCCACCCATATGCCTTCCTGCCGCCCCGACTTCCTAGCGCCCACCTGCGCCCACCGTCTGTCCGACCGTTAGCCCGACCGTTAGCCCAACCGTCAACCCGACCGTCTGTCCGACCGTTAGCCAGACCGTCACCCCGACCGTCTGTCCGACCGTTAGCCAGACCGTCAGCCCGACCGTTAGCCCAACCGTCACCCCGACCGTCACCCCGACCGTCTGTCCGACCGTCAGCCCGACCGTTAGCCAGACCATCAGCCCGACCGTTAGCCCAACCGTCACCCCGACCGTCTGTCCGACCGTTAGCCAGACCGTCAGCCCGACCGTTAGCCCAACCGTCACCCCGACCGTCTGTCCGACCGTTAGCCAGACCGTCAGCCCAACCGTCACCCCGACCGTCTGTCCGACCGTCAGCCCGACCGTCAGCCCGACCGTCTGTCCAACCGTCAGCCCGACCGTCTGGTCGACCGTCTGTCCAACCGTCAGCCCGACCGTCTGGTCGACAGTCTGTCCGACCGTCTGTCCGACCGTCTGTCCGACCGTCTGTCCGACCGTCAGCCCGACCGTCTGTACGACCGATTTTCGATTTGTACGCTGAGTATGTTGTACGCTAGGTTCGCGATTTGTGCTAAGAGCTCAAGCCCGGGCAGGGCGCTGGGCGCAGGTGGGCGCTAGGAAGTCGGGGCGCGGGCGCTAGAAAGTCAGACATAAGGACAGGCACAGGGCTACATTAACATTACTAACTACATGCTTGACATTGCTGCGCTCTGCGCTGTGAAGGCATTGCATTTAATAATATTGTTAAAATTAAATTGTAATGCATAATGACTACAGACAAGCAGTACACAGTATAGTAGCAATTATAAAGTAACAATATGTGACACTAACAATTGGAAGTTTTGATTCGTAAGATTTTTCATTGTCCATTGAAATTGAATTAAATAACTAAGCGTACTGAGACTGTGTACTGCAGGCGCAGAGTGGTTCAGTGTGTATATTCAATTATGGATATATAATTCCAAATCCATTGATATTACATGTTAATTGATATATACTATATTTTTATAATTGATTTGTAGGTTGTAGGTGTTGGCTCAGTTGGCTGGGCTGTTGACATTTAAACTTTAAAGTTACAAATTGATTGTATTACACGCGGATTGTAAACTGTTCTATCGGATTTGGTCTTCCCTGCAACCGTGCCCTGTTCACTTCTACCAAGATTCAAGGATATATATTTATTAAGGATTTTGAAGTAAAATATAAAGCCAAGGCTTGGCAAATTGGATTGCTTTTGTTTGGAGGAGTGACTGAAAACTTGAGGACCCCATGTCGGACGTGTTGTTAGCGAAATGTGTTTCAGTTGTTATAATCTTCGCCGGGTCACTGATATGTGGCCTTCTTCCTGCATTCCGAGTCTTCTCTGCCTTTCCTAGATTTGCACTATCTCTTATCCTTTCTTATGGAGGAGGGATACTTATTGCCACTTCTCTGGTCCATATTTTACCTGAGGTATATAGTCAAAGCATTTGAAACAGACAAGTCAAAGTCATAATTAAATGCTTCTAAAACTCATTAAACTTATTATTTAATTTCATCCGTTTCAGGCTCGAGAGTCATGGCCAGAGATGAAATTTAGTCCAGAAATGTCCCTTTGTGTCGGCATATTTGTCGTTTATTTTATTGAGGAAGTGGCTCATTTTTTGGTTTGCCATGACCTTCATTCACCACTTGGACATCAAGGTAGGTCATCATTTTTACCACTGGACGAATAAAATCATAAGACAAATAACATGTATAATACTGTTTGTTTACTTTTAAGGCGAAGGAGACGGTCATAATCATGGAGTACATGTCCATCACGATGTACCTCCAAATCGTTGTGACGAACCTGCAGCTGTGTACTTATTTGCGGAGGATACAGGCAAATCTGGAGAATTTGGAAACTCGTACTCGCCCAATCATAACCACGGCTCGAAGCATTCATGTGGAGGTGATCATCATCAAGTCAAGTTGTACCCTGCACCGTCATCGCCAAAAGTCGCTGCGTCTCCTACTCTCGAAGTTAGTTTTTCTATTATTTGATTCAATGGTCCTTCTATTGAATTTCTGGAAATATAGAGAGTTAATAGAAATGATCAATATTAGGTTGTTAAAAGTCCCTCTGCTGGTTCACTCGGCGGATAAAACCCATTCCATACATATGTATAGCATATATGGGACTTTCTATAGAGGATGAAACAAGTTTTATCCGGCGAGTCAACGAACACAAGGAGTTTACTTTGTCTCTGCAACACAAACAAATTTTTTAACCAATTCGGTTTATTATTATAGAAAGAAGACAAAAAGACAGTTGTTGCTAGATTGAGATCACTTGTTGGATTAATAGCTCTGTCCGTCCATGCAGGACTCGAAGGATTGTCTGTTGGTCTGGGTACGTCTGTCAGTTTACTTGTCGACTATTTGTATATTACTAAATATTAATATAAGTATTTGTGTGTCATAACGAAATAAATTCTTTAGGGAGGAATGCTTCTGACGTGTGGTATCTCTGTGGTGCAATTGCCGCACATAAACTCGTAATCGCCTTTTGCCTTGGGATGGAAGTTCGCAATGCATCGTCTTCCCCGTGTACATTGGTAACAACGTCTGCCAGGTTGGCAATATCATTTTTTCCTGACAAATATATTCTTTAACCATAAAAATTCCCAATCACCTAATAAATTGTTTTACATTTTGTAATATCTGTTCGTTTTATGTTTAGTGCATCTTTCAAGTTCCGCTACGTGTTATTTTTTGCGATGATGACTCCATTGGGAATCGCAATTGGAACCATTATCACAGAAATCGTTCAAGAATCCAATGATCAGACTGAATCTACGCTTGTTGCAGTTTTGCAAACTTTAGCTGGAGGAACATTGCTTTACGTGGCCTTCTTTGAGGTATTTTCTACCCTGTCGTGTATAACGAATCAATGTCATGCCTTCATGACATTCAAATTGTATTTGAGATCAGTTTCAGTTCACTTAACAATGACAAAATGCTGTACACAGGTGGTATTAAGAGAGCGAGCACGGTTCTCAGGAAGGGGACTTGCACAGCTAGCGTTTGTAGTTATGGGATTCGTGACGATGTGTTTGGTTGAGATTTATATTGGTAAGAATATCTACTTTAAAGAATTTATGACATAATGATCATTGTGATATCGGACACATTTTTTTTCTGATACTTAGGTGGACATGATCACTCCAGTAATCATTCTCATGATAATGAAAGCAATCAAAATCGTTCCTGTGTGTTTAATGTAACCCATCCTGTTGATTCCGGAGTTGCACTGAATGCGTCCAGTTTAACGATAATCTAAAGTCTTAAGGACGAACATTTAATACAATATGACTGTTACCTCATCAGAACCTATCATATTATATGCAAATAACTAATTTGATAGATCAAATATCTCAGCGTATAAACGTTGTGAACGCGTGACATCGTGATATTGTTAGTATTCTATTAACGATGGTACTTGCAATTTTCAAGCACATTTGATTTATTGTATTACGGTTAGATTAATTGTTACGAGTTCTTTATTGAACGATCTGTTTGGAGTTGGATATATTATGTGTAATAGTTATTAGGTGACTTACTGACTATAATCTTTATTTTGATCAGACATGATGTCCTTTTTTGGTTTTCGAATAGATATTTTTTCATAACCATACTTACTGTTCTATTAAATCATTAGCAGGTATGCTAATTCGGGAGTTTGATGTGACATAATATTCGTTTAAATACTAATTATTTTAAATATGAATGAATTCATTTGTAACTTAACGGAGATGTATCAATGCTATAATATAAAATAGGACGAGACTAATGTATATATTGTGTTGTGTAACTGTTGTAATTCTAAGCTAAGAAAGTAAACTCGAAAAAATAAAAGGATGCCCTTATAATTGCTATTATGTTATACTAATTCTTTTAAAATCCAAAGTTTCCAAAACCTATAAATATTTTTTAAGCATTCAATGCTATGCATTCTTATTCATTAGGTGCATCTTAAAACTTCATTCGCAAGTGTAGACGGAATTTCGATCAAAACTCGTTAGGTTTGTTGTAGTCAGTTGATTTAAAATTGTTTATTTGACAGAAATAAAAATAAAAGCTGTATTAAATGCGAGTGAACTATAATTATAAATTATTTAGTTATTGTACCCATTGTGTAATGTCTTGGAACGGAAGACTTCATCAATCATATATAATCACTAGAAACACTTTGGTGTAAAGTTCGTACGAATCGTTCTAAATGTTAGCAAACGGATTTTTTCTAAATCGTGCAGCACTGTTATTGAACCCAGGAGAACGGTTTGTCTGCTTATCCTTTAAGATGCTACTGCTACTTGTTGCTCCTGGAGCGTTTCGATTGTACTTTGTTGAACTGGAAAGTGTAGACAGCAGTAAATCAACAACTTTCAATTCTACCATGGGGTCACGTCCTGACCTTCTACGGGGCTTATCGCCACAATTCAGGGAATATATAAAGGCAGTCTCACAAGACCCAGGGCTGATTGAGCTTGGGGTGATTGGCGATGAAGAATTTAAACTACTACCACTACCGGTTGGAATAGCATTACTAATTATCTCGCTTCCACCAACTACAATTGTAGAAGAGTTCGTTTCAAACATTCTTTTAAGGTACAAGTTTTCCCATAACTGAATATCACACATGCACGATGAGCATTGTAAAACTGTTGAAAGTGGATAGTTTTCAGCTGTTGGTGGATAGAGTAACGACTTCAGCTTATACATTGGATTCACCACTGTTCTGGATAATGTTGACGACGGCTGGGGTATCGAAGGTTTCAGACGACCGGCTCCTTTGACAGGAGGGTATTCGTCGCCGCTTGTCGATGAAGCTGAATCTTTCCTCATAATTGTACTCCATATACTGTAGTCATTCCATCGATCCTGTGAAGCATTTATCAAATGTAATTTATATCCTACATCAACAAATTACTCAACGATGCTAACCAGATGAAACTATCTTTACCATCGACTTTCTTTGCTGAGGTGTATCGAACAGGAAAGTTCCACTTGTGGCATCAAAACAAGCATCCCAAATATGAGACAACAATCTATCATTGAATTCAAAATCAACTGGATTTTGTTGCATCAACTGATGAACGCAATCCAGAAACATTAAGAAAACAGGACTAGCATGCATGTAAGAGTTGTGAAATGGGTGTCCAAATGCGATCCATTCTTTTTGGATTAGAGAGAATAGGCCCGTAGCAGTACGGAACCTAGCATCAACCACAACTTGAACCACAGAACTGCAAAGGCACGACAAGTCCCTCGATTCTTGTTCTATAAGCAACAGAGATAATCCAATGTAACGTGTAACATCTATTTAACATGAAATATTCAAATGCACACACATCAAAACGAACACTCATAACCGTAAAAGTGCGTAAGCCTATGCTCTTCAATATAAAGCCTTCATTAAAGCAATTACCTTGTAAAATTATAACATCTTGGTTAGCGATAATAGATTTCGCAATCGTTTTGGACAATTGGAGCGTTTTTGAAATCCATAGAAGCCACTTAGTATGCTCTAACTGAGAATAAAATTTATTGTCGGTGTCTTCAAATTGGCTGAACGTTTCTGGGCAGCATAATTCTATCAGTTTATTAAAAGACAGTCGAATTTCCTTGGAAGGTAGCTCTTTATCTAAATCAACTATTATTGGTTGACGTCTTTTCTGTTGTGTCTTACGAAGAAGCTCAAAAAAGACATTTTCGGCATTGCTAAAACATTATATAACTCGTCAGACAAAAAACCTCCCGTGATAAATTAATAAAAACAAATAAATCCTTTAACCTCTCTGCTTCATTGTTGAGTTTAGACATTCGTATTATTGCAGCACCTCTGGAATCTCCCCAACTCCAATGAGGAGGTCGGGTTCCCTTCAGTTTTTCTGCCAAACTGTTTAACCTTGAATCATTTAGGTCCGCTGGTACCACTATCCACTCTGGTAATCTGAAACATTAAAACTTGGCTTAAAATAATTTTTAAGTTATACAGGGTGATTCCTCGCACTGTCCCGGTCTTTAAAATTCAATTTGTCAAAATTAACTAATACCGGGACATTGTGAGGAATCACCCAGTACTTCCGTACATTTAAGTTTACAGAAAAATAAACAAGCTTAGGAGGAGGGCTTACGATCCGCAAAGTTGGAACATTTCATTGACATTGCTTATCCGAAATCCCACAGTGGATCGGGTTATATTGAGTTCTTTGAGCCAGTCTCCTTTCTCCAGATACGATGGAATATTAATCGAGGGATAATTAACGACTGGTCTCCAGTCTGCAGAGGTTACTTTTGAGAAGTCAAAATAGAATAGCCTTTCTAATTGCGCCGGAAACGCATGGTGAATGATTGCATTGCAGATTCGTAGTCCGTGATCAATAGGCGAGAACTTGAAGCTATACCGTGTAGTTAGGAAATTTGAACATACGAGTAATAATTCATGTACCCTTGTTGATCCAGATGGTATTAAGTCAATATTATTTACTGAACTAGGTCCCAGTTTTACAACTCTTCGATGCTTTTTGCCCCCTGCTGATCCTTTTGGATTTTCATAATACCACAACGTATTAATTGATAACAGAGGAGTCGAGCCTTCAGGGGTCAATTTATCAGAAGAAACAAATACGACTCTTGCATTTGTAACAAATAAGGACCCTGATAGGCCCCTCTTCTTTGATAAAGAAGTGAACTTCAGAACATTCAGTGCTTCCGATATAATCAGCTCTCCATTCATAAACTGAGGTTGTAACATTTCTTGGTCTGACGGCGAGGTTGGATTATGCTGCTAAAATCATAATCAAGTATACTTTGTAGTTTTTATCAATAAGTACAACATTAATATCATGGTTAAAAGTGTTAAAACGTACCTTCTTCATTTCGTACTCCTCCAAGCCAACGTAACTTCGAAACGAGCCCATCTTTTTTATCATTACTATAATATGTATTGATAATATTACTCGTATCGTGATGTTGTTATTCGTATGTCCAATATATAGAGCGATATTCAATGATAATTAATGTTTAAATCCATAAAACACATCATAGTCCCTGAATCATCTGAAGCCATTTTAATTCATTTTACATGGGCAGAAATAATTCCGTTGAAGAGGACGCTGTGAAAATAAATAGAATAATTGCAAAGTTACAAAACTTTTCCAAGCCACTTAAGAAACTATTTGCATGTCATTTCAAATATGAATTAAAGGTATTATATCAGATAAGATCAAAAGTAATCATCCCTTGCGGCAAAATCATTTAAATTGCGGAAACGCCAAAGACGTGCGAATTCACTTAATGAAGGCGAATGGTCGAGATGTCTTATATCTTCGATCACTCAAGCCCTATTAAGTTGAATCCAGTATCATCCTTGCGTCTCAACACAATTTAAAGATCTCGCGGCTTGCTTTTGGGTCAAACTCGGCACTTTCATCATTATTATAACATTTCAAAAGTATTAAAAACATAGTAATTCAACTAATCTTACTTCATCTGGCCCGATACCACGTCGGAGGAAACGTGAAATACAAATATCTTTCAGATGAGCTAATAAGTCCGATTTATTCATAGATCTCCTTCTTTCCACTTCATCGGCTGAAAAAAAGTTTTAAAAACCATTTTTGTAAATAAGTATATATATAGATAAGACTTTCAATCTTCCTTCATAATTAATATTTAAGTTTAGTCAGACAATATCGCAGTAATCATTCCAAACTGCAAAGTGATTAGACGTCATGTAAATACGAAGGGGTTTGGGTTCATATTCAGTAAAGGCGAATCTCCAATGGAAAATGGAGCTCTAGCCAAAACGAAATGATCCCCACCGCACCCTCACACTCAACACAATATTTAAACTAAGCAGGTTTTTGAGGTCAAACTCGGCCTTTATCATCATTCGTTATTTTAGAATATTCTTGTGACGCTATATAAACATCAGAATGAGAATGTTGAAAAATTGTATTCAGCTTTTTTACCTCATATTTTGAAATCAATTAGCTTGAAAGGAACAACGACACCCCAGACAACAGGGAGAGTTTATGGTATTATAGTGAGGTTCCGAGTTTCGATTGTCCATTCGCCGTTCCAAATAAATTCCAATTACAAATTATTCTGCAAATCATGTATCAGGTTTCATTTTTTTTTTATTATGTATTAAAGCCCAAAAACTGTTTCGGTTTCTTCCCTAACGTCAAACGTGGCAACTGGTGGACGTGGACATGTAATATCTACAATCTGCAATCTAAAATTAAATTAAAAATTGGAAATAATTCTGAATTCAATCCAATCCAAACCAAATCACAAATACAAAAAAATACAAAATACTTTTCGAGATCCTTGATTGAACATTGAACATCTCACATATACTTAATTGCAAATTGAAACTGTTGAAAGTTTGAAGTTGAAAATTTCAACTTGAAATTACATATAAAATATGAAATAAATATTGAAATTAATTTTCAATTACATATTGCAAATTAAATTAAATATAAATTGAATTAATACCTTTTTTCCTGTCCGTGAACGACGTTTCTTTGAAATTATTTTTGTGAGTGTGTTGAAGTTGTTGAAGCAATGCGCCTGGCTTAGGCTCTTAGGCACTATTTCATACTTGCTATTGAACAGGCTTGGCTTTCCCATTCCTAATCCAAAAGCACAGTAATCCCATCCCGAGTGAGTGTGAAATGCAATGCAATGGTTTCGTATTATTGGTTTTAGTTTGTACATGGTTAAATGAAGGTGTTTGTGTTGATCCCTATGGTTCAATGTTTTTCACATCAAAATTGTTGTTGACGGCATTTTTAGGATCCACCTTCCACCAATCAAATCCAGTCCATCGCCATCCGTATGCACAAAGTTAAATTCGTCAAACTTCGCCTTTTTGCTTTAGGTAGAGAAAGTTGAGAAAGCGATTATCGTTTAGATCTTACTCCTTACTTGCAAGTTGCAAAAACTGCAAATTGACTAGAAAGGTCTAAATAGATGAAAAATATGATGTATAAATAATGTGTAGTGCATGAATTTAGAATACACTTTGGGGAAAATATACACCATCACCATCCCAAGAATCTATTAATGTTTGTTTTGTTGTATATTTAGTATACCACTACTAAAATGACATAAATTCGGGTCAATTTTTTCAATCCGGACATATTATACACCATTTTATCGCAAATTTTGCGTAGACTCCGAATCTGCAATAAAAACTAATTAATCATCGAGACGTTTTTGAGATAAACCCCGAAAACCGGGTAAAAATCAGGTTTTTTTGGGTTTTTCTAATTTTTCGGTGCTTTAAGATTCTAGATGTAGAAAACAAGATACAAAATGTTATTTACGCCTTCATTCATTACGAGTTTAAATCACTAACCAGATTTTTATATCTCCAAACTGTTGGTGAGATATGTGCCAAATATTAACCCAAAAACCGGTTAAAAATCAGTTTTGTACGAGTTTTCCTCATTTTAACGAATTTTACGTTGATTTTTTTACATTCGATTGTTTCAATTTTCTTAATTATAGCCCCGTATACTGGGCAGTATAGCATTGAACGCCCCACTTTTCTGCCCCCGGCAGGGGCCCCGCCGGCAGGCGCCAAAATGTCAAAAAAGCCGTTGATTCAGGTTAGAAAGAGAGGGTTAGGGTAGGGTTCCGAGCTATGCGAGGTAGGTAGGAGTAGGATATCAAGCTATGCGAGGTAGACAGGAGTAGGATACCGAGCTATGGGAGGTAGCAAGGGGTAGGATACCGAGCTATGCGAGGTATGTAGTGGTAGATATCTGAACTACTACACCAGATTGTATCGTTGCTGGGCCTCCAGCAAAACTAAATAGCCCCTGCCCAACGTTCTGTGGCCTCCCCACCAGTCTTGTTTATATGGTATTGGTATGCATTTGACCATTAAATTCATTATTGTATTGTTACAAACGTTTCTGCAGAAAAGAAGAAAAAGAAAATGAGATGTGAATGGATGTGTTGGACGATATTTTTATTTCATAAGTTCTTCGTATCGGACCATCGGACCTACCATTTAATTATCATTACTGTAGAATGCGTCTGGAAGTCTGACTAGTTTAGAAATTTATCACATGATACCAAGATACCACCAGCCCACAAATCCTTTCCTTACGTGTCGCGGAACGGCAATGGTGATTGGTACATTATCACACCCACTGACACCGGGGGTGTGCCGTAGTCACAGGGGGCAAATTGAGATTCCCATTCTAGGGCTCCCAATGGGAAGATGGGAACATACCATGTATGTGCATGGGCACATACGGGACCACCCCCACTGCCCGAAAAATATTCCTTCTTCTAATGGTTTTAATTCTCAAATTCATGGGGTGTGATTTCATTGCGCCTGTACATCCGTTTGAAACGTTTTATTTGTACAAATATGTATCAAAGAATGTTACGCATAACATGTAAGCCTAATCAATGGATAGAAGCCAGTAGAAGAGTCGATTTAAAAGTCTTATTGTGAATAATAATTCAATGTCCATTTATTGTGAAAAGGGGTTTGTTCCATTTTTGTTCACGCTGTTATAGATTTAGCCAACGTATTCGACATATCTGAAATTGGATAACGAACCAGAGCCAACTTGCTTGAAGTATATAAAGTCTATTTTATATCAAACGAAGCCAAATGCTAAATAATCATGATTCAAAATCAACAGTTAAAATACGGTTTTACAGGAGTTATTGCATTCAAACTTGAAAATTATATTTATTATTATCGAGCGCGGATCGACTGCAATTCGGTATGACTTTATTAAGTGTTGAAAACACTTTATGCGAACGACAAGTCCGTCCGTCCGTCCGTCCGTCCGTCCGTCCGTCCGTCTGTCCGAGCGATAACTGGAGAACGGCTTGACCTACGGTCACCAAATTTTGTACACTTGTTCCTTGGCTCAAGAGTGAGGCTAAGTTCGAACTTGGGTCAAATCGGTCACACCCCCTGCCCCCCATCAATTAAACCCCAAAACAAACCATTAAATCAAACAGAATAGTGATATGTAGGAGTCCAACGCCAGGATAGAGCTCTTACTCATTTTAAAACTGACGCTTAGGTAGTTTACATTACACTCTATGTCTATCATCTATACATGATAATACCCTGAACCTATATTTCAGAGTGCAAAACCTGGGATTTTTGGGGAAATTGAGATATGGGGTTTAAACGATTCCCATGAGTAATAGAACATCTTTGACGGATACGGGACCACTCCTACTGACACCAGGGTGCAAAACCCGGGCTTTTGGGGGACATTAAGATTCGGTTTAATTATGGTGACGTTTTCAACACTTGGTTACACCCGTTACATCGGTTTATTCAACTTTGTTTTTGTAATGTTATATGAGTTTTTAATTCTTGCAAGCATGATTGCTGACAATTGTGAGCTTTACTAACTTTTGAAATCCTATGCGATTTAATTTTGTACTAAATAAAGTATAGATGTGATAGGTTACGGATTATCCCATTAACAGGTTTCTGTAACTAATCTCGGATGTTCGCTTGCAACGATGTTAGTAGGTTCATTCCATAGAATTGTATAGTATAATAGTCATTCGTACTACAAATACATCAATGAAGTATCTGCATTCTGTATCTTAATGTTGTACGGTTGTACCAGATGTATATTTTTTATGAATTTAATTTTTTAAATGATTGCTAGCAAGAAAACAATGCATTGTTTCGAAATCAATAATAAACCCCCGTTCTTTTCATGAATATGTAATTAGGACTTGTGAGGTATAATAATATTCTAGGTCTTGTCTTATTTGAAACACTTCCATAATAATATAGGCATATGAACATGAAGTACCAGCCCTGAATTTTGTATAATTATCGCCAGCACAATTTTTCCATTATGTATGCAGCATAGGATTTTTAAACATCTATCTCCAAGATTTTAAACCTTAGATTTAAACCTTATTTAACTATCAGTATTATTTTGTGTTATTGAGTATATTTACATTTTGAGATGACAAAACAAGCTCTACTATCCTTAAATGCACTACTGTAAGGGGAGATATTAAGGAGATTATTACATTTACAACCATTAAATTCTTTGTTTCCACACTTCCAAATTCAACTTCCAAGATGTGAAACTGTAATAAAAATAATTTTCCTCGACTGATAAAAGCGTGATCTTAGAAAAGATTAAGATCTTGGTTGAATCAGATCCGACGTATTTCATCCGACATCTGGTTCAGATTATCTGGAAATCAGATGCCAATCAAAGTTTATGGCCAATATTTTATACTCACCAGAGGTTTTTAATACCTGAAAACATATTAAGACAAATAGGATTTCAAATTTTAATCAACAGAATCTGGTTTTCGTGGATTATGAATTATGAATATGTAGTTCTGTCGTCTTTGTACCGGCAACCATTAGAAGCAACCTACGAGAACGATGAGATGATGATGACATTTCTCATCCATACAGGTCATAATGGTTGGTTAATTAGAATAACAGATATCTGTAGATTTCAGCATCCAACAATTATTTCTTACCCCTTGTGTCTGACTTACGTATCTAAATCCAGTTGCTTCCTTTCTTTAGTTCCAAGTGGATCAGGAAGAAACTGAACCTCCATCATGAAGCTGCTTTGGGCTTGGGTACTGACTTTAGCCATTAGTGCTAGCGGCCGAAGTAAGTAGAAAATATTATTACAATAGTTGGAATTTTGAATCGACACTGGGGGAGGATTTTTAAAATATTTCTGATAGTTAATCCCAAAGATTCTATAGATGAGAAGGTGTTATAGGACTGAATTAGTATGCATGCGATCACTTTAAAATGATAAGTGGGGCACATTGAGATTTAGATATATTTAAAGTGAAAGTTGACTTTCTCTTCGTTTCTATTATTCCACGAAGTATTTTAATAAATATCATTTTTGATATATATTACTTTAGACTTCGGTGTAATTGAAGGCTCGCCGGTAGAACAATCACCACCTACGAACCCTTTGAATAATACGGATTCTTCGCCTCCCGTTCAGGGGACCAAGGCAAAGGATGGAGAGCAAACGTCCGTACCGATAATTGCATCTTCTGAACCGATTGCTCCTTGGTCGGCATGGATGAATTTGAAAGCCCCACCCGCAGCATTTCTTAAACCTAAAAAGAAACCTTTTCCTCCATTTGCAGCGTCTCCAGTTGTGCCACCAACCGTGTCGGAGGTTATGGCTCCATGGATCGCTTGGACAAAAATGAAGGCCCCACCAGCCTTCGTTGCTCCAACGGGACCGGTTTCGGCTCCAGAAACATCAGAAAGTGTTTCTAAAGGTGAGCTTATTTCGGATTCGTGTCGAATTCATTTAAAAAACAATTTGTATTACTAATTGTCGAAATGTTAACATTTACTATTAATCGCAAGGCGAATCCGAAGTAACCCCAACCCAATCTATTGAAGCCCCATGGGTTTCTTGGACTAAAATCAAGGCACCACCAGCATTCATAGTTCCTGCCGGATCCATTTTAAAACCCGCTTCGTCGCCTTTGAACCCCGCTGGATCAGTTGAAGCCCCATGGGTTTCATGGACGAAGCTAAAGGTCCCTTCAGTCGTGGATCCGTTATTAGCTGCTTCGCCAGTAACAGGAACGAAGCCATTCAGTTCAGATGCGGCTGGTCCTTCGGTTGTGGAAAATGCCTCTACTCCCGATTCTGATGGAAGTGGACCGGTTCCTCCAGTCCCCGAGTCATTGGCTAATCCAACTATAACTGATAACGACGTGGAATCTGATCCATCAGATCCTAACTTTTTGCCAATCGATATCTTGAAGACATATCTTAGTAAGATGCTACAGCTGCCACCCGGGGAACAAATTACCGCAGAAAACGCTGCTGAAACGTATGCCACATTACCCCCGGTTATAAATACTATTAACCCAGCTCAAAGTCCTTTAGCTCAGCGAATAAAGCCAACATATCAAGAATCTGTCATCGGTTCACCGTTGCCAGTACTTTCTCCAACATATGAACAATTTTTGGCAGAATTTTCTAAACTCAATCCAAGTCCTGTCGATGCACCCGTGAATCCACCTGCACTGGGTCGAACCCCACCCATAAAGGTATCTCAATATATTCCAGGTACTTCTTTCGTCGGTCCCCTGGAGAAACCCGTCAATTCACTTACACTGAATCGAATTCCAATTACTCAACCACAATATACCCCAAGTATTTTACCTGAACAAATACCATCCCTCTTAGCGTGGATGGAAAACGAAAAACTCAAACAGGCTTCGGATTTGCCAGCAAAGCCAATCTACCCTCTCGAGCTTTCGATCAAAGACGTTTTTGATAAAGCAACACCAGCGGAAAAGGCCCTTTTACAAAATCCTGCAGTAATTGAATTCATTAAATCGATGACTCAAGAAGATGTTCCTATCCCAAAACCTTCTGCAATTACAGACCCATCAATAAATCCAGTAGAATACCCGTTTATACAACCAGTAACTACTAGCTCATACCTTGTTAAACCAACTTTCCCCATATCAACGCCCGGAGCACTTTCACCAAAAATCCCAACCAGTCCATACTTCCCGTCGCTTGTACCTTCGACCAATCCCGTGTATCCTTTCCAACCCATAGTTCCGCAAAAACCGGGTTACTTACCAATCGGAGCATACCCGTCTGAATTAGAATACACAGGAGCCTATCCAAATGCGTACCCACCTTCTTGGTTCCCTAAACCAATCCCAATACCTTCATCAGGACAACTATCTCCTGTTCCAGTTACCCAAACCAAACCAACAGTGACTGGCTTGGCAGTTGCTGAAGAAAAACTGCTGGTTAAATGGGCAAAAAAGATTTTCGAATTGCAGAAAAACAACAGTTTCATCCCCACAAATAAACCATCTATCATAGAATCCGCATGGGTAGATTGGCTTCAACTTCATAATCAGACCATAGTACCGTCTCAGCCATCTTATGTTGGGCCAGTGACACCAAAACCTCCAACGATAGACGAGATGAATCAGTTAATCGAATGGTTGAAAATCAATGAAGCGAATTTAAAACCTGAAGAAGTGGCTCAACTAATTGAGTGGATTGGAGACTTAACCACACCATCGGTAAAGCCAGTCACAGTCACCCCAGTTAGTATTTTTACTCCAGTTGCACCACGTCTGCCAACTCAATTACCACTTCCTTACCCCTTTGCACGTTTGCCAATTCCAAACCCCACGACTCCAATTTGGGAAGTTCCAGCTCCGACAAAACAATTGCCATTTGATGTACCTCCAACAAATCCTGACCTTGCTTCCAAAATCGAAGTCATCAGTGAAGTCATGAGAACTGCATCTCCGGAAGTAAAAGCGTATTTAGAATCAGTGTTAGCTGCCAATAACATTGAAATCCCACAAACTCCCGTGCCGTTCCAGATCCAACCCATTGAACCCTTGGGACCCGAACTTCCAACACCCGGATCCGACGAAAACACAACTCCTCAAACGCTTGCCGATTGGCTGGCAGTGAACGTACCACGGAAATATTTGGAAACGGTGACATCTAATCCAACCGCGATTGAAGTACAGCCACAGCCTCCCGTTGATGGGGTTGACGAACTTACTCCGGCTCAATTTAGCATCGTCTTGAAGAAGATTCTAGAGGAGTGTAACAAAACCAGTCTCATGGTACCAAGAGCGATATCCATGCCCATTAATAAACAAGAATCTTCTTCGGAAGAGGTGGATCATGATACCTCAGAAATCAAACGGGCTTTGTACCCTTCACAATCCTTGGGATCAGAATTACCAACACCAAGTCCAGGACTGATTCAGTCCAAACTTGACTTGGTTCCCCAAGAATTCTGGGATTTAGTACCAACGGTTGCACCAAACACAACAATCATGGACCCGGGGTACTGGGCTGCAAAGAAGTCAATGTTCATATCTAAGCTCTTCGATGCGTTGGCAAGAGTCACGATGAACTACACCAACGCCGTGACTACTACTGAAAACCCGAAACAAAAACTAATGAAGCAAATTGATACGGTACTCTTGTCGGACGCAGCTAGATCAATCAAGTCCAAAGATGATGATTCTTCCGAAACGTCGACGGTAATGATACTCAGAGATATTTACAAAAAGTGAGTCGTAAAACTAATTGGTTATTTTCGTACAGGACGATGAAGACCTCATAAATTCTGATGAGCCGGAAAATCTTCCGAAAGAGCCGGAAA
The DNA here is from genome assembly GCA_906901685.1 of Desoria tigrina. Lineage (NCBI taxonomy): Eukaryota > Metazoa > Arthropoda > Collembola > Entomobryomorpha > Isotomidae > Desoria > Desoria tigrina. The sequence goes on from CAJQTU010000007.1 coordinate 6,644,649, forward strand.
ATCCGTTACATAAACTTTTTAAATTCGGAGTTCAGAAGACAATTCTTTCTGTAACTAAATAACCTCTATATTACCTAAGGTATTTTCTTACTATTTTAAATTCTTATCGATAATAAAAGTAAATTATGTTTCTTAATTTCAGGATCTTTCAACAACTCCGGCTTCCGTACCCCCAACTTTTCCTTCAACTCCGACGCCAGTGCCCGTTACTCCCAGTCTCGACAAACAGAAACTTCTACTTGAAAAACTTAAATCTGCTTACAAATCATCGAAAAATAACTACAAAAAGACCAAGAAAAATAAATCCAAATCGAAGTCAAAGAAATCTCGGCGATCCACAACAACTAGCAGCCCCATTGATTTCGAAGAACTTGCCAAGGCTCTTCTTGTCCAACCCAGCAAATGAAGTAAGTCCAAACGCTGAAACCCATCGACAAAACCCTGAACATAAGCGTTCAAACAACCATTGGGGATTACTTTTTACTTTAGTGTGGGTGTCTATTATTTTAATCAAATCAATAATTATAGCTTGTTACGCATGCAGACGGTAAAATTATAAATATAATAATTATTATGCTTGCAATGAGATATAGCCGCTGTAAAAATTGGATCTGTATTGGCTTAATAAAATTTTTAATTCAGCACAGTTGGTTCTTAATTATCTGAAAGGCGAACATAGAATATGAACTGCTTAACTTTTAATTTCGATTTACATGCTTCGCATTTAATCGGGAGTTGTTCTAGTCATTTGTACATACATGCCTGTTACTTTGATTTCAGTTAATTATTAAGAGATAGTCCTGATGGATAGCTTTATAGCTATAGATCATGAAGTCAAGGTCAAGTCGCAGAAAAAATAATAAATTGTCGATAAATTGCAAAGAGGGAGTATTATTATCTGATGATCGGTACTGTTTTATTAACTGACTTTGAAAATGACATTTGTAGAAATTCATGAGTATCATATAGGTTACACTTCATCAAGTAAATAAATCTATTTATATCATGACTATTATCACTAATGAAAAAGGCCAATCGCTTTTTCTACGTTGATTAATTACAACCGTTTTTATAAAATTTCCAATTAAAAATTTATATTGCTTATTTTTCGAACATTCGGCTACTAAACTAATGTTGTCTCAACATATAACTGAAAACTGAACTATTGACATAATTGTTCTGACAAATTGGTAACCTGTCACAATATAATTTTTAGCTACTGGAAATCGAATTTCAACCAACACAACATGTATAATCCATAAAATACTTATCTTTAGCAACTTTTGTCTTTTGTCTACCGCCCGGCATCCCCCGCGGGGCACACCAGTCAAATTTTAAAATATGTACCGTAGACATTATTGATCAAGCAAGATTTATTATAAATCCTTTGGCACGAACTTCATAACCACAGATTGAAGAACTGTAGCTAATTCAGTTTTCCAAACTCAACTATCGCAATTATAACGAACGAAATAATTCGAATAACAATTAATTTTGCAACATGCTCTGCCAAAACAAAGAAAATACAATATAAAAACATACAAACTTGTAGTATCAAAGCGAGTGTGAAATTATGTACTTCAAATCAGATCGGCGAAGGATACCATTGAATAAAATATATAAAACAAAGATTTAAGACTCGCTAGAAATCTTATAAATTAAATAGATCGTGAGCTAAACCTAGTAAGGACATTCTGGTGGAAGTAATGAATACGACTAATAAATACCATGCAAAGTAAGATTGCCGAAGAAGTTACAATAAACGAAACGGATTCGAAAATAAATTTTGGAGCAAATATCTTCCAAACCATTAGGTGACGACGATGCCAGGCTGCGCAGCTCATACACAACAATAGCTAAAGTAAAGAATTTACACAGTTAATTATCTGAATGGCACTGTAATATATTTCAATTGAAAACTTAAATTTATCCATTTTACCTTCAAGCCATGAAGAGCGATGTACTTTCCACAAAGTAAATATGCTTTTTTTCTCTCCGATTTTCCCATTTTACTTTCCTGTTTGCCTTTCCCTACTTTCCAATATACTAAAAGTGGTAACGTAAAAGAGAAAATGATTTGAGACACGTGAAGATTTCCAACGACGGCTAAACCTGCCCTTCCCCAGGCCATCCAGGATATAGTTGTGCTGGCCAGACCACTTCCATCCCCTGCGCCAACAAAAGCAGAGTCCCATGGAATTGCGGAGAATATGGGTTGATGACCGGTTGCATAAAAGAAGTATTGAGATGAGAGTGACCAGGCAATTGCAGATGACCACGAACCTAAGGAATAAACAGAAGGTATTAATAGGTTGGTCAATGTTTAATAGATTACAAATCAAAGTCGACAATGGAGAGGAAAAACTCACCAGCATCTTTGTTCGACGAGGTTCTGTAAATACCGACTAGACAAACTATTGCATAACCAGCTAAGGTTACTGCAGGAGCAATTCCTGTACTGGTCACTTGTATAAGGAGTAGAGTTAGTAAAACTCCGAATGTCAGGAGGCAGGAAGAATACGTGTCTTCACTATAGCAATCATTAAACTGTGCTGTTCCGTTTATCTGTTTCTCCAGAGAGATCTTTACAGGATCTCGATCCAGCATTGAAACAACTGGTGAACTGTAAATTTCATGGGAGTTGTTGCTTGAATAGGTTGGAATAGTTCCATTTACACCATTTGTCTTTTTGATTCCGTTAATTGTCAAGACAGAGAATTGACTCTTCTTATGGTTCTGGAAGCTTTCGACCTTATTACTTTCATTGATTTGATTTAAGTAATTTCGAGGTGAAGTGATATTTGCAGTACATTTATTCCGTTTTGGGGTTTTGTCAACGCTATTCATGTAAGAAAGACTTCGGATGTGTCCAATACAGCATATAGGTCTCAACCAAATGCAAACTAAAGATGATACTGTAACCACTTGATAGACTAATGGAAGATGATTCATGAGCAGTCGAAATTTCGATGCATTTGAACTTATGTATGGCAGACCCTGTGAAAAATAGTCCATTAAAATGTAATCACTCAACGTATTGGCGAACAAGCAAAGTTATACTTAATTTTGTTACCTGTAAGGCCCAAAAGACACCCAGAAGAACAACTAAAAGAGACGGAATGAACCGTGCAATGATAGCACGAGGCTTCCTGCTAAAAATGCATCTTCGGTAAATCATCCAATGGCGGAAGCTTACGACGAAAACGGCAAGAGTAAGTAAAGCTATTCCATATCGAAGGTATTTGTGAACTAGCCAATCTTCTGGAAGGGATGACAATTGCTTGTGGAGAAGGTAGTTCTGAAACAAGTGCATAAAAAATATTTGTTTTTACTCCAAAAAAAGGAATGAATTATAAAAACCCCAACGTTATTAATCTGAAGATAGATGTTTTAGAAATATTATATTTAAGTTCTATTCAAACCTCATTACAAGTAACTTGCTCTTCTCGACAACGGAAGAATATGGACGAGGTCCTAATAATTGCGGCCAGCACGAAGAAGCAAGACCATGAGCACCTAAATGTCTTCTTTAATACCGGTAATCCCAGCAGATTGTCTTCGTGCATGGGTCTTTGGAGATCACTATCATAACTGATTCCAAGCTCTTGTTCGGTTTCTTTGGAGCACATTATACGAATAAAAACTACTAAAATCAACGTAGCACCTATAACGTACCCTTCATTAATTACAAAACTATTTGAAAAAACAATAAGGCACGTAAATACATACAAAACTATGGCTGCAACCTCTGAAATTTCAGGATAGTTACAAAATGAATTACCAGATTCCTTTCTGCAACTACTTTGTCGGAATCTAATTACAACTCGAACAATTTTGAACAAAATAACCAATAAAAACACTGAAATTCCTGATAATGTTGAAACTATGATGCCTAGTAAACCAGAGGAGGAGGCCGAGTGCGACACAAACGTACACAACACAGACCAATGAGACAAGGATGGCCACAACCAAGATAATACTGAGTATTTGTTGTCTGCATTGTAATTAATTAATCTAGGCACACTGGCAAGATAAACGGAAAGAGAAAAAACGGCTAGAAATGTAATTGATACGCCAGTATAAATCATTGGAACGTTGAACTGGGTCCAAGCGGAGACAGCGACTGATTTAACTTGTTTTAAATACAGTTGCGACAACAAGTGTAATCTAGCACGAGTAGCTGAGTTTCGACTAGACTGGTAATCTGTAAAGGCCTCTTCAATTCTTTGATATTGCTCAATCAGGGTTCCTCCTTCGACAGAGTTCCCATCGGAAGTGGTACTTCCTGTTGCAGACAACATTATTGAAAAGTGTTGAATATATCTATGTACTTGAGCAACGTTCGCTGCCACAGCGTCGGAATATGTTTTGTTCACCAGGAAGTCTGGCACTATTTGACCAATGTTTGAATATGGAATAGGTATACCCAACAAGGGTGCGATAGTGGGGACTAAATCAATTTGAGATATGGAAAGTTGCTTCGAACACTGAAACGGTGGGTTGAATTGCTTATTACGCTTCAATTGTTTGGATAAAAAAATCACAGCCGATTCGGTTTCGTCTTTGGAGTCGCCTCCATGATCTCCTGTGGATGTCATTCCATGGTCACCAAATATCACAAGTAAAGTGTCATTGCTCATTGAAGTATAGATATGCTCCACAATTGAATCGGCTTCATCCAGCTTTCTGACCATCTCCGGATGGCTTGGTCCATATCTGTTTGTGAACAAGCATATTTAGAAGTTAATTTATGGTTGTTTATATGAATTATGAACAGAAAATAAATTGATACACATCCTAAAAGGCCACCAACCTATGACCGCAGTGATCGACTCCTAATAAATGAGTTATAAGAACATCCCATTCATTATTATGAGCCGGCAACAAGACCTCCCTCAAAGTTTTATTCACAGCCCGGTCAACTGTGTCTAAATCCCAGGCGTTGAATGACGGATGAGCTTCCACAAACGACGACTTGAAGTATTTTTTCGGAAATAAACTGAGCCAGGTATCATCTCCCAAGAAAGCAATCCGCTTTCCTGCTGCTTCTAACTGGTAAATGAGACTGTCTTCTTCGATTTCATAGCTGCAATATTATTAATAAAATTAACAATAATATTACCATACCTTATGACCCCATACCAATTAAAACATGTTCGGCAAAACCCAAAATCCATTGTGTACCTATTGAAATTGGCACTTGCGTCGATGAAAGTAGGCATGGTCCCCGTCATCAGGGCCTTCAATCGTTGCATTGTTGTGGTGGGTGGATCAGCCACGAACTTAAACAGACATGTCGTCGCTCCATTATTACTAGAATCAGACTGACTAGCCGATGGCTGTCCAGTGACCCTGGACATAAACTTCATTCGCTGGACGAAATCAAACCGTAACGCGTCCACCAATACCATGATCATTTTGGAGAACGGTGGCGAAGGATTGCACCAAGAGGAGGTCGACGACAATAAGCCACCCATGCTAATGTCCGGGGTCTCGGGGCTGGCCTCTGGAACTGGACCACCAACACTGCCATTATTATTGCTTCCACTTCTGGGAGGAGTGGCGGTGACGAGGACATTTCTGGGGTTGTTTGAGCAGGGTCCAGACCGCTCCTGGATCGTCTGTCGATTGAGAAGGAAGCCCCTCGAGAAGACTAAGGAGCCAACAATCATACAGAAAGACAAGAAGGAAATCACGCTGATGTTTTGAACCTTTGACATCTTCTCTGGTTAGTTGGAGCCTTGGAGCGTTGGAGAAGAGAGGAGCGTTGTCGAATGTCGATTATCGCTATGTTAGTTCGTTCGTGCTACGTCAAAGTACAAAGTTGAAAGTATTAGTTTGTGGTTAGTTCGTTCAAGAGGAGGAAAAGGGTGCAGTTGTCTTGTTGCGGTGTGTTTAGTATGTAGTAGAGGAGGTTAATTGTGAATCGATGGGGACTTTTGTTGGGCTACAAAATCACTGATATTTGACTACCGATGCGGGTAGGTTATCATTGTGGTGACAGATCTTCCGTCGTCTCCGAGACTTCATACTCCTCAACCTTTCTTCTGACTCTCAATCTCTTCCCTGACGCTGAGGAGTCTTCATTTCCTGTCATCATTTAAGACTGTCCAGATATGGAATAATATAATTTATTTGGAACGGATTTGGAAATTGGCAGATCCCACTCCCGAATTTGATTTGGGCATGGCTCAAGCCTCGGGCTCTCTCTATATAGGAGTTGACATCAACAAGATCAACCTATTCCTTCTCCTCGATGTGGAGGTTTGGGGCGACTGGATACACATCAGTGTCGCTGGCGGCTGAACAAAGGTTTTTTCTTGCAAAAAGTTCGTATAATCTTAGCATGGACTCGCCGGACCAGCAGGATTCATGGATTCATAACGCCTAACGACCGTAAATATTGTTGCATCTGCAAACCCCTTTCAAAGTGGAAATGCGATGAAAATGATTAATTGTTTTGCAAGAGAATGAAATGAAACGCATACAAAAACAGGACTCGGGGATGGTTAAACTTTTATAATAACGCTTGAACTTCTTCACAAAGGGGCAGAAATGTTTTCATTATGGTAAAAAGATAATCATCACTTTATGTATTGGGTTGCATCTGCATTTACCATGCATTTACATAGTTGCGGAGGGTATTATCATGTCGTCGAAACCTTGATCCAGAATCTCCGAACACGGGCTATTGCCGTTAGTGATGTCAAGAACTGGAGCCGTTTCCGGCGCGATTGGGTCAGGTATTTCTAACGACTTCTCCCATCTCCGTTTTTCCTCATACTCCTTCATGGACTTGTAATATTTTGCCACCATTCCGTGGTACATTTTTAGACCAACGGCTGGTCGGCAGAGTTTTTTATAGTCCCTGTGATAATCGGCAGTGGATTCCAAAAAGCTTCGTTTTTTATTCGTGTAGTCGGTCTCCATGTTCGTCACTTCCATGTCTACCTTTTTCTACGTATATTGAAATGGATTAATTGGATTTCTATACAGAACTTACCGGATTAAAGTTATTTAAAAAATAGGCCAAACTTACATGATGATTCTCAAGGGTTTGGACTTGGTCTTTTAGGATTTTTAATCTGCCGGATGTAACAACTTGCCGAACATCTGGAACCATGACCTCGGACAGAATCGTTTTAATCAAGTCTGTATTTCGATTAAATCGAGCATAGGCAATCAATTTTTCTGAAAACTCTTCGTCGTTGATGTCTCCATCCCTTTCTGTTCATTTATGAAAGTAAGAGTCCCGGATTATAATTTTGATTTGGAATTTAAAATGTTTACGAAAAGCGGCTTTGCATAAACAGCTTTTTATACTCCAATTCTTACTATTGTGATGCGTGACATAGGTTGCTCCGAAACCATTAGCAGGAACCGGAACTGAATTTATTGGTTGGCTGGAATTGCGATGATGCTGATAATGGTATCTGCCCTGATCTCGAGGTTCAATGAATCCGTTGCCCCTCTGACCATCGTAATCGTAGCCCCCCGTCGCGAAATGTGAAAGTATTTGACGCTGATGGTGATTTCTAAGAGATCCCTGGCTCTGTTGTTGTGGATTACTGTACAGGATGTTGTTGTAATAATTGCTCTTGTCCATAGTCAAAACCAGATATAAACCCCACTCAACAACTGTATTTAAATCATTCAAATATTAAGCAGAAAAATCTTCGTATTTCGTATATAGTTCTTTTTCTGTTTATGAACCCAATATGACAGAACCTTATGATAATGTCGAATCGTCGTGGGACTCAAAAATGTAATTCATATAAGCAAGACAATTCATATATATTATTAAATTGTAATATTTTTCACAATCAACGATAGGATATGAAGGAATTTAATTTATTGTACATATACCATGGAATTGCAGTACCCAGAACAGATTTATTAGCTGGCATTTTGACAACAAATATAAACTGAATATTATATAGGTCTGTATATGTTAAAAAACGTATAAGGTATCAGTCTTGTAAGTAAAATATGCCTTGGCTTGGTTTTAAAATGTGCTTTTAAAACTCTCTGAAACTCTAAATCAATACATGATGGGTATGCGTAATTTTGGCTCATTATAAAGAACCAAATTGAAAACTGATGCTTCCAAAGTATCCAATTTCAGATTACGAATTTTATTAGAATTTTGCGATGGGGACATTCATATTCATATGTAATGGTTACAACTTTTGCATTGCAACCTTATAAAGATTGTCCACCGTTTTATCATATTATGTGCAAAAAGTCAGATATAACTTTCACAAGAACCGAACTGTGCCGTCAAATTTCAACATTCCTTTCATAACATCTTTACTCGTTACTTACAATTGCAATCAACAATAGTAGCTACGGATTTATGTAGACAATAAATGTGTAACTTAATAAATAAACCGATGTAACGGGTGTAACCAAGTGTTGAAAATATAACGATAAACAAACTAAATCTCAATTTCCCCAAAAAGCCCGGGTTTCGCACCCTGGTGTCAGTGGGAGTGGTCCCGTATACGTCAAAGATGTTCTATTACTCATGGAAATCGTTTAAACCCCATATCTCAATTTCCCCGAAAATCCGGGTACTGCACCCTGGTGTCAGTGGGAGTGGTCCCGTATTCGTCAAAGATGTTCTATTACTCATGGAAATCGTTTAAACCCCATATCTCAATTTCCCCGAAAATCCGGGTACTGCACCCTGGTGTCAGTGGGAGTGGTCCCGTATTCGTCAAAGGTGTTCTATTACTCATGGAAATCGTTTAAACCCCATATCTCAATTTCCCCGAAAATCCGGGTACTGCACCCTGGTGTCAGTGGGAGTGGTCCCGTATTCGTCAAAGATGTTCTATTACTCATGGGAATCGTTTAAACCCCATATCTCAATTTCCCCTAAAACCCGGGTACTGCACCCTGGTGTCAGTGGGAGTGGTCCCGTATTCGTCAAAGATGTTCTATTACTCATGGGAATCGTTTAAACCCAATATCTCAATTTCCCCGAAAATCCGGGTTCTGCACCCTGGTGTCAGTGGGAGTGGTCCCGTATTCGTCAAAGATGTTCTATTACTCATGGAAATCGTTTAAACCCCATATCTCAATTTCCCCGAAAATCCGGGTACTGCACCCTGGTGTCAGTGGGAGTGGTCCCGTATTCGTCAAAGATGTTCTATTACTCATGGGAATCGTTTAAAGCCCATATCTCAATTTCCCCGAAAACCCGGGTACTGCACCCTGGTGTCAGTGGGAGTGGTCCCGCATTCGTCGAAGATGTTATATTACTCATGGGAATCGTTTCAACCCCAAATCTCAATTTCCCCAAAAATCCCAGGTTTCGCACTCTGAAATGTAGGTTCAGGGTATTATCATGTATAGATGATAGACATAGAGTGTAATGTAAACTACCTAAGCGTCAGTTTTAAAATGAGTAAGAGCTCTATCCTGGCGTTGGACTCCTACATATCACTATTCTGTTTGATTTAATGGTTTGTTTTGGGGTTTAATTGATGGGGGGCAGGGGGTGTGACCGATTTGACCCAAGTTCGAACTTAGCCTCACTCTTAACCCAAGGAACAAGTGTACAAAGTTTGGTGACCGTAGGTCAAGCCGTTCGCCAGTTATCGCACCGACAGACAGACAGACAGACAGACAGACAGACAGACAGACAGACGGACAGACAGACAGACAGACAGACAGACAGACAGACAGACGGATTGGTCATTCGCATAAAGTGTTTTCAACACTTAATAATGCAAATGAGGTGTTTTTACCATTCACCATTTGATCGCCTGATCGCTGAAGAGATTCGGAAACGATTCTAAATGTAGGAAAAAAATACAAGAAACGAACATGCCCACGCCTGGGTGCCAAAATGCAATAATAAACAGTTTATTTAAGTTAGATTGGGTAAGGGGGAGGGTGCCGAGGTATACAAGGTGAGTCAGGTCTCACAATCAGGTCATTCCAGTATTCGTGGCTCCAACACAACATGTGGATGCAGTACCGAGCGATGCGAGATACCTAAATAATATGACATAATTCATAATTATCGACAACATAATATTTATTATGTTGTCGATAGACTTGAAAGATTTTAAATGGAGGTAATTTTGTTCGTACAATTTAACTCACAATTGTACTATAATTCATGAGTAGTTCGAAAAATAAAATGATTATTTTGCGCAAAACATTTTGTGATTTTTTTTATTAATTTAATTTTAAGTTTTATGGTCGAAGTGACAACGATTACATTTTACATTGCATTGTCTATGAAATTGTCGGTCTATCCATCCTATCCATGGATCGCATAGTTCATATTTTCATATACCCGGCTAAACGCTTTATTCGTGTGTAATTAGTGTAATTATGTCTGTCAGTGTCACCAATGAATGATGCCAAGCGATAATGAAATAAAATACTAAAATTAATAAAAAATATAAGCGGTATTTTTACATATTATTATCATTTTGACCACTTTTGTCTTCGTTGATCGTTCTCATGTCAATGTCAGGTCATAAAGTGATAACATACCTTTAGTTATTACGAGACAATGCATGGTAGTCGTCACGAGAAATAAATGCAGCTTCTAGTTCTAGTTCTACTTCTACTCAATGGCCAGCTAGTGTTAATAACATTGCATTGGCTCACAATATTCTGGATGTTTTGTGGCTAAACTTTAAAAAATCCATGAAAATTGAGAAGTTCGAATCGAGACTCGATCTCCAAATTCCAATCTAAAATTCTCAAGTCACAACGTCACAAGTCACGACAGTCACGTCGAATTATTTGGAATTTCGAGTGAATCGTGTCATCCTGTGAACAGTGTGAACTCAGCTCAGACTCTGGACTCAGACAGCACGCCATGAAAATTTAAATGTCATAAATGTGTATGTGTAAACTATATTGTTTGTTCAATTCAATCGAAGAAACTTTCAATCACAATTTGACTCGACAGAGAAATCGAGTGCGAGTTTGGAGTTGCGAGTCTGTCTAAACGTCTAATCTAAAGCAAACAAAAGGTATTGAAGTCGGTCAGTAAATTAAAATAATAAAAAAATTGGTTACATTTATAATTGATAATTAATTTTTAAGTAGCCGTCGCAGGTTTTGGGTTTTTTGGATTCGGTATTTGGCATTCATTGAATTATTTCAAACGCAGGACACAGAAAAGCGTTTTAGAATGCAAAACCGTAATGACCAGCAGGGGTATCTCAATTCAGGAACCACAATTCCCGGCACTCATAATATCAACCAACAATATCGACCTCGCCCCAACGCGATGGGAATGGGGGCACAACCACTGGCTTTAAACAATGGTGGTAAGTGCAGTCAGTCAACAGTCCGATTTTATTTCCAATGCAAATACATGATACAAATATATACAAATTTTGATGATTGTATTTTATTTGTAATTCATAATTGGATTTTCGTACAGGTGGCCAATACTTTCCAACCCCCAATTATCAGTATTATCCTCCTCCCCCTCCTCCTCCAAGGCCTCCACAAGCCATTAAAATGATGCCAGACCCTTTAATGCCACCAGGAACTTGCAATCCTGTCAGAGTTCGTGGACCCGCTCCACCACCTCCACGATTGAATGGAGCGACAGGATTCACACCTTTGGTGCCACCACCACTTCCTCCCATGTTTCCGTACATGAGTCCCGAACTAGCTCAGTCCCTTCAGGAAAGTGCTTCTCGTTGTGGACAATCATTTGAGCAAGAGACTTCCGACTTACCCTTTGTCCCTGTCATTGTCAATGATAAGGATTTAAAGAAAATGAATGAAATGCTAAAGAATCAAATTGAAGATACCAAAGTCAAGAATCTACTACTCTATGAAGATATAATAGACCAAGGGTTACCGCAGAATCTGAGGGATATGTTTCAACCGTTGTACTGTAAATTATGCAAACTAACGGTGAGTTCCTGCCCCTTATCAAACTTTATTCTCTATCATCTCTGTATTTACAACCACCTACACAACTACTTTGAATTTACTTTATTCAGAGCTTATATTATATAATACCAATTTAATTCGAAAATATTTGTTCACCAACAGCTCAGTTCTCCAGTTGTAGCAAGAGATCATTACAAGGGGAAGAGACATAAAAAAGCTGAAGAAGGTTGGGTTCTAAACTGTAAAAACAATCCTAGTAAGAAAATGTTGGCTTTGGGCAACCAACAAATGTTGCCCCCTAAACCTCCTTCATTACTTAATGGTACAATTACACCGGCTGGAATTGCTGGAAATCAAAATTTTGATCGGAGACCCCCAGCTCCTTTCGCACAACAATATGGTATCACCGACAGAATACCCCCACTTCTTCCACATTCAAATTCAAATAGATCCCCGTTTCCTGTACCTGGATCTGTCCCGAATTACAATAATAACAGAAAAAGGCCCGCTGAACAAGCATTTGAAAGACCGTCTGGGAATAACCATGACTTTATTCCAGCGTATCGAGCTGCCCTTGCTTCTCCTGGAACTGCAAATAAAAAGCCGAAAAAAGAAGGTAACGATGCAATATTGTAACAGTTGTATTGTATAGTTGTATTTTGTATTACAGTCCTGTAATCCTGTAAGATTCTATATCGCTTTTTGATGTAATATACTCACTAAGACACTCATTTTTTATTTGTGCTAATTCATAGATGGTGGTGGGCCAAATTTTGGATATTGTGAATTATGCGATGTAACACTTACATCTCAAGCTAATTCTGATCAACATTATAATGGGAAGAAACATAAAGAAAAGCAACTTTCAAGTCGGAAGTGCGGTCAATTGTAAGTCGCTTAATATCCATCTGATAAAACGTAATGGCTTTCAGATTTTAAATAACAAATTCAAATTATGAGAATTATATTTTATTCCATTATAGTGGCGAAGACCCAAGATATGGAATAGGCTCATCATTTCCAAATAGACCAGTTCTGCCCCCAACTCCCATTTCAAATAGAAATAGGCGTTAGGATAAGTAATTAGGATACTTATATTAATAATTTTCTTAATTTAAACTTTTGTACTCTCTAGCATGTCCAGATCGTGTATAGATAGAAAGCTTTTTTAATCGTTTTAAAGTACGCCGTTGTTTTACATGCATTTCGTTAGTTATTTCCGATAAAATTAAAATAATCTCAACATTTAGAACCGAAATAAATATATTAGATGCAGTGACATAGAGATACGTTCAGAATATTTGTATTTGCTTAAAAGTCGATTAGAAATATATAGTTTGGACTTGTTAATTTTATATGAAGCAGAAAATAATTAAATTCGCTCTCTTACATATGGACGTTTCAGAAGTGCACAATGATTTATTATAATAAAAGCGGTACCAACAATACATAGATTCGTTCAATGCTTTTGCTTCAGGGCCAAGGTGTTCTAAAACCATAACTAAGGATCAGGAGATCAGGACGGGTCGAAGATGCAGATTTACAAACTAAGAATCGATTCATTTTTAGTTTTATTTATTGGTATACGGGAGTTTGAAGTGTGAGCAACGTATACACGTCTGTTAGTAATACCACAGCTTGTGATCTATGCCTCAGTTTCCTGACATTTTGTTACTTCCGAAGCGGTTGACTGGTTATCTGGTTTGACAGGCTCATTAATACATATCCACGGTAGTTCCTTCTTGAGACACTGAAATTGTAAAATACGAATTAAAGAACAGCTACGTAAATATGAATGGCGTTTTCGAATGTGAAGCCGTAGAAAGCCGATGGGTAATCTCATTATTTCAATTAAAACATGACAGCTGTGGAAGCCCCCACTTTTCTTAAATTAATTTTATATTCTTATTTAATACGATTAACTTACTTGACGGTATTTAGGGTGTGAGATGGCATAGATAACCGGATTATAGACGCAGGATGTTTTTGCGAATAGAATTGGCAACGCACTGACTATAGGGGTAATGAGGTTCTGATCTCCGCTAACGCCAATTAGCGAAATGACTGCAAACGGAGTCCACGCAATGACCCAGAGGGAAATATTAATCATAGCAACCTGCACCAAAAATGTTAATTCTCTCAATAATAAGCCCTGTCTCAATGAATAAATCCAGAGTGACAACTTGATCCCATTTTCGAGTCAACCCGATATATAATACCTTAGCAATTCGGATTTCTGCTGACTGCTTCTGAGCATCCTCATTAGACCGGAGGGATGCCACGTTCATTTTCTTTGCTTGGTCCCTCAAAGATTTTTCATGGGCAAAAACAGCCTATTATAATCAACAATTTTTTTAAAGGTCTTTATGTTCCTTATACCTACCACATCGATATTGCAACCTAACATAACCGGAAGAAATAGGCCATAGACTTACCTTAACGATGAAATAATAGCAAAGTGCTATTATGATCAGCGGAAAAACATAGCAGCATATAAAGCAAGACCATATATACGTGATATTGAGAGGATCCAAGTTCAGCATGTCGAATGAGCATCTAAAGGTTAAAAAATAAAGTCAGCCTCCTGGATAAGGCTTCAGTAAATAAATTGTTCTCTCGGACTCCAAAAATAAAATAAAACTTACGTCGCTAAAATCCCATCCAGGGCATAACCGCTAAACCCGAGGAGGGGAACGATTGACCAAAGTGTAGCCCAAATCCATATGAAGAAAGTGTAACAGAATACTTTACAAAATGTCAATGGTTTTGCACTGAAACCTCGAACGATGACAGTGTATCGATCGAATGAAATGAAACAAAGAGTCGTTATCTGTCCATATCCGAAAAGTGCTCCTATGCAAACATATAAGATACATAAAATCGGTCAGAGAGAGTCGTTGTGTACACATGATTTTGAAATACGAATTCATTCGTGATTCAAAAGATTGATTCATACCACAAAATGCATGAACCTGACAAGCATAGTCCCCAAATTGCCATACTCCCCCCATGAAGAAATTTATCACGCATTCCGGGAACAGTGTACCCATAATCAAAAGATCACTCAACGCCAAATTCATGACCAGCATGTTTGACGGTGTCCTCAACCCTTGATACTTCATGAAGACGAAAATGACAAGACAGTTCCCCACCACCGAAATCGTTCCTGGTTGACAATCGCATTTAATAATACGTATTAATACTTTCATAACGTCAAGTCATATAATTTAATATTTTAAACCTTTTAAATGCAAGAAAAAGGCCATGCATTTACAAAACAATCCCCAATGTTGACTCTTACCTCCAATTAAGTAAAGGATACCGAAAATGTAGTAATACAGCGGTGGTAGAGGCGGAAATCCCCACCAATGTTCATTGAGGAAGAGTTTGACATCTTCAGGAACGTAGTCCTTCAGGGTCATTCCATCCCTGACATCCAATGGGTTGTACAAGGCCTGGGCCACTGGGGTCAGCATTGAAATGTTCATAGCCATTTGATTTAAATGGAGAGAATTGGGACACCTTAACCTAAACCTTACATCGCTAGCACTCTTTGTGAGACAAAAAGATATATTTTAAACGGTATCTAAAAAACTAGAATATTGAGACTGGACCCTCGCCGACGACCTAATTCGACTGGTTGTCCGTCCGAAATTCCGACGCTTTTATAATGGTCTGAACTCCGAAGCCAAAAACTTTTCCCGATTCCGAAATAATGTAGCTACCTGCATTATTCATGTGTCGGTTTTTTAGCCTGGTGCACTAATAATTAAACCTACGGAGACTGTTCCCAAACATTCCTTTGTATATTATGCCATTGTATAAATTTTAAGCTTGAGACGAACGAGGTTGGTCAGTGGTAAATCGGATTTGTCCCGTCAATGTCAGATTGTACTTTGACGAGTATGAAATGGGGCTCGTTGCTGACGCTGCTTGTCATTGTCACTGACATAGACTTGAAACCGACAAGCATCTTTATTAACACCCATTCCTTGTATATTTACTGTCTACCGTCTCTTAGTTTTTGAATATGCAGTGAATTCCAATTTTTAAAAGTTGCAGAATGATGGTTTTGCAATGAGGTTTTATTAGAAGTATCAAAGCTCTTAATTATATCCGATCATTCATGAGATGAATCTATATGAAATCCAGCAATCTGTAATTTACTAAATGCTAGCACTTTGGCTTACCCGGATTAATACTACGTTTTCATTTTCATATAATATGCAAATACAAGACAATTGATTGTTTATTAAAGGTCCATATTGCTTATAAACAATTAAGTTGTGTTTCGTGATAAATTAAAAATTGAAAGGGGCAGAGAATTTAGGTCAAGAATTTCACTTTATCCAATGTCTAATTGGATAATGATGATTGAAGTAAAATTCTATAATGGGATGCACCCAACCGTACCGATTCCCGACTTCTCGGATCTATCGATCATGTTCCCTTTCTTCGTGTCAGACTTTAATTACAAAAATACCAATTTTATGGTAACTTTTCTATACATCCAAATAAATAATACTCATTATTAGATTGTAGGTTTCAATATTGTTGGATTACTACTAGAAACCAAAAATCTTGAGCAAATATCTAAGAACGAAGGTAAAGGTCTTTTTATAACCAGAGCATAGATGATGTCGTCCACTGAAAGACCTGAATGCTCCTGTTAACTACAAAGTAAATGATCGTAAAGGTTACATTGGTACTTTAACTACTAGATCTTTAGCGTTGATACTACAAATTGAACTTAGAATTTCAAGAACGATACGTAGAATGAATGACAATACGTGTGAAAATTGGGGTAAATTTTGCAGTTTTATGTTTGTAAGTAATGTAATAATTATGCATGTACGATTGGCATGAAAATTATGATTGAATATGAGATTCAAATTAAATTATAAATGAATGTATTATTGTCGGTTTTTTTATTTCTGCAAGAGTCAGTTCTACATCGATGTCATTTTGTTTGTTCGTATTCATGAAATTTCAGGTTCCGAGGTACTGCATCAATATAAGGATATAACCAATTGTACGTGTGTTGTAATTTGATATATTGACATTCAAAAGAGAAACTGTAAATTCAAAAGATATCTACAATTTATGGAAACCACCAAGGTTACTATACTCTTGGTTTCCTTGGGCGTCTTTTCCTCAGGTCTTTTGCATTGCATGAACTATTATATCACGATCACACTCATCATGAATTTGGAGTCGAAATCGTCTATTTCAGAATTTTTAATTCCAAGAATTTCTAAAAAATCGCTGTAGAAACGGGTAAAATAGTTTGTTTTCCCGTAGCCCAAAAATGGAATTTCGAAATCGAAGTTCTGAGACAACCTCCTGAGGAAAAGACGCCCAAGGAAACCAAGAGTATAGTAACCTTGGAAACCACCATCACGAAAGCCTCGACGCTATGGATACAAACTTAACCTATGAATAAATTATGCAGACTTTTCCTATCGTATTTTCATTAGTGTGAGATTGATCTTTTTTATTTGAATGTGTGCGAATTCAAAGATTATAACAACCAAGAGTATACTTAAATGTCTATTATCGTCTTTATCATTGACCAATATGAGTTTCAAAAGCATGGGAAAGTCCAAGTTTTCCTTTAAGAAATATAAAAGCAGCTTTAAACGGGTTGCAACCTCCTCAGCACCGAGTTCTAGAAGTCCAAGTCCGACAAAGAGTACTTCCAATTCCTCAGTACAAATACTTACGGTAGGATGCCAATCCCCAGATGCTTGAATTAAAATGTTCACCAAAATCAATACTGGAAATAGCTCAAACTACCATCAATTATTCTGTAATTTTGCTTATAGTCTTCGTCAGACTCTGAATCGGATATCGATGAAAGAACTGAATTGGAAAAGGGACTCTTCCAACTCGTTGAAAATGGAAATTCGCTTGCCGTCAAGCAGTTCCTCAAGGAAAATAGAACTATTGATGTCAATAAACGGGACACGGATGTATGAAAATGATATTTATGAGAAATAACCCCAATGCATGCAAATTTAACTTTAAAATCTTTCGTATACAGGGTTGTAGCGTCTTGCATAAAGCTGTAATGAATGATGATGTTGGAATGGTGGATGTTTTACTTGGTGAAGATCTTGACACGGATATCAACGATTCCCTTCTTCATGCAATCAAAGAAAACTCTATGCAAATGGTCCTAAAACTTCTAAGGCACAAAGATTCTGTAAAATCAAGGTACTATATAGGAACCAAGGCTGATATACGTTTGTCTCGGATTATAAATTTATAATATGTTGACAGTTTCATGCATATTTAATTACCCACTTATCCAGAAAATCCATTATAAAAAAGTTGTTCCCGAAGACCAACATAGCATTTGACTCATCTATAAACGGTACTGCATCGAATACAATATGAATTGCTTGTATGCCAGTTGAAGTAATTGGCAATTAACGCAAACTTAATTCTAGGAGAGGACATTACACCTTTGCTGATGGCAGCTATATCGGGTCACTATGAAATTATAGAGCTTCTCTACACTCGTGGAGAAAGGCTTGCGGAACTTCATTTCCCGTCTTGCGATTGCAGTGACTGTGGAAAGTAGGGGACGCTTACATTTTTAGAACTTCGGGTAAATCCCTAGCTTACAAATTATACAATTGATATGATTTTTGCCTACAGGTCTTCAAGAGATTTGAAGACATCAAATAATCGGATTCACTTGCTAAGAGGATTAGCAAACTCAACTTACATAGCCTTCCTCACTGGCGTGGATAAGAGCTTCGACCCGGTTCAGAAAGTTTTTCAAATCATAGCTGATCTTAAAAGGGTAGAACGGGGACATTAGTTTAGCATAATATTAAGTAGAAGTTAAACATTGAAGAAATTGCTTTAAAAATATATAATCATGTTTTATAAAGTGCATGAAAGAAGAGCCAGAATTCCGTGATGAATACGAAGAGATTCTCAAGGAGATTCAACCCTTTCCTGTAGAAATGCTTTGTAAGATTGTAGCTTTAAACCCATGCGTTAAAATATCAACTATTTTACCAGACTTAAATTTTACTTTAAAATAGCAATGTGCAGAAATTCTAGTGAAACTAAGATATTTCTGAGGAAAAAATCCGGATATACCGGCTCGTCATCTTTGCCATATCCGAGGTTGCTCCTTGCAATGGATCTTAATCAGAAGGAATTCGTTGCCCACCCTCATGCACAAGATGTATTCAAGTAGAAATTTTTAATACTACTGAAATGAATAAGTCAAATAGATTATTTTTATTGCTTAAAATTTAAATGTCTAGATCTTATACCAAGATTGGATAGGAGAACGGTGGACTACAACGAATTTTGTTGAATCACTGCTAAGGAAATTAGTGATCTTCATCGTAATAGTATTTTTCCCAGTAATCTCAGTTTTCTTCTGGCTTCTACAGTGCTGTTGTCAAAGATTCGAATGGATCCGATACGTTACGTCTCCCATCAATCGTTTCAAGTCCACCTGCATCTCGTACTTATTTTTTCTTCTTGTAATTTTTTACATCAATCGAACGGAAAAGGGAGAAGCGGAGAACGGACCTCCTAAATTTTGTACACAAACGATTCAATATAGTATTCGAATATGGGTGAAGTTGGAGAGGACACTTCAACTAAATTTTTTAATGGATTTTATGTAGATTTACCATGGGTTGTGGGAATTTATGTGACCAGCCACATCCTTTCGTATTTGTCTCACTTTCTCATAAATCCGGCGTATTTCATGGACGGATGGAATGTATTTGATCTCATTAACCACTTCTTCTTCAAGGCTACGATCACGCTTTGGATCATTCTTTGGAAGAATAGCCAAAGTTCCACTGTCGGGGGTTTTAAGTTTGATACCAGCACCCAAGTAATGAAAACAAGAGTTCAAAGGAATTATAAATCTTACTGTGTTAGTACTTTATATTTTAAATCGGGTCTGATTTCTGTTTTTAGCATCATGTTTTGAAGAGGAACGAGTTGGAAGCGTACAGTCCTACAATTTTGGCAGAGATTACTTTAGCAGTTGCAAGTACTATGGCGGCTTTGAAACCACTGAGAGCATTCATGTTGCATCCAGATCTAGGACCGTTACAAGTAGCACTGGGGAAAATGTCGAAAGACATTCTCAAATTTGCAGTGTTTTTCGCTGTAATTCTTTTTTCTTTCGGTCTTGGTAAGTCTTGGCCTTTGAAATTCAATAAAAATCGAAAACACACATATGAAAACAACTATGAAAATGTTGAGTACATTTTTGGAATCGTCTTGTGTGTACAGGAACTCAGCACTTGTACCGTCCATATACCACTTTAACTACGGATAGTGGAGCTGTCGTGAGCCCTAATAAAATACTTGGCTCACTTACATCTGCCATCGAAGCTTTTTACTGGGCTATGTTTACAATGACTGATTCCGGTAGTCCAGCCGTTGACCCGATCGTTTTTAAAAATATAACCAATCATCATTTTGTCACTGAAAGCGTCGGAAAGGTCATATTTGTTGGCAAGTATATTTTTTTTTACACTACATTCTTCAGAAACAATATATACCTCGTAACACATGTAGTATTCCCATAATCGCATAATTCATTTATTCAATGAATGAATCACCAAACTAGCATTCCACATCCTGGCTGTAACGTTTTTAATGAACATGGTGACTGGAGTGATGTCAAACACGTATGGACGGATAATTGAAAATGTAGATATTGAATGGAAGCATGCAAGGAGTCGAGTAAGAAAATATGAGAATTAATTCCAAATTCCGCAGATATCCGTTTTATATTCGTTTTTTTTTCACTGAAATAAGTTGATAATATTACTTGGCTTTCAGATATGGGTCTATTTCATCCAGGACACAATTGTTACAGCCCCATTTGACATTATTCCAAACGGGTTATTTGTGCTCAATATTTTTTCCTGGTTGCCGGCATTGACAAGATCCAGGCAAGGGTCAACCTCTTTTCTCCCAAATTGTTGCAATGTGGTAAGCATCAAACATTTTCGATCCGTTATGTCTATTATTTTTAAAGAATTTTACTGTAAAGTTATGTTAATTTGTAGGAGCTTATTGAATCAGAAGAAGAGCGAAAGGCATACGATCATGAGTATCCTATTTTAATACGACGACTTCTACAACGCTATTTCCGCTCTAAGAATTCTACAGCGTCTGAAGACTTCCCCGCAAAGGATGACATAATAAGCGTTCATAATCATGTTTTTGAGTTGAAAGGAATGACGAAACTAACATTGGCAAAGGAGCCAAGTCCTCAGCCCTCGAAACAACTGCCACCGATTTCGGAAACGGATACAGAATACGAGAACCCTTTAGTTTCAACCATTGCAACTGGGATAATTGGCACAGCCCGAGCGTCGCCTAAAAGCCCATCCATCGTGACGCTAACTTCGCGGAGGGGTGATTCGATACCGTTTCCTAACCCCAGCAGTAGCAAACCACCATCGGCTACAAGTATCCGACCAATGATTTCGTCGAGTCAACCAGTGGAGATTGTGGAGACTGATAATGATATGAACAAGACCCCAAGTGTTACAATTAGTCGACATGTGAGTTTCCCCCCTCAAGGAAGTAGTAACAGTGCTGCCTCGATGAACAAGCAACTGTGATAAGTATAAAAAAAAGTTGAACTAGCTTGTATAAACTTAACAGTGATCTTAAAATTAAATATAAACCCCTGAAAATGTAATCTATCATAATCATAAGAATATAAGTTAGTCCATAATAAAACAAATACACAAAAAACTGTTTTGAAATTTATAACGTCAAAATGATTTAATGATTCTTATGCATTATTTTAACAGCTTGTTAAAGACAAACCTTCAGGATACTTAAAATAGGTGTTAGCAGAATTAAAAAAATTAACAAAACAATGAGAATTTTAACGGTCTTGCATTATTAACCTAATATTTTAAACAATTGGAGTTATTGTCAAAGTAGCCCCTACATCCCCATCCTCACTTTGAATCTTTAATGTCTTTGCAGATTTTTCCTTGAGGAATGGATCAAGTTCAAGAATGACTTCGCCAATATCGTCATCCTTACTTGTGGAGTCAGAATCCTTCACTTTAAATCGCCAGTACTGAAAATCATGCATAATTTAATATCTTACTTAAAGTTTTTGTTACAGGATTCGTACAAATAGTGACTGGGGCAAATGAGAATAGTTACCTGATCAGTTCCAGGTTGATAATTTCCAAATTCGATAATATCTTCCCATGTGGCGTCGACAACGTTGTCGACAGTTGATGTAGTTGCATATTTCCTATCCGTGCCCCCAATCCCACGTCGGAAGTAGCACTTCACGTAAGGATCGCTTTCGCCTTGATCGGAAGTGAAGGCAGAAAATATCGTTGGTGGCTTGTCTTTCTTTGGGAGATTTCTATTTTGGAAAAGTTGATTGTATTAATAACTTGTTTTTACAATCAATCGAAGATAATGTTAATTGATTTCAATTTTGTAGAGGCTGCCATATACTCGTTTGTTTACTTTAACTATTTAATGATTTAAGTGACAAGTGACAGGACAACTCAATTTAGAGTAACAAAGGATCATATTGAATTCATACAAACCTTGCCGATAACTTGAATTTGATTGTAGATGACTTTTGGATTGTGAGAGTTGCTCCATCAGCCCCATCCAAAGGAACTGTGAGATTTTCTCCTTTAGCGACATAATCGTCTAAATCTATTTCCGCCCCACCTGCAGCATCATCTTGTTGTAAAAGGTCTTTGTCTCTGACCTCAAATCTCAATTTCTATAATGTTCAACAATTAATATTAAGATTGCATTATTATCTGGTAGTGAAAACCGGACAAAAATATTTGGTTGAAGTTTTTCATTTAAGTTGTGATTGTGACTATAATGTGCATGGAATTTCATGAAATTAATAGCTCGCCTGCTCGCCTATATCGATATGAGTTGAGAGCTTATGACTTCACACATATTGTTCACCTATAGGCAACGAGCTTGGTGAAATAGATTCTCGAAAAGACTCTAGAAGCATTTGTAATGTACGAATGCATTAATGAAAGAAAGAAACAGAACATTAAAATCTCCAGTGAAATACTACTAGCCAAGTAAAAATCATAGGTTACAAATTAACGATGTTATGTGTATATTTTGTTTTAAATATCATGTTTGAATATTAAGTACTTGTTATGTAGCTAATATGCATGTATATTTCGTTCAATGCTGTCTTCACTAAATTGTACGCGTTGAACAGGATATTATATTTTTATTTTGAGTCTTGAAACCAGTTTTGTGGTATATATACGAGAGTATATATACATATTACAAATAATAAGTTAACGATAATGGATAGCAAAAAAATAAGATAGCCAAATTAAAGTAAATGTCACGCACCTGAGAGGTTCCTTTCTTATGCAAAACCCAAAGTACTTCAACCCATTCTGGATTCTCTTCATCGAAAATAGGTTCAGTCTTTCCGATCCTTTCCAATTCCGTATGGGTTGAGCTCGTTTGATACACTTTCACAAAAGGATCTATCTTTGAATGGTCATCGTGCTTGGATGGCAAATTCCTAAATTTGATTAGTTATAAAGATGTAAATTAAGGTTTAGTTTAAAAAAAAATGACAAGACCGATCAAATTCACGTATAACAAATACACAAATAATAAATTTAAACGTACTTTGCGAATAATATGAATGTTAAATTTGTTTCTTGAGACTGGACGCTAGCCAGTTGAAGAACAACAAAGGAACAAACGATTATGGACAACATTTTAAGAATATCCTTCGGCTTCTGAAGTCCAAGAGGTTCTGCTTCCAAGGAAGAGATGCTTCGGAAAATATATAGCTGATGTCATAACCATAAACAAGTTACACAATTAATAGTTGGGCTAGACCAACCAAGTATAAAAGTTTGGTATAACAATTTCCTATGATGCATGTTTCATGATAATTTTTGTTAGCATTAATCGGTATGCTTTATTATACAAATTAAGCCAATCTTCCGTGCATGAATTTTCGGCAAAAACTTTTGTGATTTTCGTCCTATAATACGTCTGAAACTCGGACTAAAAGAGTCTGAAAATTGTTTAGTTGTCATATCTTCCCTACCTAAATGAGTTACTAACAATTAGTCATTGTATTGCATTTAGTGCAATATCATTACTATGATCATAATCATATATGAAAAAGTGAAGTTGTTTCCCTAGAATAACTCATACACCATTTTGCCGTAGATTTTGTCTATATTATGAATCAGCAATAAAAACCTTAACTGTAAGGAGCGATTCGAGACAAATCCCGAAAACCAGGTAAACATCAGTTTTTGGGGATGATGCCATTTAAAGATGCTTTAGATTATAGTCTCTTAAAACTAATAGACAGGCTGGCAGAATGATCAGTTCAACTTTATAGGGAACTTAAATCACTCAATCAACTCAAGAATGTTAGCGATATTCAGCGATAACTAGGGATAAAAACGGTTGTTTTGGGTGATTAGCTTTAAAAAATTGCATTATTGTCCTTGCCCAATTGCTCGTGAGTGAGCTAAACCCAGTAAGTGGCTTAGCAATACATTTCCTTGCCCCCGGCATGGTAGGCCACAATCGGACATTCTCCGAACTGCTTTTGGCCTTCAAAATAAATATTTTTAGAAAAATTCTCAAAATGAAATTAAGAAAAATTGAATGCCCTCGAACGCGTCCCATAAATAACCCACCGTCATTCAGTAAAAGAGAAAGCGGAAACAGTCAATAATTGAAAAGAGGTTATTAGGAGACAAAGATTTAGATTTACTGTTGTAAAAATAGGAATTGCTTTTAATGCATACCCTAAACTTTAGGTTTTGACATTAAATTGTATGTAGTTGCACTAAAAAACATTTTCTGTGGTACGGATTAATTTGTAGATAAAAGCAAGGAAAAATGGGCTTCAGCGTCCGCCGGGATCTGGAACTCTGGATCCGAGAGGCATAGTTGCGGAACGAGTACTTAGTTCCAGCAGGCTTTCGTCCAACATAGTTATGATGTTATGAATAACTAGGCAGCCAGAGGCCCGTATCGGGCCATACTGGAGCTCAGCCGATAAGCGATAGTATTATAGTATTAGTTAACTTCAGACATACGCCCAGCCCAAGACAAAGGTGAATCTAAACCCCCACAAATCCGAAACTTCAATGCCCCCACACTTAGCAGCCTCCGTATTCTGTTCTCTTATATTCTCTTTCTATATATATGTCGATGACGGACAGGACCTCAAAACTCCGGTTAACCTGTACGACACTACTTTAAAGTTTATTGCTATCCCGGAACCTAAAATAGCTTATAAAAGCTTTTTGGTGGAAGAAGAACATGTCATTTTTTAGGAGCAAGCGAGTGAGCGAGATTTTAAAACCCTTACTTTTGGTTTTAAACAATTAAATTAAACAATGCAATGTTTTAAAATAACACCTGCACCTCCACACTTTCTTTAAAGCTCTAAGATCGAATTTCTTAAGAGATTTCGATAATTTAAACAGCTTTAAAGGTCAAGGGTTCAAAATTTTAACTTAACCGAAAGTTTTCACGGCGGAAGGAGATGTGAATCGCTATATCACACGATGATTTAGAAATTTCGACGACTTTGAATGTTTTAAGGTCAAGGTATTAAATTTTAAAATTCCAACTCAACCAAAAGCTTCCTCAGTGAAAGAAGATGTAAATCGAATGTTTTAAGGTCAAGGTGTTAAATTTTAAAATTCCAACTCAACCAAAAGCTTCCTCAGTGAAATAAGGTGTAAATCGATGTATCAGGCGATGATATAGAAATTTTGACGACTTTGACCATTTTAAGGTCAAGGGGTCAAAATTTCAACACAACCAAATGATTTTTCGGTGAAAGAAGTTGTCAATAGATAGGTCACACGATAATTTCGAAATTTCGACAACTTTGACCGTTTCAAGGTCAAGGGATCAAAATTTTACAATTCCAACATAGCCAAAGCATTTGTCAAAGTACAACGGTGTAAATCGATATGTCGCATTACCGTTTACGTACAATATTATGTTAGGTCAGATTTGCCCAGGTCACAGGTCACCGAATTTTAAAATTTCAAAATTGCATCAGCCCTATAAAATGTGTTTAGAAATGTTTGGCCGTCTCGGAAAGTTGATAGGTCAACCTAGTCAATAACCCATAGGCACATCACTTACAAATTAGCAGTTTTATGTATATAGATTACAAAAATTTTTTTTTTTCTAATAAAACAACTAAAAGCTTAATATGCATGTATTGCCATATACTTCCATAATCCTTAAAAAGATTGAGCATAAAGTAAATTTGCTCTTCGTAGTTTATTATTTATTATTCAATTTTAAATGCAGCACAATAGCATTTGATGATAACCTCGAACTCACTCGGCTCGAATCTACTGGCGAAACTGGTTTGAGGAAAATGAGAGTTCAATTATGCTATCGTGCTCAACATGCGAACTCTGATAAGACTACCTTTCTTGGTATTATTACTTTACTGGTGACTGGATATTATATTGAATGCATACTGGTAGTGTATCTAAACTAAATCTAAACTATGATCATAATCAAATAAAAACAGTTTTCCATGCATCCTTGCTTTCACGAGATGACTAATTTTTTTAGAATTGGAAAAATGGGATCTTGATTTAAAATTCAATTAACGCAACGCAATAAAGACCTTCTTAGAATTTTATTCGTAGGCTACCATATTTAACCTATTAAACGCAGATAAATTTTTAAACTTCAAACCAAACGGAATGGCCAATTTTGTACACGTAAATACATAAATTAATGATTGAATGAAAATAAAGCAGATGACTTGTGTAGTTAAACAATACGGATTATATTTAGATCGCAACGAAAAAACGCATTACAAAATTGCTGTGGAAGGTCAAGAAAAAATATACTATTCCCATCCCCAAATTCCTTTGGACTGACGAATATTATCGAAATTATCTCTCCTCTGTCTGGTAGTGGCACTAGCTTCGCCTTTAGCTCGGATCCTCTTTTTGGCAGTTGCTTTGTCTCCTTTTTCGTAGGACTTCTTCAGTCTCTGTTTGATGACATCCGGAGCGATCGTAGCGGCCGTAGATCGACTAATATAACTGAAACCACTCACGCTTTCGACATCGTCATTTTTGTCCTGTTGCTTTATGGATGAAACGTTGAAATTATCTAAACGGAGCTCTGCCATAGCGTCGGTAAACTCTACTTGTAATTCCTTAGCTTCATTATTTTCTTCGTGCTCGTCACCAGGTTGTGGTGCATGGTCTGAAGTTGCGTCATCAACGTCCTGACCTTGTTCATCGTTGGATTCAGAAGAACTACCATCATCATCACTTTCCTTCTGATTTTCTTCAAGTATTAAATCATCGAAATCTTCAGCCATTTCTTTTGTAAAACCACTGGCAGCAACTTCTACATCCAAAGAGTGTTCTCGTCTGCAATATGAATACTTAATTAAAATTAAAACTATTAAAGCATACGTTCATGAATGAATATCTTCGACTTTTTATCCTGAATAAGATACAATATTGCAGATTTCATATGTTATTGTTAATTGTTTTGCAAGCGTTTACCATATTTTTGTTATTTTCTACGAATCGAGGTCTAAGAATAAGTACTATTAATGACCCCCCTAGCTAGAATTTCGATTTCGCACAGATAACCATCAAACCCTGCATTATATTGATCAGGTTTTGAGAGAGAATAGTCACAGTCACAGTGCATACTTTTGAATTTACAAGATACATTAATCTAATTTAATTCTAATTATTCATTAGATTAGATACAACCGTATGTTGTTAAAATATACTTACTCAAGATCAGCCATCGTAGGAAACAGTTCCGACTCATAGTTGAATTTCCTTTTAAATAAATCCTTGATACATTGAACATCTCTGTCGAAATACATCTCAGCATTTTGATGAGACGTCGAGACCATTTGAGGAAAGTCAATCACAATGGGTTTATTTTTACTATCCAGAAGTACATTAAATTCGTTAAAATCTCCGTGAATCACGCCATGATTTCCAAATTCTACCACTAAACTCATCATCTCATCGTAAAGAGTTGCAGGATCATCGATACCACATACTTGACAAAGTGGAATCCCCTAAAAAACAAATTTATTTTTTATTTGAGAAACTCTGATTCAATCACAAATCAGCAAAAAATAGCAAGTTGACATTTGTTATCAATGTACCTCAATTAATTCCATAATAACACAATGACGATTGAAATCAATCGGCTTGGGAACTCTAAACCCTCTAGATTTCAAAGCCGTCATGTATGCAAACTCCTTGGTGGCTGAAATTCTTGATAAGTACAGCCAAGAAGCCTTGTTTCGATTTTTGTGATAATCTCTCTTCTCCCTTAAGTTTCGGAAACAAATTCTTCCCAACCGATGAAGTTTTAAGCATAGCGTCTCGCCTTCTGCATTTGTAACGGTGTAAACGTTGGACTCTTTTCCCGTACCGATCTGGTTTCCAAATCCGGTTATAGATCCTCGAGCAACAAAAGTTTGAAGGGCCAAGTAGTCATACCCGGAGTTTGTTAATCGATAACCGTCATCTAAAAATAATTATATATATAACATATAACTGAAATGCGAGCTCATGATAATGAAAATTATAAATTCATCCCCAACAATTCCAACTAAACAACAAACTTACATTTCTTTCCCCGTTCGTAAGCCAGAAGCCGATGTTTACAAAGTTCTCGCAAAATTTTGTGAGCCCCACCGTGACGAAGACCAGCTATCGAGGCAACCAAGGCCGAGGGAACTAATGCGTGGTTTTTCATTCCCATTTCAACCTAAAAAAAATAAAATCAATCAAGTAAATTATTTACATATTTTTTGTGTTTACAAAAAGCCTCAAAAACGTGAAAAGAAAAAAGATAACCGAGCTTACGGAAGTCAAAATCCTAAAGTCTTCCTTCGTGAGGTAACGAAGCATGGAAACGTCCAACTTCCCCATCCTGACCCTCTCTTATAGACCCTCCTTTTACTGACAAAACTACGCTGTTTTATTCAAAAGTTCAGAGCAACGGTAAGGAAATCGAAATAAATTCGAATTCCAATATAGAATACTGCTATACTGCAGCACGTGCAAGCTGAAATCAGAACTTCCACTGTTATTTTAGACTGAATTACCCGCTTTGAAAAAACATTTATTACAACGGACGCTAGATATCCCTCTACTCGCTACGTAGAAACGAATGCTTTCTTCGACTTCCTATGCTATTTTGATGACCAAACGGATGAAAGAGCTTTCTCCGATTTTAATTCGATCTTCCGTAAATATAAACTTAACTACTCACTGACTTAAGTCAAGAGTGAAAGCTCATTTGCAAATAAGAATCCGCCTCCTCCAGAAAATAAATCATTATATTTTCTATTTCTCTTAAATGTGGACAACTTTAACAGACATGATGAATTGAATGGTGAGGAGCAAGAACAATACTTAATAATCTTGTTGAAAAATAAAAGTTTCGAATTGCTATATCGCACTGGACTGATTTTTTTGAATATTCAGGATGTTTTTTTTTGCATTATTCTACATCGTCACAATGAATATAACGTTGAACGGGTTTCCCTTCAAGGGTTTACATTTTAAAGTCAACTTATAACTATGAATTGAAGAATCGGCAGCATGCCACATGAAACAAAAGACCTCAGCTCGACCAACACAATAATACAATGAATGATAGTGATAATAGAATGCAGGTGACAGATAAGTGGTAAATTGGGTCACTTGAGCTTAAAAGCTCGGCAATTAGGTTCGACAAGAGGCGTTGAGTGGGATTTAGTGAAAATGAGCGGCTCTCGATGCCTGACATCTTCGCTATATCTAATTCGACGAATTTGCATGTAAAGAGGCTTAAATCTGATGTGATATTCGGATAATACCTACGTGTAATCCAGTTGGATGGAAATCAATGGTTAATCGGCCTGATCATTCAAGTAGGGCGAGATGGAAACTACTCTTTCGGCAGATGTTGACTGTGGTTTCCCGAGTGGGGTTGTAGGATTTTTTATTGCGTTTTCGAAAATTAGCTTTTATGTAAATGTCAAGAGTAGCACTTGATTAATTCCATTTCCTGAATTCTCAAGTGACCTGAACACCATGTTCAAAAACCCAGACCCTTATCCATTTTTAAAGCCTGTAGACAGCATTTTTATTGTGGTTTTGGTTTGGACTGTTCTTTATAATGTGCCATTGATGTATGGGTTTATTTGAGCTATTTCTATAATATTAATTCATTGTAAAATAATCTAATGATCATATATTTTTAACTCGTTCCTCTGTTATATTACCAAAAAGTATTTTAAATAGTACTGCATTTTGCATCTATATTTTCGTAAATATAAACTAGCGAAGCCCTGGTCAAAAGTACACTAAATACATCATGACATATGAAACTAACATCCAAACCGGACCTAATATTTTTGTTAATGCAATTAAGCTAAGCATCTACAAATCTACGTCGAGTTTCGTCCTACAGTTCTTTGAAAATAGTTGCGCAATGCAATGCCAGTTTCTCATGCCGCAGATTTACGTTAAAGTCTTAGGGAATCCTTAAAGTTCTTGGACTTCTTAAATAATATTCGGATTCACAAGTCACAACTTACGAGTTAAGCCTAATCATTGACTGCAATATGACTAATACGAGGACGATGTCATGTATCTCATGGTTTCAGGTGTCAACCACGCACCGCAACTTTCCAGCCTCTGTAATAAGATTTCCCAACCCTCGTCCATCCTATTTGGCTTCTAAACCCGGAACGAAACTGATAAGTCCGATAAGTTCCAAGAGACGCTTGCGATTAAACATGTAGTCGATAGTGGCAAACATATCTGACTTCTTAGAAATTATTAAAAGGATTCGGACACATTACAATGGTCTCATGTATTTGAATTGTACTATCCAGTTAGATGCGGTTGTGCTTGTGATGAACATGATTTAAAAAAAAATGCAAACACACTCCGAAAGTATAAAGCAAGTAATACGAGATCATTTATTTTGGGTATTCTTATAATATTATATCCAATAAACTGACAATCTTCAATGACTCACCATGACGTATAATATTTTGTCAAGATGACATGGACACGGTATTGCAAAATTCTTTACGGTCAAAGTCAAACTGGACCATCATGGTACATGATTTGGGATTGAACCGGGCCGAAATACATTTAAGAACTATAAATTAATGAATCTCTTGCGTTGTTTGTAATAACTCACTGGGTAACAGCACAAACTTGCAAAACTGTGCCACAGTCATAACACAAACTGGTAATTAATCATCGATTTAAAATAAAGGAGCAAATCTTAAGTACAGGAACAATGTATACCTCGAGGGAATAATATCTTGACCGCAACACTACCTTCTTAACATACATCATTTGTGGAAAATAAATGGAAACCCCTCGACACATAATATAACATGAAATATTATTATTTAAATGTAGAAATCACACCGGTTCAAGTTATGCATAAAAACTCACAAAGACAATTAAGAATTTAACAATTTCATACCTGATTAGGCATCCTTATTTGAAATTACATCTATGTTATTTATTATCATTAAAACTCGAAAAAACATTAGTCTATGGTCTTGTTGGATTATAAGCACCACTTATTATATACTTTATCTTTTATCATTTTATTCGTCTAACTATAACCCAATTTAAATGACGATCTTGGATAACTCCTTATCCTCAGCTTATTTATGTTTACATGTAAATGTAAATTTTTAAATTGCATTTGGTAATCAGCTATTTTTATTCATTTAATGAGAAAAAGTGATCCAAAAAGAGAACTAACAGGAACTAGAGGAAGGAAAAATCATAAGAAATTACTCAGTGCTGATTTTGTCCATGAATTTTTCGAAGTCTGCGTCATCATTGGATTAAATGCATTTTCAAACATAATCTTCATCGTTTTTTTTCAGACTTGGGCTTTTGTAAACCTTGAAGATAAATTTTACGTCGAGTCCTTACCCAACGCGTAAAAGTTTTAACTGTGAAATTTCAAATTACATTATATTCCGAAGTACTTTTTATGCTCTTATTGTTCCTAGATCTAAAATAATTTCTTATTCACTAAATGTAACAATATTTTAGGTATGTAATGAGGCTACACACTACAGGTACACGCCAAAACTAACAATATATACAATATACATTTCTTTTCTTTCTAAAACTCTAAAACATACACAATTTTGCACTTAATCTGCTAAACTAAAATTAGCTAACAATGACTTCTTCAGTCAACTCTTCGTTTTTCGATTCAATTAAATATTTGAAATATCTGTACACGACTGGATTTATGTAAGGTTTGTGATCAGACACTTAAAGGTCCGCAGTGAAAAACTTCTTCACTTATTTGACAAGGGATTTACTTAAAACTG
This sequence comes from Desoria tigrina, assembly GCA_906901685.1. Taxonomy (NCBI): domain Eukaryota; kingdom Metazoa; phylum Arthropoda; class Collembola; order Entomobryomorpha; family Isotomidae; genus Desoria; species Desoria tigrina. The sequence continues at coordinate 6,676,948 of CAJQTU010000007.1, forward strand.
TTTATTATAATATTTAGAAAAACCGTCAGTATGTCAAAATTAAAAATCGAAAATCAGAAAAAAGATCGTTAACATGAATTTGGAAAAAGTTAACTGACTGGTCCTTGGTTTTTATTAAGTCTTCAAATTATAAAAAAATATCACACAATTTCTGAAACAATTAACATTATATTGAAACCTGTTATATTCTTTAAACAACCCAATTTCGAAAACAAAAAGGCGAGTTCCTACACACGCTGTAATGAGAGTTTTTAGACCGGGTTTGGCATGTCAAGCATTCAATCTCATCGTAATAAAGTATCGAAAGTATCGAAACCCTCGGTAGTACGAGATGATGGTCATCGGGGCAGGGAATTCCCTAATTCCAGTGACAGCGTGCATTGGACTCGGAGTAAAGTGATGGGGCGAAATGATTGTACGAACTGGACTTCCCCTTCTTCTCTTCTGTTTCCGTGGCTCTAGATGATTGATTGGATGGTCTAAATTGATTAGTGATTATTGGGGCTTGGAAGTAGATTTATTCAGAGGACCCTACATGCTGCTGATTGTGGTGGTCAGTTGTTGGGCAGCCAGAGCGTGGGCGTGAGCGAGAACGGCGGGGGAAGTAAGTGACTGTCACATACTAGAGATGTATGGCCAATTAAAGGAGTTCCCTGATAACAACATGTCTCGAATTAGTGTCTCGATCGGCGTCTTCCCCACCAGCCGCACGAAAAATAGTTGCTCGATGACCTGTCCACATAAAATAATACGTTAATGACCTTTCTTAAATACGAGCTAATCAAGCCCCCCGACAGATCTATGGCTTTCATTAATTGTAGATTTAGAGTCGGAATTCAGAACACGATCATTTAATTGTGGTAGTAAAATATCCTTAGTTTCTCAGTAAGATGTAAGACCCCGTTTATTTTACTCTGGAACCTTCAATACGATAAAATATTTGAAAGCTTTATTTGGATCGAGAAATATTTCCAGGCAGCTCTATATTGTACAATAGAAAAAATAGCTGAATGATATTTGATAAAGTCAATTGTTTGTTCTGAAGTTGAATACTAATTTACTAATTTTTGTATGAAAAGTGACTAATGAGGGCCTTCAATTTTTAGTGAAATCATTTTAAGAACGGACGGATTTATCCCGAGGGTTACTTCGATTCGATCATTTTCTGAATTTCTGTGCAAGCAACATTTGCCCAGCACCCGTTGTTAGTGATTACCGTAAAGTCGCGTCATTACGTCCAGATACAAAGAATACAAATTTACATTTTATTAAGAGGGCGCGTTATCTGTATGAAATATTCGTATTTTCAGACGTCATAAAGCGACTTTACGGTAATTGCAAATTGGTTATTGAAGAGAAGCATGCGAGAAAGGATGAATCTTCAGAGAAGCTACCTGCGAGGAAACGGTTCTTAAAGATGGTAGCCTTAATAAAAGCTTCCCGAATCGCGTAGGTTGATTAGGATATTGCGTCCGGCAGTACTCCTCTAGAGCGCATTGGGACTTCTCTTGCAGACTTTCTATGTGATTTACATCCGACAGTCCACACGCATCTGCAACATCAAAAAACATTTCAACAATTAAATATGGAATTAATTCGTTATAATATAGTATCAAATACATATGCTTTGAATCGGATTTGGTCATTTCTTGTCAAGGTTTAGAATACGGAACCTGTAAATTCCTGACGCGATAATTACTACTGCTAAGCTACAGAACTATCAGCAATTCATCTTCATCTTGCACGCCTACTTTTATTAACAGCTAAAATAAATTAGATTCTCATCCATCCTTCTTTTCATTTATGCATTCTATTTAATGGATTTGGTAGAAACGTACAGAATACGAGTAGAAGGGAATCGACATTCGACATCATTGGATTCTACCCTCCCATAATTTCATCCGACCTGTCAGATTGGCATCCCATCCATAAAGTCAGGGAATCGAGGCAATGGCAATGCCAATGTCAAAGACGAAGCATAAATGTACACTTTGCCTCTCTGTTTCATGGGATAACAGAGTTGTGGCAAATTGAATTATTTTACCATTTCCTGACCAAATCTAACACTGTCGATGTCTTTTCGACAAATATTATTTAAACCTTTTTCTCAGAAATTCGAAGAGACTCGACTGCCTTGTTAGGGTTTTAATCCGAGCAACGTTCATTTAATTCATTATGGATGTACACTATATTATATTATCCAATTCTATGATGTACACTAACTGACCGCTAAAGAGATATTTAATTAGTGGATTTCGAAGGAGCAGGATTTAAATCCGAAATAAAATTCATAATTCATTTGCTTTTTTATTCTGTCAGATGGTCAACCATATCCATCCATCTTTAAAACTATAAAGCTGTGATCGAACAAACTGATGATGCTTTTGTAAGAATTCTGCCAAATGACAAAAGGAATCAGATAATTGTCTTGTATTCTCGCATTGCAATAACAGTTCATCAAAGTTAATCTGTAAAAAAAAAAGTGTTCATTGTCTCTCTCTCTCTCTCTTTTTACTAGTTATTGACATGCCCTAGGATTTTTTATATAAATTTTAAGTGAATTACAAGAAGAAGGAAATTGGTGGTTGAATTGATGCTGTTATTCATCTTCATCCAAAGACCCTTAGGACAAACTCAGTTTCCCCCTCGTAGCTCATACAATTCCATTCTCTTGGATTCGACAATAAAATGTCTTCCCATCAGGATACAGTTAAACGCTTGGCAGTTCCTGAACTTAGGATATAATTTGGCTTGGGTTGATTTTATTTTGTTAAAGAAAATGATGTGTATCTACCTTAAAGACAAATGCTTATCTTGACATAAAAGAAGAAACAGCTAGCTTTAGCACACGTCCTTTTGAAATAAACCTTGAGACGTGGAAACGACTTTTGAGGTTTGGCTTTAAGATCCCATGTTGTTGTTGACTAGGAACATTGCAACCACCGCAAGAAAATGGGTCTCCTCAATCAGTAAGTTGGGAATTTCATGTGCCAGGCGAATGTCAAAGAACTTTTGTCTTGTTGTTAATGTCATTATCTAATCCAGGGTCTATTGATGCTCACGATTATATTTATATGCGATGAGTTCAAACTCGTAAGCTTTATTTCTTTTCCTTCATTCACTACTTTTTATTTTAAGGTATCTATTTTTTTCTCACTTTTATGTAATAAACATGTCTGTCTTTGTCTCGGTTCGATGAAGATGGTTCCATGGAGTCTGTTTGGAATTTACAGGATCAAGAATCATTTCAAAACAAAGAAACCTCGTAAGTTGAAAAGTTTACATATAATTTAATTTTTCTCGTCAACACACCTAACGATGTAATCGTTGATTTTAAGAGTAACTAGTAATTTAACTCGTTTATGAATAGCTATCGTTGTGACATTCCAATTGATTCCAAAAACCAAAGGGATTCAATTTCCCTAAAAAATCCATTTCCGCAAATGGTGCCAATAAAAACAGAAAAAACCGAACGACAGTCAATACTTAAGGGGATGTTATTTATGTCCACCACGCTCATCTAAACCTGCCACTTCCGTTTCAAACCCATTCAATAAACCACAGAATCTACCTTACAGAACCAGACAATCCCAGTAGGCAAGGCAAGGGGCTTTTGAGGTTGAGATAAGTGCTGAAAGGGCAATTTATAATGGCCTTTAATCCTTAATTATACCCATACACCTCCTCAATAAAGCACATTAAATAATAATAAACACTCTCAATGTTTTAAGACATACATTCATAACTCAACCGTCTCAACCCATTCAAGAAAAAGTTATTTTACGGTTCGTTCCTTGCAAAAACCCGTGCAAGTATTCACTCATCCTGCAAAAGTGATAATCGAATAAAACTTCGGAACTATTTTACAAGAAGAAGTCGCAGAGTCCCATAACCTCAAGACTCAAGAAGCATGGCAAGAAAAATGGGACTCAACTTGTAGGAAAGGACAAGGAGATTAATATCTATTTTTTGATAATGGAAAGATTAATTGGCGTGAGGTGTCCAGGGAGAGCGGAGAGGCGACAATGGAACTAAAACGGTTGACAAAGTCGGTTCAGTTCTCCAGTTCAGAAAGTCACTACTGCCACTCCGGGCCCCCATGCATTTGCCTCACTACATATACGCCTCTATACCCACTGATCTAACCAAATCCGTCCAAGGATTCCAAGATAATACGAAAACTAATGGATATAAAAATATAGGGATCGGAAAAGGCTGGATTCCGTACAAAAAAAGACGACAGAGTCCCAAACTGCTATAGATTATATAAGAATGTGAAAAGTCATTGTGACAGTCACGAGGAAGAAGGTCTGGAAAAGCGGCGAGGAATCCTCACCGCATCGCAGACCTGTAAATGATTATTAATGTTGATGTGAAGATGCATGAGATTCGTATAAAGTTGGTGGACTCGTCGTGAAGAAGACACTCTTTTTACAGAAGATAAATCACGGTTTTCCGCTCAACTTTTTTCCAGACGCTCTTTCGGACTACCAACATCTCTCTAGACGAACTAACTATTACCGATCCAAACCCCGCAGATTCGAATATAAATATATTAAAGCCTTGTAAATAGGAAATATTTATACGAAATCCCATGAAAAAACATAATAATAATGACATTCTCTCCCATAGCTCTCTCCCTCATCATCGCCTCTCCTCCGTGTGTATTTAGTTTTGTTAAAGTCAAGGCGTTTCTCTTTCTTGAAAAATTGTAAAAATTCAGTCGTCTTCCTATATAATGTGACTACAATGATAGTTCATGTAATAATACGAGCTTTTTCTCATAATTCCCTTGGGGTAGAGTAGCAGGGCCAATTTGGAGGGTGAGAAAGGCCAGAATTCATGAACTGAACCTATATACATACAAGGCTAACCCGACACTGAAAAACTCCCTCATCTAATATTACATTACCTGGAGAGTAAGAGTGAAGAGGATATTTCATATTCTAAATTGTCAAAGTCAACTCGTCTGAACCTCTCTGCTGGTGAGGGATGTTATTATATTATTATTATCATGATTATTACCACTTCCACTCATCCTCAAGAAAGACTTCCAAGCCAGATCCTTGCCCTGATGACATGTTACATGACTTTTTCTACCTCATACATTACCAGCTAACTAACCTTCCAGAGCAATTCAATTCGAAGAAGAAGATAGTTTAGTGGGACTGATGATAATATATCTCATCATCCCCCCAGTTAGCTTATCAAAATTCCAAATGCCAAAGGTAAAATGACATTCCATAGCCCGATCCCTATTAACAGTTTCCTAAGAGGTATTTACCCTTTCCCTCTCCTTGCTACTACTTGCTACCTTTTCCGAAATTGGGGCCTATGTGATGGGCAAAAAGTGTTTCGACATAAATATCGCCCAACTTCTTCGGAAAAGAATGTTTTTTTTAAACAGCATCAAAGTCCTGATTGCTTTCCTTCTAAATTCTAAATGAAAGATGATATAGTTGTGTGTTGTGGACCCAAAACAGAAAATGAGCTCTAAGAGGGGGAACCGTTCATCCATCCATTTTAAAACTTGACTTTGACTCAGTGAGGTAGTTGAAAGGAAATTTTCTTTCATAAAATCAGTGCCCCCGTCGTGTGGCGTAGATAATACAGAAATATAGGATTACCAACCACAGTTACTCCTTCTGACTCAGAATCCTACGAATTTAAAAAATAACCTCATCCTATAGTCGGTTCTTTTCCCATCTCATCCTACTCTTTGTTCTCTCTCATCACAAGGAAAACAACTTCCTCCACTAAAAAAGGAACTCTGTTGAATTCCAACTGATCGTATAAATATATATTAAATGGAACTGTCGACATTCTTCTGTTCCTTCTGGATCTTATGGTAAGTTATTACGTATCGTCAGGCCAAAAGGAAACTGAGAGAGAGCCTATAACCTTTACTTTAAAGCTAGACAGCAAGACTTCCAAGTTCCTCGAAATTAAAATACTCCAGAAAGTGAAAAACGACGAGTTGTAGATTATTGTAGCTGCATAAAGCTTGGGAATATGTTCCAGTTTTTATGGCATTAATTCTGAAAGCAGTAGGCCACATTCCATCGGTCATTATAAAACTATTCCACCTGATTTAATAGAATGTAATCGTTTTATGATGATGATGATGATGTTGCATACCAATCCCTACAGTTTTTGAGACTGCCTGTGTCCTGCATTGTTGCAAGGACCGAGATTCCAGTGTACCATACCAGCATGGAAAATTTAATAAGCGGAATAGTACATTTAATACCAAGGAAAAGGTTGAAGAATATGAACTAGAATCCTCCGTGGATTTGAATTACTGTGTGTAGATTTATGAAATCCTCAGGGGTATTTTATTATTATAGCTCATCTACATATTCCTTTATCAGAGGGGGTATGTCATGTCAAGCAAATCCAGAGCATTTTAATAATAATCCTGGGCGACATGACATGGGATGAGGACGGCGTAAACCGTCGTCGCATAATGATAATAGTCGGGCTTGAGAGAGGTGAAAGGAGACGAAGAAATGAGTCCGTGAAAATTCCCTGTTGGCTCTCAAATTGACTGAGTCGGTGGACTCAGTTGGCTCCACATCGCTGAACCAGGCCGAGGCAGAGGGACGGATCCGGCAAAAGCGGATAGATGAGTCAAATGAGATTGTCGTCGTGATGACAGTAAAGTCCTGACATTCCCTCAAATGTCACCCAAATGTCAAATACTCACAACTCACGAGACACATTAATATCCAATGATTTCCCAGCCGCATTCACATACACAACAGCGGCCCTCTAAATCAATACTCTCCATTTCTTCAAACATAGTTCATGCCAGGGTCCCAAGCTTAATGCCAGGCATTAGCATAGGGATATAGAACCAGAATCAGTTGTTGTTCGATACTTCATCACTTGGTTTAAAATGTATTCTAGAAACAGGCTTTATGAGAACGAGAACGACTCGAAAAAAAGAGCACCTCGGAGAAGGCTTTGCTTTAGAGTAAAAATCCGCCGTCAAAATCCTAATACCTTCAAGCGACTTTCGTAATGGAGGAGAGGAATGTACAATAGAACACGATTCTTTCTCCGTGAAGGGGCTCAATCGTGTGAATTATGCAGTTAGACTTGGATTATTAACAAGACGAGAGATAGGCTGCCAAGCATAAGTATGTGTAAAAAACAGGTATCAGAATCCTGTACAAATCATCCACAATCTCGTCTCCAAAAAGAAAGCAATTTTGTATCTTGTTTCCCAAGTTGAAGGGGGATATTTATGCACGTGGTTGATCACGATTTATGACCTTTATGAATTTCCAAAGCGTGAACTATTTGCTTATAATTTTCGGGGAGTTGACTCGTTTCCCCTTCACACAGTCTCCTCCGTTACGACTTACAATAAGAGGATAGTTAGGATGAATCTCGAAGACTTTCTGTCCTTAAACCATGCACGACTTGAGCTTTAAATCGTATTGTTCAGCTACGAGATTCATTTTTATTAGCCTGTATTAATGGGCCCGGATTTGCTAACAATATGATATGGCGAAAACAAACAAGCAATTTACACTCCTTCCCAAGAAATGTTCCGAAATTATACATTACGTTATTGTGATTATGGATTTTTTTCTTGCATAATTTTTCCCGTCTTTCCTCCACAACCTGCCTGGTTTGAAGCTAATGATCCCTTATTAACTCCGACCAACCTATAACTTCAAATCCAACATGTCTAGTACCTCTCCATGCTATTCTAGACTCGAAATCTTGATTGGCCTCTCCATGAAATGTAAATTTGATTTTAAACTCTACAAAAATGTCAATTATAAATTATGATTCGGAAATAAAAATTTCAGCGTTCCTTCTCAGCCTCTCGCCGCAGTCGTTCTCGCAGAGAACTGAACAGCCTGCACTTTCGACGACGAATGATTTAGAGATTGTAATGCATGTAATGATATAATATCGTTTATTGAAAGGCTGCGATGATGGCGTGAAGTGGTTTGTAGCTCATTTAGATGGAAGACGAGATAAAAAGGGATCTCTGAAAGGACGAGGAATAGGAAGGGCAAGTTGCTCTTCAGAGGGTTCCTTCTCAGTCAAATCTTGAGCCAACCGTTCATCATCCTGTAACCTATTGTACCTCTTAAATTGAAACCTTATCTTCTTCAAAGTTCCACACTGCCAAAACCTGAACTCAAGCCACCACCGAAAGACCTCAAAGCCTCAACTTTCAGCTGACTTTAATGAATTTAGCAGTATCATTGACTCCCTGATGATGAACTATGTATTTGAAAAGTCATCGGTTATCTCGAAAAGACTGAGAAAAGGATCGGAGAGGAAGGAGCAGGTTGGGTGGAGAAAGTCAAACTGAATATCCAAAAGAGCAGGCATTTCGGCTTAATAATATACACGGAGAGAGAGGGAAGATTTATGGATTCATGAAGATGTTTGATTTAGGCCGTGAACTAACACCTACTCAATCTTAATGGCATTCCTAATGTAAATATCCATCTTTCAAAATATACTTGGAAATACTTTATTACCCCCTCGCATTTATGAACTCTAAAAACTTCGACAGCTTTGACTTTTTACAAGAATCCCACGAAAAATACTCGTTAGAAGCGTATTCATCAAATTAGTCCATTGGACATTTTTACCCTGTGTGAACAAGTCTGTGGAACTGTTCCTATCCCTCTTTCCCCTTAAATCATAATAATAATTACGATTACGACACCGGAGATAGGGATGTTTCCTTTCATTCCATTTCTAATAATAAAATTCTAAATTAGCCACCTGTTTCAGGATCAAGATTCGGTAAGGTGGATTTGTATGATATAACTGCGGCTGGGAATGAGAAGATACTTTCCTGTATTATTGCAACAGAATAGAGAAGGGATTAGTTGTGAATCCTCTTTTGATATTTGAATAGATTTCTGACCTGGAACTTTACCAGTTACCCTTTTACCAATTTGCCACGCGTTGATCTTATTGTAAAGGTAACCTTGAACCCCGTCGAGTTAGTTAACTAAGCATGTAGTAAAATATGAGCTCTCTTTCTCTGCAGACGATCATCCTCTCATGACTAACTTGACTCTTTACCGTATTTATGCAGAGAAGAAGAAGGAGATGAGATTAGAACCGATTTAAATTGCCATGAGGTATAAAGTGTTAAAGAATACAAAAGAGAGACAGGCTCTTCTACTCCTATCCTCTGGAGGTTAATCTGTAGCCTTTCAACATTCAACCTCATCATCACTTTTTCCTATCACCATCACCCAAAAAAGTTTGCCATATCATTATAATAATATGGAATAATCCGATGTATAAATAAACCTAGCTCGTTTCCATAATCAGCCTCTCTTGAGCAGACAGTTTCTGGAGTCCTTTGTCAAGTTAAAAAGAGGCATTGCTGAGATTACATTCCTATTACCATACAAGATGAGCCAGATCTTTCTCCCCCAGTCTATTAGACTGCAATGAAAACATTGGAAACAGCTCATTCTTCGGAAGAACTGAGATTGAGTGGAAAAAATGTGAGGAAAACCAACAGAACCAGTTTCCCCTGTAATGAACGCTGAGTCTGCACTTTATAATTTTAATTTAATGGCAAAAGACGGTGTGGAATAAGTAGGGACTTCTGCCAATAGTAAATGAGAAAAGGTGGTCAAGCTAAAGACCACCGCCTCCATCTTATTCAATTCTTTGACTTTCCGCCTCTCTCTTGCGTTAATGACAAAATTAATCCCTTGAGTAATTTAAAATCCAACCACAATGACGACAGATTTTCCCGAAATTAACAAAACAAAGATTTCAGATATTATTATATGGTTGGCAAACAAAGGAAGGGATTTGAGCAAAAACACTGTTTTTTTTCTACCTCTAAATAGCTGAATCTATATTTCAAGATTTCTCACGACTTCAAAATTGTAATGAGGTTCACCCTTGCCTTATATCTCGGAGTTAAGTTGGGATGAAAATAAGTATAATGTGCCCCAGGGTTCTGTGCCTTAAAACAGGAGAAAAAACGGTCTTGGAGATTTGAGAAATGGATCTGAACCCTCTCCGTTCTCCTGACTCGACAGATCAAAACACCTAAGACAGATTGAAATTTATAAACAATGACAGAAACATTCCTTTGAACGAATCTCGTTCATAGACTGCTGTTTAACAACCAATAATACGCCCAGCTGTCACAGGTTACGATGGTTTAGCATTAACATCCGAGGATGGGGCATCACTTAAACTAATTGTAACTTGTATTCAAGAGAGTGGAGCAGTTCGTCTTCCGAATCTTCAACCATCCTTATCTTGATGACGCTGTAGTTGTAATTTGTAATAACCGTAATACTTGACTCCTCTATATTCGATCCATCCATCTAAACCGCATCCAACAGCATGCCAAAATCAATCCATGTCATTGCCCCTCAATTCGCTCGCTCTCTTTGATCTTAATAGATACCTTCCAAGGGGGAAACCAAATTGATACGGGATGGACACTTATCGTCATTTGATATGTGAAACCAATCTCGGAAAATTATTAGCAGCTAGACCGGAGTTGGATGGTAGTACTAGTAAAATGTAATTATTATTCGTAAACAAATAAATTAGCATTTTAACCCCAATAGTTTGCGGACGATAATATGGGAAATGGAAAAGGAGCTACTTCTTCCTTCTTGGAAACAGTATTTTGAATTCGCTAATCGTTTAGTGATTTAGTAAACAAATTATAAGATTAGAGCTTAGAAATTGAGCTTCAAAGAAACCCAATTATAGTTGGTAAACCGTGCCTTGTGTTGTAAATCCTCGGGCGTCAAGATCCCAGGAAACTTTTAGATTGTTGTTGTAATGTCCGTATTACATTTACGGTAACAAAAAATCGAAGTCATTCTACAGCAGCGACCCAAGTGAATTAGCTATCACCAAACCAGCACCTTTCCGTTTAATCTTCAGTCCAATCTTTTATATATTGGAATTCCAATCCCATTCTTCCCGAATGGAATGCAATTCCAATATCTCATCCATTGTTATCTAATAGGCAAATTACGAGTACATGCATGAACTGGCATCAATTGAATATACTCCACTTACACAAATTACCAAGAGGCTAACACCTTCTTTTAAGACTTTCAAACTTCAAAGTTGGGATATTAACTTATGGCACCCAATCATTTTCCTGTAGTCAGCTACCGCTATTTGAGACTCATTTTTTTAGCCGTTGTCAGAGGGTGGACCGTAATAAGAGTATTGGACATTCATTTCTTTGACGAAATAATAATGCATTATGTAAAGGCTACTATTCTACTCCTGACAATTTAATTTCCTCTCATTTTTGGTTCTTCTCTCTCCATCGTGGGGATTAAGGGCTTAAAAGAGTGGTCTAATAAAGGCCAAGCTAAAGGCAACAGAGTTCATCCCGCTTTGTTCCCATTCGTACAATCAAATGGTTGGGGCAAGCCCGTAAAGTAACGAATGGCTGATCAAATATAATTCACCACACACATGTATATATATAAAATATTATAACAATACAAAAAATGACTCATCTGCCACGAGATTGTGTTATATGATGCGTTGTACGGATTTTCGGTGCGAGAAAAGACGGGGGAATGATTATGCTGTGATTAAGGGACAAAAATCCTGATAAAATTATATCATCTCGGGGTTCTGAATCCTGATCAATATATCTGAGCAAAGCAGATTCGAATATTCAAAGAGCATGTCTCTGGCTGCTACAGTTCTACAGAGAGGAACTTGTCATGCCTTTTCTCACAAAAACTTTTTACACATATAATAGGCTATAGTTCGTCTGAGTGGGCTTGTTGTATACGGACAAACCTATTTATCCAGGAATTGAGAAAAATAATGAGAAATTGGAATCCGGATGCGCTTTGGTTTGCCAATTCATGGGGTTAGACAGAAGGAACGGGGTTCGGATCCGCTGTATATATCGGGATGTAGGGCAGGGACTGTGGGGTTTTACCCGGTTTGGTCGTGTTGCGGTCTCATTTATTCTCTTTCGGAGTCAATCCTCCGATCCGAAAACTCCTGTTACACACTACGTGCAATATGATGCAAGGGATGCACCCCTCCAACCGTTCCAACATCCCTTATTATTGGATTGAACCACATATTCCCTCTTTTTACAAATATATTGCATTATACTTTTTAGTGAATTGTGTCACTACGGTTATCATCAACCTCAGCAGCACCCCTCCTCCTCATATCTTCTATGAAATGAAATGATCCTGTCCTCTCTTTCTCTGTCCTTTATTTTCCCTGTGACACGAGCTGGAAAGACACACAGCCGAGACTGCTCAAAAGGCACCAAGGCCTGCTGAGTCCAATGAAGTTTATGCAAGAATAACAAAACCCTTGTGCCGCACTTGATATTATGCGTTTACCAAAGGATTAGAGACAATCGGACTAATCCTCCTTAATAAAGTTTGGTTTGGATGGTTGGGCGACTGCATGATGGAATCAGAGGAGAGGTGTTGTGAAAGCACCGCTGAATGATAACGGAGTTACGCTAATCCCCGTAATGAGCCTAACTTGACCATAAAAAGGGCTGAAATATTCTTCTTCTCTAGGAATAGGAGAGATTTTCTGCATGGTTCGGGTTTTTTAACTATAATTTTGTGAGGTTTGGGAGTTTGTTATTAATGATTACAAATGTTCGGAAATTAAAATGCTTGAAGTTGGTTACAATTTTGGAATTTTATTTCGATGCAAGGAATACGATCATATTTTTGTACATTGTTTCTATTACAAAATTATGTCGTTTCAAAATGTTTTAAAAGATTTGAATTAATGAGGGTTTCTAAAACAAGGAGCAGGATCGTATCCAATATGAAATACGAACAGTGAGGGTTCTGAGTTCATGTAATTTCCATTTTCAATTCCACAAATAAAACGCTATGCTGATTTTAGAAGATTGAACGATTTTGAAGTTTAAAAAATAACAAAGTAGCTAATGCTACCAGTTGTAACGTTTCTACAAAATTAATGATTTAAAATCCGAAGTCAAAACCGAACTTTTCCATTCATGATGGCAATAAAAATAAACAGTCCCTTCAGTTCCCTTAGACCAACCAACCACACACAACAAGTACAAACACAACCCTTTATCCCCACAGTCAACAAAACACTCTCCTATTCATCTCTTGTTTCAGGTAAATATTTAACAAGGGTCAAAATTTTGTTTTGAATCTGGTCATCATCCCCTTGAAACCTAAATGGGCCTTGAAAGCCCGTTCCCTCTGACTCAAGTACTCCTCATCTGCTACGGTTCCACAGATTAACCCGAAAAAATCTCAGACCCTTGCTTCCAATTCCAAATATCATGCCAACGTCATGCTCGGTCTGTTCCCTTCATTATTACATCCCTATTACGTATAAACCCGGCCTGTATAAAAAAAACTTGTTTTTTGTCATTTGTTTGAATTGGAATAAATAATAATAGTAGCATCGAAGAATAGGAGACAGCAGACTCTCCTCACAAAAACCCTTGTATTTAGGGAACTTTCCATTTTAATCTCACCCCGAGTTCACCACAATGCATAATACCCGCATCTTTCTCACCCGGTTGATCAGCCTGACACTAACTCGGGTCCCGAGATTGGGATTTTCATTTAATTTTTATATTCCATGCATACACAACTAAACATGATTAGGGAACAGTCGGGTCGGGACTTTGGTTTGGGAAACATACGGGATAGTAAAATTGGACAATTGGAACAGTGGCAATGTGAGGCAACCACAATAGTTACAACTACAACCATTAGTTACTCCGGTCCCTCCTCTCTGTTCCTCTAAACCAAAAAACCAAAGTCAAATTGATGGATAGTCGGATAGTCGCAAGTTGCAATATTATTTTTACTCTTGCGATCAAATAATATTTCTAATAATATCCTCCAGACAACATATATATAATCTGACGAACATGAGAATAGTGCTGAGCGAAGCAGAGGTCCAACAATGGCAGTAGGGAATGCAAAATACAAAAGGTTTCCTAGTTCAAGCCAACGAGATCGGAGATAATGACATGCGTATGTAACTTTCACCCCATCCCTTTATCTCCTACATATACATTTGCATGAATATTAATCACCCATGAAAGGCTTCAGTCTTTAAATCCATTTTTACCCGTTTAATTAAACCGACCCCTTTACTCCCTATCACTCGTCCAGCCTATAATATTACAATTTATAATGACGCCGATAAGGATATGCAGATATAACATTTATTTTGTAGTATGTGGTACTAATGGAAAGTAATAAATACTAGCCAACCAACAACAACCGCCTTGAAGAGTTTTTTCGAACGCACAAAACCTTATCTGTCTCTATTCTTTTTGTGGTTGAACTGAACCTGACTATTCATCAACATCAAATACACCTATTTAACTAATATTCAAATGAGCCTATGCCTGCCTGTGCGCTCATCATTCATTTCAGAATTTCAGATCGCATTCAACTCATGTAATTACATACTTCATGCCAGCATTAATTTTGAATCACATCACAACAACCTTGCATATACATCCATCCTCTACTAGTAGTATGAGTTTGCATTCCTTGTACTTTAGCCCTTTGTGTACTATTGATAGTTACAGCTACACTCTAGTGTAATTAGAAGGACTCGGAGCCCGACCTAAAATATTATTCAATATTATCTTGAAATTGTTTAGCAATTCATCTTTCACCTGACAGTGTTTTACTCTCCCGTCCGAGTCAAAGTTGTTTAGATGGCATTTGTGTGTGAATTTATTATGGAGAGAGTATGTGGTATGGTAGAAATAATTAGAAAACTGACACTCACCTGTAGTGAATAGAACGATAGCTTTGAGACAAGAGTATTCGGCAGAGTCGACGTGAAGAGCTTTGAGCTTTTCAACTTGTTCCTGGAAGATCCGTATGTGATCCATGAAGGCGACAACTCGATCCGCAGCCATGGGCGCCGCATGGAGGCCCGCCGCGGCCAACAAGGGGGCCACATGAAGGGGCATGGAACACTGCGATGCATTCAGGACGAACAGTTCGGACCAAACCAGTCTTAACAGGGCTACCTGGTCCGTCACCTAGTATTTTCGTAGAGGAAACATTGAATTAAAATTAAAACAGAGCTCACATATAATTTGTCATATTTCGCAAAAAAAAACACTTTCTTAAAAATAAACATCCTGATAATACACATCATAATTAATCCGAACTTCAAAACTCCTAGTTTGAAATCAGAAACGATAAGGGCTCTCAAGATAGGTAAGGACTCCAGCTCTGAACTGACCTGTAAGTCCGGGAAGAATGGAATATTTCTAGCCCACTCGACGGCGGAAAAAAGGAGTCTTGCAGCTAATTCGCAAATGTTGTCTATTCCCATGATGTTATTCGCCTGCATACACTGGCCATAACGAGACGTTGGGTACGGTTCGGCTCGTAATAGCAGGGAAATGTAGGATGACAGGTAGGTTGGTCCATTTAACCCATCTCCGTTGGTTAGGGAGAGCTGACCTGGGTAACCCGGTCCGGGAGTTGGTGGGACTCGTCCTCGTTGAACGGCTAAAGATCGACACAAAAACGCTAAAAGCTTTGTAAGATTTGAAATTTGATGTTTGCACCTACCAGTTACTTCAGTACCTCGCTAGTGTTCAAGGTATATGGAATTTTTCCACGTCCATACCATACCTATCTGTGCATGATTACATTCAATGATGGGATAAACCAGTGAGTTTCAGTAAGAAAAACTGCTGTAGAGAAGATGAAGATTTGGTTTCCTACTTTCCTGCCTCTGGCCATATCCAACAAACCTTTCGTACATTAATAAAGTACAAGGTGATTTCGAGATGTTGGAATTACGCTATTCACATTTCTCATACGATCCGATACAATTACCGTGTATGTTTTGGTTCGTAAGTGGTACATTTTCTCACGGAGAGATCTCTGAAACTGAACCAGGATACAGAATACAGAATCAAGTCTGCAGATTCGAGTTTGATCGTGGAATCCTTCGTGATTTTTATCCTAATAAGATGCAAAACATCCCAGAAAGGTGCTTTTACATCTCTCTGTCACCTACTCGAAAGTGATACCCCAATTCTGATTAGATAATAACGCCGGCTTCTGTCTACATACTATCGAGTACAAGAACATGCATCGTGTATCCGCGTTCTGTCAAATTCACCCTGAAGGATTTAAACTGGACCTGTGAGAAAGTCTCATTTAAACTTTAGAAGCGGTACCTGAGCCACTGGAAGTACTGCACTTGTTCATGCTGCAGTACTCGAGTACTGCACTTGTAAACAAGACCAGGACTTCTCCAGTGTAATTTGAGTCCAGGCAAAAGGGTACAACGTTACGGAGAGTGAGTTATTGAGTTATAGTTAGTAAACCTGCTTCATATGAACCGTCCTCTGCCTATATGACTTAAATTATCCAAGTAATACTCGTAGGAGATGAGTAACATTACTCATGTATATGCATACAAGTAGAGAACCACCTCTGGCCACAAAAAACGGGTAAAAAGTAACTAAAGAATTCAAGAGCAGTGTGGGAAACTGAGAATGGATTTAAGGAGATTCCCTTCCATTCTTGACCCTTTTCCTTGAAGCAACTGCCTGTACAGCCCAAACATGCTTCCCAGATTAAATTATGAAGCACACACGGATTTCATCTCCATGACCAGCATAACGCACCTCTTTACATCAACATGAAAGGGAACCTAATCTGTAATAAATAGGAAGTCATTTAATCCCTTTTAACATTTGACTTCTTGACCCTCCTACGAATATTACAGGAAAGAAATACTAGGATTTGGACCGGGTATTCCAATCAAAATTACGTTAATTTTCAACCGGATATTAACTATGGACGATGTGTATTTGAACATGGACTTTGAAATTAGCAAAGTGACTCTCTGACTTTGACAAGAAGTGGGAGCCACCCACAAGGCCTTAAGTGGAAAGAGCGTGTTCAATAAGTAATTAGACATATTGCCTCCTCTCTACCTCCGCGTTTTCAGCTTGCTCTCTCAACGAGGCAGGTCACTAACTTAAACCTGAAGGAGTAACTAACACTCCGAAATTCAGTATGTTTATAAGGACACAGTACCTATCAAACCAAGAAGATATACATGTCTTTCAGTTCAATTCAATCCATCAAACCAGCAAAATCGATTACACTTCGGACAATGTCAAACTAAGGGGGAAGAGCCAACTGACGATACTTTCATAGCCTGGAAAGTTATGCATTTTGCATTGAAATTGGATTGCCTTCTCACGCACCTGATTTTTAAAGCAGGTTCAGCTACCGCTGACATGTGTTTTCAGCCAAGGCATTATTGTAGGAAGGAAAGCCAAAAATCCGTAATAAAGCTAGATTGAATTCCTTCCTCTAGCTCTGCTCTGTATTTCTAAACAAGGATTCAATCTAGGATGGCTTTTGTCAAACCCTGACTGTATTCAAATATTCAGCACTTGCATTTTTAACGGTTGGAACTGGGAGACAGAAAAGGGAGAAAATGAGAGAAGTAGGAGAATTGCAAGAAATGTCGCATGTCAAACCCATAATGGCACAACTGACATCACCTTTTGTTCCCTTGTGTTACACTTCCTATTGTAAACAAACAATACGGAAGGGTGACAAAGACGCCATGAAGAAGAAGTTATCTCTGGATTCTATTCCCATTTCACCGACTCTGAATTTAAAATAGGTTGTACGGAATTAAAAGTTTTGAACTTGGTACATTATGCCCCTTGACTATTCAACAGCGTTTTCCGACCGTGAAGGCTTTTATTACGGGTTCAGACACACTATTTATCTAATTACTCCCAACGTCATCATAAGTATATATTTTATATGAGGAATCGTTGTAAAAGTTTAAAGGCCCTTTTGTGTACCAACAAGTTGGTTAGTTATGGACGGAATTATTGCAGTTGATAAGACACCATCAAAAATATTATGATTTTCCGGGTGTGCCATCCATCCTCAAAGGTAGTCAGTTATGATGTACTCTGCTTTAAGAAAAAGAACAACACCTGAATGATAGAGACTAATTCCCAAAATCGTCTGAGAAAAATAATTAATCGTCTTCCTTTGCAATGTTGAATGTCAACAGATGTCAAAGTTGAATACTTGCATTGATGGATGAGATGCTCATTTTGTTTTGAACGAAATTCCTATCCTTGTTTCATTAGAGGAGGAGGTTTTTTTGTTGTTTAAATGGCAAAAAATGAAGTAATGCACGTCATTTATGAATACCAGCCTATACGGAGTAGGTAGAAACGGGCTAAATAATAATAATATACGCTCAATCAGAAAAACTCATTTGTTGAAGATGTATGGATGTGCTGCTTGTTTGGTTGTCCTATTTTGTACATGATTATGTTTTCGGAGAATAAAAAATTAAATTGAGGGTCTCAAAAGACAATACGAACTTTAGTTGGAGGAACTGAACGAAGGCAGTTGAGATTAGGAGAGAAGGTCTGCCATGGACATTGCAAATTGCAATTCATTTTCGACGTGGCAATCCTCATTTGCCGTATTTACTATTGCACAACTTATTTCTTTTGTATTCGCTGGGGTGCATGAATAATCGACGAGATGCTATTATATATGACTGTGAAATGCCTATGGGACGTAATAGAAGGGTACGAATCCCATTTCATTTAATCCCCTTTCCGAAAATAATGATCTCTAATTAAGGTGATAAATAATATGGGCAATTAATGTAAAAACCTGTGCTAATGGCTTTCATACAGTAAATGGAATAAATTGTAGGTAAACCCTTTCTTTGGACATTGAATGCAAGTGACAAGAACTCTTAATCTGCAGTATGGCCCATTTTAATGTATTTTATTTTTATTACGGATATGGTCCAATAAGAGCTCTGATAACCTTGATGTTAAGATATTTAAGTTAAAAAATGTTAATTCAATAAAATTAGTAATTACTTTGTCGCAAGAATATTTAAGAGCCAGCACCATACCGAAGGCTTCTGTGCAATACTGCTTTAAAATGTGTGATCTTGGCTTTGGATTTAATGGGATAATCCTCTGTCTAAAAATAATTCTGTGGGTCTTTCATTTTGATTACAGAAGTAAGAGAAGAACATCGTGAGACGTCAGGCCTTGTGTTGTGTATCTCGTTATTCATTATTTGTACTTCCATTGTTCTCTTCAACGCGCACAATGCTTGCTAATTTTATTATTTTGAGCAATTTGCTCCGACATAATATTTAACTGATAACGACATACGAAAAAATCAAGTGATAGAACGACGATTGATGATGATGATGACTGGGATTAATATATGGTCTGTAAGAAGTATGATGCAGAAATGTGTCATATCTCTCATCCTAGCAGTAGCCTTTAGCTCCTTGTCCTAACATTTTAATTTTAATTTTCGACGACAAATATTCACGGATTACGAAATATTGGTTGGTAAACTAACTTTACGTTGAAGCAAGGATAATCAAGCCATATGAAACACATTTCTTCCTAACGCCGTATGTTCCTTGGTTCATCTCAATTCTAATCTATCCTTATTTTTGGCATTGAAGCTCGTTGATTTTGAATATGGCAATTACTGCACAATCTGTTCCCTCAAATAAATGCTGAAGTCATCTCCTTATAACGTCACTTCAGAGAATGAATAGATTAATCTCTTCGTAAACAACTTCCCATATATCTCTCATCTCACTTTTTTCTTTAACTACATTTATTACATTATGTTGCAATAATAAAAACACACACCATATAGTGTATCCCCGTAAACACGTAGCATTCTAAATTCTAACCGTGAAGTCCTGACTATCTTCCAGCTCCAAGGAATAGCTGGATTTCATTTCTAAATCCAACTTTGTAATTGTCCAATTAAGGCTGTCATTTAGAATATACATTAATTAAATGTAAATTCAAAGGGCTCAAAAGTAGCCAAGAAAGTATAGTAGTAGGTAATAGTTGAAGAAATGACTCTTCTATATCAAAAGCCCACTGTGAGTGCCAACTCTGCTGGTAAAAAGATAATTTTTTTGTCCATGGGTTGGACTTAAAACTTTCGACTATCGTGTCCATAGAGCATTATCAACCTTTTATGATTCGTAATTGTACCTCACTTTTTATCCCTATGACCTTACCTTTTCATCTCCTGATATTTATACACAAGAAAGGGAGACATTGATATAATAGATAATGGACCAGAGGTAAAGTGAAGCTAATTCGTGACGTGGACGTGAACCTGATCTTTGGATCATTTCCATAATAATAGTAACTCTTCTCTCTCTCTCAAACTATTATAAAGGACCGTAAATGTTGACTCATATATTTTTCAATTGACCGTGATTATCGAAGTATCTCGCTCTTCTTGCATACTTTCTTAATCAGACATGGCTAGATGGAATTCCGAGTCCCGAAGCCATATGGAAAACTATTCACATTATCATTATAACTCTCGTCATCTCATAAGGCACCTGCTTCAGCCCAACCACCACGTCCAACGTCCATGAGCATTTTTTCCTGTTGGCAAACGGAGACTATGTATGCGGACACACAAAGGATTTTTCTCATCGGGGTCGATTGGATTCAGAATGTGAAGTCTGACAATAGAGGATGATGACCAGAGAGTCGCCTCGCGTATGTATATTCTATTATATGAAGTATTATTAGGTGAAGGTTTAAAAAGTTTTTAAAAAATCCTGACAATCAGTCTGACTGGTGGTGGTGGTGGTGTTGCTGTTGGTCGTGGCTTAGTTAGTCCCTTGTCATGGATGAGTTCACGCTTCAAGGGCTATGGTAATGACGGTAATGATGAGACTGCGAGGTGTTAGTCAAAATTTAGAGATTCAAGAAGCCCTTTTCCTCACCTTCTTCTTCCAAGAAGAATCTCTCGTCTCATCCTCGATTTCCATCATCATCATGATCATCACTACTTACAGTTGCTACTACTGCCTTCTTTTCATCTTCCACATATACACAATAAGAGATCACCCTTCTTTTCCCAAAGGAATTCATAAATGAATAAACCACAGGAATAACATATAAAAATGTCCACCCTAATAATACCTGTCGGCTTCTCCTAAACACTACTGACTGACAAAAGTCTTTTTACCTTTGCCTCTGTTCTCTTCTTCTGGCTTAACCTTCAGAAATTCCATTAGACTCTCTGAATTAGACGTAATTCAGTTTCAAAGAATGTGAACAACGACGGCCCGACACCTCCGTCCATGATTCAATCTACACTAATGAAGGACTCTCCGGTCTTGCTAGCTGGCTTGGGAAATTATTAGCTATTCAGAATCACATTATGTAGACTTTGACATGTAGTTTTTGCTTGTTTCTGCGCTCAAGTTCAGCAGAATTCGGCTGATTCATAGTGTTCGTAAGTGAATACAACGATATGCTATGAAGTCCAGCTAATCGGCCGATGTTAATATCATTCAATTACAATATAATTTTTTAATGTTTAATAAAATCTGGTATATATTTTCTGGTCTGGTATGGTTCACTGGTTTATCATCAAGGAATGTAATCAAGACAAGTAGAATCTCTGGACCAAACTGGGTCGACCTTTCTCGATAAAAAGAAGTTAGGTACATACCTTCTCGACGCATTCCCATCTTGAGGCACTTCTTCAACCGACAATACTGGCATTGATTTCGGTGGTGTTGATCTATCGGGCAGTTCCTATTCCCCCGACATGAGTACGTCAAGTTCCTCCGAACACTTCTCTTGAAAAAGCTTTTGCAGCCTGGAAAAGAACAGAGAGACAGAGAACAATTAAATTCGATGCACAACAACAATTTTAGTATTATTGCATGTGAGAACCGTTGAAATTGAGCTGGAGATATCAGGTCCACAGTCTAAATATGAGGACTGGATGTGCGTTGCCACATAATAAATATATCATAGTGCACTTGAAGTAAAAAGACATTTGTAGAGTAAGTAATCCGAGCCTCATGTTAAGTACCTGATCTACGATAAGAATCCGGATCCAATTTCAGTTTCATTTCTCATTTCTACGTGTTTACGAATGTGTGAGCAACACATTATTTTACACTTGCTAATGGGGATTTGTCCAACTAGTTTTGTATATGTACACTTGCAGGAACTTTCAGAAAATCCTTAACATTCTATGTAACAGAAAGGTTACGCACTCCGGGATAAACTGCTTATGTGTCCAAACCATAGACATAGATAAGAATAAATATAAGTCCTCTATATAATTCTGTGGTCCAAACAGTACAAATGCCAAAGACAAGTAAAGCCAGCTACAAACCATAATTTTGCTTTGTCTAATCTAAAATTTTTTTCCTGACTACCGAAACAGTTCAATTTAAACCATGTGAAAGCAAATTTTAATTCGTAAACACGAGAGTCGTTGATCATCCTGGATTTCAGATTCATGACATTGGTGACAGTATTTAAGACTATGCTTTTGAGATGTTCGGATGGAAATGGCAATTATTTCCGTTTTTATGATGTTGGACCCGTAGGAATTCCTTATACATTAGGGCCGGATAACCATGAGGATCATGATCGAAATTTTAAAGGAGGCTCGTCAAGTCAAGTGAAGTCAAAAAGTGAAGTAATCGTTATGTGAAATTGTACTCATTTTATTTCATTTCATGAGAGATAGGCTGTGAAAGGGTCATTACTCCATAACACTGACATTGACTTTACCTGAAGACTTCTTGCTCAAATAGCAGACGGTAATCATCTCCTTTGAACAGAAATGCATAAAAGAATACATGACTAATGGGTTGGGGACGGGGTTCACTAATGTTTCGATACCTATCTTCCACCAAGCCTTGTTATTATTTTCCTTTATGGAATTCTCGTCAGAGCGAATTTACGTCTACTTAACTTTTCGTTTGGGTGCTCATTGCTCAATGTGCCCAGCCTAGTTCCAAACATCACAAGAAAACAAACATAAAATTCATGGGACCCAGAGTCTTTAAAATGTTGATCGATTCGTATCGACGTTTTACAATTATACTATTTTTTGTCAGAAGCAGTTCAGTTTTATTTTTAAATTATAAGATGTAGGAACTAAAGATTCTTAAATGTCTTTAAGTTTAGGTTCAACTTAATTGATCTAGGTTCAAAGAGTCATGACGAGACATACTCTTAATATTGATGGGAGACTAACTTTTCATTCCAAAGCATTCTTTTTAAACTGTGAAGATACTATTTTTGTTTGATATGCTACATATACTTTAAGACAGGGAAATAAATGACATATGTTCTGTACTGATAACAGTTGTACGTTAAAGTACACAAGACAGTAATTCATTACGGGTACAGGTAACACACTCATTCCATGACTTCTATTACTAGGTACATATTTACACGGGCTCTTGTTGAAATAGACGTTAACAGGTGTTAAGTAATCTGTACCCGGGGCAGAAGGTGCTCTTGGGTTGAATAATACTGATTTGTTCAGGAAAAGGTTACTAATTAGTTGGACAGCCGGTCTGTTCAACGATAGTACAATAACATTGAGTATATAGGGAGCTCTGGGTATTGTATCAACTTAAAATCAGCTCGTTGAGACCTAATCATTTAATGGCAATTGTAACATAAATTCAGGAAGCGGAAATTGCTTAGTCAACAGAATTGTTGGGAACGTGCCCCCTTTCTGTGCAACTCCTTACAACAAAAATAAAAACTTTTTATAATAATTTAATTAATCAAAGACAGTTTTTGGGGTTAGACGGGATATTTCGAGGATTTGACCATATTTAATATACAACATAAAATATGATGATGATACAGAAATGGGAACAGGTTTGACCGTCTGGTCACCTGCATCGAATTAATGGAATCCACAAAATCCTTGAAAAGATTTACAACTGTTCATTAACAGACATGGCTGGTGTTCCGTAGATATGATTACTTTTCCCTTGGCCCAACAATGCTAAGAACTTTGCAAAATGTCAACAGTTAAACTCTCACCCACGGGAGGTAAGGGAAAAAATTACTTTGAAATTAAATAATGTAAATAAACGGAGGAGTCAGTCCACAATAAATGCAAATATGAATAAGAGAGATGTTTTTGTTCAGTTAGTTCATTTGTTCACCTTTCTCAACCACACGGATGAGTGATTCGTATTTTGAAAAATTTTGCAAAGAAAAAAGAGTTGAATACACCTTGGCATCCAGACTAATTTAATATTCCCCGTAGCTACCCCGAAGCCAATCTCCGTGTTCCTCTACATTCTACCTCTAAATGCTTTCCTCGACATCTCCAACTTCCAATGTCATGTCACCACATGCCAAACTTTTTTCGACAAAGAGAAAAATATATGAAATAATAATAATAATAACTTAAGTTCATCTTATTTCTACGTGGTTTTTGTCCCGAGTCCCGACTGTCATCAACAGTTCATCAGGAGTAGATAGGAGCGAGAAACGTGCAAGGTAGAACCTCTCGTCGAGGAGTTAAAAGCTAAAGATCTAATCCAGCAACATCATCAAGGAATCTCTCTCTCCTGTTATTCTTCCTTCCTCTTCCAAAGATTTGCTTCGCTAATCCTCTTTCAGCAAAGGAGAAATAATATGATTAGAAGGAATTTGGTTAAGCCAGACGAAAACCACCGAAGTGAAGAGGGGTTAGTTGACAGAGCTTCTTATTCAACCATTATCATAATAATAATATTTCATACTATTATCATCAACTCTCCTTCCTTCATGAGATCCCAGCAATTCCCAACAAGCTCTTAAATATTATTACAGGCCTTGAACTGTTCATATTCATCCTCGTCTGCGGACGGAATCAGTTTCTGTATCTCTCCTGAACCCTGGTCTCAGGGTTCGGATCGTTTTGGTTTCTGGGGTAGTTGTGAGCTGTGGATGTGTTTCGATAAAATAGCTACATTTTTGGCAATTCTCTTTCTCTCTAACTATAGCAATCATTGTGGTGGATTTGAATGCTTAGATTGCGCACTAATTGGAAATAATATCATGTTATTAATTTTTTTTAACTATCTTGGATAATTGCGGCTGTATTACTATGCCCCAATCACAAGTAATTAAAGAGCATTTAGAAGCCACAGAAGCCCCGACGACAGACGTTAAATCGAGGTTTTTGATAAGTCCGGTTACTCGAACCCTATCAAGTTCCAAGACATAAAGACATTACTTTACTCCATAGACTTAGATAGAAATTATCTAGTTCTATGCTTTAGTCTGATATTAAATAAAGCCTCCTTGTCTGAATCATATATTTAGAAGAATGATAGGAAGGAATTTAGTGAACTGAATGAAAATATTTGCCCTCAACTTAATCTCCTTGAATACTTGAATTGAAGAGGATACCTTGACTGATTCCGATTATCCCGTGGTTTGCATATCCTGGGAACTTGTGGGGATGAGCTTATAATATGCGTGTATTTAAGCACAAGTCAGAGAGAATGCCACTTGTTCTTTGTTGATTTATCGGATTTGTGCTGAATATTAATATGGGAACCAACGTGCGCTAGCCCTGATCTTCTGGCAAATCTTGATGATTCGCTGATCATCATCAGGCTTTCTTTATCATCGTATGCTTCTACTCATTCTAGAACTCCCGTTACTTATTTATATAACACGGACATTGTAAAGAATATGATTCGGCCATGGCGTATCTAAACTCTTCTACTTTCAATAAGAAGCCTCTAGCAATCCCAACATCCTCGATTTATTGTATTCATTTATGTTCTCCATTCATCTTAGCGGAATTTCAAAACTGTTGTGGTAAAGGTAAATTAAACAGACACCTTTTGTAATAGGATTCTTATTGATTCTACGGTTCGACGTTGGTCATTCGTAATTTATTTTTGTGGCAGACGGTTTGGGTTTTAATGTTTGGACGAAGATTGAGTGTCTTTTTGCATTTATATTAAAGAAACGGTTTCAAGGTGCATTAAACTTTGAACTTGATTGTATTTTACATTTGCACAAGTTTTGCCATTGCAGTCCAACCCTACCCCAACGTATGAATGCATTTGCACTTTCTGAGTTTCCATCAGAGAGATATACATCTGAAGAAAACATTCCTACACGAAATGGTTCTTCAAACATCCCTAAAAAATCTGCGAGAAAGAAGGAAGGAAATGGTAAAAAATACAATAATTGTGAATTGCGTGCCTTTGTGGTAAGTAAGGAATGGATGGACTTCGTGATAATTTCAGCGTCTCAAAACCCAATGCAATGAAAACTGATCATATCAGTCGATTTGTCTGAAAATGCATGCAGGTGGATTACTTAGTTTATGCTTTGAACTTCAGAGATTAGCTGCTCGTCCCACCAACTTCCCAACGAAGATAACATTCGAATTTCGAAACACAACAATCGACACTGACTCTAAATGCTTCGTATTATTCTAATGAAAATACAATGGTGAATGCGGACTTGAATTAAATCTCGATTGGGGTTTGCTCTAAGAAGTTTGATGAGGATTTAAGATCCGTATTGTGTTGGCATCAGGATCAGAGTTGGATTTTTATTTCATAGAGAAGGAATCTAGGATCTATTATTTCTTCATCGCAGTATTATAATCTCATATAAACTTTATTGTAGTTAGGAAGTCAGGCCTTCGTTCTATGGTTCTGTAGAGGAAGGATGAACGAAGATGATTTAGAAGTTAAAGAAAAATAAGTTAATGAAAAGAGGAGACCTTAGCTATTCTTCAGACGAACTGACTGAGTCAGGAAAAAAATGAATCTGTGGCCTTTGCTGTCAAAAGAAGAAGAAAGAGTGAGAGGAGAGTACAAAGGGTTGGCTTCGGCTAGATTCGTTTAGAAAATCGTAACTTCAAAGACTTTAAAAAACTAAAAAAAAGTCTGAACTTGGCGTGGTCTTTTGACTTGGTCTTTTTTAGAAGATGAGATGTCTTCTCTGAGGCTCTCCTCTTCTAAAATCTAAGCTAAATACAGTTGGAAAAAATTCTCCTCAGAAAGTATGGACGTTTTAAGTTCTGTTGTCGTTTCCCTCTAACTCCTTTGGTCGTAATAATAATGATGGTGTGCCTGTGCATGTAGGGCCGACGGGCACATCGTGCATGTCTCAAGACCCTTAGGGGAGTCCGTTCTTGATTGCACATATCTCACTAACCACAACATCAGATCCAACTCAACCAAAACTACATCTTCTAAATCGTACTTCACAGCATCTCCTCTCAGCATGAGAATAATATTTAAGGACGAAATTCAATGTCTAAGAATACTACCTTGGCTTTTTTAAACCTCTTCTGCTGGGTCTGGACTTACTGCATGTGCTTTTACGGGACATTCTCCGTTGGTAGTAGTACACACTGTTTTCCTAATCTCCAGACATTTCTTCCTTTCAAGGTCTCATAATGTGGGACAGTCATTTACAACACTTTTATGTCCTGTTAACAGGGACTCTATTCATATCTGGAAGATATTTCCATCGCCCTCTCTAATTACGGGAGTACCACCCTAGAACTTTCTGTAGTTGGGACGAAGGTAACGAAAGCTATGAAAATTGTGATATTAAATGGGAAATTTTCTGCCAATGCTGTAGGTTTTTTGAAAATTCATTAAAAAATGCAATTATTTGTTTAGTTGCTGTCTTTAATAGCCATCGCTTTACAGTTTTCTTCGAGCAGAGGCAGGTAGAAACTTCAATCTCGAGATATCTGCCTCTGGAAATACAGGTTTAGGATTACTGACCTGGTTTAACCAGGAGCTCCTCACTTACACTTTCCGCTACTACCTGCTTCCCTCGGAAGATTATGGTCAAGTGGTTGAGTGCAAGAGGGATTGCCTTTCTTACATCCTATTTGGTAATCGTAACCAACTCCTGTTCTACTCTGTTATTATCAGTTTACAAAATTCTCTGTAAGTACCACTAGACATCTATTACTCATTGGGAAAGGGAACTTATCTTATCTACGGGACATGGAAAACCCGAGATTGACAAGAAGATTGTAACTTGTCCCTTGTCATCTTATCCCTTCTAACTGTTTTGAAACCTGACTCGGTGTAATAGCTCAAATTTGAAGTGATCGTAATGTGTCCCTAATCAAATTAGTAGAGTAATGAAAACGGAGTAGGTTACCTTCACAGGTGAATTGTCCGTAGTGCTTTCCACTAGATTTGTCTCCACAAACAACACACTCAATGTTCTGTCCCTTGTCGGCGGAATTAGGAGACGCGGCCGAGGATGCGGACGAGGTGGGCTGGGGAGGCTGAGTCGTGTGTCCAAGACCGGAGAGACCATTGGAACCGTTCATGTCATCATTCGGGCTGTTCGGAGTCATGGACGCAAGCATGCCTGGCCCATTCGACGCATCTCGCCATCCCGATTGTGGGGCAACGAGAGCCATGACATCGGGGCTAAGGAGGACCCCCGGGTTGGGTAGACCCCCTGCCGTTGGGACCAACACTTTGTCGCTGTGGCGGGCCGAATGTGGCCCGAAACCCGGGATTGAAGGTGACCCTTCCGATGACCACGAAGGTAAATCGAGTTTGATTGGGATCGGCGTCCTTACGGCTATCTTACTGAGGCCGCAACTGGAAAGCGGGTTGGAAAAGTGGTGGTGGTGGTGGGTGAAATTAGGATGGTGGTAGAAAGTTCCCGGAAAGTTATCAATTGCAACTGGTGTCACCGACGAAGGGACGTTATTATTGTTATTATTGTTCTGGTGGATGGACTGCAGATTTGTCTGCGTCTCTTCGGGCCTACTCTTCCAGAATAGGCCCGAGGACGGGCTCTCACAGTTGACTATTTTGTCTAAGTTATGGTACTAAAGGGATAAGAAATCCTGCGTAATCGGACGGTTCAGATGTCAAATTGCTCAAAAATACGATACGGATATTGTTATTTCGACTGCTGTTATTACTGTAATGTCTCATAAAGTTGGGAACGAGCGGGTGTATTATACTGAGATGGTGTACAAACAATCACCTCTCGTAAAAATATTAATGTTATTGGATCTCAAATGGTGGTAATAAGTCACTTGATCCGGTGAAATCGGAACTGTTAAAAATATGGGCACACAGTTATCTGTAAACAATCCATCAAAATATTCTCAACCTTCCCGTCTCACATTCTCTACTGTTGTTGACAATTAAAAACTTTATTGCGACGATTATGACAAGTGTTTGTTGAACCTTTAATTTGTTTTCGAAACTGTCACCTAAATCTGTTTCAAGTCTGTTAGAGTCCAGGAAGATAGGTTACACTTGTTAAGAGCTGAAAGGGAGATGAGCTGGTGAAAGCAACCCGTCACTTCTGGAGTATCACAATGCCCCTCTGGTCCTCGTAAATAATTGATAACTCCTCGCATTCGTAAACCTGGATCAAAGGGTTCAAGTTCAAGATTGTTTATACTTTTCCTCGGCTTCCTAATCACTCAACTGCTTTGCATGCCTTTTGTGATGACATCGACCTTGCAGGTCAGCGTAAATGCCTCGGCAGTACGATTGAACGTGGTAGCTCAATAAGTTTTTGAACTTTGACACTGTAACAACTCTCGTCTGTTTTACTGACTTTATTAGCCGTCCAAACGCGCTTCCCCATTCGTACTCAGGATAAAGAGATAGAAGGAGTCAACCTCTACAATGATCGTGATCTCTGAGAGTAAGGTCAGAGTGCAGGGTGCAAGTCGACCAAGAGGTCAGAAACAACAAGGAAATCTTGTAGTACGAGCTGATTTGTTGCCTGATACTATGTGAAGAAAGTGGCCCAAGAGTCTGGTATGAAATGGATGCAACCAGGGGCAACTCAAGCACACGACTGTCCGACCTCAGAGTTGCACGGTTACGACTTCTCTGTTCCTCCAGAGCCCCGCAGGCCAAAGCATAGGAAAAGGCTGTAAATGTTAAAGCTAAAAGAGATCCTCTATAGCGAATATGCTCGACGGATATCATCATCATCACCCTGCCTCAATCTAGAGGAACGATACTCTCTGGGAACATTGTGCCCAAGTTGGTGGACGGGATAATAATACTGTATCTATTATGCATAGGGAGATATAGTGTCGAGAAGTGGCTCGACCAAGTAAGTTTCGAAAGGGGGCTCAAAGACCAAGCCAAAGTGTGCCTCCTCAATGCGAGGGTAGAAAAAGGTTCAACCTATGCGCAGCCCTATGCCATGACTGGGGCACAAGTTACTGCCACCAACTACTTCTTCGTCCTGGTTGGCTCCTTCAACAACTCCATACCTCCAATCCAATCTATACGTCGTCTCTTAAGAGATCTTCTCAACCCTGACTCTTTCTCAATCTTCGTCTTCACAAATCCTCATCTTCTTCATCGTCAGTCATCTCACCGCAGCCCAATTCCAATAACACAAGAGAGCCTGTCCGAACTCATCTATTCAAAGAGTTAAAAAAGTCCGTCCGAATACATATAGCCGGTTGGACTATAGGGACGGGAAATGACCATTTCCCATCTCCAGTTCGGGAGCCTAGTATAGGAACGAGGGATAGGAGATAGAGAGAGTCGGTAATGCCCGAAGTCGGAGAGATAGGGATATAGGACGGGAAAAGTCAATGGGGTATAATGCATGGTGGAGTTGAGCCATAGCAGGTTGAAAAAGTGATCCAGTCCACGATCTCTTGACACGCTCCACAGATTGATCTGGCAGAGGTGGTCACCCGGGTTCATTGGGTGTCAAGAAGCCAATGGCACGAGTGCGAGGGTGGAGCACTCCGATTTCTCGGGAAAACGGGCATTCCCCGCGTCTGCGTTTCCTAAAAACCCGAGCCAGTCTCCAACTTACCCGCATTATCATGTACTATCACTCTCCGTTCAATTCCCTCATAGTCTTCGGACGAGCAAGAGGGCTTGCAGGTTGAGACTTCTCTCCTCAAATTTAATGCATATTTCCCCAGCTCGTCTGTATTCAATTCATTTTGAGAAAACTGATCCGTAGTTAGAAGCTTGTCCGATAAATGTATGGATATATCTGTTGAAAGGAGAGCCTACAAAGATAAGTAATTCAATAAAACTTGAAAAATATGTAATGAATAATGATCCACTACATTTTCAACTAAAATCAGCTTTGATTGAGACACTCGGGCTAAAGTTCATCTTGATTAGAACATCTCCATGCTTGAAACTTTGATGTCCTCTGATTCACTTTAACTCTGCAAATATCCTCCTTTTCGTCGTAATAATTATTGGTAATTAACGAATCAGAGCCATTCATTTTCACCCCAATTCTACGAATCAGGGAGAGACTAACTTCTCCTTTTATCATTAAAGATGGGTTATGAAACGAGGACATCTTATTGAGCATAAAGATCCAACACGATATTAAATCAAATTCGGCATCCCCCTATATCGTTATCAGTATTGGTTGTATGGGAAGATGAATCGTAAACTGCTAGGAACGGGAGTTAATGTTAAATGTTAATATTCCAGTCTTGATTCCAGTAATCAATGAAACATATGGGAATTATGATCAAATAGAACAAATGGACCCACTTAATCAAACAACAACTGCAACACTTCCAATCCCTCCTGGGTTTTATTAGGTAATTGCCTCTCGGAAGAGTAGGAGCATTACTCCCTTTTATTGCCTCTCCTCTATTCGAATCATTTATGTAAATCCATCTCATTCAATCTCCTTCTCCCTGAATTCTGGCTCCTTTGGTGTTCCGTTCAAATGTGCTTTACAATAATTATATTTCCGTCGTTGATTCCGTCGGAATTGAAAGCAGGAGATTGGAAAGTGACATGAAGAGGAATGACCGAGGGAAAGCTGAAAGCTTATGGTCTTGGATGATTGGGTTTGGGTTGAGTTAAATTTCGACTTTGGATTCCCTGTAAATCCTCGTGTAAATTGTCACCCTTAATTTATAAGTCCACTCTCCGGTCCGGTTTTATCCAATCGAAAAAATCATCTCTCGGGAATTAGCAAGCCCCCTTAATTGTAAGTTAGTTAATGAAAATATGGATTACATTAAGTTTAAGGAGATTAAAACGATTGATTTAGTTTTCGTTGAATCGTTTAAGGGTTACTTCATAAGATGCTATTCCAAAACTTAGCACAATGTACCTGTAAATCAGTAACTCCACCGGAATACTATACCAGGAGAGTTATATCGTTGTTTACGACAAGTAATATAGAATGTTTACATCAATTTCAGACGTCTATGTTATATATTAGACTGCAATAGGGTTGCACAAAACAACCATAAACGACAAAATTAAGAAATAAATCCTAAATCCTAATTTTTGGTCGCCACCATAACAAAACGCCGTAGACGACTTTGGCTTCTGAGTCATAATTGGTATTGGTCCCCGAGCCCAACAGATGATGGAAAAAAAAGGGTGAAGAACATCCAGGATTTTTACGACAAAACCACATATAATAACTTTATATGTACTTATAAAGCCTGGTGTTAGAACGGGATTCGAGATTGCCATGTCACAGTTGACAAAAGGAGAGGAAACCAAACAATACAACGAAACAATCAGAACTGCTTCTTTTTTGTCGGGATATTAGGGTTTTTGAACGGGAAATGGTAGCAGAAGCTTGACTCCGAAACAATTTCCTACTAACATATTAAAAGAGATATTTATAAGCGAACACCAGCAGCAGCAACACCAGTGTGCATTATCGTAATATAATGCAAGTCTTTACCACAACACCGAAACATATTCCAATAATATCCTGTTCCCTTTTGTCACAATTCTTCATAATTTTTCACACCCCTGACTCCAATTTGTGCCTCTACTCGTACTTTTACTTCCTCGTCAGCTCGTAGTTGTATATTGGTCGTAGGGTGAAACTAACCTTGCTCAATCAGTGTTCTAAACAATAAATATGATAACATTCTAACATAAACATTGTTTCCTCTCATTGGAACCAAACTAAATTGCATTTGTCAATGGATTTGAGATCTGAATTATAGGCCCATATTTCCGTTTTCCAGGGATTAATTAGGCTACTCAAGTCGAAAATTTCAGATGTCAGCAAATAAATCATATTTTTATTTGTTCCTTAATGACAACTAGGAAAGAACAAACGCAAAGGCTTTTTCTTTCCCTCACAGTTAGCAGCATTTTTTACGTTCTAATATTAGCACGGCTAATTATTAATATTTTACACTTGTATATACATATAGATATTCCTTTGCGCAATTAATCTTTTGTGTTCGGTAACTCATAAAGGGCAAATAAAAAACGTTGCTATTTCTAATTTCTATTCTTCTCAATGGAAAGATCACAGTAATTATCTCCCAGCTTTCAAATCTCCTACAAAGACTAAAAGGCATGCCCAATGCGCCAATGTTTTTCGTAAAAAAATCCTACCTATATAGTTTAGAAATGCAAACAATGGAACATTAATCATGTGAATTGTGATCGAGGCAGAGAGAGGTGTATACAGAAATGTCTTGTTGAGGAAGAAGAGGAACATTATGACAGAAATTGCCCTTCTTTTTAATTGGCCCTTATGGTCCCATAAACTATAGCCTCCAAACTAGCATTGTCATTTCTTCAGCCTATAGTTCCAATAGTGCAGAAAAATCATCATCCTCTTAATTACACGGCTCTCTTCCAATCTGTAATGTCTCTCCATTCGATTTAAATTCCATTGTATGGGTCATTTACCCATGGGGAAGGTGTTGTTACTCGCTCTTCAACAAATATCAGACGAGAGATGAACTTGGCTTTTGAAACAATAGATTGCAATCGATGTTCATCTTGCAACTATTTAAATCTAGACTATCTCTTTCAAGACGACCATCTTTATATGGTCGTTATGCTGAGAAAGGGTAGAGAATTCAGGCTTAAAATCAAAGAATAATTTATTCTACTCCGTACTGGACATCCGATTAATGAGGAAGATCACTTTATCCCTCGCCGATGGTTTCTTTCCCATGTCACATCAATAAACCTCGTATGGATTGATATCATCAACAGAGAGGCAGAGGGGTTTCCAACAGCCCTTGACTACTACCGAAGCTCCTGTGAAGAGGAGAGTACATTTAGGACATACCTTTTGAACTTAATGAACAATGAGGGTAACCTGTGAGTTAATTAGTTGCTCCAAAGCCTCGGTACTGACTAATGCAAAGCCGAGGCTGATATGATACCACCGTGAGAGTAATTAATCATTAAATCCTCAAGGATGAATTCTATCATCATCCTGCCGTGATTTTAATCTGAACTCGAAGCACGTTCAGAGCTCACCAACCGAGTCATCCTCTTCCATTTGGGAGCAATCAATACGGGAAATGAAGGACGGTTTCATGAATTTCCGTAGTTAATAGCTTCAAGCATACAGTATTAAACTGACGAGAGGAGAGGAGCTGAGTAATTTGTAGGCTTAATGAAATGATATTACATTACCCAAATACGTAGCTGTTTAATTGAAACTTAACTGTAAAGTACTGGCAAGTCTCTTGATGGTTTTTGGCTTCTCTTCAAATAACAGTAAAAAATAGTTCGGATTCCAAAAATCAAAAGGATAAAAGGAGTGAGATTTAGGGATTTCAAACTGAAAAGAGAATAGAAGTCGGAGAAGAAAGGTTTATTTGATTTCTGGAAGTGGATGCAGATTGTCTGGAAATGTTTCTTCAAAATTCCGATGGCAAAAGAGAGAAAGGATTACGTTAATTCCACAAAATTAGCTCCAGTCTTTTTTCCCTGAGATGAAAGTATTCTAATATCCCCTATTATATAAGAAAGGTATAGTGGTTGGTGGTGGTGGTATATGGAAATAAACCTGCTTTACAAGGTGACTTAAATGATATATATCCCTGGAGAGTAAAAACTCCCGTCGAGTTCTTTCCTCTCCGGACTTTTTCGTTTCTCTACTCCTTCGCTGAAGTGGGAAGTTATGGGCTTCAGTTTCAGTCAGCCCAGCCCAACTACTGACAAATAACACTCCGGCTTCTCTCGAGTCTGAAAAATAAGTCGACGTTAATCCTCCTTTGTTCTCCACTCTTAATTATAAGTTTGGCATATCAGGAGAGGGAAAAAATCCTGTCTTTGGAAACTATTTCCACCACTATATTACAGATAGAGCATATAAATGCCTTCATTTTTCGTCCCTTCTTTCTCAATAAATTGGCCATCCTCCGAAATCCGAAGAGATTCCGGAGAATGAGTAAGTGTTCTACCGTAAATAAAACAATACGCTTTAAGCTCACTCATTCCGACCACAATAATGTATAGAGGCATGGCACCCTCGCTTTCATCAAGTCTTATCTCCAATAAATCCCAAAGATTTTAAAACCTCTCCAAAAGAACTTTCATTCTCTAAAGGTTTGGAGTTATTTATTTTAAATTTCCACGCTTTCGTCAAAAAGTTACAAAACAAACAGGTAGGATTCATTTATGCGGCTAGTGCGGATCATTCATTACGGAAAGGACGTCGTCGGAAGAAGATTAATAAGGATCTTCCTATTCTTAGATCTATTCTCTGGGCCCGGTTCATATATTTATGGAGAGCAAGGACTGTTGACTGTCCTCCTGTCCAATTTTAAACTTCCTCCTCTTCTTTTATGCTAGCCTTTGATATAATTTTAATTAGAGGGGGATTTTAATAAAGGGAAAAGAAACTTTCCCTCTGTCTGTTAGCTAAAGTACCGAGAGATAAAAGCCCATCATTATTTCTTTTCTCCCAGCCCTCGATCCAACAAACACTCAAAGTCTCAAAGGTTCCTTTCAACAAGAAATATGAACTTTTCCCTTCCGTCTTCAGTTACTTTGGGGCATGTGTGATGGTAGTTGGAGGTGGTGGTGGTGGTGGTCGGTGAAAGCAGATATCGACAGTTTTAGAGCCGGAAGGAAAAGCTGGAACATCAAGAAACGAGATGCTCTACTATAATATTATTCCTCTACGTTTCTTTCATATTAAACCCCACTCTTTACGCTGCTTCGTAAAAGAAGAAGGAACTGGCTTTCTATAGGTACTACTCAACTGTACATGATACTGTTATTATTATTATTATAATTATTTGTATGTAGAAAATATGTGGTAAAAGGAGAGGTCTTTTGTAATTTCCTAATATACAACCTGGTAACTCATCAAAAGTTGAACCAAAGGAGACGAGGATATAATGGATGTGTGAGACAAATACGGGGAAACGGCTCCTCTGAGATTTGATCCGATCCTCAGAACTGGAGAAGCTTCTCTGCTCCTGTTTTCTCCATAAGAAGAACCTCTCTGTCTGATGATTCCGGATCTGAATTGTGATGGTGGTGGTGGTGATGCGATGATGGTTCTGATGATGAGGATGAGATGATATGAGCTTTCCTCTCTTTTTACTTCTTCTCATCATCAACTGTGGAAAGGGAAGCTGAGGAGTTGGAGTTGGAGTTTTAGCTTCGTCAGTCTGACTTGCCAAGGCAAGGCAGTAGTGGTAGTAGAGAGACACAGTATGCTAATTAACCAAGAGTAATTAGTGGAGCTTAATGGGATATCTGAGCCGAGGCTGAGCAGATGAGTCTCCTTCCTCAAATACGCCACTCATGACTATGTAATTACGAGATCCTGCCACACCACATCTTCTCGACTTTGTACACTTTTAAACCCAACCTGCTATATTTACAATCTATTTCCTACTTCATTATATATTATATTAAAAATAAGTTTATGCATTTATACATTTGATATCCTGTTATACTAAACTATCATGATCCAGCAGGAGTGCGGGGAGGAAGCACCCTTTCTTTCCTCACTTTCGGTCTCATCTCATCCAACTCCTCTTTGTTCCTCATCAACCGAGCCGTGTTGATGGCTCTTGATAATCAAGCAGCCTCCGATTTAAATCCGCGGTTAGCAGTTCTATTTACATTCCGAGGCGAATTCATCACATACTCCTTCCTTGGATTCTAAAAATAAAACCCGTGCAAATGAAATCTACATTGGTTGTGGACGAGGTTGAGTTTACCGTCAATTAAAAGGGGCAGAGAGGATCTTTGTCACTCATTTATTGCAGTTTGTCTTATGTCTCCTGTTCAAGCTGGACAACAAGTCTTTATAAATAAATACATGCTCTACAGTAGAACATGCAATTTCAATGGCATTGTTGATGTGATATCTGCCGTTAAAAACATTTCCATTTGAGTTGTTTAGATTTTCAACTGTTTTACGTTTCGAGTTATTGCATTTTAACCCATATAGCAAAAGCATGAAATCATTGACTCCATTCCGTTAATAACAATGCTTGAATTTTTATCAACTTGTACTTGTATTTCCTGTAATTTACTTCTCCACCAAATCGAGTCCTCGATCCAACCTGCGGTTTCTCCTTCTATCCGACATCCGATGATTTAGTTGTTATAAAAGAGATAACATTGAATTGCTTCAAGTAGAAACCACAGGCTATGTAAAATCAGGCTTTAAAATCGAATCCAATTCAAATTTTAAGGTAAAAGTTAGCACTCTCTATCAAGTTCTGATCAAATGGGTATACGATACGATCAACATTTTAAACGCAAAGTAAAGGACATAAACACATTATAATTTTATAATAACTCATCCATGTCGAGGTTTTGAATTGTAATGCCGATTTTTATAGGATCCTTTCATAACAATATCAATAACTAGAAAGAAAAGGTCGCCCTGGCTCCTTGGGGGGCATCCTGTCCTTTCAATGATATAAGCCCCTTTCACTAACACACTAACAATCCCGTATTATCCATTTTCTATGGGCAGATGCAAAAACACAAAAGATCAGGCAGATCACATACTGTTACCTTAATCCATCTCATTTCCCTATCAGAAGTACGTATTAAAATATAAATACACATCCAAAAGCTATGTTCTGTGTTCATATAATTTGTACTAACAAATGAGATTAGAAACCACCTGAACTGTAAAGAAGTAGAAAGGTATGATATTTAAATAGGAATTAGGCAAACCACAAGAGATAAATCAATGAGTCAGAGAATCAAATCAAGCCACCCTCACGACGGAAAACGAAATCCACACGGGATGACTGAGATTTACTAATTGGAAATCCAGGTATCCTCACGACCCGCTACTCCATTCTATTTCATTAAAATTGGAGAAGATGAGCCTAGCAGATATCCAACAATGAGTAGCTTTTATAAATATCGAAGTGCGTTTGAAACAGTCTCCCCTAAATAAGTCCCTCGTCGAGAGGGCCAAAGGAAGCAGAGGTTGAATTGTATTGAATGAATACTATTCACTGTCATGAATCGATGGCAAAACTCTTCGAATTATTCACATCCCTTAAGAAATTTTCTTAAAAAAAGTACAGCTCATGGGGACTTATTTCAATGAGAACGGAAATACTTGTACTTATCTAAAGACATCCCAAACAAGGAAATCATACATATTAAAACTTTTCCATCATTCCTTAATTGAAACTCCAACGTCTCTTTCCAAACGGGAATGAAAAGCGTGAAAATCTTTGTAAATAACGACTGGCCTGGGATTGAAACGAGACAAAGCATTATCACCCGAACATAATCTCTTACAGTCGTTTATTAACATCATCAGTAGCAACTACAAATATGGCTTGACCCTCAAATGACCACCCTCATGGAATCGGCTAGTCATTTATTAAACTCCATTCATCGGTGGCTGGTTGTTGGGGGAGTAAGTCCAATAAAGATTTACGACGTGAATTTGGTCACAAATTGATTCCTGCCCATCGTCCCCACTCTCCTTAGCTATTTATATCGGGATATTGATGTCCTTCCTAATTCCGCATCATTCACGGGTGTCAATTCAACTCGGATTACATAATAGGGGACTAATCTTGCTCACTCTACCTGTATATGTATAGAGAAGGATGCCTTTATACAGGGTGTTACCATACACGGTTAAGTGCCTTGAACATGTGTAAGGTTTTTAACGGAAAGCCAAAAGGCATCATTTCGGTTATTGAGATTTTTTCTGTTTTTTTGGTTCTGTTCTATAGACTGCAACGGGTCTGTTCCGTATCTGATATATCGGATTGTCAAGTTTCTCTTAGGGATATTATGGCCATACTATATCTCATTATTGGTCATGTATTACAAGAGAAGAAGAATAAGGGCAGTGATTAACAATTAGATGAATAGGGTGTACAAAACTTCTCAGCAGGAACTCCAACCGCAGTCCTCTCCCACTCGTTCCGGCTTTTTTCCAACCCAGAAGAAGTTTTATAGGAAGGACCCTTTTCCTCTTCTAATATATTTTATTTCTTCTCTGTCATCGTAAATCTTCCTCCCTTACATTTTTTACGTTTTTCTTCTAATATTTTTCTCTTCTCTCTCCAGAGACATTTCTCACTTTTGCTCTTGATATTGAGATTTTGAGGTGTACTAAAGTTAGGGAAGGATACATAAAAGTCTTATACAAACCAGTCGAATCCCGACTTAATAAAGTTGGGTATGCAATTAGGTGTCGCGGAGTTCTGCGCTAGTTATCATTATGAGGTGAATTAACCTCCGACCATTAACTACCAAGTCGTTAACCTTGCTATTAAAGATTGGAATTTCTGATTTGCGAAAAAAGTTAGAAATGTATCTTCTTTTTATTTTACACGTTGAAAGGCCCTCTCATAATATTTTTGAAGGTTGCATGAGGTCATGAATTCAGTTAGCATATAATATTCTCTGCTCCAAAAGTAATTCTAAGCATTGACCAGCAGCAGCAGCTTTACGAGAAATAAATTTTACCTATGGTTATTCACCTCATGGTTGATCATTAGGCTTGTGCTTGCGGCAAGAGTATAGTTAAACTGATGAGATGACCATGCAATGACCACGGCTTTATTCCCGTGCAGAAAATATTGCGGTTGCTATTTTGGTCAGCTTATTCGGCAGGAAGGTATGTCTAACCACAATGTGTGAGCAATTTATTGCCAAATCGTAAGAGACTCTGCAACTTCTTCTACGTG
This sequence comes from Desoria tigrina, assembly GCA_906901685.1. Lineage (NCBI taxonomy): Eukaryota > Metazoa > Arthropoda > Collembola > Entomobryomorpha > Isotomidae > Desoria > Desoria tigrina. Next base: position 6,716,727 of record CAJQTU010000007.1, read on the forward strand.
CGATATGCTAATGAGTGGAGGAAAACATAAATGTTTAAACACGCGTGTCTTGGGGGTTTCAACTTTAGTTTCAAATAGGATTTTGTGGTTGATTGTTTCGACCTTAAGGATTATTTTTTAGGGAATTACAAAAATAGATTACTGTTTAAAATTTTTGAGAAACATTAGCTCTTTTGTTTGCTAAATCATTATCTCACAGGTCATTGTAGTTAATTCTAAGCAACATATCCAAACCCGTGCATTTTGTTTCAACTTGAACCGATGCAGGAGGGCAGTAAAAAAAGTCGATAGTCCTCTGCAAGGAGATGCATATCTCCTAGCCTGGCCCTGAAGTCGGATAAACAAAAATCAGAGCATAAAAGGAGAGAGATGAGGGATTTTTGAGGGGCATAAAAAGTATTTGCAACTGCCCTATTTATATTGTATATAAGGAAAGAATAGAAAAGTCGGGAGCCATATGGATATTTACATGATCATAAAAGAAAGCACAATGGGAACGTCAAATCCGGAAAGCAGCATGTGGTAATAATCATGCTCATATACAAGGCCATAATAACAATATGATATTATAAGTCGCACTGTAAAAGACGATGGAACACGCCTCTCCACTTCTTGCTCCCTTCTTCCCCGCATCTTCTTGGAAAAAGGATTAAAAGAATGCTTGAATAAATAAAACATTCGCTTTTTTGTGCAGGGAGATAAAATCCTTAGCACTATTTTATTTACGAAATATAATTCACAGTTTGAATGCTGAATTTACAGTGGTTACTTTTCTGGTCCGTTTGAAAAATGCACAAGTTTTGGGATTTTGTAACGAAAAGTTTCGTGAAAGATAGAAAGGTTATGTCTTGGATAAAATAAAAATAAAAATTGAGAGTTTTAGGTGGAAATTTCGAAAATGTGATGCGGTATCTTTTTAATTGAATTAAGGTGATTTATGCATTATAATGATTTAGTTAAAAATTAGGACGTATCATCAATAAGCTACTGTTATTTTTAAAATAATTTGTTGTTAAGATTTTTCATCAATCTGGAAGCAGTTGTCCGTTTCTTAGACAAAAGATTTGTACATAAAGAATAGTCGCAATAATTTTGCATTTTATACCAACTAGGCAATAAATGCTAAAGGAATGATTTAAAAGTTAGATTGCTGCTTTATTAAATCAAGCGTAAGTTTATTCGTGGAATCGTGGAGGTTTCCTTCAGTGAATACGATGCTAACGAAGTCATGAATTGTCATTCTTGTTGGCGACCATGTACTTTTGTGTCGGAATATAAGGAAGAAGCCTGGCTATCTGGTCATCAGTATTAGGATCTCCTTGTCTCGTAAGACTATTAAATGTCGCCCCTGAGGTGCAAGCATGACGTTTAAAAGACCTCCCAATCCGGAATTTTAAGTATCTCTGTTGTCACTGCTATTTAGTATCTCTCCAACCCCAGTTAACCACAAATCTATGAATTATTCAGAAGACGACTGAACTATCTTTTAAAATCGACTTTTACTAAGCAAATGCTGAAGTATAATGTGCTATTTGAAAATTTAACTCCTTAACAGTTAATGCGATTGGTCAAGCTAGGGTTGCCTTATTGACACACAGAATCTGTTTACACGATTGAAGAATAAACAAGCACTAAACGAGATAAATTATCCTATAGGCTGTGTCTGTGTCACAGTTGCTACTTCTTTGTGAATGATAGTCTTATTTAATCACTTCGTAAACGATATTAAAAAACTCAGCATCAGCAATTTAAATTCAATGTCAAATCCTGACTTGTATTATCTGAGCCGTCTTTAGGACTAGCACTTTATCTTCCTTTCATTGCTTTATAATTTTTTTAAACTAAGAAGATCCTGATTATTCTTGATTACAATTATCCAGTAGTATTTAGCACTGTATACTCTGTAAAATCAAGGAATTCAGATAAAGAAAATCTTTTCATGCGATATAAATATCATAGAGCCATCAAACATCTTGTGAGTAAATGCATTCATGAAAGAGTTAAACGACTGAAAAGATCTTATTGAAAATTTTCAGGAAGATAAGAATAAGTCGGTATTGAGTTATGCAGTAAATTATAATATTCATTTTATGAGATTGAAACAACTGAATAACTGGGATATAAACTGCCTTTTTAGAATCACATGCACAAACGGTGATAAGGTTTATTCATCATGACGGTTTCGTCTCTCAACTAACTACTGGCTGGGATTATTCGATTTCACTGCTGATGTTATGACTATGACAAAGATTGAAGTTGAATATTTATGAATTTAAATGTCACTTGAGAACATAATTGATGAATAGGCAATTCTTAGCAGTAGAACTGATAACCTTTCCAGCCATTCCGATGATAACCTTTGAGACGAGGAGACGAAGAAGTAAGGGCTTTATGTGCGTAGTTTAGTACATAATTAAGTACCGGAGAGAGGGAAAATAGTTTAATACAACGTTCGCCCATTGATATTTCTTAATCTATTCTTTAATGCTCGAAAATTATCAGAGCTAGTCATATTTTACATGCACGAATTTCGAGGATGTGGATTAGGCATATTCCCTTCTTCGTGGTTCATTTACTTCTCAACGGTTTGAAGAGGCGAGAAGTTTTGAAACGTGTTCTAATCTTAATCACTGATTCCGAGTTCAGAAATGTAAGGCAAAGAATGTTGAATACAACGTACCGGTACAATATTTTGCCTACAAAAGTGGTTAAAGCAATCTCCTCATTATAGAATTTATACAAGGAAAAAGTTGAGGAGATCTAGAGTTCATAGAAAAGAGATGATCAGAATATGAAACTTCCTTGGGAGGTAAAAAATGTAATTGCAAAAATTTCGAGGAATCCACCTCGATTAGTGTTTTTTAACCCATAAGGCACAAATTCCTGATTCACGGATCATGTCCCTTGTACAGAAGGAGACATTATTTTCCATACACTCAGGTATTCTGTAGAGAGTAATAAAAAGGGAATTAGTACGGGGTTGATGATGATGATGATTTGATGGTGATGAAGATGGTCCAATTTATTGTTCGATAATGGATGGTCAGCATAAACTTGATGATGATGGATCGAGATACCTCTTTGAAGTGTATTCAACAAGGTACATATAAGTTGCTGATGCTTACATAAAAATTTCTAACAATAGAAATTGTATAGATTGTAATTTAGTCGAGGAAATCAGTTCCAGCAGCAGGTAAAGCTAAATAGGCAATTTCCGTACCTTTACTTGTTCTTTGTGCACTTGTACGGGAGAGTATGTGAGGTTTATCAAAAAGAAAGCTATTCTAAGTGAAAGGACTCCGTGTTTGATCAATGCTCTTCATATTTTTGCATCGAAATTTAGCCCGGCTTTGGGTTTTTGAGGAGATGAAACCATTTTATAGAAAAACTTGTAATCAACGTGCATGATTTTAAAAGTATTCTGATTCTGAGTAAAGTTCCCTTTTATAGAAAAGTTGCAAAGGATGTCCTACTTTTCTCGGAATCGAGATTCAAAGGGGAATATTCTATTTTATATATTGATTCTTAGCCTAAATTGCGTTCTTTTATCTTCTTTTCAACAGTTTTATGCTCATCAAAGGATTAGAATATTAAAGTGCACCAATACCGAAGGACTTTCCTACATGATTAGTTGTTGCAAGAATCTGTGAAAGGCTGCGCTAATTTATTTTTGAAGGAAACGAACAAATTTGTATCATGGTTCCAAACTGCAGATGCTTCAATCCAACGGGAGCCTTATTAATTTTGATATTTTGTAAAGAAGAAGAAGAAGAGAGAGAGAGAGAGCGGTTTGAAATGGATTGGTTTTTAATTCGGATGATATATTTTGCATTTAGAGAGTGGGCTTAAGTAATGAGGATGTCATTTGTGGGCCTTGCCGTAAATACAGTGTCAGCTCCTTGAATCGCAGGATGATTAAGATTAGTTAATTTCATCATTGGAACCATATGGTGCATCGTACATCACCAAACCTCCGTTCCTCAAGTAGAAGACGAGGGTTAGGAAACGAGAGCAAAAATATGAGACGATGAGGAGAGTATTTTTAAAAGGCAGTTTCATCCTCGTTCCTTCCTATTATTTTATAGACAGAAATTAAGGAGGCTCATGAAGACGACACTTCCCAACTTTGATCATTCTTCAGGATGACTATGTTGGAAACATTAAGACATTTCTCCTCCATTTATAGAGCCTGATGATGATGATATCCTATCCAATACATAGTGCCTACCCACCAAGTCCTAAAGTTCGGGTTTTCTCAACTTGATATTTGACAACCCTTCGCCTAAAGCTCACAAAAACGGAGAGAGCTCCGAAAAGATCAAAATGTGATTTGCATTAGGAACTTCTTCACTGCCAATAAAACTTGGTCCTTTTCCCTTTGGAGTGGCTAAACTTTTGCCTGGATGCTCTGAGCTATGGAATGTCATTTCCTTAAAAAGTGACTGACTTGAAGGCTTGAAACCTTTTAGTAGAGGTTTCTTATATAGGTTTCTTCGTTTTTTAGCTAAAAGTTGAGACATCCCTTATTGTACTTATTATAGACGTAAAGGGATATAAACCGTACTGTTAGTGTTACTACTGTTTTCTTAATTTCCTCTCACTCATCTTCTCTTTTAAATGGCAGGGACACCGGCTGGTTTCAATGATCAGATGACTTGGCTATGTATATCTTTCTACCTCCCATTAAGTGTTAAAGGACGGTGGTGGTGGTGATGGTTCTGCAGTTTTAGAACTTTGATTCTATACGAGTCGAGATTGAGTAAGACTTTGGCAAATGTCATCTCCAAGACCATGACTACGGCTCATGATGATGAGACGATAGTATAGACTACTCCTGGCTCTGCCTTGATTGTGAAACTAACTTCTGTTCGTGTCTTAATTTCACAAGAACATGTAAATTAGACAGAATCACGAAGAACTTTTCTCACATTCTTGGGTTTATCTCCCTTTTCAAAATAATTTACTTCGTCGCTAATGCTAACGTATGATCCTTCGTGATGGTTCGTTAATGAGGATCGTAAATTGGCGCAAATGAAGGGATAAGCATTTTGGGCTTGAGAATTCTGGGATTCTTTGTAAAAGAAAATTTGGATCGTCGCTCTGCACTTAATATTCCAATAACAGAATTGAATCTTTTAATGCATCCTTTAAAATTACTAGAGTACATTGATATTGAAATTCCCCAAGAAGAATACCCGCGGTGAGCTGGTGAACGTTGCAGGAGCAGTTCAATTAATTGGGTGAGGATCCCCGGGTCGAAGGTTATGATGAGGAGGATCTTTCAATAACTAAATCCGATAAGAACAAAACTAATTCCACCTCAGCTGAGATATAATTAATACATGGCTTGGAATCCGTTTTTTATTACTATTTTTTCAAATAATCAAAAGTACGACTACTATAGGGCCGGACGAATTGCATAATCTTCCATCATTCCATCTTACCCCTGTTAGGAACCATTATGATACAACTGGCTTGCAAGGCATCCCAACTAATCTGTAAGAGTTATGTTTGATTACGGTGTGGTGGGGATGATGTGTGATGTTTTCAAAGCCGGACTGATAAGAGATGGTGAGTAAGATAGAGGTTCCATTACCTTATAAATATGGAATGAATGTAACTTTTAGCAGGAGAAAAAAATTCTATTATATTCACGGCAGAGAGACAGAAGGTCTCATTCCATATTATGTACAAGTAAGGGGATGATGGCGAGCTACAGAAACCGTGTATATATTATTCCTATTATCCAAAGAAGTCCTGTGTTTCTGCTGTTGCTTCGTAGTCATCTCTCTGTGCAGAAGATGAAGATGAGTTTTTAGTTTGCCTCATGGGTCAATTGTTGACTGTGGCAGTGAGATGGTCAGAGAGTCCCTTGGGTTCATCACACAAGATTAATGATCGATTGTGTAGGCAGTGTTGGAAGACGCACCTCCAGGGCGTCCTATAGACCTTCCCGATTGTCCCGATCTCCAGGGTGTCCCACTCGCCCTTGGGTGGGGGTCCTCAGCTTTTATTCAATCTTGTAACATAAAACATTCCTTCATTTACCTGTCTTTTACAACCTATTCCAGCACGGAAGAGGAACGGAGAGAGTTGAATTCAACAAGGAGGAATTCCAGATTTATATTTATATAAAATAATATGTATCCCTATTTCATCTCATCTCCAGTCCATTTCTCACTTGAATAATGGCTTGAGTAACGAGACCTGCATATTATTCTTTGACTTTTCCTTTCAGAGGAAAGGATTCCTAAGCGAATCAAACCTAATCCTATTTCGGAAAAATTATAGCAGAAGAGGTGATGATGATTAATTCTTTTCAGGATGGGTAATCCGATGACTTTTCTGTAGATGGAGAATAAGGTGATGGATTTTGTTTGAGTTTTTTACTTAATTTTTCTTTTGTAAAATGCTGCTTTTTCATTTTCGAAAGTTTGAACAGGTTGGATTTACTGAATTTCAGTTTCAGTAAATATTTACAACCAAAGTTTAAATGCCTTGATTTTTGAATCTCAAAAAACTACAAGCCCAAACAAAACTAATCAAAATACTCACAAACTTTCATTATTATGTAGCATTTGTCTTATTAAAATCCATTATTAAGGAACTAAGGAAGTGTAATTCGAACTGACTTCAAAACTTTAAATCCAACGAGGTATTAACCGAAAATGCAAGAGGAGTGGAGGCGATTAAAGGAAATGTGATTCATAAATGGTCCCAGCTTGAGGCAAAATGACAAGAACAATGAAGCAATAATAGTACATCCATACAAAGTTAATGGGATGAAAAGCAAGTGTGTCTGTTGGTATAATCTTTCTAGGAATTTGGGCACAGATGCTTGATGGAATAATGAAACAAGTACATTTTCTATATTTACCAACTCACAAAATAGAATAATCTTATGCGAGAATAGGACAAAGTACAATGAATTGGATCCGAGTGAGTAAAACCGTCATCTTACTCCAACAAAGTTAACTCAAAGATAATCCTAATTGAAAAATTACTCCGGGAAGATTTTTTCCAACACCTGGGGATCTAATGACACCAGCAGTGAGTTCCCTTGTTCTAGTCAGAAATATACACTGACTGAGGACATGTGACAAGACAAAAGATACCGACTGACATCCCGGCCATGTCTCTCTAAAGGTGACGCTCCGTCTTCCCTTTACAACAGCCATTATTCTCCCTAACCAACTTCATGTCTCTTTTGACTAATTTGTAAAACAAGAAAAAGCGACTTCGAATAGATCTCCAGAGAGAATTACGCCTCTTTCAGTTCATCTCCTCTTCCCATCAAATCTCTTGTTATTAATTCAAAAACGATGAATCCTTTGAAGATTTTTTATACATAGGTTCTATCACCTTGTGAAAAACCGGGATGGGTATTTTCATTTATAATAATAAGTAGGATTTAAATATTCAAATTTTACGTGCTAGCTAGTGTCATCTCAACAAAAAGGCATTCATATTTGGAAAAGTTTTTTTTTTCACTTCATCCCAGCATAAGTTTTTTTGGAAAGTAGGGGAGAAATTTAGCCTGAATAGTAGATCATTGTATAATTGTTCGGGTGGCTTCCATGAAGATAACGTCTCTAATAATTTATTAGAGAATATAGTTGAAATGAGTCTGTCATGAACCGTGTAGTTTCACATGTCTTCCTCCTCAAAAAGAAAACTGCAGTAGGGAAGGAAATTTGCTTACTGTAGCTGAAAAAAGGGTAATGGAATGACAAGGAAATTAACATGCGGAATAATTGAGAGTAGCACCTTAATAAAAAACGAAGGGAGACAAGGGAGCAAATGAATAAAAAGCGGTGGTGGCACTGCATTAAAAATCCATTCAGTCTGCTAAAATAAAAGCAGAGATTCACGACCTCATAAAGAGACAGAGGATGGCTTCTGTGACAAGACGACAAGGGTGACGGTTTTTGTAGCTTTAGTCAGAGTGGCTCTTTAGCTGTATGGAATGTCGGAGAGGCATAAAAAGTCACGTTTATTGCCCAACAATGGAATAAAAATAGCAAACTGAATCTTTTACGGAAGGAATCGGTTGGATTATTATGCATATGGCCATGTTTAACAATTAACGTGACAGATAATAGTACAAGGAATACATGTTTAATAGCTCCCTATCCTCAAACATGATAATAATATCAGTTCAACCGCCACCACACCGACTTTTACAAGATATGTTTTATTGTGTCTGACTGAGGATTCAAGATTCTACATGCTTGGTTACCGATCCTTGACCGATCGGTCCCTTTTCCTCCGTCGACGTGATTTCGAGTTTCTCAGACGTTGGTTGTAAAGGTGTGATGTGAAATACGACGGTAAGTAATTAAGATGTAAGACAACTCGTGCTCATTGGCTTGAGTTGGATTTTTAACGATGGTGATAGAAGATGTCTTAGGATAGGATTATTTGATTGTTGGTAGGAGAAAGAATCAAATCAGTTGTCTTTTGAACATTTGAACTTGTGAAGCTCCATTCATTGGATCGGATTCATTGCTTATTACTCCTGTCATGCTAATTTACTTTCCGGTTTTGGACAGAACGTGCAGGATGCGGTTCACCACATGCGTCATGCTTGCATTAAGTCACAGTCCCATACTGTTGCACCACACACTGGCTGTCTGATCATATTATTTAGAAGGGTAGTAGTTTTTGGCAAAATTTTCCATCTCCTATTTTGTACTAGCAGATAAAATATTTGGAGCCCTAATTTGAGACAAATAAGATCAATGTATTTTTGGTCTTTCTTGACCTTTTGAAACTTATTATAAGCGGAGAAACACAAATTCTTGGGGAAAGCTCCATTTCTAGCGATGAAGCGTTATTGCTCTCATTTAGACTGTGAAATCCTAACAAAATTAAAAAAGAAATAAGTAATCATTGACACTTTTTTTACAATTATGTAGCTCACAAATACATACTCAAAACATTAAAATATGCGCAAAAATGCCAAGTACCCTTGGCTTGGTTTTTTTAACGCGAAACCCTTGGCTTCCGCCTACCCTGTGATATTGAAATTATGATATTCCCTCTGTCTCGTCGTTTCTTATTTTTTTTGGATTCCATGAAGTTTTGGAAAAAACTATTCTCATGAAGATTGATTGAAAACTTCATTAATTTGGAATTCCAAGAAATAATTCCCCTCTGCATTCAGATTCGGGTAAGGTTGCTAGTGAACCAGTACTCATTTAAACCCTTTTCACTGTTGGTGGACAAAGCCAGGTAGTGGAGAGTATCCTAGTAATCAAAATACATTCTATTCCATCGTCTTCTTCGTCTGTGAGAAGCATTCATCAAAAGCGGTTAGCGTTTTTTAGCTGCAGAGAGATTTTTGAGAGGACAGTGTATCACACCTCCTCCTCATATTTTACCTTTCAATCGAAATAATGTCTGGCAAATTTGACAAAAAGCATTTCTCGTAAGGAGTCGACTAACTAAGGCCCTACTATTAATCAGTAGCTTAAAGTTCATTTTCATTCCTATCTTCCACTATAATTATCTCAAGTCTGGAAACATCCCATGGGAGGATGCTTCAAAATGAAGGATCATTCCCAACATTTAACTCGGAAATCCAATCATTTATCTTTCTTTCTCACGGATTATCGGGATCATCTTTTGCTCTGCTTCAAGGAAAGGTACTCACAGTAATCCAGGAGTACAGAAAACAACAATAAACATAATCACCTCGTAGGAAAACAATCCTTTCGAAAGTAATCCTAGAATCGTTGAGATAAATATTTAATCCTATTTTTCACATTTAAATTTGCCTTATCGAAATCATCCCTAATCTTCTTTCTCGTAGTAGATATGGATTATAAACGAGAATTCTGCCGGCCACAACGACACAATGGGCTGAAACACGACCCAAGCAATTCCTAATGAAGTCAACTTGCCTGAAAATGAAACAATGAAAACATGATTAGATTATGGGAGATACAAAGTCAATGCTCACGATGTGATGAGATCATCCGACAGTCCTCTACTATCAGGCCCCATATCTATTTCTACAAATTAGAATGAAGGGAAGAAGGAAGGAGGGATGATGATGACAGTAATCTGGGCATATAATTTGTATCCATAAATAAGGGATGAAAGGATAATTTATTATGTGAATTTAAAAGTCAAAATCATGAATTCGAAAGAGGAACTCATGTAATAATGAACCCTTTGATTTTTATAGAGAACCAATCTGCAATAATCTTGACTCTTCTCTTCACCATTCATAGCCAGCACTCGCGGGTTGTAAATCCTTTCGTCGAGCACGAAGGAAAGTCAACTTGGCCATGAAAACGGCTAATCTGACTCCAAATCACAATATATTTACGGGAATGGAAAAAGGACAATTTGGAGCCATCAAGCTGGCAAACAAACACTGACAGGTTTTTGAAATGAGCATCAGAATATCATAAAGATCGGTCGTGCTCAAGAGCTTAGGAAAGCCAACGCTCAAGAAAAAGAAGCCAAGGAGATGAGTCTAGTTCTGGTAGAAGCTCTTAAAGTTTTTTTGTCAAGTTCCTCTTCCCAGTTCATCGTCATCATTATTGGATTCGGTGCGGTGGTGGTGGATCCTGTGCCACACACATGCACTTTCATAGAGTCATATAAATATCCTGCTTTGAAACCGATCCTCCACATCTGTAGCTTCTTCATCATCCGAATAGTATGCTACTTTTCTATGGACCAACTTACCATTCAAAATATGGTTATTACGGCAATAAAACAACAAACTGGAGATGATTCCTCACTTTTTTTCGAGGTGCATTTAAATTGCGGTGTGATTTCGTCTCCGCTACGACTTCTTCTTGGGGGTCCTTCCACATTTCTTACTTTCTGTACAATTCATGCAAATTTGATCAAAATAAAATATCTTAAATTCTCCCATTTCAAACCACAAAACCTGATCGCTCTATATGCCTGAAACGAGTGCTTTAAAGCGGTGTTTAGAGCCTGAAGAAGAGGGAAATTGTCAACTGATTGTCGACTGCAATTGTTCCTCAAGGGTTCTGAATAAAAGTAGCAGTTCACACCCTTTCACATTTTTTTCCCCAGTCTGTTCCTGGTTCTGGTGGAAAATAATTCCTATGAGCGTCAAATAAGAAAGGAAAGTTGGGAGAAAGGAGAGAGATAGGAAACATTTATTAGTTAGAGTTGAGTGTGGAGAATGAATGTTGAGGAAATGAAGGGAGAAAGGAAGAATAGTGATATGCTGATTGCTGACAGAGGACAATGGGATGAATATATGGGGACTGGGGCTCTTATTCCGGTTTGTGGTACTTAGAACAAATGAGGTTGATCTGGGATTCCGATTTCAGATCTGCCTTGTTCTGTATGTCCCTTTTCCACCACCGCGGAATTGATCGAGAGTGGAGGAAGTCAACATAAAAGAGGAGTGAGCCCCATGTCGAACTCAATAGAATCGGAGGATATAGAGGACAATATCATCAAATACTTGAGTTCCTGGAACAGAAGTCGTATTAGTAATAATAAAGGTTTCTCATCGCGGAGGAGAGAGTCGGTAATCAATCTGACTGGATTGTCTCTGTCTCTGTATGTACAGTATCCCTTGCTCAATAATTCGGGGATTTAGGGTCTCAGATTCGGATTCGGCGGATTCACATTTATTTCATTGTCTATTAGTCCCGACTCCCGACTTCTCTCATCTCTGATGAGTTCTGGCCTCAATGGATCAAAGGTTCGTGGATGGGTTGGGCTTTCAATTTTCCTTCAGGACAAGATATCGAGGAGGTATTCTTATTCTGCCTTTATTTCTGCATCTCCTCAGGGACTCTGTTCACCTCGTCTCATTTTCATTGAATCTGATCCAGTGGGATGATGGCAGAGCCCCTTCAAAACAATGAACGGAGAGATATGATGTTGGAGTTCTTATGATCTGATTAAATTTCGGGCCTTTTATGTGGGACTGTTACTACATTTTTGTAGTTGGTAGACCATTATTGAAACGGTTGCAGTAACCTTTGGTACCTTAAAGGCTAGAACGTGTCATTAGAGGATGGCAAGTTCAGAAGCAATAAATACAAGGAATGATATTTAATGGTCAGAGAAGGGGTATTATACTATTATGTGGTTTGGTCATTTCCAAAGGTATACTTTACCTTACTGCAAGTTATTATTTTTATTGCATTTAAATGCTGGAAGAAGTCAAGAAGTTGTGTCTGTAGCCGGTAAATGTAATCCTTATAATATCATCACTCTCTGACCGATGTTTAGGAGAGAGGTAATGGCATAATGCGAGGTCATGAATAGGAATTATTATTCCGTTTAATAAGGAGGTAGGGGCGCACTGAAAGTTATAATCCTCTCATTAAAAGCCGTACCAAAGTGCAGTACCTTCTATTCCTCCGATATTAGATTGAAAGTTGGAAAGGTATGGGTTTGAATGATTGGAACATTCCAATTCCTCAACAGCTTAAAAGAAACTATTAATTTTATTAGTATATTTTCGTGGTTCTCATGAAGCCAAAGACTGTATTTATGTTTACTCTCACAAGTCTTCCAACTCCCAGGAGCTTAGGAAATTATTCGTATTATCCCTATTACAGGGGGAGCATAATTGGAGCGTCTGTGTGCGGATGGGTCAACAATCAAGAAGGGAAGGTTAGTTCCTACACCGCACCTCATCCTTGATACAGTACGCCACCACGGGCTCAGCCGCCGTCGCCGGTCAGCCTCTAATTGGATAGACGAAAATTGGACTTTAAATGTTTAAATTATCTTCCAGTGATCGGAAATTGGGGTAAAAATGAGAAAATATCAGAAAAACGTCAAAACTTGAAGAGATTGAGGCATTTAGCGTTGGATGAATCATGTACTTTTCCATTTAAAATATTTTTTTAATACAAGCTCCGGCTTTATCGCCTTGTTACTTTGTTACCTTGTAAATATAATGCTAGAAAGCAAATCTGCAAAGAGGGAGGGAATAAGGGTCTATCTCTCCCCAAAATTATTATTAAATATACATCCTCCGTCACGTTCCCAGTCTCCGATGTGTATTTATTCCGGAATAAACTGATAGGGTTTACCTTTTTGTGGTCTCGTCACACACTGGATATGATTGGGAAATTGTATTTGGAATATAAAAGTATTTACTCCGGATTGGGAAGTGGAATAAGGTGGCGGTGGTGGTGGCAAAGTAGCTTTTTCTCTGGAATTGGGTGATCTGAGAGAGAGGCGGAAATGGAGAGAGAAGTGAAAATGGCGATAAGTGAATAAAATTGGAATGGAAATGCATTTGGAAGTAACATCCGTTTCTGCCTTTCCAACAAGAACCCACAAACAGGGAAATGGAAAAGTGCAGACAATCACTTTCCGACGAATCCAAATAACTTTCCTCCTTTCGTTTCGGTCTCCTCTCTTCTTGCAAAAAATAAACCCCAATATGCTTAGTCTGCTCTGTACTTTTGCTGCTGGAAAGTACAAACCACTTTTCGACACCCTACATAAATGTACATGTTACGTATACATAATAGAGAGGACCAAACTACCATATTCAATCAGAGACTGGGTAAGATGCGTGTTCGGAATATATTTTTTCCTTTCTTCTGCTATGTTTTCACAAGTAAATGTGGTTGGAATCGGTATCAAATGTAAGGCATGGAAAAAAACGATGAAATGTTGATTTTAAGACATTTTTGAAAGACGGAAGGTGCAAATTTGTGAAGTCTCTAGTTGTGGTTCAGGTGGTTGTCTTTACAAATAATTAAGATTTTACTATAAAAGCATAATTTAGCCTTCTCGAGAAATGTATTCCTACATTATTATACGGCATTATTTATGCTCTAGCCAAACATATTCTAAACAGCCGAAACCACATGAGTTGCTGACCTGAGAAAAATTGATTTGAAATAATCGAATAATTCTAAGCGGCAAACGTTCCGTCGATAGTGTGGTTACCGTATTTGAGAAAGGTTAACCACAGATTCCCACGCGTTGACTTAATGGATGCACCTGCACCCTACAGGACCATCTTGGGAGGCCTGGATCTGGATCTTCGAAGACGAAATGACTACTCCCCGCTTTTTACGACGCTTTCAAAAGTTAAAAAACACTTTTGTCCTGGGCTGGTGACCCCTTCTCAATACATACTACATATGAATTTCGAAAGGGAAGGATGAATTTTTTATCGTATTACGAAATAGGAATGTTATTTCAAGTCTTCGGTGTCAACAGGACTACTTGGAGTGTGTTATTATTCTTATTTCTCTTAAGCTACTACCTCTTGGCGTTTACAGTCAACGTACCGTGTCGAAGAAAGAAATCAAATCTGTTCTACCTCATCGCGAGTTAATAAGCGTAACTTATCCCTGCGTCGACTAAAGGTTCTGTTGGTAAAAATCTCTACTGCTCCTGCTTTGCTGGAAATCTTTAACTTTTCTTGACGATTCCAGACAGGAGGGGAAATTCCATCACGTTCACTCCGCACATTCCCAAAGCCGGACGCTCTACGAAGTTGGTCAATATCGACATTTTTCTATGACGTTCTGCACGACTAACTTCCCGAAGTTTTGCCTGTCCATTACTTATCTCATGTCAAAAGTGGTGCAATTTTTACGGAAAATCGAGAATGGGATGCATTTTAGGGATGTGATTTATAATAATCCAATGTGGACTTGATTTTGCCGTGAAATTCTGGTGCTATTGCATTCCTTTCTTCAGGGCTTAAAATTTAAAATCGGAAAGGAAGGACTTTCAGATTGTTACCGTGAGAATCTGGAAATTCCATAAATTAAAATAGAATATGCATGGAGAGTAAATCCTACCGGTATTGAATGCAGAATTTTTTGTACATCCCCAAAATCTACCTTTCCTCCGTGTAAATTATAATATTTGGTCAGAGTTGCATATTTGATGGTCACTTACATTTCAGTTGAAAAATAAAATCTGTAAGGATGAGCTTCTTTCAAAGGTAAATGTAAATGGAATCGGACACGGATGAATATGTTTACCTTAGGACATTATTCTATTAACAAGATCAAAGTCCTCGAAACTGACCGATCCTTTTTCCATTTATAAGTAAATGTTATGAGAATAATCTTCCTGGACATTCTAGACAGAAGGGGAAACTTGATCAAATGTAAATCGGACTTAGTGGGTCTTTTATATCGTAAGATGGATTATGTTATGCGGACAGTATGTTCAACCGGTACCTCAAAAATCCTGGAAATAGGATGACCGATGAACCTGAATCCCTCGATATGTCGAATTTCCAGGCTTTACATGTAAAAACCTTTCCCTCGATTTTTTATATAAAACGTACTGACCAAAGTAACTGAAAAGGACGAATGAATATCAAACTCATATGGATTTAGTCAGATTGAAGAAAAGACGTCTGATACGGACCATGGTCATCAATGAGGATGACACAAAAAGAAGGGGAAAGCTCCTTTCAGAAAAGGGATGATGATAATAATAATATGAAAAAAAGGGACATAATAAGGTTGTGTATCCAAAAGAAATTGGTATTCATATTCAGCCCTATAAATGATATACTATCAAATCTGGGTAAAAGAGAGGCAGGATTTTGGTTCTAAATCCTTGAAAAAGTTTCCCTTTTCCAAACTTCTCATCAGAATTCATGAATTGAATTAAGTTTGACCACTGTCCCTTCTTATCGAGTCTCCCAGGAGGATTCCTTCACATGCATAATTCATGTATTTGGATTTCATGCATTCTAAATCACTCTATAATTCTCTTATTCACCCTACCTCACAAAAACCAAGTCCAAGGGAATGAATGGGAGCCCTATTATTGAGGATATTATTATTTTATTGGAAATTCAGATTCATCCTATTTGAATGAGTTCTTACTCCTTCCTTGTTTTCGACTTTATCGTGAGAAAGATGCAAAAAATCTTAAAATATTATCGTTTTCCCCATTATTTTTATTCTGTAAGGAGATTAGTATAGTTGACAGTAGAAAGGATCGTCAAATAACATGAATCGACAAATTATTAAAATTCAATGGTCAGGAATTCTGGAATGTAAATATAACCAATATCGGCCGGATTTAAATTGTTTTAAAACTAAAAAAAACTTCTAAAAGCCATCAAAAATAAAAAGAACAAAACTATCAAAAATTTGAAAAGCGCAAATTTTCCAGTACGGGAAGATGCCGATTAAAAGCAGATTCTTCCAAACTCCTAACTAAGATCCCAATCAAGATTGAAATAATCTATTCGGAAGAGAAGCAAGTAGCTGCAAAAAGTTTGAGGTATTTAGTAGCTACTTGAACAATGATGGTAAATGGTAATAATAATGGTTCCATGTGCAATAAGTAATCTGAAGGTGTTGGGTTTAATGGGCTTGTGCATGTTCCCTCAAAGTAAAAGCATGAGGATGATCGTCCCATCATTCTTACTTGCCTGTCGTGCCATCATATTCGGCTTAGTACTTTGAAGTGAAGGAACAAAAGTGTTTAAAACTATCCCAATGCATAGGCAATAAAAACTCCGGTTGCCGGTAAGAATATAATATACAATCTACTTTGTTATCCTCTGTTCCAATGTGTTAAACCACACTTATACAAAAGGGAGTAAATATTCCATAACCAATAAGAACAACCGCATTCTAGAATACACGATACCTCAAACTCCAACCTAATAAAACCCTCGTACGTAATAACAATACCCATATATCTACGGCTTTGTTCGAGGAGATTAAACTAACGGGGACTTCATAACCATTTCCATTCGGCTGCTGTAGTGGAGTCATAAATGTCACATTCAGATTTCTTGGTCAAGAACGCCTACCTTCATGAATTCGACAGAGATTCGTGTCAGGTTATCATTTCCATGTAACTTCAATACAGAAGTAAAGCCTCCTTTTCCTAAAACTGTTAGTTTGGACACTTGAACTGAATATTGAATCAAAGCGCTTTGTGGCAGATTTGATATAAAATCCTGCAATATATTCCAATTGAAGCCCGTTTTTAAATATGCAAATGAATTCCACCAATTCCGAGCTGACAGAAATTGGCAATGAAATTGGCTGATGATGACTGCATTGAAGGGATCCACACAAAGTGCTTGTTATCGTATACCAAGATTATAAAGTCCCGACGTCACTCATCATCAATCAAACCAAAATCAAGGTACAACGCTACAGAGAGGGATCAGGTTTGGTCCAACTGACTATGATACTGTCCATTAGAAAGCCTTATAGTAGCCCATATCTACTTTGTAAGAGGATGCCGCATTCATTTCTGACAGATTTCCTTTCATTTAATACAAAGATCTGAGATTTGATATATTATTGTACTCCTGCCTATTCCTACATTTTGCTTACTCACACAGAGAAGTACAGGAGTAAGAATGCTGACCAAGGAGCAAATACATTCGTCCAAGTTCCTTATTGTTGCGAGGACCTTAAAAAATTCCAAACTTTAATATTGACTGATGACTCGAAGTAATCAGTTAGAGGACTTGTGATGTTAAATCCAAGTTTACTCACCAAAGGATGCCATTATAGGCTTGTCTCATGTAGGCTCATCTCTACGGCAGAGTACAGGGCATGAGAAATAGATCGGTTGGGCGTCTTTAAACCATTAGTGTGATAAAATGCTTTCCTCTGGGTAATTTTGGTGCCTGTCAAAACTATCCATAATCCCATCATGAAATAATATTGGCTCAATTTCACCATTGGAGAAGTAATGACTACCTTTAAGGATTTTCAGGTCTTAAACCCTGAGAAGCTCACTGAAGA
Organism: Desoria tigrina; assembly: GCA_906901685.1. Lineage (NCBI taxonomy): Eukaryota > Metazoa > Arthropoda > Collembola > Entomobryomorpha > Isotomidae > Desoria > Desoria tigrina. Next base: position 6,734,456 of record CAJQTU010000007.1, read on the forward strand.
GCTTCACCACCAACCGTGATTGACTACAACCCCAGCCAGAAGTCAATTAATATCCCCTCCGTCCATGAAGTACCCTTTCCTGTTCGACTTTGACCGTATTTTAAAGGAATTAGGTTCTTTTTCTTCCTTTTTTTAGCAAAGTGAATAATTACAGCCATTACGATCCTCGTTCCTGTCCACACTTGGTCATTGTTCGTAATTTTTGGTCAGCAACGAAATTGTCAGAGGATGTTGAGAGAAAAAATGGAAGACAGTTGGGAATTAATGACAGTCGCAATACCTTGAAGCGTGAAGCAGTTGACAGTTCAATTCTGCAAATCCTACTTTCAGTAATAAATTCGTGCTGATAGTGGCCAGATAAAAATTTTCCGTAATTTTTACGCATTCGTATTACAACCATAAGTTGGGTTTTCAAGCGAAGGAAGGAACCCTTGGAGCTCAAGCGTTATTTTACCTAGATTCATCATGCGGGGTATTTATTGGCCGTGTTGGTCCGGAAAACACGGTAAAAAACGTATGTGGGATTTAAATCGTTAGGTAACTCTAATACTTTTGTTCCTTGTTCATTTAAAATCGTTAAGGTTGGGGATATAAGAGCAGTGCATTACTCTCTAGAAATGTTTTCAACTCGAGAATTTAATGAGTGATGGTTATTTTCCCATCCATCAGCGTCCGTCTGTCTTCTCTGACCAGACGAAGATCATTTGTAAATTTCATTGGAAATCAAGCAAAAAAAGTTCCTTTGAACAGAGAAATTAATGAGTGTGTGGGGTAATTGGTATGCATAACCTAAGGCCCAGTTGCCCCGTGAAAACATCCGAACCTGCACCCCATCACTCCACAACAAGCACTATACGGTACACTTGCATAGCATAAGATTTCTCAGCAGGTCCACCTTCAAAATCTGATCTTCCACTAGATCGGGGACTTTAGGTACGGCCCCGAAATAATATTATGTTAAATTCTTGTACGCAGATTTAATTTATACCTTCTGTAAAGACGCTAGGAATTTTCCTTGACGTTTTGTGGGAAATTGCAATAATTTTGGGGCACGGCTAGAAAGCCTTTAGTCTCGACTAGTTAGGTTTTGGTATCCACGCCGTTTTTGACACTTGATTCACTGCAAAAGGTCATGATGCAATGAAAATAATAAAAATATTAAAGTGTTTGAAATCGTACATTGTAGATGTTTCCTCTGCTGTTGCATTATTATCGCTGTTAGCTCTGGCAAAATGTGCTTAGATCAGTTGCCATTGCAGGCTGAAAAAGTGGCTTCCTACTACGCGGTATGGAGCAACGCAGGAGATTAGGGTCGTTAAAAATTGTTCGTGGTTGTAAAATATTTAATAGTTTTTGAAGAAAAATGATGAATTTGGATCTCATGGAGCGGCTGAATACATAAACCGTGTTCATTAAATACAACATAGCTCATCTTCTTCCGGAGATATCCCTATATGATGTAAACTGAGGGAAGTCCAAGGAGGGCGTTTATTATTATTATTATATAACAACATGAACTTCCCCTGTTGAATACCTGTACACTTTCCTTCTGACAAATGGTTTTTCTCATTCCAGGTTCAGTTGGAAAAGCGTAATTTTTTTATTTCCAGAGTTGCAAAGGTCGTTAGGTTGTGACTCTTCCCACTATGTGTGGGTATTTAGCCCCAAACATCAATTAAACTTTTCACCTAAAGTCTCTAAATCTTGTAGATAAACCAGGCTACCTCAGCAGTACTGCCATTGGATGTTGAACTCATTACAGCTAATGTTTAATGGTCATGACACAAAGGCTCGGTGCCAGGAAATGTAACTAATCGGGTGGCTCCTTTAGCTTCACGATTCTTTATCTTCGCCAAGAATCAACGATCATTTAGAACAATAGAGGAGGGGAAACATTAAAACTGATGTTGGATTCGGTTTGGAAGACAAATTTTCTCGGGAGTTATTTCAGGAATTTTCCTAGCGGAGATTTGTTGATTTCTATGAAATGTTTTGAATCTGTAGCTTATAGATCGAGGACCGATGCGCTATTGAAGGGTTTGATTTGTATTTGGTATTCAAGAGTCAATCGGAATATAAGGAAAGTGTGAATAAGGAATTGAATACTAATGACCCAACCCCCAGAATTCAATTTACCAGTTCCAATTCAATAAGACAGAGACAGGCTGCTCAGGACTGATTTACGACTTGGTAGAGGCAGCAGGCTCTCTTCAGATTCGTGCTTATGTTTTCGTACTTCACTCTGCATGACATTTCCATTTCATCTCATCGGAATACTTCTTGCACTAAGGTATTTATAATCGAGGAATCGAACTTGACAGGATTGTGAGAACAATGCGTTCCATACTGAATTTGATTGTAATTGTAAGTAAAAAAAAAAAAATGTCTTAGAATTTTGTACATCGTCCATTTGGCACTATTTTTGCGATTTTGATGATGAACTGGATTTAGGGTAATGCCGTTCGTTAGTTAAGACAAATGTCTGTCAATCTGATCAAAACTGATGATTTTATAGCAATTTAACTAAAAATTTATCTTAGGTCTGTATTCATTAAAAAAATTATGGCAATTGAGTATTTCTAAAATTTAAAGTACAATTTTTACTTTAAATAACATTTTAAAATTCCTGTTCCATAAAAACTTGTCGGCTGGGATGTTTTAAAACCAATCTTTCGCTTCTATTTCCGTCATATACGGTTCAATTGACGTATCACCCCAGAAATATGCTTTTCAAGGAAAGATACGACTTTTCGGGACTTAATATGGGGCACTTAATTATGTTTTTAAAATACATATGCACAAGACTACTCGACAAATTCACCCAGGCACTTTCCTTAAAAAACAAGACCCAGAGGAAACAATTAGAAGGGTAAAACAACTCGTTAGTTTTCTTAATTCTGACAGACTACATCTGGTTTTCATGACTTTCTTACCCATACTTCGTCGGCTCGAACCGCTCCTGTCTCTATCCATTTAAGCCTGCCACACCGAAATTTATTTCCGTATTCTGGAGCTCCTAAGCTGCTCAACCAACGATGAATGATTTTAAAGGCTAAAATACAAAGCCTTTCTTATAGACACTATTATAGTATCATGGCGTGAAGGAAGGCGAATAGCATGACAAGAAAGTGGAGCTTAATCTTTACAGTGGCAAAATCTACTGCTCCTTTGTCAGTTGTTAGGACGTGTTGAGAGGATCTTCCGAGGCTTAAATATAGTCGAATAGAATCTCAAGACGGCTTTTTTCCAAGAAAAAGACACGTCTATAGACCCAGATTTAGCCAAAGTACATGTATACGAATAATAGTCCTTCGTACCAGAGAAAAGCAGAGGAAAACATGAGGATGAGCAGGGAATATATTAAGGAGGAGGAACCGGATCCATTAATAAACTTGGCCGGAGAGGAAGAAAAAATTGGTGAAGATCAGTTTTCGAAAGGATAAGTAATGAAGCTAATTCATCGATGCCAAAGGAGCGGATTCCAGGCTCTGAAATATGCCTCTTCATATTATCCTATCACTTCATTCCTTAATCTTCACAGATTAATTAAAACTCCCCGAGATGCAAATAAACCGGAAAATTAATTGCTACATCAAGCTAATGGACTCCCGCTCTGTCTACTCCTCTTTCATTGAGATACATCAAAATCAAAACCTGTTTTAGTTTCATGATATCCTATAACCCAACCTGGTAACCTAACGACGTGAAATCCTATATAGGTATCTTCCTAAGTAATTTAAAGTAACTTCCGCTAAATCAATAATAGGAATAGAAAGCAAGGAAATCAGGCAGACTGCAGATGGGAGTTTAGCCCTCATTTAAAAAACGGACTCATCGTCACGCCGCTTTCGATGACATTCCATTGAAGGCACATTTAAGAGCTGAAGCCTTGCAGCTGGTTCCTATTCAGATCACTGCAAAGTACTGGAGGAGGAGAAGTAGTGGGAAGTATGCGTAGGTCAGAGGTCAAAGCTCATCACTGGCAGAGAGCGGTAATGTTAGTTGTGTCAAAAATAGAGCACCAAATGGGAGAGGGTATGTCCCCAACGTATCTGTTACCAATCCGGATGAGCAAGTTCTATAAACGCTATAAGAGATAAGGCCGCCTATAGATAAGGTTAAAAAATGAAAGTGCGGTGATAGAAGTCATAAGGGAAGAACCCTTTGTTTAATGTTCGATCTTCAGCACACAATTTCGGAAGATTCCTCCGACGCGATGCCATCCATCTGAAACCGAAAAAAATTCTGTGGAGGAAATAGAAAGACTTTTTTAAGCTCAATTCGAGAAAAAACGAGGCAAAATACCACATTCCTACTTCCGGACTCTGACTTGAATGACTCGGAGGACAAAAAACACGATCTCTTCTTCTCTCAAACTTTCTTCATCTCTTTGTCAGAGATATTTTATACTTTTATTACAAAAAATGTGGACTCCGTCTCTGAGTAATATGATGTTCGGCTTCCTCGTGAGCACTCAAACCAATTCTCGTGAATTTCTCCAAGTTCAACGTTTTTGTGATCGGGTGATGCGATGGTGCCGAAGAAAATGAAGACATGAAAACAACAACTACAACTTGCCGCAAATAATCGTATTATACATTTTGAAATACAATGAGAAGTGATTTGCCAATGCCCTTATTTGACAAATATCTTATATACTATCTTATAGGCAAAAATCAGAGGTGTATAGTCTATGAAAGTCTTTAAACTTCAAAAGATATCGATTGTTGTAATAATTTATCACGTCGTCCTCACAAAAGACTTTTAAAGACGACAGAATAATAACGCTGCTCATATCTTGGGACATAAAATATCTGCTACACATTTTATTCCATGTTCTTTTAAATTCTTTGGTTTTTTAATTTTTATTGTCAAAAAAATGCATGCATATCTCTTCTTGCCTTCCTTTAGAATAACAAAGGTGAACTTTTAAGATACGTGGACGGCAAGTGGGTAATCGTAAAAGTCTACAAATTATAGTGTACATAATCGTTGAGGTTATATGTGATATTTCGCACAATTGCCAGCTCAAGCCTTCTGCCATCATTTTTCTCATTTTATTATCACTAAACTCTTGTGCATATGCCGTTTTAACGATCTCTTACAAGTGGAACTCCGACCAACCCTACTGTCAATAATTTGCATGGGTGTAAAAATCACAAAAGGTTTTCATAGCTTAACAATAGGTATGCAAATAATATATCCTCTTCACTTCTGTGAAACTAACTGAAAAGGGCCTTTTTATCTGTAAAAAATCCAATAAAATAAAACGAGGAATTCACAGTTTTTTATTACAAAATTTTCACGACAGAGCGTTGCCTCCTCCCGGAGTCACTACTGTCATAATTAAAACCTGTTAATGTGCAATTACAATATCTGGTGTGATTAACGCTAATTGCTTCTTGGTATTTTCCTCGTCTTTTCTAAAAAATTAAGCGGCAATAAACATTCAACGGTTAGAGCAAAACTTTAGTCGAAATGGAGGTCTTCAACCTGACGAAGTTATTGTTAACGAATTCAAACAATAAAAGCATTTTTTCTGCTTTATTTATTATTCACGTTTGTATAGTGCTCCCCATATATGTATATAATTCGTGGAACATGGATAATTAAATCGTATAAACTGTGATTGCCAGTCCTTTTTAAGAGAAATCTACCGTGCATATGGGATGGATTAAAAGTCTAATTGACAACAATTAAATTGATTTATATTGTTTTTGCTTCCTTTCAGAATATTTGTAGAACTTGGCACTAGTAATGGTTACATGCGGAATTTCTTAGTTGTTTTTTATTCAGATCGGCCCGTTTTAAACGAGGTCAAGACGTTTCATTGTATTATTCAATAATGTTCAGTTGCCCGTGCATCCTCCTGACCTTCACAGTACGCCGTCTTTCATCGCCCATTCTTCAAATTCATGTCCAAAGCTGTATATCTTCATAAAATTAGGTACAAGTTAGAGGAACACAATTCTGGACGAAGTCCCTTACGCTATTAACGTAACCGTAACTTGAGGGCGTTAGAATTCCTACCTTAAAGAGTCAAAGGGCACCTCAAGGGTGTCCAAAGGATCCCATATAAGTTCCCCTGCCTCTGATCAGCCTGCCCACGCTTGACTTCAATCCTCCACGCCTATTTGTAAAGCTTGAATAGTTAATTCCGTTTCATTTGAACTAATTCTCTACCGTTTATTCCTATATGGATGTATAGCCGGGTTGATGGATTGAATTACACTTTTTCTTAGCTTTGCCTGTCTAAATGGGCAGTTTCACAATACATTATAAACGTTTTATACACAACGTAATGTATTACACGAGACTTTTATGGAATAGTTGAATTCGGCAGACAAAGAAGAAAAAAGGCGTGAACATATCAATGAATTAACTTCTGTTTGGCTCTTTTGTCCGGTTTCTGTCGTAAACTGGTAAAATGCTAAAGACGGCTGTTGACTGTTGACATCTCAATTTAAGGCGTTCGAACACTGTTCCATAGTGTTCTTTAAAATTTGGGATAAAAATGCCTTGTACATACATATTTTAGTCTTTGTTACTTTTTATGGAGCGTAGTAGAAAAGTGTTTTTCTTCGGACATAATATAAACGACTTGTCCAGTTTTTATTCATGATTATAGGTTATGCTTCCTTGAGTTTAATTTTCTGCTTTACATGAAAGTGTACAAATGGCTAAATGTCGCCATAAACTGCTAGAGACAGATGGACAGGCGAATGAAAGTATTCTCGATTCGTTGGTCATCTTAGTAAAGATGTGGAGCGCATCTTTAGGCCTTACCGACCAGGTAGAAAAATATTTAATGCTTTGCCCCGTCTTACATGACGTTAAGAACATAATAAATGACTTGTAAAAATAGTCAATAATCAAATAATGATAAAGGATTTGTAAGTTTATCAAACCAAAATTGAATATATGACAATGGTAAATCAGAAAAATCTTGTTTGACTCTCAAACGTCAGCAAGGTGGCTTTCCTTATCCCAAAAAGTGTGTAGAACCAGATCCATTCCATTTGGTTCAAGTTAAAAAGACAGCCCATGACTTTTTTTAAACCCTTCATGATACTTATAGATGAAAACTGATAACATTGTTTAACGCATCATTCATATTCTCTTCATTCAACCGTTAAGTGAGTAATAAACGTCAGGAAAAACACAATCTCTCTCATGCTGCCCGGGCGGAAGCAATCTGGGCTTCGACCCCGTCTAACCCGGACTTTTGGTTTCCCTGCCTGACTTTCCGTGCCTAATGGGAAGTTGAGGGGCCATCGTAATACATAAAATTACAAACTCGAAAATAATGTAACTTTATGGAACCCTTTCCTCCTCTGTCATTTCCAACCGAGGATGATAGAGCTCGTCCAACTGGGTCCCACTTGTACAAGAGCTGAGCGGACATAGTGAACCACTGACCTCTGCCCGGTTGACCCGCTACCCGGTTTGAAATTGTCATCTGTTTCCGTTCCTCCCGTGGTTCCCTGGAAAGCCCGTAACAATAGCCTTAGAATCCGGGATTGTTAATTTTTGCCCGTTCCCCGTAATCATTAAGAATGAATAAATGAATAGAACGAGAGGAAGGAAGTCATTTCTAGAGAATAGATAAAGGCGTAAAAAGGAGTTAATAGAGGCACTTCAGCATGGCCTAACATGACAGGAGAGTATCAGTTCCGACTGCATGCAATCCATTCATCTGCATTTCAACATTGTCGACATACTTTCTCACGGAAAAAAGAGATACGAGTGGAGCACCCCCGGTTTTTAAATCCCGGTCCATCTTCTTCGCGTCAACCCCATTTATCTAATGCTTTTCGGAATGCGGATGCATCTATTACGGAATACCCTTTGGTTATTTAAATTCTCACTCCTAAAGAGTTCTCATGACATTTCCAGTGGATTTAGGAAAAGTCGGAAATGTATGTGGAGGACACGAACCCGAGTCCCTCTTCCCCGTTCAGTCAATGTGAGGGAACTTGTCTCGAGGCCGGGGGCACGTTAATATACATATCTATTATGCAATGTGTGAGTCAAGTCAATGAGAAGATAATGAGAGAAATTGGCTTGTAATTTCGGTTCAGGATTGAAAGGGTGCATGGTAAAGTGGGCCTGAATGTGGGAATAGATAGCGGAAGTGGATCCCCATGAGAAATGTGGAAGGGTGCTGCTGCTCCGGTCTCTCCTAATGCTAATCCAGTTCCGGGCTAAATCACTTCGCATCGACGAGGAGGACAAGTTACAACTCTCGGCAGAATTGGTTATGACACGCCGACACATAAAACCTCAGAGGAGGAATGGAATCCTTACACAAAATGCAGAGATATATATATATCTATCTATATGATAACCATATTATGAGAAGATAGTTAGCTGACAAGAGGATGGCCAAAATTGAATTTCGTGAAACGTTTAAGCTTTAAGACCAGCATGGGATTCGGTCCTTCCGTATTTTACAGTTTTACTGACCGGGATTTCCCACGCTTGACGCTTACTTCTACTTAAGAGCGAATTGAAATCATGCACATTTTTCAAAGGGACACGTTGCACCAAACGGCTGTGGTTAGGCGGACTTCTGGAATTTCCAATCACATCTTCTTCCGGTTCGATAAATTGATTTTTTACTGATAGAAATAGCTATGAATGGGTTAGGTTTCCTTTTCTAATTTAAACTTGAGGGAGCAAGTGGTCAGGGGACGTAGCTTCTTATCTCGTCTTTCAACTTGCTGCTGTCATGCTCTTTACGGTAGAGGATATTCTTATGTCAATTTGTTTCAAAAGTACTCAATTTTGACAAATCAGTGTTACTTTTTCGTAGATAAATATTCACAAAAACGGATTTGAGTGATATGGGAATAATTAACAGTTTGGTGAGTGAGTAAAACTGTCATCGTAGAATGTATTGATTGTTGTTTTGGGTTCAGGTGGATCACCTTCTTTCCCACAAACATAACCGCAGTTGAAATCGGATCCACTTTCCCCTTCTTCGTCCCTCTCGACTCTCATGTTCCATTTAAGCTTCTGAAATCTTTAAATAAGCACGACCATATAGGAAGAGTTGAATAAGTTTCACCGGGTTTAAAACAAGGAAGCTGAAATTACGTTAGGGATCAAATTTTAAAATTCTCTCACCACCAACAAGCCATACAAACATAAACATACATCCTTGTTCATAATACTTAACGCTCTATCCACACAGAAAGGAACGGGACAGAAAACCGAGCTTTTTCTTTGTTTCTCATCCATGAAGTTTGAGAAGAAACCTAAAAATGAGGGTTTCAAACTGACGTGGTCCTATTCACAGTATTTACAATAATACAATGGAAGTTAAAAGTATACATAACCTTCTCACAAGTTTAACTTGTATGCAGTTAAAGATTAGTTACGCAATGGATTTAGTAGAGATTATAGAGATATTGAGGCAAAGTGCATAGTCAAACTCCGAGCTGACCAACTGGGCAACATGTGTCAAATATTAGTATTTTACATGTCCGTGTAAAGTTAGCCTTTCTTCGGACTGTTTAACCCAACCCATTACATTGGAAGAACGAGGCCTGAGTTGTAAGACACTGAACGAATTGTTTAACGCTACCGTGGGAATCCGAACCTTATGACATGCTCTTATTACATAAAACGGGGAGTTGAGAAATTTGTCTTAAAATAAAAACTGTGATTTACACAGCTATTTGAACAGTCGATACATTTGACATGTATTTACTTCCTGCAAACCAAACTCATACTCATTCACTTGATTTAACGGCTTACGACTGTTTTTTTTACTGCAAAGGAATGAATTGCTGTAGATAATTTAGCTGATTTAGAACGAGATTTGACAAACTGGGGTCTAATTCCTTGTAAAAATATTAGAAAATCAGGGTTGAGGCAGGCTTGGAAATGTGGGCACTGGATTCGTTTTTGTATGAAATGCAATCTACATATAAAATAGAATGTAAAGTAGAAGATAATGATTGCATGTTTCGGTTTCCGATTTCATCCCCCTCAAATCCAGTCCCAGGATCCATCCCGATTCCATTCCGTGCGGATTTGGCATTGTCTTTTATCTCGACCCCGAGCCCCGCAAAAGTGTTTAGAAAAAAAAACTCTGAAACAATCCTGTTCCATTCCATTTTTTTACTCTGTCCTATGAATTGCAAACATGAAAACCACTGCTATTCATAGAATCACAACAATGGGAATGAACAAAGGTGGAAGGTAAAGATCCCAACCAAAAAACAACATGAAAATTGCGGATCACGCAAGAGAATAAAAATATATACATTAAAACAAAACGAACAAAACGTTTCATATTTCCTAAACCTTCCATGATATTGTTCAAGTAGCCCCCTCTGATTAATGGGCCAGAAGCCAGTAAAGTGAAGAACCTTGGAAGCTTAGCTTTCACCTGATAAATGACAACACGTCAAAATCTCATTGGAGAAAGTGCATGGAATTCAGATGAGGATATTTTTTATTTTTTTATTCCACAGGAACAGGAATGCTTTCCTTCCCATAGGACGAGATTAAAGGAACGGGAATGTTTTAAGGGAGACGGATTTCGTTCGTTTTAGCGATGGTTCGAAACGTGCAGAGTACGAGAGGACCGGATGAGGATTTATGGTAGCCTTTGGCCACACTCAAATCCATTCTTTTCACATCGGATTGCGAAGGAAGGAAATGCTTTCCTGGATACGGAAAAAAATCCGCCATTCCAGCCCGAATAAAGCTCCTCATCCCCGATCAATTCAATGTGGCTTTTTATGACACCAATACTTTTCCATATACTTCACCCGGCTATAAATTCCCAAATTCCTCAATTCACTTTTATATTTTTACCCATTTCCAAGCTCCTTTGAACTTCAATGGGATTTTATTCATCCGGAAATATTGAATTTCAACATTTCCATCTCCCCAATTTTCCTCGGTGCTGGATCATGGGCACTTATTGATTTCAAGTTAAGAACAACAGCAAATCCAATAATTTCTAAACAAAAAAGGAGTCTTTAGTCTTTATTACATGAACTGTGAAACCCTCGGATTTAATAGAGCCCAGGACGAGGAGTTGTTGAGAGGTATTGGGTTCTGTGGTCAATTTATGGGCCGATGTCCAGGACGGGAAACGCGTTCGGGGACTTGAGTTTGTGAAGGAAACCCAAAACCGAGGATAAATGGGATGATATGCCATGTGTCAATTTTAATAATGGAATGAACCGAACTCGATTGGATTCAAGGGATGATAGTACGTAGTAGCCCGAGTAGTTGTGGAGATGTATTCAATTGGGACAAGCATTTGGTGAGAGACAGAAGAGAATTTGGTAAAAAGTGCTTTAGATTTTTAGATTCCCCTTCCATTCTCATCTGATTTACTCCTGTCAATGATGCTTTTTCCCTAAAAATGGAAAAAACTCCCTCCGCTATCACGTCCAACAAACAGGCTATACACATAGCCTTGTATACAAACTCACACTACTTGAGTTTAATAGTGTACGTTGGCTCTGGCCTGGCTATGGGCAAATATACATAGGAGTTGTGAATTGGGAAAAATAAATAAAAAGGCAGTTGACTCCGACGCGAAGTGGCACTTTCGTAAAGTGATCCATAAAAAAGGCAAATGGACCGCAGAGGAACCCTAAGTTTCATTCGAATACTCACTTAAACAGTTTCGTCTGGGGACTCGGGAGCTTCTTAAATTTTATTTCGATATTGTGCTCATATTTCATCCCAATCTTTCAGAAACGGTACGAAGCCCTGTCACTTTCCCTGTTGCGGAATAAAATTAGGATATTTCTTATTCCTCCCAATCCCAGTTAATCATGGACTGCTACGGGCGACAAAGTATAAAAATTGTCAATACCAATTACAGATTACCTCCTTAAAGTTTTACAACCGTCGCAAATGTCAACGGGTTTTGTTCCGTGAAGATTAAAGACCTTATTCCTTATATAGGCTGTAGAGCCTTTTTGTGAGTTAAAATGCTAGGCTAGGATTACGTTTGACGGTCTCGAGACTCTTAGCTCCCAATTTTTCTCAAAAGAAATGATTGTTTTAATAAGAAGAAGCTTTTATCGCCGAGGAATAGGACGGGTTGTGGTTTGGTGGTAAAGGAGTAGTAGCATCTTTGATTATGATAAGGTGTAGCGCTTAATCACCCGGGAGAGTTATAGCTCCCAACTTGTCCGCATAAATATTCGGCTAGAAAAGCAGTGGAAATAAAATACATGTACTTTTTAAGCTAAAGCAACATTTTTATGGACTGAGCTCATTACTTTTTTTCGTTTTCTTCCACTATCAAGGCTACTAAGCACTTAGTTAATAACTTACAAAGATCCCTCTTGTCAGAAGCTTCATAATAAAAACATTTTTTATCCGGAGATTTGGGGCTCGGAATCATGTCATTGCTTTAAATTACCCTTTTCCCTTCTTCTCGTAAAATCCTCTCTGTAGCTGTTTGTAAATTAACAGGACTAGCAGAATCGTTTAGTCTTGAAAAATTATTTATCCCTTCTCTGGGAGATTAAATCGTTAGCTGTTGCAGGAGATCTACTTGGGCTTATATTGATGACAACCACTACAGAGGGGTAGTTTTTTTGGATTTCCTTAATTTTTGCAGGATTATTCTACTTCAAGACCAGTTGCAAGGAAGTATAAATGCAGCTTACATCAATTGTACTTGGATTTAATTCGAAATTGTTACAGGATCAACTAACTAAGCAGTTAGTTTAGTCCTGGTACTCTAACGCCTTGTTCATAATCATCTGAAGGAGCTACAATACAATTAACCTAAAAAACTGGAATACCCTCCGAGATCATCTTTGCCTTCTCAAGGTAATTTATAATTACAATCAAGGGAGATCTGTAAAAAAAACAAGCCTACGAGACTTTACCACTAATGGCCAGCTTATCTCTTGTTCTATTACCTTGTATGATGATGATTGTCTGGACTAATTTATGCAAACGAGTTGATTTAAACTGCTACAACTTGTACTTCCCTACCTCTTCTCGTCTAGCAACTTTGTACAAAGTTCCTCAAATGTAGTAGCCACCACATAATCGCCTTCTCCATACTATATACTGGGATTCCGTTTCAAACGGTTTCAATAATTCACAATTATCAGATGAAATTGACTGCCCAGAAATCTCATATCTCGGTCAATATAGATAATAGTTAAACACTGTAATGATTTACGGGAGGGCATCTTACTTTCTCTTCATCTACTCGAGGGTATTTTGAGACGGTAGATAATAACCCGTTACTTCTAAAGCCAATCTCTCCAAAAGCCAAAATTAGATCCCACTTCTTTAGAGAGCAGATGAGATGAAGTAGAGAGGAAGTGACGGAAATATATTGCACCTCGTGTCCCTTTATGAAACCTCCAATGAATAATGGGCCGGGATGAGGAATAGTCAGTCGGAGTAGTCAAGTGTGAAACAAAAGGTAGGGAATAGTTATGGGATTCATATTTCTTGATTTGTTGTCAGGGAGGAGGAAGCTGGAAGGGAGATTAGCGAAGCAGTATAGAGGCCGAGGGATAATCAGGCAATAAATATTCACGTTATGCAAAATACGGTGTCTACTACAAATTGAGATGTACGCCCCAGTCGGTTGCCACCACCACCGTCCCCGCTACCAACAAGCCAAACAGTCACTTCAAAATCCAGACTAACCAACTTTCCATTTATGGCATGCATGCCTCTCCTACAAAATCATGTATCCCTCGGCCTTATCTATTTCTCTCATAAAGAAAATATAATATCGTATAATTCCGAAGTATATTTCGAGAGTGTCGTAATATGCATGAGAGTATAAGGATGGCGAGGATGGGACAAAACAATTTCGGATACAAAGGGAGATGAGATACATGGCACCTTCCACAATGGGTAATTAGTAATAAAATAACGCTTCATAGATTAGGCATAGCGTATGTACGAGTCAAGCAGGGATTCTATATTTGTCCTCCTGATCTTGCACGGATATAAATGTCCCTGTAGCCCCTGATACTGTCAGGATGAGACTTTGTCAGAAGTGGAAGAGGGAGAAGGAAGAGGCAAGTGTGGCGTCATATGCAAATGTGAAATAATTACAACTAATAGTTCAACTCCTCTGATGAGAATTTCATGGGAGAAGCCATATTCTTCATGCTCTCTAATCTCCCTCTGCAGTATAGTATGGTTTGTAAGTCCTGGACTAGAGATGATCAGGATAATGCGAACGACTCAGTGAATTTGTCATGCCTTGTAAAGTTGCAGAGCTAATAATCATGGTACAGATCAGTCGGATGGAAACTTTTCGGACAAATTTAATTCAATTATTGCAAACTCGGCATAGCTTCATAAACGATCCGGAGGAGATGACAGGCAAATTTTTACATCGTTTTCTCTTGCTTTGTTTCTCGATTTTAATCCATTTAAAAAGGCATGAGGAGGATGATGCTCCGACTTGGGAAGTACTTTTGTTAAATAAATTAGTACTTACGCGCATCCGAGGCCCCCTTGTAGTTTTGAGCCTTGCAAAAGAATCGTAAAAATATGGTATCTACGAGCTTGTAAGTAGGGTTCTGCCCTATCCATGTATTCATGAGAGGATGATCCCTGTCGATTAAACTGTTTTTATAACTTTTTTTCAACTTGTTTTTTTATTATTCCACCACGAAAGCATAATAAACGTTACATATTCTTGCATATATGGGCCAAGTGTATAGATATATAGAGAAGCATCTCATTGTTAGTGGAAATTGTAGAAGACCGATGCAATTTTTTGAATTTATGACATTAAAAATTCAAATAAGAATAAGGTTCAAGGAAACTGTTAAAACGATTCTGGTTTACGTGTGAAAGAGTAGATTTTTAGGTTATTCAGAAATGAAATATATGGACTTGGATATTCTCGCAAACTCGTAAGTAAGGGATTGGTGTCGCCTGTGAAGTGGATCATTTGTGAAGGGTTCATTCGTATTCACCAAGCAACATTCACACTCTCAATTGAATCAGCCTCTTCTACAATTGAATTGAAACACAACTTGAAGCTACAATCTCCTAGCACCGATGACTGAACACACAGAACCACGAACATCCATAATAGATATAAAATTATATGATTTAGAACCCCTTCAACTTTCCCCTATATGCAAAGACGACTATATCATTCAAAGTTGAATATTATTTGCTCAGAGAGGTTCCACTCAATCCCATAACTCTAAGTAAGTTGTAAATCAACCACAATTTACTAAAACAAGCCCTGACAGGACTAATTGCTACAAATTCCCTACTCAATTTCCTCTGACACTACCACCACTGCCCATGATGGGAATCCTAAATAATTACGATATTTCAGACTCAACTTTACATACAAAATGATCCGTGCGGTACTATATGCCATTCAGCCAGGATCATTTTAAATTACTCCAACCCCTTCATCCAGCTTATTATGCGATGTATAATAGTATCTATAAACTAAATATGGTGGTCTCGATCTGTCCACCAACTGCAAAACTACAATCCCCTCAAGATACATTAATTTTGTTAATCATATGCAGATTTTATATTTGACAGTAAATTTTAGTTTCTCTCTGCTACCAAGTTGGATCTGGACTCGTGACTTTAAAGGACAGATTGGGCTACTTTTAACTTTAACTTCTGTTCACACACTCACTCACAAACACCCACATCTGTCCAAGTCCAATACAAAAAGTCAAAATGTACCAACGGCGTCGGGAATGACGTCTGTTTTAACATTACAATTCAGAAGATAATAGGTATCTTAATAAACATCAGATTAGCTTGCCATATGCAAGGAATAGCGTTGATTTGCAGGGGGAAAGAGTGTATAGTAGAGTGATTTAAGTACGTTGAAAAGTAGAAACATTGAAAGACACCTTCACGAGCTGTGAAATTTATCAATGAATAGGAAATATCACGGTGGAATTAAGACAAATAAAAGTGGCAACTACCGACAGGCCCACGCTCTCAGAGAATCATCAGGCAGAACATGCAGCCGTTCTAGTTAAATCACAAAGAAATCGGATAATGTAACCAATGAGAGGAAAAGGAAGAGGAAGGAAGTTAAAATAAATCGACGACATTACTCTTTGTAGCCCAACAACACCTGATTTATATCAGGCGATAATTCGAAAAGTGTGACTTCATATAAATCATAATTGTCGAGTATTTTTTGCTACTTTGACTAGTGTTTTTTATAAGATCAATAACAAAACAATAATAGGTAGTATGTGTTCGTATTGAATTCTAGCAGTTATAGTTCTAACTCGAACACAATTGAACCATAAGTTCTGTGGTCAATTCAAGGGAGGAATTCCGACATTTCCGAATAGCTTTTAGGAAACTTCTGTATCCGCTTGCTTGTTGCCCGGAAGTTACGAATCCAAGAGACCATTTCCATTATGTTCTCTATTCTTGTCCTTTGACGGAGCCCTTGTAGACCTTCTGATTTAAATCATTTTTAGAAAATTCTATGGCAGAAAAGGCATATATAACGCTATAGTTCTGGCAGTTTTTGGTCAAATTTGTTATGGCAAGCGAGTGGAGACAATGCATTTGTTATTTGTGCGGATTCTTTGTGAGTCGTTATGTTTTTCATTTCATTACACTCGAGCTTGATGATTTCATGGACACGACTGCATTTTCTATTGGATTGACTCTCAAAAATCCCTAAACCCTTTCCCCTCTTTATTGCTTCCAATACATTAATTCCTCGGCTACTGCCGTTGGGGGGTTGCCTGAGTGAACATAAAAGTTCTTTCGATTTTATGTCACATTTGCCATGACCACTACTGCTAGTTCCTTCTCTCGAGTCTCGGACAGATTTATCTGCCGGATCCTCTTTGTCTGTCTGTCCGATCCCATTTGCGGCAGTAAGATCGGGGTCCTAATGACGGCGATGATCAACGTGAGGAGTCAGAGTAGAAGAAACAACCCTCTTCCGTCGACAAATCTGAAATAATTTATAATCAGATTTAAAGAATCCTACATGGATAGATATGCACACTCAAAAACCGTATAACCAACCACGTTGTGTAGAATCGAAATTCCAATTAAATTTTAAAATCCCCTTCTTTAAGCAGACGCGGTGGTAACAATGAGGTAATAAATTGAATATCAGATGAAGGATGTGGTGAAATGTACTCAAAGTAACAAAACGGAATGAAAACAATACGCTGTAATTCAATCAGTTGAAGGAATCACTTGAGATTTACGGATTCAGATGATTTAAGGCTTATTGTATCGTCGTAAATGAAGCGGTGTAAGATTGCTCTTGAAGACACCGTGTGTGTCTGGATCCCACAATGAAACGAATGTAACTAATGCTCAGTGCTGATAGGGTTGGAGTTATCGAGAAGGATGGGGCTCTTTTATGTAACAAAACCGCTTTCTCTGCTTGAAATTGAATTTTTTGTTGAGCTCAAGCAGTGATTCCTTCTGGCTGGAGTGATAGACAAGTGGCGAATGGATTTATTTTATATTTAAGGGAGAGGCAGATTGAATTTTCGGATTTTTTAAGGAAAAGAAAAGGTTTCGGAGAGCTGTACTTTGTACTACTTGGTGAGAATTGAAAGGAAACCAGAGCTGAACTAGAAAGCAAGGAGGAACTGAAAGGAAAGGATTGTTGTTGATTGTAAACTGCAAATGTACTTTGTGAATCGGTTGACGTGCTGGGATGTATAATGCTGTAACAGGATCAGGCTATCTGTATGAAACAAACCGGGCATAATCCGTTTTGCGGCATGTTCCTTACACTTTATTTACTCCGAACAAGGAGACTTGAAGTGAGGAAATGAATCTATATCTATCTATCTATGCCCACCGGAATTTTCGACAGTACTTGAATCTACAAGGATACAAAATTTACAATAGAAAATTCTCATCTCAAGTTCTTCAGTTGCCACTATTGAGCTTTATTATGGAATCTTCATAAACCTAACTTTGTATTAATGTTCTGAGCTGAATATTCTAATCTCTCTTGCAAATGTACAAAGCTGTTTTCGTGGTCGAATTGTTTTTGAAGTTGTGTATCAAAAGTTCTGATAATTTTATTTAGCGGTTTTAAAAGATATTTACCACGCGACATAATATATAAATATGTGTATAGTCCACTAATATCTTCAGTAATTGGTTAAAATTGTAAAGATATTTTAACACTTTTTCAAATTCCGTTTTACACCTTTAATCAAAGTATACGATAAGATGCAGTAATTTATGGCAGAGAATCATCATTAATATAGAATCCGTTTAAGCATATAGTGCTGCATTTATATATAAAAAAAGTCAATTTGTAGTAATGCCATTTACGATGAGTAAATTCAATAAAGAGTGGATTCGGAATTTGGGTATTTTTTTTTATAAAAGCATAGCATATAGAATACTTCTGTATATTTGTGTTTTTTCTGCTCTCCCGAAGTTTCCAATTCCACTGCCACCACTGCCACCAGTCAAGACGAAAGTAGATTTGTATCTTTAAACCCACAGATAGACGGTGTAATCTGATGTGATGCAACGTTCCTGTGTCTGATTCCACTCTCTTAATACTTTTTAGACGTCAAGTATAAATGTCAACCAGTCAACCAAGAGACATATGTATCTATCTCTGTTGGCTCACTACTGTACGTACATTGGTATTTTTCTCACTATTTTAAGCTCTTACTTACGTTTTCTGGGTGTCCCCGTGTATGTGTAGTAAGCCTTACGAAATCGGATTAAACCTAAAATGAGGCAACATGCTTTACCAAGCCCCCTTTCCTAAAAGTTGTGTCACTACGGTTTAAATTTGAAATAGGACCGGACAACTTCTGATCCATTTATTACAGAGATTTTTGGGATTTTAGGTTAGAACGCCTCAGTTTTTCCTTGTGATATTCCTGTCAATTACCGATCGATCTGTAGTTAAAATGATGAAAGAGTGACTGCATATCTTGAGTCGAAAATACATGTTGGGAAACTATAAAAGCCAACCAGTTGAATAAAAATGCCCCAAAACACATTGCTTATACAGATATATTATTTGGATTCATACAATTTAAAAGAACTGTATATAAGCTCTGTCATAAAATTTCATGACGGCTTGAAAAGCTCCAAGATTTGGCTCCAGCAGATTGTCAAGCCGTTCATAAAAGTTTATGAAAATATTATTCCAACTCTATTCACTACGCTCCAATCGTACAATACTTGCATTCGTCCGGAAAATAAGAATAGCGTAATAAATTTAGAATCCGAAAAATATTTTGGTTTTTGATGCATGGCATCAGTATATTGACAGTCGTTAGTTAGGAACGATTGGATACATTACAAACTGATTGGTATTTTCAATTTCAAAATACCAACTAAAAGCAGGATCTGAACGTTACTGAGGTGGAAGCGATAGAGATCCCTGTAACTGGAACGAGTAGTCCAAAAAAGTCAGACTGGCTTTAATCAGGGATCTGTAAATCTGACCAAAGGATCATAAAATAAGCTTCACATATTCCGGCTTAGATTTGCATTAAAGAGTTAGCTCCGAGGGGACGGTTAGTGCGGTTGATGTAAAAGTAAAGAGAAAGGGGTTAGATTTATGGCTATGATGATGAGGTATTTTGGGCTAAATCCTTCGGTTTCCAACTATCCCTTTCCTCTTCCTATATTCATCCTAAATAGAAAGTCTCTCCTCCAAGAGCTAAGTATCTCCGAATATATTACCGCAGAGAGAGAGAGGAGAATGGCGATTGTAAAAATGGGAAAGGGTTTCCTTAATAGCCTCACATATTTATTTTTTCCCGCAAGTCCAGCAATATCCTTCCTCCGCCCTTCTTATTGCAAACGGAACTACTTGAGCCGAATAGGGACAGGCAAGAGTATCGAGATTCGAGATTCCAGAGCTAGATATTTGAAGCTTGGGCCAAGTACGGATATTAGACACGGAGGAGGGTATTCCATTATTTCCATTCTCCCCGAAGAAATTTCTCGGGGTTGAGAGAGAGAGCTAGAGTGAGGGATATGGAAATCCAAGTCGGCTGACCTCAAACTGACCTCCCATGAATCAAGCTCTTCTGTGTGCCAAGCCGTAGTCATGCATATCAGGAACTTTTTGGAATTTGAAGTAGCTAGCCTCCGCGGAATAAATCCCCTTTTCTATAGAAAGTCCGACCAGGAGCCTTTATACTGGTGATTACCCATGAATAGAAAGAACGAAACTCTATGTAGTCAACCGTTTTCGGCTTTGTTAACTATTCCACATTCGAGATCAGATTCCAATAGCCTTTCAATTTTTTACAGACACGTCCAATCTCCGAATCCGGAGAAGAAATCTTGGGGATTGAGTGACAGGATCCTTGAGGTTTTTCGGGGAAAGTTTGGTGAAAGTGGAGCGGAAAAAATCCGGAGGTAGTAGAAGTTGTATAATATATGTATAATAAGATATGTGAAAGTATATTAGGGATATATACAGTATACACCCATATATATCACAGAAGTAACCGTCAAGGATTCGGGGAAAGAAGAGAGCTGTGGCTAAGAGTTTTTTATTTTGATCCCATTTGATATTCAAGTGGTCCTTGTGGACTCATATTTTCTCGAGCAAATGGGATTTGCGGAATTTTATCAGTAAGTAAAAGTCAAGTAAAAAGGCGAGGGGATCTTCGGCCCGGGTGGACCTCTACTTTTCCACAAATCGGTTATTTATACATAGATATGCCCTCCAATTCTTCCGCCATCCACGTACTTTTTACGGGCTACTATTAAATCAGAAGTAACTAAATTACCCTCATTCCGATAGGGGTACTTGATTCCGAAAAAAATAAATTTTATTTGAAGCAGTTTCAATCATAACATAGAAAGTTCTACAATAGAAGATTTGTATTGTTTCCAATCTCCACAAGTCAAAAAGTGATTACTTTCCCTTTACAACTTACAAGCTTTTTATTTAAGTAATTAGGTTGAACGTTAAATTTTAAATTTGTCGTAGCAAAGGCTACATGTAAAATGTAATTACCTATGACTTTAAAATACGGTAGCGACCCAACAAGAGCTAGTTATCCTGTAACCTCACCTCACGGAGAGTGAAATGTATAATATATGAAGTAACAACTACAATAGAACAAAATATTTATTTTATTTGTTGCATTTTTTCTGAAAACTGGCAGCATTCTAACATCTCCAGGAGTTCCGAATCTACACTCTGGTAACTATCCACTGTGCGAAACTTCTTCCTGACTGCAGAGAGCATTCCACAGTACTACACACCGGCTTGGATTTATGGAGAAAAAAATTATATAAAATCGAAAGATAAAATGGAATGAACACAAAACAGCGGAGAGTGAGTTTTAAATTTAACAACCCGAACATTAAGTCAACAGGGAAGCTATCTGACAGGGAATCATATGTAATGAGCTGCGAAAATGAGGTGTATCGCTCCAAGAGCTGCCAAAGGCTTAGCATTACTTCTGGAGATTTATTTGTGGTTGAAGAAATTTCATTCCCTTCCACTGGATTTCTTTTCAAGACGCTGGGAGGTCGACTCAATTTGACTTTGAAAATCGTTCAAGTCAACCGCATTGATCCGAATGAAAAGTTAAGAGATTATTAGATGAGATCACATCCCCACTTGGCTTGGCCTATAGCTTATTCGTCCCAAAGGCTTGAACTTCGTAAATTGTAATACATCTTAAATGCAAGTAAAAATCAAATAGCCGACAGTAATAAAACACCTTCTGAATTTCTTATTCTCTAAACCATCGAACTCGTCACGGGGGTTCTTCTCCATCCAACCGAACCTTTTCATAAGTGCCCTTTGTACCAAACTAATAACTACGTTTTTATCAGATCGGATACTAATTGTGATTTTTTAAGCCAAGCAGGGATGAAACTGTTAACAGTTTTCTCGCTAAGCTGTAATTCCTTTCTTAATTTTTAACAATTAAAATTCAAATCAATTCCTCTGGTCAGAAAAAAACAGAATTATAACCTAGCTTTTTGTTAGATTTTACCGATTGATTGGAAATTGAAATGTCGGCATGCAGTGAGATACTACACAAGACGCAGTTCTATTTCTAACGATGTCCTTAAAATTGTCATCTTAAAAAATCTTTTAGAAATGCGGACAGGAGGAATAAAAAATCCGCTCCACAAAAGAAACCTCAAGACAAACCATGAAATTATCTTGTTTTGATGTATGGCTGCGTTACAGCCCTGACTGTGCGCAAGGGATCCAACAAAGACGAATTCAGGATCCAACATTGTACGAGTCGACTATAACTTCTTCATGCCGAAACATCAATTTTTTAAAGGAATTCTATTAGGAGAAATAGCAACAGGAAATCTTTCCCAACAATGTTGTCATTAAAATTTAGACGACCTGCAGATTCCTACCCATTTTATACCTGGACCCCATGCCTCGTTCAATAAGAATTCAACTTTTTTTGGATCTTGTGAACAAGTCTTTAGAACCCATTGATCACAGACAATATATATCCACGGAGTTAGTCTTGCATCTTTTAAAAACCACAAGCCTTTCATAAACGCAGTTATGAATTTGTCATACAGAATAGTATTGTAAGATATCATTTTTTCAACGTCTGGGATACTTGATAACTCTTCTATATTTTCGTGTCAAACTCAACCAATAAACAAGATCACTGCTTCCATTTGCATCTAAATCTGCGACCTGGGAATGATGTGTCGAATATACAATGGAAAGTTGAGGGCTTGATAAGAACTAGAGTAGATTGCGTTCGATCTAGTCTCCGCTTTCTTTTATTATTGTCGTCGTGGGATGCTTTAAAATATCTGATCGAATGAATACATTTTTCATTTCCATTCAAGACAACGGATATCTGGGCTTTGGACCACCGAGAATCGCCATCACCAAGCGATAGGTGTATGGTTCATATTATGATCCATCTTTCATTGCCCTTCTGGAATAAATCATTTCTTTTTTAACAGTCAGTCAGCTACCTTCTCCCCAAGGGTTCCACCCTGTCACAGTCAAGCCAAATTTTATCAAGATAACATTTCTCTGTCGGTGAGCCAAAAATGTGAACTTTCCTTTTGATATTCGGGCTTCGTTCAATCTCGAGATTTTAAAAAGTATGGGGATGTGTGGTCAAGTACGTTGGGAAGTTTGAAGCATCTTTCTGAACCAAATCAAAATCGATGTTGCATCTGATATTGAAAGTTTGAAAGGGAACTTTTTTGATGACACTACTTGAGATATCATTTCATTTGTTTGGAATATGTTTTCCTCCGGCTGAATGAAGGCTGATAAAAATAATAAACCGTCCCGAAGTACCACACTGTTCTATCAATTTTATAAGTAATGAGGAGTTATTTTATATATTGACTTTTAAAATTGTGATTGTCATTTTTTTAAAGCTGATTTTTTTAACTTTAAAATCAATTTCTAACAAACGAGTATAGTAGGAATTTTGTTTACATTCAAAAGTTTTGCAGTTTTTTAACACTTCCTTACTCTAGATATTTTTCATAAAATTTCCACAATCTTGTCAAAATTTAAATAGAAAGACAAAAACAATATCTCATTAAGTGTATAACTGAATTGAAGGAAGCGATCAACCTACGTCGGCGATGGTGAGATGGAACGTGCTTAGTGGGTAATTAAGTACCTGCTATAATTTCCACTATAATCCTTTACGAAGAAGTGATTCGGCACAATTTTAAAATTTAAATTCCAATACCTTAAGTATTCTATGTATAAAGTTGCTCCTACCTAGAAGATGGTACAATTTTATAGATTATAGTGGCTATTTAATGAGCATCTATTTTGTAAAAAAAAAAACAACGTGATCATGAAGAAATAACTACAAGGATAAATATAGTGTATTCATTTGATGTTAACTTAATGGGTAATTGTAGACCCCAAATTAAAAGCCGATCGTGTGGAATCCAGAGCAAAAAAGTATGTCGGCAGCTAAACAAACGAACTTAACTGAAGGATTACGTCTAATACCTTTACGGTCATGCACTGGATCGGTATAATTGTGATGATGGTCATGATACGGCATTTTTTGCTTCCCTTTTTAATATTATTAAAATACACTGTCCCTAAATAAAATCAACCCTTGAATTCGGTTGGACTATTAGTAAGACGGCGACTTTGAAGTTTTGTGGTGGGGATTTTTCCGTTAATTCCTAATCTACATGGTATTTCTATTCATTTTATATTTTTTAATTATAAGTGAAAGGAGACCCTTGTCAATTGTCTTATTTATGACGAAATAATTATGTGGTAAGAATTCCTTTAGCATTGAATAAGACGTACTTTTGGAAAGGTGTTCACGAAAAACTGGTGTGGAATTTTAAGATTAAATCCAAAATGATCTAGTTCTATTAATATAGACTTAACACGTTCCTCGAATCAAGAAACACTTTCAGTTTGTAGAATTTAGAGGAAAAGTCGATACCTGTCAATTTTGTATTATTTTTAGTTCCCCTAAAAAGATAACCAACCACAAAGTATAAACTTCATGCTGGACTTAAAGCAAGAACTTTACAATAAACCAACTCATAACTTCAAATTTCAACAAATGTTTAGACAGCGTACAAAAAAAACTAATTGGTTGATACGGGGGTTTCTCAATGTAATAAAACATGAAGTTTACTTTAATAATGCATACAGAATTACCTGAAATCACGCTTCATATATAGTACAGAAAACAACAAACACATTCAAACCATGGTATCTTATTCGTGTTTTCCCGATTGCCTCTAGCACTCCCAATCAGTGGTGAAAGTCCTTCTACATGCTCTGTTTATGTTTTCGATGAACTCATCTATTCTTCTCAAAATCCTCAATGCAGTCCATTGTCCCAAGTTCGGTTTTGAGAGCCTATTAGCTATTGTCATAAATAAATGAGAAGCATCATGCTATGCTTTCTATAGCTTTCTTTTGTTGTGACTTATGATTTCGAATATCCAAAACTAATGTAGCTTCTGAGAACTTCGAGCCTTTCCCTCGGAAACATTTTATGATGTCCAATAATATTTTGTTGATTTTCTTTTATGTGTAGGGAGCTAAAAACGCGTAAGCTAAAATAGGATCAATTCATAGCGTGTCCCTGTATTCCTATTACTACCGGGGATTCGGTGATCGGACCGAGTAACTTTTCATCCAAAAAAACGAATACTTTGTGAAAGAGCAAGTGGCACTCCCTCACACGAAGTTTTGGGCGACAGCTGCACCTGTGCAATGTTCCCCGGCCAGAAAGGCCTATAACCCGAATTGATCTTTCACGTGTGCGATGGCTTCATCCCGTACATTAACTTGTAGGTTGTGTAAAAAATATGTTTCTATCGAATAGTACTTGTCTTTTGAAGACATAAATATGGAATGAACAGCCTATGATGGAGAAACAGTTTAGTAATTGTTGAGAGTTGATTCTGGCAAACTTTCACCAAATTTACCAAGCCGTTGTTGAAAGGAATGCAATTTCGTAGATGAATATTGAAGAGTGATGTTTCCTCTAGTAAAAAAAATCCACTCCTGGTGCTTTTATTACTGTCATTGGATAATTCGGTATGACTGGCATGAGAGTCTGATGGTTGTTTGGTTTGTGGTAAGAAAAATCCGACAGTGAAGAGAGATAATATTCCCCAGAGATTAGAAGATGATGAAGAGCGAGGAACCCATGAGGCCCAATCCACACACAATTCATCTCGCTCGATTTAGAAAAAATCCAGCAGTAGTCGGTTACTTGAGAGATTTGAAAACTGGGAAATAGTCTTCGGAGTGTTATGACATCTCTTCGAGGTATCATTTGTATGCAATTTCATTTGACAATAAAATATGAGAGGAAATGGAGACATCCTATCATTCCTCGCCTTCTTTCCACGGTCCCAGATATTTATTTGATTTGACTCGTTCTGACAGTTTTAAATCCAATAATACTCCGTACTGTATTAGATACTTGTGGATTCGGAGTAATTTTCCTGAAACGTTGGAGATCATCCGCTTAAACAAAATCTCAAATTAGCTTCAGACGGTTGTTGGAGTCTGAGAAATGATAAATGGATTTTATGAGGATTTCGACTCAGGGTTCTTCATCTACGAAATTGATAGCTTTCAAGTTCGTTTGGGGAATTCTCAGATTTTTGTGGTTAAAAGAGTCTGATTTTGTTTCAGAAGGAACTTGCTTTTTTATTTTGCGTTCTCATGCTCCGTTAATCTGTTTAGCTTAGTCGATTTTGGAAAATGAGGATAAATGAAGGCTAAAAATCCCGAATATTGGCCATCAAAAGATAAAAAAAAATTCTCCAAAGAAAATCCCGATATCTAACAGTTCCATTAATTAATCCCCACGATCCTAGATCTGCTTTCGTTTACGGGTTATTTCTCTAATGGAAATCTCTTCCATCCCAACTCAACCCCAATTGAAAGCGGACAACTTCCGAGCTGCCACAACTAATTCTCTTGAGGGAAATCAAGGGTTGTCGGTGGTGGTTTCATGATTCGGGAGATCAAAAAATAAATGAGAGCAATTCCACGATATTCCTGTCCGACAATTTACATTCTAATTTGAACTGAGCCCTAAAAAAGAGGAGGAAAAAGTTTCGTGTAATAAATGTAAGTGAGGGTCGTTTGGCAGATGACAATTCAAGATATGGAGGGCATGTTAAAAATTCCGGATCGTCTCTCCCTTCGTCCCTCCACGCACTTTTTACTGGAGGGCCTTATCAGGTCAGATTAATGGGCTCGTCTTTCCACGTCAAACATTACAGGTTTATTCCATCTGATTCAAACGGGAGAGAGAGCCGTTGTCGAAATTTAAATTTTCTCGCCTACTTTGTCTTTTCAACCCTTTTCTCTTATCTAAACAGCTGGGATTACTTTAAATGCCCACATCACACCAGTGCCACCATCAACGCTTCCAGCTATTCCGACGACTATGCCGCAAATCCAATTGAACAACGGATATTGTATACTAATCCGAATCAACCTGCTTCCTTCTGTTGATCCTGTAGCTGCTGATATGGAAATGGAGAAAGCTGAAGCTTATACCGAATGTAAAGGCGATGCATGAACTGTAGCAATTATTTCGCAATCAATGTCTTGTAAAATTGTGGTGGTTCAATTAAGTTTTTTCGATTAGTTTCTAAATGTATGTCAAAATCCTTGGAATAGAACAGACAGAGAAGGGTGCATCCAATCCAAGATAGATTGTAGGCGTGAATGAGACTAGCACCAAACCCATAGAATTGGACCAAACCCTACAATTTCGACTATATTAAAAATTCGTCGTAACATTCATCGTACAATACATACCCATCATGGTCAGGTCGGGTAACAGAAGGCTGAATTCAACAACGTACAGTTGTTTTTTGAGACAAGTGAAATTACAATATACAATAATAATAACGACAAACGACTGGGAACCTCAGTCGCACCCTGGACCCTAACTAGGACTACTTTCACTGTCAATGGAAAATAAGTTTTTCATCAAGAATTATAAATATTATAGAAAATATATAAATATATACAAACTCATCATCTGCTAGACCTAGTCCCCTCCAAAGCCAGGGTCGTCCGAAACCGCCCTTACCCGATAATCATAAAAGACTAGAATGTAGAGAAGAGTGCAAAATGTCAACAGGATGATGAATTACTTTGCTTTGTTTTCGTATTTGTCGGTTTGACACCAGCTACAAGAAGTCCATCCCCCCAGATGACGGGTAAAACTGAGCGTCATAAACCGAATTTGTCATTATAAGTTGCATGGATTATCATATCCCTCTAATATATACTCTAGGCTTCATTGTAGAATATGTAGGGATGAGTGTGGCTTAAATTTAATATTTAATATTTGTAGACTCATGTTGCGGTGCCACCTTTTTGAATGCAAAAGTTTAATTTCGAAGAATTGTGGCTCATAAGATTGCTTATTCGAGACGAAGCGTAGTTCATTCATGATATCATGTATATCGAAAATGTGGAAATCGGGTTTCGGTCGGTACCAATCGATTTTATAATAATATTATCACTTTAATAAGAACGCATACGTCAAAAAACCATGATGTTGGAAGACGGATCCCTAAAAACGGTTCCAAAAATATTGCATGTAGATGCATTGTTGTAATTACTTTTGCACAAAAGAAGCTATACCTGATTGTATTAGGGCCTTTGTTCAGAATTGAATTAGTAACACTCTTGTATGAGGGAACATGTCATGACTGTTGTGATCACTCATGTATTTTATTACATTATCCTTCCATCCATCTTCCTGCTGGTGTCACGACTCATGGAAGATGAGAATTCGGTTGAATCAATCACCCCACGCTAACAATAATAGATCAGTGCAACAACAAACCACAAGGGACGATCGGAATTGGAATTTAATTAAATACTAAATACGGGTTGGGTTTTTTTTAAATTTCAAATTCATGTTTTAATTTTACAAAAAAACAGTTGTCGTTGAACTGTGAAAGGGGACTAAAAAGCATAAAATGTAACTGATTAAGTAGCTATTTTAAGTCCATGCCTTATAAATTTGTTTTTTTTGGCACGTGATATTTTATTTTCCAATTAAGGGCTGCAGTGAGTGATAAAGAAAAAGAAGAATCATGAGTGACTGTGTGTTCCTTGTAAATTTAGAATCAAGTCATTGATGCATGGCGTTAGCAATTATCAACAAAAACAAGATTTCGCCACGTATGTGTGACAACGTTTAAGGCCTGTAAAAACTGGGATAATAATGTAGGGTATTTATGCACTAATTTGTCCAAAGAATTGAGTATTCGATAGCTTTTATTATAGACGGGGTAGACCGAACACAACTAATATCTTGTGGTATTCTTAATAACATGTTTCTAATGATCGGAAGATGAGGATTAGTTTTCGACTTGGGAGACTTCAAGCGATCTTGTAAAGCGGATGGGAGCACCTTGTAAATGAACTTCTTCCTCATCTGTCACAATATTTCTTATCTTATTTTTCTCACTTCCTGTGAAGGCTTTTGGGACTCTACTACCCTGCCACCGAAGATATTTCTACCATTTCCTTCATACTCTTTCGCCTTTAATTGTTTGTTACTCTTTCATGAATCGTAAAGCCAATTAAGAAATAAAGATTCAATATAAATATGCATATCAATATAGAATTTGAATTTCGAAATAGTTCAATCCTTTCAAAATTACTAATTACAATCATTCCAAAACCTATAACAAAGTTAAACTACCCCGTAAACGTCCCAACTTTCCCGTATCTTTGCATACCCTCAACTCAAAATCTCAAAATCCCAACAAAAAACCCACCCTTACAGTTCTTTAACCAGAATTGGTTTACAACTCCACCGAGACTCCCAGTTCGACAGAAGGATTCAAAAATCTCAACATAACCGAACAGCCATAATAACATCATAAACTTTCCATTCCAATACAGTCAGTCAGCAACCCAGAGGCAATCAGAGGAATTTAAAATTCATGTTTCGGCAGCAGATTTTCTGAAAGAATTTGGCAAATCCTGTCACATCGAGAGCCAATATAGGAGAAAAGGGCCGAGAGGAATCCAAATCCTTCGAGACATTAGAATAAAATACATTCCGAATAAAGTGGCTGGAGAAGTAAAAGACTGTAGAGATATCCATAAACCACGGTTGGATACCAGGAAATCTTGCCAAAAAATTCCTGCTCACTTTCTCCGGCCTTGTCTTCGTCAGGATTGCCGTCGAAAAAAGTCTCTGGAGTGCATATCCCAAAGCCCAACCATATCCCATGTCACCCCTAGTTATATCCCTTCCAGAAGCCACTACAAGACCAAGAAGGTATGCATTTCATTTGATATTCTCTTCTCGACTGGGCAATTTGCTTCTACTTCCTCTCCCCTCGCTATATAGAGACACGATGATCATGTAGTCGAAGTAAATGGGAAGCGACAGGATTGGTAAAGTGGAGGAAAGAAGAACAGAAAATTCCACTTGTATTTGTGGGAATCAACATTATGAAAAGACTTGGTCTCTTTCTCTTCTGATCTGAAGATGCGGTTTTGGTTTTGTATCAGTCGGTGGTGGTGGTGGTGGTTTAGTTACTTTAATACGCCTTGCCTATCATCATTTCCATCGCTTTCTTTCCTCTTCAGAGGAACGGAATTGAGTGAGTGAGACTGTCTCCAGTCAATTCTCACTTCTCCTTCTTCAGCTCGAATGAATACAATAAGCTGACGCTTTCAATCTTCCCATATCGCTTATTCCATTTGAAATATATTCCCCTTGGCACTCCATGAATGTTCAATTTCCAGCATTCCACACTATCTCAACTCCAAATCCTGCATTAGGAACCGGCTAATGTAGTTCCAGTTCCCAGCCCGTACAGTTGAGAGGAATATAATGATAATAATAATAATAATAAATAGTACTGCTTCTAATATAGTAATCATAATAGGGAGTATAAAACTTCCTCTCTCTGCTTAATATCATTGTAGAGAAATGTAAAGGAAGGAAATCGAGATCTTCCCGATGATTCCAGCAGAATAGAAGAGTTCCAAAACGACAGGACTTTGAAATAAATTTAGAGAAATATATTTACCATCGCCCTAAATATGTGTGTGTGCAACACATCCTACATTATGATTATTGCCATGATTATCTCGATTCTACTAGAACTTTAGCAGGGATTCATGGCTCTCCAAGGAATTGACATTTCGGGCCAAGGATGTATGTGTACACAATACAAGAGTAGATATGAAATTATTATCATAAAATCCCATATATAAAATAACATGAATTGGTAGGGTACTTTCGTGTTCGTACGGATTTGAAACCTTTAAGCCCACCTTTTCACTATTATAATCTAGCAGCAAACAAGAGGTTCCAAAGAGCCTTTTAACTCCAAAGGTAATTATCCCTTTGCCAAAACTCGCATTGTCCTGCGAGATAATGATATCCAGATCCTTGGAGCAAAGATTACATAAGAGCAAAAAATTTTAAATGGGAAATTCATATGGAAAATAAATAGCATCATTATACTATTAATATTATATTATCATTTCTGCGACCTAGCAGTCCAGAATCATTGTTAATAGTGAGTGACAGTGGACGGTGGGAGAAAAAACGGGTATTAAACATCATTAGTCATGTTTAATAGTTGGATCTTGATCCTCTGAGACAGTAGTTTTCGCTTCCGATGGAAGTGGCCCTATTTAAACATAACCCGTGAGGACCAAAGATCCCATTGTTTGATTTGGCTGAGAAGAAAAGGTCGAGAGAGAAGACCATTAAGGAGGCACCTACTACCTTTCTAAATGCTTCTTTGGGGGAATGGGATAAATAACAATCCATACTTTACCTAACTGACCAAGACTAAATTCATAATTGTTACGACTTGTTATGCCACGTTATGTCAGAGAGGGGAAGATGATCCGGATTCATTAATCTTGCCTAGTCAGAAAGCTCTGTTTTGAATGACCTTTTTGGGATGTCAGTTAAAACCTAGAAAACCGTTCTGTTTACTTGAACATGTTCTCATCCCATGAAATCTCCTCATTTATCTAAGCAGACAAAGACGGAGTAAGAGATTCAAATCTGCCTTCTATTATAAATTGGTTCAATCAAATTTCTATGTGAACTACTCAAACTATAAGCCGGACTGGGAAACAAGTGAGATTGGTTTCCTAGCCGGGATTTGTTTCCCCTGCATAATACATACAATAGATGATCTATCCCGGTTCGGTGAGCACAAACACAATTTTGTGGACTTGCCGGAACGTTTGGGAATTCGAATTTTGTAATAGCAATATTTCGTACATTTATTTAGTTTTGGATGGAAGAATAATATGGGTTTGTTCAGGGAAAGCATTGGTCATCATCAGTAACGGTATGAGAAAATTTAGTTTTGATCCCGTCATTTATATCTTATTTTATTTTGTGACAGCTCGCGGTATTAATCAATATTTAATATATAGATAGATTTGGATATCATTCTTGACGGAATTTTCTATTTTGAAGGGTTTCTTTCATCATCGACATTTTATAAACCTATTCCTACTATTCCACACCAGACCCTAGTTTCAGAGTTGTATTTCGTGCATGATATGAACCCTTTTGAGTAAATAATTACAATAAGCATTTCGTATTTTAGTATTTAACAGAAAATAGTGTTCTACTTTAAAGCTATAGACCAAGAACTTCAAACATCAAACATAAGCCTAAAATTCATTAATATTAAAGATTACAATTACAGCATTGGTCCAATTGACAAAATTGTATCATGTATATGATACAATCCACAGGAAGTAAGAAATCTTAGGTGTCAACACTACTAACAAATGGCTCGGGACATTTTGTCACAATACTTTTAAATTTGACAACAATATTGTTGACTTCATGGGATTAATTGTTCCGACATCACTTGTAAACATGCAGTTTCTATAAACCCCTGCTTAAGCGGCATGTTTATCTCAGAAAAGAAGTGCTTGTATGACAGTACGGGAATGAGACAGCACTTTGATTATGTCGCAAATGTATTGTCATTTCTTCATCAATACCAAAATCCATGAAAACAGTTCGAATAATAGCAGCCACCCACTGAAATTCAAGAATCCAAGCGAATTCGTAAACACATTTATCAAGCACTATCAAGGCTCCAGCGTTCCAAACATTCGAAGTCGAGGATCATGACCGCAGCCTATCAAAACAATTACTTTAAATACCGCGATGTCAATAACAAATCGGTTGAAAGGATGTCAAACTCATAACACCGCTCAAACTTATGAAAGCTTGCCGACAGATGAGATGTTGAGGTAAACATGAATGATGGTTATCTTACAATACCTATCCTCTCATTAATCTGATCGTAAATCACTATCAAAAATAACATTAATTCCAAAATATACACCCTATTTGAAAATAAAAATATTCTTCTGATCATCAATTTTTCTCAAATTAAAACATCTTTCAATCTTGAAGTGGGCCTTACAAAATTACTCCTAAATATTAAAGTTTCATCCATTTTTTAAGAACTTATTAAAACCATGAACCAGAACATGTGAGAAAATTAGACCTTTTAGATCCTACAATCGTTTTTCCACATTCTTCACACTTTCCCAACTTTCCATCGTAAAAAACGAGATTTTCCTTATATATTGCGACACTTTTTATAATCAGTCACAT
This sequence comes from Desoria tigrina, assembly GCA_906901685.1. Taxonomy (NCBI): domain Eukaryota; kingdom Metazoa; phylum Arthropoda; class Collembola; order Entomobryomorpha; family Isotomidae; genus Desoria; species Desoria tigrina. The sequence goes on from CAJQTU010000007.1 coordinate 6,767,545, forward strand.
TCATTCAACTCGGTATGCCATAAAGTCGGGAGTACTTGAAGCATTGCAATGCTCCGGTGGTTATAGTGACACATCACAGCATTCATATACCAAGCCGTCTACCTAGCCACCTAGGCGGGTTCCACAGTCCAAATGTCAGGGGTGGATTCATAGGGCAATTGGAGCGTCGACATAATCGGGAACCTTTAGCAGGGGAAAAGAAATCGGATGATTTTGACGACTCAAGCGTTTTACCATAATTAAATGGATCCGCTTCCTTGGTTGGGACCAAAGAGTGGTTTTATGAATCAGAGGACAAATAATTTTGCGGAGAGACCGAGAAAGGGGAAATCTTTACTATGTCCCATCTATATGAAATTTGTACTGTACACATCTATTCAATCCTTCCTCTCTCGTTGTCCTTGTGTTCCTATGAAGGACTCATCCCGTTGTCGGTTTCATAGGCCGTGACAAATTAAATTTGCCTTCAACAGAAGAAACCAAAGGGGATAGAAATAAATCCAATAGGAATGCATTCATTCATCTCATTTTGCCCTATTCAACCAATCTATACCGAAATTCATGTAACGTATAACCAGATCTTCATCAATCCTTCTTGCTCTAGTTTCATCTCCTTCACTATATACGCATATACCGTATTCAGATTCAGTCTCTGATTTGCAAATTTAAATTCAAATCCCTTGTGGACCCAAGACCTTTCATCTTTCAAATTGTCGCATCCCAAACAGAAAGAAGGAGGGTGAGCCCAGTCAACAAATCGGATCCCCAAACCACGAGTCCAAACTCATCAGTTTGTTTGACTTTAATAAAAAGCTTTTAATCTACTTTCACTCTAGAAATCAGAGAAACGGAGATAGGAACACGACCTAGTATGAAACCATCCTTAAACGCTAGTAACTCAATCGATAAAATACAAACTACAAAGTATTCAATTAAATCGCACTGATTAGACGAAACCGCTCGCTCCCGTAACCGTTAACAAGGACGACGACATAACCATCTCATTGTCTGGCCTGAATCACCCGTTTGAAGTATAATTTTTCAAATGTAAAGTAGACAGAACCGTTTAATACCGTAATGGATAGATCAAACCCCGGGTGGTGTGACAGGATTCGGATTTACATTAATAAAAACCCACTGCATTAGCAACATTAGTAGGAAAAAGAAGTTAGTAAGTACAGTCTTATCGTCTTGTCGAGATGATGACAATGGGAAGAATGGGGATTTTTCCAAGGCATTAGGTCCATGTCACTCGATTTTTCTCTCTAATTAAGACAGGAGAAAGACGGAGGAAAGGCTTTTTATTCACAAATGGAGGAGTATAATGTCCTCATCGTAGGGGAATTTGATATAACCCGTTTATGTATTCATAAACTTAATTTCCTATCCCTAAATGTATCAAAATTCAGGCACAGAAGACAAGAGTAAGCAGCTTTATTTTTCCTCTTTTTTACCGGTTCGTTTCACTTCATATTTCTTCCTGTCTTTCCTTTCGGTTTAAATGGGACACTCGGTAAACAGTTCCTCCTGTTTAGAGACTGAATTACCCTTCGTCAGTCAATTCTCTTGAAGAAAAAAAAACGATAGAGTGAAAGAGTTTGATAGCTGTGCGGTATTATGCGATCTTGAGTCTTAACTTATTGAGTCTCTCTGGAGGCTTGAGATTTGAGAAACGGTATTTATGATATGCTAAACCCGATACGGGAGCCACCCTCGTTCTCTTGTGAAATAATGCCCGAAAATCTACACACCCTTAATGCAATCATTATCTCCCTTCCTCGCTACTTAAACTTGTTTTCTCTGCAAGTCAGCAGCTCATTTATATTAGTTCCTCAACCCCAATCCACTGTTCTTGTTCATTTTTCAATAAGAACCTTCTTGTGCTAGTATATTTTAAGTAATATTTAGTAATTACTACTCTTCAAATCAATGAAACCAGTAATTTTATCCCTAATTATTACAAGGTTTTGGGGTTTATCATAAAAAATAAAGAAACATTTGAAAAAGAATCGTTTCTTTTGAATTGAGGTTTGACTAATGAAAATAATATAAATTGTTAAAATACATAAAAATTACAAAATGTCATTATACTAATGGGACAAAGGGACCTTATAGTATAAAGTACATTAATCATGATTTCATTTATCATTTTACCAGACCATAGAATCTTAGGAATAATCAGTCTCGTTTTAAGTGGATTTGTAACAAACTTTAGCGTCAGAATTTGCTCCCATTAGTAAAATATTCTATGTTCTACGTATAGTTAAGATTTAATTTTCAGATGTGTAGGTTACATTATTATTCATAATTACAACTGCTTTAAAAAAGGTGTTTAAAAATCTCTACGTCTTTATTTTAATAAATCCATGAAAAGTTATTGAACAAAGGAAAAACGATCACGATCACGACAAACATTGAAATTTATCCTGCAAATGCAACCAAATTTTAAAGTCATGGCACATCATCTATTGAGGTATTTTTCAACTGTAGTTCGAATAAATCTTGGGATTTGGAATATAAAGCGGGAGCCTTCAAGTTTCTCTACATGTGACTTTTACCAACGAAGTGGAAGGAAAGCGCGTGTCACTAAAATATATTTAATTGCCTTTCAAATAGTTAAATTTGAAAGCAATTAAAATCAAAAATGCGTATCGAAAAGTGCTACTTCTGTTCCTCTCCTGTCTACCCTGGGCACGGGCTCTGTTTTGTCAGGAATGATTCCAAGGTATAATTTTCTTAAAAATCAAATATCAAATTGAATATCAAAATTCAAAGTTATTCATTATTTGTTATTCATAATCAAATTAAATTTGTACATTTATTTGACATCATTGTGCATTGGGTGGTGCTGATCAGTGATCAAATCAAGCTATCAAGCATCACACATCCGCTATAATTCATAATTCACTTTTGTTCTTTTGTCTTTGTAACAAACGCTACGCTAACGCATCGAATTTGTCAAAATTTGATTGATATTGAATTGAACTTAATTTTATCATACTATTTATTTATAATTATATTATAATATGCACAAGGAAGGGCAATGCATAATATTTTTATTCGTGTTGCATGGTATACTTAATTTATTCTAGATCTTCAAATTCTGTCGATCAAAATGTCACAGCGCATTCAAGAAGAAAAAGAACCCCAGGAAGGTTAGATGGACTAAGGCATTCCGGAAATCGGCTGGGAAGGAATTGGCTGTAGATCCGTCTTTCGAATTCGAAAAAAGGAGAAACGTCCCCGTTAAATATGATCGAGATCTCTGGCTGAAAACAGGTACGGATATATTCAATATTGTATATGTGATATGGAATGAATGGAACTATGAATTACAGATTACATGACACATAACAAGACAATTCATTCAAATATAAAGTAACTCAACAAAGTTCAAACAAAGATAGAAGCTGTTGATCATGATAGGAAATAGTGGTCTTGAAAACATAATGAATACTGTGCATATACTAATTTTGTAATATACGTTCCTTTTTCTGTTTCAAAAATAGTTGATGCCATGAAGAAGGTTGAGGTAATTCGACAGAAGCGAAGTGGTCGATTTATCAAGCAAAGGTTAAACAAAGCCAAGGTTATGGACAAGGAGAGAGATACCAAAGAAGTACAGCGAGGCATTTCCTTCATCCGATCTCCTGCCGCTGGACTTCTTCAAGCGCAACAACAGAAAATGGTCGAAGAGATCCACGAATCCGATGAAGAGATGCTAATGGCCGAAGAAGTTTAATATCAAGGATTTGCGATAAACTTCATTAATACAATTAGATAAGATAGATAACGCATTGAGACAAATTAATCTCCCTTTGTTTTATATATACGAAATTCATTTTATTGTACAAACAAGGTCATCTTTACGTTTTGGCCAGGCGAATAAAGTTAACATCTTTCACACTTCCTCCGGTACAATTAATTATCATACTCATTGTTTCGTTGATTTTACAATAAAAAATCAGATTGAATTCAAATTACATACTAAATACAACCAAGAAATGCTACTTCCCAATGGTAGAGATGCAACATAGGTTACCTATGATAGGTATGTACAACGAGACATTTATTCCTTAATTTGATCTTCTATTCTGACGCTGGACATTTGCATCCTGCAAGAATCACAATTGAAAATGCTTGGCGAATCCGAATAGATGCCGATTGCCAAAAAAGTTGAACAAAATAAATAGGCATATAATATTTTTATATACTAAAATTATTTAATGTACAAAGTCATATTTATGTCATTGTCAAACTATAACTATTGTCTACTGAAGTCGAAGTTTCTCCAATGTCCACTGAAAATGATATGGGTATGGTGCTACTAACTCAAGCGACTCGCCCCTTCGAAAATAATTTTTTAAGACATAAGAACGCAAGTGAATATGTGGGGGTATGAATATAGTGTCTGATTCTTTCTGAAATCCCAGCGCTTCAAGTTGAATAGGATTCAGTTTCTGGAAGATTATAAAGAAATTCCATCAGTAACTTCATTTTCAGAATATCCACGTCCACTTAAACATCCACTTATATTAATGACGAAAATTATACCTGTTCCGCTGAACCTGGAGTCAAATGTGTCGGATCAATTTTTGTCGGGAGTCCCATAATGGTCTTGATTCGACAAGAGTACAAATGGTCCCCAAGAACTGGCATTAGAATATCCGCAGGATACACCCGCAGGAAGTTCCATTTAACTGAACTCGTCTCAATTTCCAAAAGCGTTGTTTTGAAAGAACTTCGGCGAAGAACATTTACTTGAACATGAACTGGTATGACGTCTTTCCTTTTCATTGCATTAATTGAATACTCACGAGTTATAACTGGCTAAATGTCAAAAATAAATTAGCAATTAGCACGTATGTACACCTATTCAGATGATTTATATAAATCAGAATATACCTGCTTGATATCGGACAATGAACTCAATTTTAATTGTAATCCAACTTTTTCTTTAAACGTTAATTCCTTGGAATAGGGTATACCCGCAACCACGACATGATACTTGTATAAAGGATCGTCAACAGACTGTGACTTGGAAGCAACTAAAACTTTCTGAAACTTTTCTGCTGCCTTATCGTCTGTCGCAAATACAGCTATTCCTGAAGTCATTCTAAAAACCAACATATATATTATGCGACATGAACCAAATGCACAACATCAAGTAGAATTTAGTTTCGTTTCGATAAAATTACTTCTCTGTGCTTTTAACCAGCACCAACTCCGGCATTCCCAGGCTCTCTTGCAAAAACGGTATTGCTTCTTGTAGAGTGTAGTCCGAAGTTCCGATTCCCCGTAAATGAAGATTGTCATGTCCTCGAGGATCATCTCTGGAATACTTGTGATGCATTGCTTTTACTCCAATGCCGAATGGCTTGTTGACGGCGACTAATCCATCTATATACAATGCATAAATTTATTTAAATCAAATCCAAATCATCTCATGAAGCCATTGCATCCTTGTGCCTTGCATCCTTCTTGTTCTAAATGCTACAGATCCTGTTACAGATCAATACAATTAAAAACATTTTAAATATGAAATATTGAATGCAAACCTCCGTCATAAATGATGTTCTCTAGCAGTGATTTGTGAAACTCGTTCCTTGACTTCCAAGGAAAAAGAGATTTGTAAGGATGAACAGTCATTTCCTCTTGAGAAGTTGTTGCAGGAAGAAATTCGTCAGCGTCCTTCTCTTGGTCCTGGCCTAAAGATGAGTTAACGTATGACCTTCTTCCTGAAAACCGACAAAGAAAGGAACCTCTGGCTCTATGGCATAGTTGACGAGAGGAATATTTTTCGGTTATTGACAAACTTCGACAAAATCTTGATCCCGCATGGGAAATAAGATTCCTGAAATCAACCAGGCCTGCCATCACTGATCACGGACTTTCGGTATCAGATTTATAAGTTAGAACTATAATTGTCAGTACGAAAATATAAAGCTGAAACGTGTTTAAAACAATGCAACAAAGACAAAATAACGTGCTTCTCTATTACGAATACACTTCTTGAGATCTTCAATAAAAATTACAGATGAAATCCATTTGCCACCAAAACATTCGTATATATGTATTTAGTAAAAACAAAACTCAATGATGGAAAAATCTGATAGTAATTACATCAATCAATTCTACCGGAATTTATATACATATCAGTGATTTTTCTTTTAATTATAATTAATGGAATATAGAATTGTTTTTATTAGTTTAATTCGAGTAATTCATAACAATTTTGGGACATTTCAATTAGAGAAGAATGGACGACGATGAATTTCAGAAAATAACGCATCAATTTTGGAGATTTCAGAGAAAAACAACAGTATATATCCCAAAAATTCGATTTTAAAATAATTTAATTAATTAAAATTTAATAATTTTTTACATTTTTCATTCCTACTTCCTACACTCAAAGATCTTTTGCCTTTTAGTTCGGCTTTCTATAAATCTATTGGAAAATTGGCGAGTGCGTGGAGCCAACCGAATGCCAGATTCCAGCCAGATTCATATAGATTTTAGACGACCCAAAACTAAAAGCAATCCGGGAATGCCTTTTACGATTTTTACCCCAGTTAGCAGATCCAAAGAATCGAGATATCAAAACCTCTTTCTATTTGATGAATTGATGAATATGGAATGGAGTTATGGCTAGCAATGGTATGAAATCGGGTGGAGATTTATGTTTGCGTTTCGCAACTTCATTCATATTCGAAACTGTGAAACTGTGACCGAATTCTGGAAACTGAATGATGGCATTATTAAAAACTTTACACCCGGTTTCATTTGCCAAACTTTGTAACAAAATTAAATGATCTTATAATCTATCTGTATACTTTATTGCCTAATGTTTTATACATTAATTATATTTGATATACTTTAATTAACATGATATTTTAAGATTCCGCATTGCATTTTGCATAATCCTCCAAAAAAGAGTAAAAATCAACGCTAAAAAACTTCCAAGTTGGTTTTAAAAATCATAAGTAATTTCCTGTCCCCGTGTAAAATGTTTCCAGCCGAACAACTCCATTCGGATCAGAGTCACCTTGATTCAAGAAAGAAGAAGAAAAGGGGTTAAATCCGAGATCAGTGTGGATATGAAAAGATGGAGAGATGTTTTACAAGCGAGGGCGCTTTGTAGCCAGCCTTCTTCACTGCTGAAATCCACACATTCACAATCCAAGGAAAATTCCACACTCACCTGTAATTACTACTTCCTCAGCCAAATCCTACATATAATAATATGATCTTTAATACCGAATATGATCCTAATTGCTAGCATATGTATCTTCCCTTGCATACAGCATATAAGGCAAAATACCTTGCTTGGAATTTCATTCCTCTTCTGACGCAAGCCATGAACAATTCATATACAATTTCAGTCTCCTACTATAACACATCATCATCCTCGAGAATGTGGAATGAATGATACATAGGGATATGTTAAAAACTTTATATAGACCCGATCCTACCCACCAAAATTTTTTTTAGGAAGGAATCTGACCAGAAATTGATAAAACTGCCTCCTTTCAGCACAAAAACCCATTGGGTAGGTTATTTTATTGTAACTAAAGGGTTATTTATTTAAAGTACAATCCCGTCAAGAGGTCTAAATTAAAACGTGATGTTACATTTCTCATCCACTACTGAGTTTATTCATGTTTTGTCGAGTAGTCAGTACCGACTAAAACTTCAATCTTTTTTGTAAACACTTGAAAATTTACTTTTACTAATTGGCATTAAATTAGGATTATGTTAATCAAATTGAAAGGGATTTGCAGGTTTTACTTTTAATCGAATTGGAATAATAATGCGACTAAAATTTAGCTTTTAAACCCACAAATATTGTGAATTAAAATGTATAGAACCTGTCACCATCCCATTATAAAAATTAAACTACTAGGTTATTTATGCAATACGTATATAGTACACTAATGTTTTGATGTTATACTAACAGGGTTGGACCGACGTGGACACATACTTGGGCTAATTTTGACTAAAGGGAAAGGGATCAACTATTAAAAAGTTAGCAACAACACTCACGCAGATTAGAGTAGACTTGATCATAGCTATTTGGCAATTGATTGCAAATTACAACTAAAAGTAAATGGAAATGCCGACTTTGCAAGTCTTTAACCCAAATTATTGTAAGTTTGATACTTTTTAGAATATCCAGACATTTTAAAGACGTTCCTAATTATCCCATATAGTGAAGGAAGTTTGTTTACATTAGGAAGTTTAATTGGATTATATTTAGATTTTTTATGGAGTCAGTAAGTGGATGTGGGAGTTGTTGTCGGGATGTGAACTTTTACTAACTTTTTCCCACAGTAAAAAGGAATGATAATTAAAAGAATGATGTGCTACACTTACTCCCAAGACTTGAATAGGACTTTTTTGGTGACGAAGGCTCATTTTCCATTTACTTCAATTGGATTGAATTTCGAATGAAAATAAAATACTATTGTTATTTGTTATTCGCCTGCTTGGTTTACTGATTTTGTTTCGCTAAAGAGGTGAGAAAGCCCCTGGGGTTTACGTTTATACTCTTAATTGCGGAACAAAATGATTATTTTATTTTCAAATTAACGTTTTTAATTTGGTAATTTTATCGTTTTCTATTTTAGATATTTCTGCCTAAAGATTAAAGCCAGTGGAGGAGTACTGTGCGGAATACGGATTGCTTTAATCTCTAAGCCTTCTAAACATTATATCATGGGATGACTAAACATTCAGTTTTAAACGGAATGACGATGTTTGGTCAAAACATTGCTCTTAATACAAAATAAAATACCAATACCACCCATTAATATATATTCAACAAAAGTAAATATCACACTAAGCGTGTTTGCATATTACAAATTTTTAACAAATCAACATTGTGCCAGATGAATCAGACTGCCAGTTTATCGAATCATGTAAGTATATTTAGGTTTTGTTGAAACTCCTATTGTGTCAATAGCAGTCGATACTTAAAACTGGACAAAACTTCTATTAATCACTCAATTAAATTAATCAATTCCGTAGCAGTGGATGGATCTAAAGGATTCATTTGGAGTTGGGAGGATGACGACTAGTCCGACACCCGAGCTTGTTCCTCCACCGCGACCTAAAAAGGCGGAAGTGAAACTGAGTTCTATGCCATGGTTTCATGGAAAGATATCCCGAGACAAGGCTGAAGAATTACTCCGGCCTAGAGAAGACGGCCTATTTCTAGTTAGGGAGTCGACAAATTTCCCAGGGGACTATACCCTTTGCGTCTGTTATCAGAACAGAGTGGAGCACTATCGAGTCATTTACAAAGATAATCAGTTGACAATCGACGAAGAAGAGTACTTTGACAATCTAGCGCAACTTGTTGAGGTTAGATTGCTATATATCATTATAAAACGTGTTTTTTTATTGTTGGGCCATGAAAATCCTAATGGGATTGATTTTTTAGCACTACGAAAAAGATGCAGACGGACTCTGTACCAGGCTATGTAAGTCGCTCCCAAAGGAAGGGAACCAGGAATACTGTGTCGATGTCAAAGCGTTTCTGGAGGCGGGTTGGGCTATTTCGCGTAAAGATATTGAGGTATACATACAATTGTGATTTCTCAGATGGAACTTTACAGACACATCGGATTTGCTTATAGTTGAAAAAAATCACTTTTTTGTAAAAAGATGTTAGAGTCATTGGGGAAAGGAGAGTTTGGAGAAGTAAGGCTTGGATTACTTCGAGGAGACAAAGTGGCTGTAAAAGTCCTTAAAGACACCAGTAAAGCGGCCCAAAAGTTTTTAGCAGAAGCTTCTTTAATGACGTAAGGAAATATTTAATTCAAGTACGTATCTCTGGAATTGATTAATTTTTATATAAAATATTTTTTAAATGTTCTTAGATCACTTCGCCATCCAAATCTTGTCCAGCTTCTTGGGGTTGTAGTGGAGGGACAGAATATTTACCTGGTTACAGAATATATGAGTAAAGGCTCTCTTCTTGACTACTTACGATCTAGGGGTCGACTTCACGTTACAAAAATAGACCAAATTAACTTTGCATAGTAAGTTGTTATCAAAGATTGTTCGTCTATGATCATAATTGGCTTTTAACACTAGTTTGGTTTCCATTATCAATATATTTGCTGTATTTTAGTGACACTGGTTCCGGAATGGAATATTTAGAAAGGCGACAAATCATTCATCGGGATCTGGCTGCAAGAAACGTGTTAATTTCGGAGGAAGGAGTAGCTAAAGTTGCAGATTTCGGGTTGGCTTGGAGGGAAGAAGCCACAACTTCAGAAGCGTCTGGAAAATTGCCAATCAAATGGACAGCTCCTGAAGCCCTTAGAAAAAATGTGCGATACATACTTATATTAACAATTATCTTTCGGTTTTGAAATTGAATGATCCAATTTTTATTTTTTAAATTATTTATTTTACAGAAATTTTCCAACAAGTCAGATATGTGGAGCTTTGGTATTTTATTATGGGAAATCTATAGCTTTGGGCGAGTTCCGTATCCTAGAATTGTATGTGTTCCATTCTAGTCATTTCTTGTAAAGTGCCTTTTTCTAGTGCAATGAAATAACATTTATATGTAATTCTTAATGTAGCAACTAAACGACGTTCTAAGGAAAGTAGAACACGGATATGTAATGGATGCTCCTGACGGATGTCCCCCACCGGTATACGATTTGATGAAGAAAGCATGGAACTTGACTTCCGACCTCCGCCCAACGTTTCATGATATTCGGATACTATTAGGACATTTAAGATCTACTGCAGCCAGTTCTTCTAGCAGTATAAGTCCTAACTATTTATCAAATTCCAAATCATGACATCAAAATTCAGGACTGAAACAGGCCCAGCACGACAAAGCACATATATATTCTCGTACTTGAAAATAGAGGAGAACTCTGTCGGATATTTAAATTTCAAAAGTTCTGTAAATGGCAGACGGACTCCAAAACTCTAAAACTCCCACGTGTTCATCTTCTAGAATGAATGAACAATGAACGCCCTAGCACTTCTCGGCAGTATTACCTTCGGCTGATAATAATTCGACCACCCTCACCATCACTGCAAACTCCAATTGTACTGAGAGAGAAAGAAGCATAACCATTTCATTGAGAATTTTCTTCCGATAAGATTTTTCTCAAAATCTCATCTGGTTCATCAAACACTGGATGATGTCCTAGAAAATGGCGTGTTAGTTGAGATTAGTTTTTGAATGATTGTTGTTTCCGCACCGTAAAAGTCATGTAAGATTTTTAAACAAGCAGACACGTAGTAAATATTGATGATTGAGGTCTGTTGTGATGATTATCTACATACTACATATACATACCAGCATCATCAGTTTATATGATCATACTACCTCATCAGCCGTAATTCTTTCAACCACAGAATACAGAAATAGTTTTTTCCTGTCAACCAGTCACAGTCTAACGCCGGCCAAATTGTTAGTTTTAGAAACGTTGGTTATTCGGACTAGTGCTTTCATTTGATTAGTTTGCCACTTTAACAATTGATCAAATGAAGCACGTTATATTTAAGATAAAATATACCTGCACCTATCTACGTGGACCCTTTTAGTTCACTATAACCACAAAATATATTATGACATGACTATTATGAGTAACCGAGTCCCTCAGTATACAAAATCTTATTTGTTAACGTTTTTATCCATTTCGACTCTTCTGTTTTTCAGTAGTCATAATTATTATTATTATTTAACCTATTTTTTAAATGACAAAGATATATCCCTTTGCTCCAAAGTTAGTGAAAACATCACCGTACCTACCAATCGCGTGTCATTCAATCAAAGTAAACGCTAACATAATATATATTTAAAGGCTGAATCTAAAAATGCTGTGGGATCTGCGCTATTCCAGTTTTAACGGAATTTTCTTTCAAATGTCAATATACCTTTAATGACACGACGACGCACAGCAACGCAGGGCTGTTGACGTAACAATTCAACATTATTATGAACCGACTAATAATTTCATAAACTAGAATATATGTTGACGTTAGGAATTTAGGAAAATTCGAAAACGGGGCTTTAGTTTGATGTAGTACTATACAAATACAATGTATCATTACATCGTTTCGTCATCTCGTCCACAACATTACAAAAAATTAACTGTTTTAATATTAGGAAATTGCAATGAGTACAAACTCTTCTCTATTGTGAACGGTGCTATCCTCAGTATAGTTTTTACAATTATTAATCTGTATTTAAACAAGTCGTCATTATTTAAATAAATGAAACCAGAACTGAAGATATAGAAACTGCATTTGTTGACTTATTTGTACATTTTTCCGGTACTTTTTTATTTATCAAACGGCTTTAACCAATAATCTATAGTCATCTTAAAATCAAAAGTCCAAACAACTCTGTTCTACAACCTACAACAATTGGTTCCGAGTTAACATTAATTTACTGAAACTGGGCTTTATATTTCTTTTGGGCAGTCAGAGGGTCGTTTCGATTCAGATGAAACAGTAGTTTATCTTCTAATTTGTTCACAGCAGCTACAGTTAGGACCAGGGTTTCATGTTTTAGCATAGAATAGACATTTAATCCGTAAGAAGGCATTAAATTCATATGACCAATGTCGTCTGTGGCCAAAGAGATATTCCTTGGCATGATATCTGAGCTGTAAAGCCAAATTGCAATAAAATTAAATGCATCGTATATTAAATGTAAAATCGTATAGATAATAGTTTCAATCATTCTTACTCATCAATGAAGAGAACAGATACTCCCCATTTCCGTTCTTCAACGAGATCATGCAGAAACTTTGGATCATCATAAGGGATATCCAGGGAATCGACGATTTTCAAGTCATCCTGAGCCAATTTCACAGACAGAGTAGAAACCAGCCCCATAATTCTTTTATAAAAAGGCATCATGAAGAAGTAGGTCTTTGGTCCCCGAGGTCCATGGGCCTTTCCTCCGTGTATCCAAATCGGACTTCTCACAGATCCGTGTCTCGCCTTACCCAATCCCTTTTGAGGCCAAGGTTTCCGTCCACCCCCTCTCTTTTCACCTCTGTTCGGCAACCAGTCCCAGTTCTACGACAGGAAATGGAATTGTTTTAATTTTAAGAATAATCTCTGGCTAATTCAACTTTGTTTTGTTTGTTTATAAAAACTCGCATAATACTTACAACTTTCTTGTACATTTCTTGCCAGTAGACATTTCCTGCAATTAGGTCAGTTCTGGGAAAGGTTCCGAAGATGTCTGGGTGCAAGTCCACCATCCCCAATTTCCGTTCTGTTACAGCGTCGAGGTTTTCTACCCATGCTTGTCTGGGCTGCCTTGAAGGATCTAAAAATTCCAATTTCCGGCCCAAAATAACTGGTGGAGGTTGGGGCACATCATCTATTTGACAAGTGAAAATAATCAACCCTTAAATATCTAAAGTGTGTACTAAAATTTATAATCCATGCAATCAATACGCTACAATATTGTTTCAAACTAAGGATGATGTAGTACTATTAGTAGATGCAGTCTTCGCTCAAAAATGACTACAAAACCATCAATCAATGTTACAAACGCCAAACGCTACCTTGGACAGAAATGACGTCTTGATTGTCCTGACTAGATTTAATAGGTAGGGATGATGCTGAGTACCGCTTCAGTAAATTTCGACCACCGGTCACACCAATTCCAGACTCGATGTTTCCTGACAAGATGGTCCGTTTGACCAACGCGGAAATCATGGGACTGCAGCCCGTGGAACAAATCATCGCTAGTGCTAATGATCGTTAAACTACACAACAATTTGTGTAATCTTTAGTAATCCCGTAATCGGCGTAATCCGATTACTTTACCCCAATAGCATTTAATTTTAAACTTTCGACCACAGTAAAAATCCAGAGTTAATTACAATAACAAGTTATCGCAGTTTTTGAGATCTCATTTTATTTACTGGATTCTTTAATAATGGCAAATGGTTTTTCGATAGAAAAACAGGATCATAGCAAAACCGACTCCCATTCATTCACGTTACCGCTACTTTAGATTGTGCATTGGTACAGGTTGTAGCCATGGCCATGATTTTGGATTCAGTTTGGGTGAATTTGCTTGGCGTTCGTATTCTTGTTTATCGCATTGTTGGAAACTACAACTGAATGAATAACAGCCTTGAGGTGAGACTGTGAGACTCTTTGACATGGACGATTGACAAGGAAGATTGCCCCTGTCGTCATCATCGTCATCATTGTTATTAGCCATTATTAACCGCAACTTGCACATTATACATGCCTTTGTTTTTATCCCTTTTTAAGGTATTTTATGATGTGATGATCTTATAGACGCTTGAAAATATCCAGGATCTGCATATAATCTCGTACCATTAAAACCATGTCACGTTAATAGAAGTATAACCAACAATTGTTTATGTACAAACGAACGATAAAAAATGGGAAATTGTTTTGATTTCCTCATATCTTTTATATAGAAATTAACTTCTCACGAATCTTTGAGTCTCCCGTGGGTCTAATTCCAATTCTATTTTGATCATTTCATTGGCAATTTCAAAAGATTCTTTTAGCCTTAATGGCTTTGCTCGAGTTGTACATTATAATATTATTTATTTAGTCTGGAAACTAACTGTCTCCTTAAATTCATACTCTCTAGGGTGCCTTAGTAGTTCAATACCTGACCTCATGAATAGGCCGTTCAACGGATGTATTGAAGTGTCATCCATGATGCACTTTTTTTAAATGTTGTTCAAATTGAAACTCTTTATAAAAAAAGTCAATTGTAAACCCGTTTTTGGAAATGTTACGATTACCTACAAACATGGGTGGTTGCATAGCGTTTGGTCGTACCTTAAACAAAGATGCTCGATGTTCTTGTATTATTTTCCAATTTTTACATACAATTCCCAAGTTTATCCTTTGATATTATAGTTATCGTGAAGCAGGCATACGAATTTTTCGCGATCGCGAGATTTTAGATCGGATGGAATTTTGACCCTCGTAACCTAAGCCAGTGTTAAGGGAGGGAAAAAATCGGTTTAGATCGCGGGGGCATAGGGAGGGAAAAATCAAGGATTCGCATGCCTGTCGTGAAGACAGACAGACACTAATATTAAGTCCTTCGCATGATGCATTCAACGATCCATAATGGACGACAATTCAAAATAGTCCAACTCTAATTTTCCCAAATCAACGTAAAAAAACACGCACTAATTAAAAACTCTTAATTTATTTGTGACAAGGCTTCGCCTAATTTAGCGAAACATTTACCTTTGTCTATAGATTTTTAGTTGTAATTGGCCCTATAGTGCATATCCCATTACCCAATAAATCCACCTGTTTTAGGGAATTTTAAGGAATATAGAGCATGCGAATATATATGGACATATTATACTTAAAAAAAGGAACTATTATATGCTGGTGTCTACCATTTTTAGACAGTTTTGTGACAACAACAATAAAATACATTTATCCGTATCTCGTTCCTTTGAAAAATATATTTCCTTTCCTCAATAGGATTCCCACCCCGAAATAAATCACTAAATAGCTTTCAAGGGACTTTGAAACAATGCATCCTCAAGGTCCTGTAAATGTGTAAATACTTTGCAATGGTTATTCTAAAATTACGATTCAAATGAACGATCGAAATTTTTAAGGGTAACGATGATTATTACTCAAATGGTTAAATTATGTATTATGCAATTATAATATAATTATCATAAGACTTTGATCATCAATCAATCAATACAATCGAACTTATAGATTGTCTCTATTTTTCATGAAAACCTGAAGCAGATCCTTGTAAGTTGACTGGATTCTGGATTGATTGAATCCAATTGGTCAAATGTCTTTGTATCAAAAAAACCTAAATATAAACTATATTATTTTATTGTATTTATTTCAATTGAATTTATTGAATTTCACTGGAAAGAGAACAAAGGTAAAATGCTTTACGCAGAATAAATAAATGCAGACTCACAGGAAAGTCTTAAACTTCGTAAAATTGAGGATGAAAGGAGTTTGAAGTTCAACAAATTGCAAGTAAACTCTTTGTACTCTCAACCCTCTATAAATTGACTAACGTACTGCATAAAAGAGACACTTAAATAGAAGGTAAAATGATACATGTAGTTGCTGCGGAGCTAATAATAGAAGCGTTCTGATTGTCGTCTAGTTTACTCACAACTTTACAAAAGCGATAATGGGACGTTGGAATTGGAAGGGTGATAGGATGTGACTACATGATTTTAAGATGATTGTTAAGATGAAATCCGTGCGTCCGCTAATATTAGCTCCTGTCATCGCTTCGTATTGTAAATGCTCGTGTTATTAGATAATTCCTGGGTTTTTATCGCCAAAACCGTCATGGTTGAATGTTCCCTTTGCTCAGGACAGCATGAAAGGAATTACGACAAAGACTTCCTAGAGATTTTAGCCAAAGAAATCTATCGATCCATAATTTACACACATTTGTTGAATAATTTTTCAGTGTCAATGCGAATCCAATTTAAAATCTCTACTCGTCACTCGTCACCACTGCTCATTAATGACTTCTTTCTTATATCATCATATCGTACTTCCTTTCCCTTGACACTTCATGTACCGGTTACCAAATGATATTATAGCCCTATAATAAACCAATTCTTTGTTTGTGGCTACGTTTAGGTACTTTAACATAATATGCTAACTTTTTATGGATTTTAGTGCATGGATCTTGATGAAATCGGTTTGACCTTCCATATCATTTATTTTACAGAATTAGACACTCTATTATCCAATTCCACAATGATCCTGTGTAAGCGAATTTCATTTACAAAACAATTATTCCCTGATAGACTACCTCATACCTACCTGGCCTGATATATGGTAAGAACAAGACGGGCATTCAGAATATGCAAAATCGCCTACTTGTAAACTTAAGTAAAACATATTATCAACCTTCTACCCTTAGCTAAGTTTCTCTGGCCCCTGAAACTTCCCCCTATATAAGCTACGACTCGTCTTCGTTAAGGGACAGACATCATTTGGATAACAACCAGTACACATATAGACTTATTAGTCACATTTTATCTTGGACATTTTTTGAGCTTAGTTTATAGTGCCCTTTGGAAACATGAGGATTTATTCGTTTGTAATTTTGCTGGTTCCTTTACTGGCCCTTGCTGAAGATGTACCTTCACCGGTTGTGATTTCGCAGAGCCTTAAAGTAGTACCTACGGACGAGACACCAAAAGCTGACCAGACTAGTACCGACATTGTTACAAAAGTGACTTCCAGTGACGATGACATTAAAACTGTTACCGTGGACTCGACTGACAGTAACAAAACTACTACTTTGAAGAAGCGAGATCTTCAGGCTTCTGCAACTGGTTATGGCGGCGGTATTGGTATCGGGGGAGGTATTGGACATGGGGGCAGTTTTGGCGGGGGATATGGCGGAGGACTGTCCCAAGGGGGTGGTTATGGGAGAGGTTTCGGTGGGGACAAGCAATTCGGAGGTCAAAAGGCCTTCGGTGGTGGCAACAAGTATGTTTTCATTTTATTTTCCGAATAATTAAAATTTTTTTCTCTAATCCAAGTTAAATATTTTTTTTAATTATTTTTGAATAGATATGGAGCGGATTATGGTGGTGTGAACAAGAATGTAAAGCTTGTCGATGACAAATACCAAAACGCTCATCAAGCTACCAAGGGTTTCAAAGGAAATCAAGGTATGTTAAAATCGAAGGTGTACTGAAATCGTTACAAAAAATACCTTATAGTTCAAAGAAATAAGAGCTAATGTTTTCACCCAACAGCCTTCAACTTGCAAAATGGTTACGTGAAGAACGATCTCGGTCATCTGAACAAGGCTAACAAGAAGGGTCACTTCGGCAGTCTCGGCTCATTCTCCAAAGCTGCTAAAAATGACGGAACTGTCTATGGTAAGAACAATGTTGCCACAAAGTTCGCTAAGGGTACCAAATTCGGAACCAAAGGGGCCCATAAGAAGGGACATGCCACTAAAGGATTCCATAACACTGTTCACAAGGTATGATTTTATTGTCATAATATTGTCATTCAATATCTTTTTTGCATTCTGTATTCTGATTCATAAAAAAAACTTAAAAATTTCTCGCCAGGACGAATATGTTAAAAACCACGCTTTCCATGACGAAAACAACGCCGTCGACTTCTTCGACAAATTCGGTGATGAAGGTGCATTCAAGAACGATGTTACTGGAAAACAATTCTTCAATGGCCATCATGCCGATGCCATCAATAAAAATAACCAAGCCAATCAAGGCACATTCATTAATGGGCATCACAATGTTGCTAACAAGGGAAACAATGCCAACTACGGAAACAAAGGTAGCTTGGCTCATAACTCCAACTATGGACAAGTTGGAGGTAATAACTTCGCTCAAGGATTCGGCAAAGGTATTTATTAATTTTTGCCAGACGGATTTAATTAAATTTTATTGTTTTTGGAAATCAACCTAAACATTGTAAAACCTTGTAAAAACAGGTCTGCATGTGAATAATCAACACGGTAACCAATTTAACGGAGGTTTTGGTGGAAAACAAGGAGGATTTGGGGGAGGAGGACACAATTCTGGTTTCGGTGGGGGTTCCGGTTACGGGGGTGGGTACGGTTCATCTGGATTTGGGGGCGGTGGCTACGGAGGTATTGGCGGATTTGGACGTTAACATATGTATATAGAACAGATTTTCGCCATTTGTTTCACAACGCGCAATATGATATGATATGCCAATCAAGTTTTATAACTGTAATTTATGGGCTTCTTTTGGTGACGGGGATTTCCTTCCTTTTAATTAAGACTCGAGATTTTCAACTAATTTTTTATCAATAAAAATAAATGTCTACACCGTGATAGAATTTAGTTCAATTATTTAATACCTGTGGTTTGCATCAATTCATAAAATACACCAATGAACCTTTACACGGCCCAATTCCATTAATTTGTCATTGTTTAAATCGTTATTGTTGGAATACTTTTCTCCTTTGTTTAACAAACAAGGTCTTACCTCAATGTATTAAATGCTTTTGAAAAAACTGTATAACTAATTGAGGAATTTTCCGCTTACAGTACTCATACGTAACGGTCACAAGTTTATCCTTCCCCTTACATTTTACAACCATCTTCGTCAAGCTTGACCCTGCTTCCATTCCTTTGATTTCATCTGCAATCCAGCCTTTTGGAAACCCGTCACTCTTGGTTGTTTTTCTGGCTTTGCCATCTTTCAGTTCTTTGGCTGGGCATTTATTCTGAAAAGTAACATTCACTGATGAAATGACTTATCCGGTTTTAAAATATTATTTTTTATGAAACATAATACTTACGAAGTATTTCTTTCCTGTCTTCGTTGCAATGGTTGAATCTCCAGTGGGTCCAGAAGTATCGGATATTAAATTGTCAATGTTTTTAGAGGCATCTTTGTCTATCTCATTCGAAATCCGTTTAATGTCAAATCTGGTCACTAAAACTGGAGGAAGTTCCTCCTCTAATTCCCATGTATTTTCGAAACTATTAATAGATAATTGCATTATAATTGTTCCCTCAAATCATACGAATTAATTTGGTCTAACGGTACTATATGGGATTTATGAGAACTTATTTTATGAAGTCTTACTCGGGATAACCCATCCATTTTACAAGAAAGGCACGGCCATTTTTCACGAGCTTGACATCGACGAGTTTTTCAATGGGAAGAATTTCACTTTTGGCATCGCCAGAACCGCAGTACCCTGCAGGAATACTCGACAGCACATCATCGTCATCATCGGTTGAAGATGTCGATGAAGACTTCGTTACACTGGAAGAACGGCATCTTACATATCGGCTCATGGTCTGATTGTATGTATTTTGAACAGCGGACTGCTATCAACTCCACCGTTCTTAAAACTGAGGTAAATAATGTTATTTTGAAAATATGGTTGGTGATGAAAGACCTTGGATTTTGAATAATTGACAACTCGAATCGTTTTGTCATTTCACATATTCAAAGAGACTTTCTGCAAAATTATTATTTTAATAGTTAAATGCTTCCTCCTTGAAAGCCAGATTCTGAAGGTCTTCATGCAAACAAAGTAATTTGGTTAGTGATTCAACATTACATCATAGACCGATAGGCCTTGAATAGTATGAATATTAATACATGAGCTATGCCAGTTGAATAGAACGTTATGGTATGGATTTCGGAAAGATGAACATACGAATTCAAAATTCAAAGGAGATGAGGTATAGATTGGCATATCGGCAGCTTTCGCACGACATACATTCATGGGTGTGTAAATAGAAGAGACCGCAAATAAAAATAATAAATTCTTTTATATGTGTATGTCTATGAATACATAGTATGAGTTAATTCGGAGAGGGATATTATTCGGGGGGAATTTACTTGAAGCAAAACCCGAATTCTAACATCCATTAATATATTTACTACTCAATCAGTCTACTATGTCAAAATGGAATGGTAAAAGCTGAAGACAGAAATGAAAGTGCCAGGAATAGTAAGGGGTGTGGCAAATTCCCTCTTGGGTCCGATAAACGGCTATCGAGAATCATGGAAATAGCGTTGTCAAGACATATCTTTAAGGTATGGAATTGTGCGGATGAAGCAAGAAAACGTACAGAAAATCCATTCGGCGTTCTATATGCAAATACATAAGACATGCCTGGCAAATTATAATAAAATTTGATCTATTTAGGGTTTTCCAGTAATTTGATGGCAAAATAATTTTCAACTGCATCGCTTCGACAACATGGCCACTTTCAACTCCAACGCTCTTGCTAAAAATAAAAATAAAACAGAAATGGTAAAAATCGACGAGGAAGACAGAACAACCGAGGAATTGGAACTTTTTAAGAAAAGGACAATCGAAGACGAAAGAATGGCCACGATATTCCGAATGGGTCAGAACTTGACGGAAAAATTCGACAACCGAGCGTACCTACATCCTCACGGGATGACCGATTTTGACTACAAGTCAATTCCCGACTACCGCAGGGATAGCTTTGAGACGTTTAAGGTTGATTGTTCGTTACTTATTGCAATTTTATAAGGTTCATTGTGATTGTGAATAACGTCGCTTTGAATTCTGTTTTAGCATCGAGTGCGCCATGAAAACTACAAATATCTCGGAGATCATCCGGAAATAGATGGGCTTCTTGCCTTATTCTTCAAGTACGACTAAAAATAGACATACTGAAATGCAATGTTGGTAATAACAACCACTTTGGAGTCGTTCGTAATTCTCCCGTTTCTAATTTCAGGAAATTACTTAAGGTTCAACCAGAAGATCCAGTTCATTTTGCAGCCGAATATTTTACTAGAGATACGACGGACGGTAACTACATGGAACTAGTTACCCAAGAAAGAGAACGACTAGCTCGCTACAGAGTCATTAAGATGAAGGCAGCCGAAAAAATTAATACAATTCCAGTGTATGATAAGCATGAAAAGAAGGAGGTTGTAGCTACAACTTGTAAAGGAGTAAAAGTTGATCCTTGCTCCAAACCTCGAACACCCCTTGCACAGGATCCAAATGCATTCGCTGACTATGATGAGTCCCCAGAAGCACTTCTAAATTGGTTGAAGAAACTAAATATTGGACCACTAGCCCAAGATGCCAATACGATTCCCAAAGCACTGCCGATTGTTGAAATGTAAGACTTCTCCACAATTTTATCAATCTCCTCACATTTTTTGTCGAACTTGTCAATGAATGTTTCAATGCTACTTTAAACAGTAAGTCAGTTCCAAAGAAAAAGAAAAAGAAGTACTGCGGATGCAAAGATCCAGGTCGACGTGAAATGGCTCATCCATTAAAACAAGTGAAGACGGATATCAAAATAATTCCAACGGAAGGCCCAGACACCCACCCCGACATTGAACCAGATGAGGCAGAATGGAATGACGACTTAGCAGAGGTTTCAGCCTCGGACATAGATTTTGACCAGGAAGATGAGGATGCTGAATTTGACGAATAACTAAGATATCTGTCTGATATAAATAGGGAAGAAGTCCGACACGACGAAACATTTCAATTTACAATCAATTTTATGAAGTATGTATTTGATCTTACATTTCTATTTATTAAACATTGAATACTGCTACTAAAAACAACTATTAGCTCGTGCCGCAAAGGCCTACAAAGTATGAGAAAATTTTGACGTTGATATTATTTTTAAATGCAAATTGGATAATGAACAATCGTTGATAGTGGTTCGGTTAAAAGTTGGACGATAGACTAGCTTCACAAACAATAACAGTAAACATTCCAGTATGTAAAATCAATTTTTTCTTTGATTATTGTAACATTTGTAACTTCAAACAATCATCTGTCATAGGTTCGACGCTTCAATCAATATTCCGCTGAGCTTTCCCTTTCGAATGAGTAGTTCCATTACCATTTGACACCACTGGTGATGTCACTTGAGAAAACGTTTGATACATCTTAGGAAAATTCTATAATCATAAAAAAGCAGTTGTTTAGAAGTTTGTTAAAAATACTGAATACGTAATTTAAAACAACGAAAAATGAAGACGTACTAATTACCTTAATAGCTAGATAAACAAGCGCAATATATGAAGCAATGACTAAGGACAAAACGAGATCGAAGACGGCTGGTTTGACACTGTAACATGGAAATACAAATATACATATGTTAAGTTGAGAAATATAGGTATTGCTATTAATTAAATGCTGAGGTTATAATAAATTTTACTCGTAAGCAATTATAGTTCCAGTCGTGCTGTCATAAAGAACTAAATTGGCATCCCGTTTATCAGGCTTCATGGAAAATAGGGAAGTCTCATGTGTGTATCTGTTGAAATGTATGCGAAAAATATTCAGAATTCAATAAAACGACTAGAAAACTGGACTGATCAAACTTGTAATCTTTTCCAACCTTGCCAGAAGAGTTCGAAGAGACTGGACGAACTTATTATTTTTGAAGGCCAATAACTGAGCGGAACGAGGTTGTGAAGCAATGAAATCCAACATCGAGTCGATAGATTGCTCGGAAACTCCCTTAAAATAGACATCAAGTACATACACTATTATTTTTCGCAAATAATTTGTAAGTATTTTATAAGATATTTCTTATCTTTCGAATACTCACCAATGAACCAGAGAATGCAGTTCCAAGACCAGAAACATTATAGATACTTGCTGCCAATGCCTCAGCAATCACATGAGTTTTGAGGGCCAAAACCTCAACATTGACACTATCCTTTGTGTCTAACATGCTTGACTTGACCGTTGATGGATTCTACAAGGAAAACAATTATGCTTAACACTGAATCAATTGGAAATTAAATTAAATAACAAAAAACAATAAAGAAGGTATTTTGTACCTCTAAAGATGACAGCGTAATCGCATTTATCTTCTTTAGGTGAAATTTCTCGTGCTCCCATGATAGCAAATTTTCTGTTCTGATTTTTTTCTGGATTACTTCAACCTTTAAGTCCGGACTTAAGCGTTTTGCTGATTCTTTTAAATTCTAGGGATCAATGTAAAAATCCAAACATTCAAAAATTTACAGAAAAAATTATAACCATAAGCGATAAAACGATAATGATGAATTGTGAGTCATAATGTGACGAAAACTTACCTGGATAAAAGTATGAAGCATTGTTCCCTCTCTAATGGAACGAGACAGGTGTATGTAAATATGGTTGGGATTGGAAGCCAAGCTGTCTAGACATACAACCAATCTAGTTTCTTGAAGATCACTCTGATCTGATGAATCAATTTGATCCTCTAAATATTTCTGTGTCCCTTGGAAATTGAAGTGGCCAGCACCCGAAAGAAGGAATAGTAAAGAACTGTAAGGTCGTCCCATAACTTTTCCACCTGTGCCACCATGTCCCCCTGAACTGTAAAGATGTGAGAACAGACGAGCCAATTCCAGCAAGCACACCGTTCCTGATCCATTGGAGTCTCCGCCAAAGGAGAGCTCCTGAGATTTCAAATGGCAAGATTATCTTAGATTATGGCACGTTACATATTGAGTAACAACTTTAAATATAATAAGATGAAAATGTTACTCACAGCAGCAGGGCTCATGCTATCGTAGTGAGTTGAAATCAAAATAGGAAAGTTCCTAACCGCCTTCGAACCAATTAACGCTCCTTGAACGCTGTATATTTGAGCATCGGCCATTATCTTTGGTGTTCCCAAAGAAGAGACCAACTGAACTCCATTTCCGACGACATACTGAATCAAAGCTGTAATTAAAAAAAAAAAATAGTCAAAAGACTAAAAGTACTAAAACTTCAGTTTTTTTATTTTGAATTTTACTTTGAGTGGCAGTTGATGTGCTTCCAAGCGATTCAGCACTCCTTTTGACTGTTTCATACATTTCCAGAACATCGTGATCTTCCCGGACGAAATATACCGGTATAGAAGAGGGTTCATCAAGCATTACTTGCTCCAAGTCTTGTATTTGTTCTCGAAGCTCACCGACAATGACACGGAAGTCAGCTGGGATAATGATGACCACTCCACCAACGTTGTGCTTCATGAAATCCTTATACATTGCCACAGTCAAATCGACTAATTTCACAACATAACACCTCCTTGGGCTTGATACGATGGGAGATCCAGGAATGATTCTTGTTTCCAAGTTCAACAATGCACCCGTTGTACCTGGATAGTTAGACATTTAACATTAAATAAAAATAAATTTAAAATTGCTTACTTCATAATCAAAATGCGAAATATTTAGAACATACCGTAAGGAGTTCCGTGTAGTTCAAACTGTTGCAATCGAAATGCATTGAACTCTCGAGCGGCGAGACAGGATGGAGAAATGACAACAAATATTGGAAGGGCGAAAATTAAGTAGGTGAAAAAAGAGGTGCGGAAGCACTCGAATATTTCGTGACTTTGATCGAACATTGTGCCTTGAATCTAGCTTCTCAAATTCCTTTTGATATTAAATTGTGGTGTGTGGTGGATCACATTCGTTAGTATTTTGTCTTTTTAGACTTCTGAATAACTAATTACAAATTAAGAGCAAAGCAAACGTGCAGGTGCAACGATTGCTTGCTGATGTTCGACGCCTGCCGTCAGCCAATCAATCCACAATCGCCCGGTTCACGGTTGATGTTCCTATCTGCGTTGCATTTGCAGTATTTTAGGCTCCTAGCACTTCACACTTAGTCATGTGGATGTGACCTGTAAACAGTAAGTATAGCACATAGTTCATATCTTTATATAGTATATAGAGAGGTTATCTGCGTTATCTTACATCGGAAATCTTAAGCTGAATTGCTGAATACATAAAGTTCATAAGTCTAAATGCTTAAAACCCATAATAAAAAAAACTATTTATTGTGCCTGTCAGTCATCCTACTCACCACAAATTTGAAATTTCACGATCCCTCGAGACACGATTACACGAACGAAGTGTGATGTCTGATGTCTGATGACGTGATTTGAAGTTCAAGTGAACGACCTGTGAACGAAGAATTGAGCAAGATCTTGGTAGACAGGCACAGGACAGGACAGACAACAGAGAGATCAATTGAAAATTGTGAATTTTATCGAATGATGGAAATGGAAGTATATAGATGATAGAGATCAGAGAGATGTATCAGAGATGAAATTAATGGTTTTTGGCAGTTAAATATTTTTGGTAAAATGCATAAATGGATGAGAAAGATAGGACAAGGATATCCGATATTCGGCTTATTTTAAAAATTACCCTGCACTGCACGCTGCATGTCCGGTTGAAAAGGGTTAGGAATTTAGGATGAAGTATTAAAACGAACACGAAGTACGAGTACATTACACAACCACCCTCTTCGCAGCATTTAGTATTTTGTACAACTTTCCAGACTTTCCACTTCCCAAATTCCCAATAATATCTCAAAATATCAACTACTTTCACTTTCTCCACTTCTCCAGTCAGTCATTCAGTGAACACTGAATGGAGATCCAACATTGGAGATTGAACCATGCATTTACGAGCAATCGTCAGGGAGCTGAGGGAAGTTAAAGCAATTTTGGCTTTCGCTTTCAAAATCAAAATGCGCATTTTCATTTTGCTTTGGCCTTCAGCGACGAATGAACTGATTCAGACGCATATAGCAAACTATCGTAGACAAAGACAAGCCATTGCAATTGAAATCGCAAAGCATTTTCAGAGCAGAAGCCATTAGAACCACTTTTGAACCAATATAGTAAAAAACCATTTCGAAAACGAAATGTAACGGAAGGAAAATATTAAAAACATCAAGACCGCAAATCCCAAACATGTTGTAAAATCAGATGCACCGTTGAATGCACCTTGAGCTACATGAGCAATAGCTTATTAACTTTCCAACGATATATTATTATTTATTATAATATATCTTACAAGGATACGAAGTGCATGGGTGTTATCTATTGAAAAAATCCCGACCTTTGACCTAATGACAATTGACCATTGACAGACTCTTATCCTCGAATCACTGGAAGGTCATAAATGATTCGCGAAAAAGTGCTGGTCCGCTCGATAGTCCTATCCTGAGTCGTTTTTTGTATAGACGCCGATTTGTTGACTCCAGCATTTAAAGTGGATTTTGATAGAATCTCTAGGTTTTGAATAACATTTGGTTTAAAATGAGGACCAGTCCCCTGAACTAAAACATTTTTTTTAATTTATAGAAGCTTTTTCGGTCTTTAGTCTTTAGAACTCGGAAGGTTCCTTGAAGACTTGGCCGGTCGGAATCTCAGGGTCAGTTCCTGATAATAATAGTCCCCAGAAGAGTTATCAGGGCTAGACAATCATCGACTACAACCTCTTTCCTTCTTCGCATTTCTTTCAAGACGGTTAATCAGAGAAGTTCAACTCGGATCAGATCACAAGTGACATGAGACAAGCTTTTGGATTCAACGTTCATCCACATCATCCTGGTGAAATACTCTGAGCTTTTTGTGATCATCCTGCCCCAAT
This sequence comes from Desoria tigrina, assembly GCA_906901685.1. Classification (NCBI taxonomy): domain Eukaryota; kingdom Metazoa; phylum Arthropoda; class Collembola; order Entomobryomorpha; family Isotomidae; genus Desoria; species Desoria tigrina. The sequence goes on from CAJQTU010000007.1 coordinate 6,794,473, forward strand.
CATCTAGTTGGGGTTGCGTTTACTTGTGATGTTAGATTACAGGACGATTTGGCCTCTTCGCTTGGAATTGCTGCAGATGAGGTTATCCTGACGTTCCTACACGGAATGATGTCAAAAACTTCAGCGTTATTAACCAGCAATAATCTAGGTCTCCTTCGCCGTCAAGTCAAGGTGAATGCATTTTTCTAGTTCTAGAAATCCAAAAATCCCAACCCGGGAGTGGGAGCGCCGGAAAGTGGTTCTTATCGGACTCTTGAGACTCCAAGTTGGGGCCTTCTACTATTAACATGGCACGAATCATGGGACAGAATAAATACAACGAGATGATCGTCAACGTCAACGAAGGTAAAACGATTATCGTTCCTTGCTTCCGTTTTTAAGACGTTCATTCATTTATTACGGAATAGTAACGAAAACTATTTTTTTCTTTAATTGCCTCGTTCATCGTTAGGTTCTATATTTCTAAAAGATTAAGCATATTTTACACTATCCTCGATTAAATTTACCTACATACAGCTCATGCTTCTAATAGCATCTTTTCAGTTTAACTTTTTTTTTACACTTTACTAGTTGTTTTTGTTTTTAAAAGACGATGAACATAATCGTAAATTTGATCAATATCCTTGTTTCCTATTTTTATAATGCTCAGGACTTTATAGTCTTTGTACTTCCGGCTCTCCATCATTCGTATTATTTATGTTACAATAAATAACAAATACTACAATGGTTCCATAAGGCATCTGGTTTAGCCGGAATAAGAATATTGTGCAGCTCATGGCCAACAACCTTAATGCAACACAAACTTCTAACTCCATGTATTCCCAACTTATATGCTGCCACAAGTCAACAATCGGAATGCTTAAATTGCGACTCATTTGTTGTATACCTTCAAATTTTGTCGCAAATATAATGTAATATAAAATTACAATGCCTTAAACTTACACTCTTCATGATTCTCAAAGTTATTGCCATGTTTTATAAGGGGCTAGATATCTTTATATTTGATAAATATTATAATATATAATATTACGGTTCATTAAAGTTCATAGGGGAAGATCAAAAGTCAACTGAATCAAGCATTGAACTCCAGAAATAAACTAGTCAAGTCTTCCACATTTAGCACATGTTTGGTCAGTTATTTCCTGACCTTCTAAAACTCCAGTATAAATATGGATGCACTTCCAGAATCGAAATCAGTTGCATTTTGCTTCAACAACAGCTCAAACAATCAAAAATCTTCCAATAATTTAAAATCTGACTAGATTTTCAGTAATATCTTCAAAATGAAAGTTTCCATCATCCTATTCGCCTTCTTGGCCGTAGCTTATTCCAGGCCCCAAGCCGGACGACAGTACCCAATTAAGCTCCAACCCGAGCTGGATAACCTTAACATTGAAGAATACATCAAAAACGATAAACTCCTCGACTTGCAGATCAAGTGTGTCGTTTACGACGGACCTTGTGACGCGGGTGCGTGAAGTTTATTAAATTAAAATATGCCATTCAGGACAGTATAGGTCTATAAACGTATAAATAAATTAACATATTTATATTTTGCAGTTGGCAAATGGGTGAAGCCCCGTCTTCCAATGGCCCTGTTGGGCACTTGCCCCGAATGTACGCCCAAACAAGCCAAGGGAATGGCGAAGATCCTCAGCCATCTCCAGGAGAAGCGACCTGAGCAGTACAGGGCCAGCGTTGTCAAGTACCTTCAAGACGTTGGAATTACCGTTGACGCTTCAAAGAACGGAACCTCCACCGCTGCTTAAATATTGATCTTTAAAGCTCCTAATTATTTATTCTGATTATTTATCTCAATTTATATCATTTTATTCTATTTGTTTCGATCATTTCCATTTTAAAATGGATTTCATAAAATGGAGAACCGAATAAAAATCCCATGCTTCTATCTTGGTGCCTTCATTCTGTACTTCCTATTCTTACTACATGCACATGAAATTGTGTTATCAAAGAAAATATTAAAACCACTTATCAACGTTAACTATAATTATAAATGAACAGTGAAGAGTGAACATGAACACATAAATGAATCCGTGACTTTAGTAATTTTGGTTTTGAGGCAAGTTGAGACAAATTGGAAATTGACGAAGACGTTCATTATTATTCGCAATATTAAAAGCTTATTCATTGTACTAATTAAATCGTTATTGGACCGTGTTGTGAAAGCAAGATTATAAATTTCAGAAAGGGTAACAGGGTTCGTTAACAGATTTGGGCTTTAGAAATTCATTTAAGACTTTAACTTTGGTTGGACAGGAGGACAGGATAAGCATTTAGCTCTGACTTCTCATGTTCTCATTCTGGTTCAACAAGTTCAACTCATATTTGAGCGAGTTAAGTTCCCTTGTTATAAAAAAGGGTCATAAGAATAAATGATTAAGAATTAAACATAGAATTCGATAACTTTTTTATATACATCTATGGAATTAAACCATTATTTGCGTTCTCTTATTAAATGGAACTTTTTTCCTATTCACTATTGGAATTTTGACAATTTTATTCATATAAACTGTGAACAAAGCAAAGCCTTCGGATGGATTACAGAGGAACTTTATCCGAAATCCGTTTGTATTGAGAGTCATCTCTCAAAAAGTGGTGCAAGACGAGTCAATTACTTCCTTGTATGAATCAAAAGAGCGGCTGGTAAAGTTTTTCGAATTGAACGTGGAATGATCGGATTCGGTTGGATAGGATAAGCCACGGCCAAAGAAATCAAAATAATCTACACGCTTGAAGATAAGCTTTCTAATTCTAATCTCCCTAATCCTTCCTCTGTGCTCTGTGTGGAATTACAAATTTGCCCATTCACCATTCATTAGGCTCAAAGTTGGAAAAATTACGATTTCAAGCCTCAAGCCCTCAAGGTCATCGTCAATCGTCAAGTCATCAAAGACAAAAGTCAAAAGTATCAAGTAAGTTTCCTTTGCCTTCTTGTTGTGTAGAAGTTTTGTTTGTGTTGTGTATGTATGTATGTCATGTTTTTTATTTTTGATTTATGTAATAATCTTGAATGTCACCTCACATCAGTCACAACACAAAGTCAAAAGTCAAATTTTTTACTCCAACCTTTTCTGTATCCAATTAATTTGCAATTTGCAATTTGCAATTCTAATATCTCTAATCGTCCGATGTCCGATGTACAACTTGTTGAGGACCTCAACCGACGAGCTGTCGGTTGAGGTAGCCTCAACAAATGTACCACACGTCCCGTCGCCCTGTGCCCTGTCCCAACAAATACAAAATACAAAATAATTCCAAATTTGAAATTCACAAAATTATCTTTCTATCTGTATATTCAATATTTGATATTAGAACAATTCCAGGAATAAAATAAATAACAACTCATTTCACACACGTCACACCGTCACACGTGCAATCAATTTCATTTTCAAAACAATACACAATATTCATGACAATTGACATTCAACATTCTTTGTTCTTCCGTCTTATGTCTTAGTTCATAGTTCTGAATTCTGACTGTCCAATTAGCCCATGCCTTACATTCACTGCCAACTAAATAAAAAATCAGCATTTACTCCACATAGTACACCTACACAGTACACATGATGATGATGACGCATTAATCTAATACACAACATAATAACTTGCAATTTAAGTATCTATGAACTAATTCAATCCTACTATTGACTATTGATTGTATATTCCAGTTGTACTGACTTTCTCAATACACTGAATTCTGCTGAACATTGCTCGGAAGTGTCGGAAGTCGGAAGTATTAACTACCGCCGGGTTCCGTGTGGAACGAAGGCAATTAAAATGTTCGACTGGATTGTTTCAAATCTCGACAGAATTCTTCGTTGAATGAATGTCACTGTTGGGTAAGTGTGAAATTAAGTTTAAAGCTGTTCTTTTTGTTGACGAAAAGACACCATGATTCAGTAGCATTACTAATTGTAAGATTTGCATTTCTTATTCAACATTGCACATTGCGATGAATATTGAAGTTCTGAAATCACAACATCACAAGCATGGACGTAATAGGTGGTTTCGTGGTTTTTCAAGTTGAGTTGCAAAGTTTCTGAAAGGATTTTTGATTTTTAGAAGTCCAAAAGTCCGAACCCAATCTCCCGTATTGAATATTCAGAACTATAAAATTCATTGGTACATTTATCCCAATGTGCAATGCAGACTCTCCGAGAGGAAACCAGAGTTTTCGAGAAATTTCTGAAAAGGTTTTGTGAACTTAAAATAGGTACTTGAAAATCAATACGGTGTGCTTTAGCAATAGCGTGGTCTCAGGTCTCAAAGTCCCAATTGTCTCATCTCATCTGTCATATCATAAGTCAAATGCTAGAACGAACGGTAGAAGTGTCAATTCGATTTTAATTTAATGTAATGTTGCATTAAGAGTATTGAAGTAATTCCCTGTTGTTAATTTTATTTAATTCAAAAGGCTTTTAATTCTTAGTTCTTCTTGTTCGTATTAATTGAGGTTTTATTTTCATACATGATTCGAGTGATACGATATCGTTTTCAAAACTTTTTCATGTAAAGTACTAATGGTTCAGAAGTATTTGACTAACTGATACGAATCCTCCAAATATTACATTATATATATAGTATTTAATGTAAAGGCATTTGCAAGACTCAACCATGAGATATTAATGAACACGTCATCAACCGCCAGAATAGGATAAATATATTTAAATAAACTGCAACTGCAACTATATATTAAACTTAATTAATTGCATACATAGTTTTTAAAGCTAGAGCTTGGATTAATTTGATCAGTTGTATTTAAATATTTATTAAAATAGTCGAGGAGCAGGGTTGTTTTAATCTCACACTCGCGTGCGTAGGTCCTTTGGAGTTTGGATCCTATTCCTAACCCTAGGCTCTTAAAAAATGATTATCATCAGTATAGTATTTTGTTTGTTGTCATAGTCAAGATTCACTTTCATCGGTTTTTGACTAAACTGAATATGCAGTTTGTCATTTTTACAAGTACTACTGACTTCACACTTGGTAGTTTGGCTCAATTTAAACACCGACGTGGTCTCAAACTCAAAACTCGATTAAAAATAGTGAGGTCATCTTATTGCATCATCCCATTTTGTCGGTATTGAAATAAGCAATATAAAAATGGAACTTTTTTTTATATCTACAGGTAAATTTGAAGATTCTAACGCGGATAGCAGGTTCAAGAGGAACTGTAATAACCGCCTGACGTGGTTAATCAAAGAAGTATTTAACAATTCCGCTGTAAAACCACCACTTCATCGTATTGAAAATGGATAACGACGGCGACTTAAAGTTTTTGGATACAGACGATTATGAAAATGGAATGTACGATGGAAGCGGATCTAACTTTAGGTTGGAATTTGATGGAGCAACGCAATCACAGATTCCTGATTTTCTTACTCAGAGTCAGTTAACACAGCCTGTTCGAAATGATTTAACTCAGTCAGAATTCCCATCGCAGTTAGATAATGACGACTCGTCGTCATCGTCCTCGGTATTTTAAGTTTCGTCTATTTTTTGACTTTCTAATTCCTAATTCCATTTGTAATTTGTTTACGTAACTAATTGCTGGATTTTTATTCTGCTTGTAGGATGACAAGAGTCAATCACTTGACAACAATGACGAAGATTCACTTGCTGGAGATCTTAGTCAAGGTTTGGAAGAACTTCGATTCGAGGATGATGAAGATGAAGGCACAATCTTTAAGGTAGATGTTTATTTCACTTTACTAAAAAATTTAAATTTAAACACTGATTTAAATTATATCATTACAGAAATTGCCTGAACATGCTTGCAAGTATTGTGGTATTCATGACCCTGGCTGCGTAGTAATGTGTAACGTTTGTAAAAAGTGGTTCTGCAATGGTCGTGGGCACACTTCAGGAGCCCATATAATAAATCATTTAGTACGGTCAAAACACAAGGTTCGTTTATTCAAATTTGTTGCTGTTTAAACTTGCAAAGAAATTACTCCTCTTTAAAAAAAAATATTCAAAACGATTTGCATTCAGGAAGTATCACTACACAGGGACGGACCTTTGGGAGAAACCGTCCTTGAATGTTACTCATGTGGAGTTCGAAATGTCTTTGTTCTTGGTTTTATTCCTGCTAAGAACGATTCTGTTGTTGTTCTCCTTTGTCGCCAACCATGTGCCACTCAAGCAACCCTTAAAGATCTTAACTGGTATGCTAACCTATTGAATCGGAAGATAATCAATTACTCTGGAAATTTCGAAATATCGTAACAATGTAAAATGCAATATTCTTGTTTTAGGGACCAAGAACAGTGGAAGCCATTGATTGTTGATCGAACCTTTATAAGCTGGCTGGTGAAAACTCCAAATGATAAAGATGAAATAAGGGCAAGACAGGTTACGAACACTCAGATTTTAAAACTCGAAGAGTTATGGAAAGAGAACAACGAGGCCTCGTTTGTGGACTTGGAAAAGCCGGGCGTCGATGAAGAACCTCAACATGTACTTCTTCGCTACGAAGATGGATATCAATACGAGTCAGTATTCCGTCCTTTGATCCGTTTAGAAGCTGATTACGATAAAAAGCTGAAGGAATCACAGTTATATGAAAATATCGATGTCCGTTGGGACATTGGCCTCAATAAAAGAATCACTGCTTACTTTATTCTACCTACTGGAGGAGACTCGGATTTGCGCCTAATGCAAGGTGACGAGTTAAAGATAAAATACGTTGGAGATTCGCACAAACCTTGGACTGGCGAAGGCAATGTTATTAAAGTACCCGACAACTATGGCGAAGAAATTGGTATCGAACTAAAACTACGATCGAGTCACAATGCTCCAACTGATTGTGTGAATAATTTTATTGTGGAGTTTGTGTGGAAGTCGACTTCGTTCGATAGAATGCTAGCCGCTCTCAACAAATTTGCGGTGGACGACAAGGCTGTTTCTACGTATATTTATCACAGGTATAGTTCCAAATTGAAGTCGTTTTGATTTTTAAATGCATATAGATTTAAAACCTATTTGAAACACCTTCCTATAATACATAATATTATACCTAAATATAAGTTAGTTTGGAGACTAATAATACAATTGGAATGTTACACATACATTTAAAACATCTCTGACGACTCTGACATTGTTGTTTATTTAATCCTCCGTATAGACTTTTGGGCCATGAAGTGGAAGATCCGTTATTTAGGGCAAAGCTCCCAATCAATTTCTCTGGCAAAAATCTACCCGAATTAAATCGATCGCAAGTAAGCTTATCCACAGTTCTATTTATTTTATTGTTATGGGCAATTTTGAATTGTATTATACTCTCAATGTTTTCAGGCACATGCTGTGAAGCATGCTCTGACAAGGCCGCTGTGTCTAATTCAAGGACCGCCAGGTAGGTGTGCTTTTGTTTGGTCCAACTACTTATCTGGAGTTCTGGATATGATAACCATGTTTATGCCATAATCTTTTTTGTTGCTTTTTGCTTCACAGGGACTGGCAAGACCGTGACTTCAGCTTCGATAGTTTATCATTTAGCAAAAATTAATGGTGGACCTGTTTTAGTCTGTGCTCCATCAAACACAGCTGTAGATCAGTTAACAGAAAAAATTCATCAGACAGGATTACGAGTTGTTCGGCTTTGTGCAAAATCGAGGGAGGGTCTCGATTCTTCTGTAGCCTTTTTGTCGCTTCACAGTCAAATACGAAAATTGAGCCAAGAAGTTAGTACTGAGCTGTTCAAACTTCAACAGCTGAAAGATGAAACCGGCGAATTATCAGTCACTGACGAAAGGCGTTATATAACATTAAAAAAGAAAGTTGAAAAACAGATTTTGGAAGCAGCGGATGTTATATGCTGTACTTGCGTATCCGCTGGTAATATTTTTTTTTAATTATTTTTATATGTTAAAGCTGTGTATTGAATTTCGATCAATTATTTCATTCACTTAATATCTTTTGGATTTTTAGGGGATCCCAGATTGGCCAGACTTCGTTTTAATTCCATTTTGATTGATGAATGTATGCAGTCAACTGAACCTGAGTGTATGGTTCCAGTTGTTCTTGGAGCAAAACAACTAATTTTGGTTGGAGATCATTGTCAGTTAGGCCCGGTGGTCATGTGCAAGCCGGCAGCAAAGGCAGGTCTCTCACAGTCCCTCTTCGAAAGATTAGTGGTATTAGGAATTAGACCTTTCCGGCTTGACGTTCAGTACAGAATGCACCCTGCTCTTGCAAAATTTCCTTCCAATTTCTTTTACGAAGGATCCCTTCAAAATGGGGTTGGAACAAAAGATAGGACGATGATACTTGACTTTCCTTGGCCTGTACCAGACAAGCCTATGATGTTTTATGTTACACAAGGCCAAGAAGAGATATCTGGCTCAGGAACATCGTATCTAAATAGAACTGAGGCGTCGAATGTAGAAAGAGTGACAACTCGTTTATTGAAGGCTGGAATACGTCCAGAGCAGATAGGAATAATAACTCCATACGAGGGTCAACGAGCTTACGTCGTACAGTACATGCAGTCTCAAGGAACTCTAAACACAAAATTATATCTTGAGATAGAAGTTGCCAGTGTGGATTGTTTCCAAGGACGTGAAAAGGAGTTTGTAATATTAAGCTGTGTTCGTTCTAATGAGCAACAAGGAATCGGATTTCTTAGTGATCCCAGGCGATTAAATGTGGCACTAACACGAGCAAAATATGGACTCATCATCGTAGGAAATCCCAAGGTTTTGGCCAAACACCAATTGTGGAACAACTTAATTCATTATAGCAAAGAGCTGAAAGTGTTAGTGGAAGGACCACTGACTAATCTCCGTGAATGTGGTTTAACGTTCCCAAAACCGAAACCCATGATCAATGCCATAAATCCTGGAGCTCATTTTATGCAGACGAACATTTACGATGCTCGAGACGCTATGGTTCCGCTTCCCATGACAGGACCCGGCCCAATGAACTACGCTCAAATGCCAGCATATTACAATAATGTTCGTGCCCCTGAAGAAGATGTGCCCGACCAATACATAGCTAGACTTAATGAGCAGTTCGGGCTTATGAATACCCAGCGAAACAATCAATATGGAAATAATTGTCCAGTTCCTTTTGGAATGTTTCTGAATGTAGCTCAAATTCCTGCTGGATTCTTCAATCAGCCTTATCAACCAAACCAAGGAGTAGGCAACCGAGGAAATCAAAATGGTATGCAACAACAACGCAGTGGGAACCAACCGAGGAGATCAGATGGACATATGCCAAATCAGGAAATGTTCCCGTCTTTGCCATATCAGAGGCCGCAACAGACATCCAACTTGCAACAGAATATGGGTCGTGGATACAATGGAGAAATGGCAAGTCAACCCGGCATGCTTTCTCAAAGCTTTGGGTTTTCACAAAGGGACGGGCCATCATCACAGTCTCAGAGGTTCGGTAGTCAACCTATGACACAACCAGGAAATTCCGTAAGTAGTCGATGCACACACAACCACATGCCTAATAATAACCCTTTAAAAATGCATCGACTTTCCATCCCAAATTGAAATTCTAAAAATTAAAATTAAATGCATATTTCAGAATTCCTTCAGTGGCGGTATGTCACAACCACAGATGATGTCACAACAAGAGTTTCCTGATGATTTTGGGGCTGAGTTTCAGTCTCAATCGGATGCTTTTCCAGATGAAAGCGGAAGTCGTTCACGAGGACGCGATAGTAATCGTGATAGTTCGACTCGTTCCAAGAATAAACCGTATCATGGACCCGGAAGCTCTCAGTCTCAATCTTTCCAGTTTTCACAGGTTAATCCTAATTTACATTACCTAAACGTGTTAATTTTCATATCATTGAACATTTAAATATATCATGAATATGTTTCTTTTAGCCTTATTGAAATGGACAGTTTCAAGGTGGTCGAGAATCTTGAAAGTAGATACTGCAGGTATGAAAATCAAGATTTTCGCAACCACTGTAGAGCGCAGCAAGTGATCGATGTGGGATCTTGGACACGTGCGCTATGAACATCTTCAATCTTGAATTGAATACAGTTTCACTGGTTTCAGATACATGAGATACATTCGGGTATTGCAGATCTTTGAAAGGTCGGCAAATTCAGTTAATGCCCAGGATTAAGTAATTGGCAGAACTTCAGCAATTCGATTCCAACAGTCAGGCATGTGTTCGGGATTCAAGAATACAAATACAGAACGATGGCAAAGAAAACTAGTTTCCAGTTCATTTGAGCTGTAACAGCCATATTATTTATAAAATATAATCTTCAAAAGGTAGAAACAACATTTTCAATTTCTAAATATTTCCAAAAATCCACTGTATCGTTGTCTTAACTTTTGCTATGTATCAATATCGGAGGTTATCTTGTTTTTCGATTTTAAACAACATTACTATTTCATTCTTTCATTTCATTTCCCTTACAGAAGTTTTTGAACTTGTTAAACTTTAATATGGACAATGTACCTGGCATTGATACGTTTGATAAATAAATATAAGATCGTTATCAAATTCACCTGATCTTTTCAATCTTCACAAACCACTCTTGTTTCGTTATAAAAATGATTAATTTAATGCGTCGTTGCATTTTCATGGCATTAATTAAACATTGCGGTAGTTGAATAAGCATTAGCAGTGGAACATAAAAAGTTTCAGCCGAACGAAATTAAAATATGTAGTCGTATTCTTCCGGTTTAAAAGGATGCTATTATATTTTTGTTTCTATCGAGTATAAAATTATATTTATTATTATTTTCATATTTAAAAAAAATGATTTTAAAGCGGCACACCATTCCTCTACAATTAGGTCCCGATCCCGAACGCTAACCCATCATAATATTTAATGCTTGTGACAATTCACCATGTTCCTAATGATCTTCAATTGATCTCACTAATCTTTGTACGAAGATAAACATACCTTACCGATTTGTACGAAGGGTTAATTCTCAGAGTCGACAAGTTTAAAAGCGTGTTACCTAAACAGTTTCGAATAGTTATTTTTATTTGTGTACGTATTTAAAATTATTTAAGGATGAAACCCTTTAATTTTGTTATGTATGTCTCTCCGTTCGGGCTCTTACTCGAATGGTTGATTTTCAATTTTTTTTTTTGGAAAAACTAAAAACTATATCTCTGACCTTCCAGCGTCCAGCGTAGGCGATAAGTTTGTCTGAGTACCTTGAAGAACAAAGCTCTACCGTCCAATGTCATTTTTAACCCAGGAGTAATGCAAAGTTGGGAAGGGGAATAATCTCAAGTGTTATTCAACGATGTATACGATTTTTATCTATAGTTGGGGAAACATAAGATTCTTAACTAAAACATTTCCAACGTCTGTTGGAAGACGACGTTAAATGTTCTCGATGCTCTCGTTTTTCGATGCGCGTTTGCAAAGCTTGTTTTTTAATCCTGGGTGGAACTGATACAAATATATTTTCGTTATACTTTAAGGCAATATTTAAAATATTGAATTTAATTGGCGACCTCAACTATCAATATACATAATGACTTCGGTTTACACAATATAAAAAAAGTCATGAGTAATGTACAAAATCCTTATAAATCTTTGGCGATATGATATGCTGCATTTAAAAAAAAACTGAAAACAACCCTATCTAAAAAATGCAATACGGCAGCAATAGGTAATTTGCTTCTGAAACCAATCCCAAAGACTGAATGAAGCTTTTATAATAAAGAAAAGTCACGGCACAAGTGGGGGGCTTAGAGCATCGGTATCTCAGCCCTCATTGTGTACCACTATGCGCTAGTTTGCTACGTAACAGTCCTCTTACTGAAGTACATGATGGCAATGCAAGTAAGGTGGTAATGGTAACTTTCTGTTGTAGCTTCAATACTTTTTTTTTACCTTCATCTTAAGACTTGATCTTTACTACCGAAGTTTTACTACCAGTGCAGAAAGCACTCTCAGACGAGCCACAACATCCTGTGATAATTTCCATTAGATTTTAAAATCCTATCTCTTCTAATCGGCATCAGTCCTTGCGAATCAGGGATAAACCGTAGCATACTGTTTCATCCTTTTGCGAAACTGTTAGAAACCTTCAGGAAGATAAGACAGTAACTTTCCTAGCGTCTCGAATTTCATGTTCATATCGAAGATCAAAGTTGCTCGTCCAGTTTTGGGAAAATCTCATTGACACATTCCTCATCCCTCCTCTGCTCATCTACTACCGAGCCTCTTCTTTTGTTGGATCGTTGAATATAACATACTGATTTAATAATTTTTACCTCAACTCTTCGTTTCTTGACCAGAAAAAGCGAAGGATTTATAGCACAAGTCTGCCGAGACGGAAACAGAATTCCAATCCAACCACAATACGAGGAGCTCTGAGGATGTGATTAGAATTCTGACGAAGTTAGAATGTTAGAAACCGAACGCAACTTGCAAGTTATTGTACCTCGTCGGTGGTGGTGCATGGTTTGATGGTTCTTCCAAGATACTGTGTGCCATGAGCTCATCTTAATTCGCGTACCTTAAGAACGCAACCACTTTCTGCATTCACTTACAGAAGAACAATTTATAGATAAAGCGAGTGCACGTACCCCGACCCGATACACTGGTATTCCTGAATCGACTATTTCCAAATTCGGAAGTGGTTAGTGAACATGATAAACGATCCTGAAACTCGATATCAGTAGAGTTGAGGGTTAACCGTATGAGGTTTTGGAAGTTTATGAAAGTCGAGTAAACCTATGCAAAATTCCAAGCCGGGCATTCTTGCATTTATAACATTGTGTCGGACAAAGTCATTGTCGAATTGGTTTCTCTGTGAAGGTTGACTTTCTGATAGCATTTCTTGGGACGCTAAAATTATCGAAATTAAAGTTACGGATTTTGACTCTCAATCAGATTTGGTAAGTAGGAGTCATTACATCTAATTCTATTATTTTTACCATTATAAATGACTCAATAATAATCTTATAAAATAATTTAGTAAGATTCAATCTTGACAATCTGCATTAACAACGTTCAATAAGTATCTCCCTTAATTGCCTTATCATTGATTAGAATTACACAATGACTTCATATTCTCGATCCCGATCCCTACGATCAACAAATTACTTCTTGGAGAGCATGCTGGGCCAATCTTTGGGATGATTATATTTTATGGTATAAGACCGTTGATTCTCGATATCTCCATACTGTCCATGTACATGACTTTATATTTTGTAAATTGTTCTGTTGAACGAGTCAATTTTTTATATTTTGATTGAACTGTGATTTCATCAGAGTGTACCATAACTCAAAATTCATTTGGGAATGAAAAATCAACATCCTATATATACATAAATATATGAATGAAGGCAATTGAGGAGAGGTCCCCATGCGTTAATGATACCGTATTGAATATTTCTAAATACAGAGATAATGATTTGCAAACATTGATATTCATTGGAATTGGTGGCAGAGGCAATAAAGAGGAACGGTCGAGTATAAAAACGGCATCAAAACTTGGGATCTGACAGGAATGAGCTAATTCATGAGTTGGTTAACCCTGAGCCGAAACTATGAAGGCGTGCAAATATAATCAGACAAAAACAATCAATGGTCACTTCACTCAGCTAAGGAGCAAGCAACCTGAAAAATTACACGAGTTCAACATCGCCTCTTAAATATATTCTGCAGTTTTTGATAGTTGAGTCCAATAATATCTTATCAGAATTGAATATTAGGAGAGTAGCAGGAATAGGGATTGAAACGAAAATGTTTAGCAAGTTAATTAGGAACTCAATTAGAAGTCGTGTTATAAATGAACATTCAATAGACTTGACATGTACGTACAATTTACTGATTGTGGTTGGCCTCTCTGTAAGCGAATAAGCCAAGCTCGGAATCGGCATTATTTCCGTGTCGAGTTAAACCTAGAGTTAGACTGGTTAAATAATTTAATACCTGCTAATTACTATGATCGTTAATATTAACACTACATAAAATTATTCAGATTCAGAGATTGCAGTCTAGATTAGAAAGTCCTGGTTAAAAAAGTCATTGTCTCTGGTCTATTATGCCTGGTAGCCTTAAATGTTTGATTTGCCATTTTTATTTATTTGTAGTGTAAATGTTATCACATTTTGAATTACAACTTTGCAATTTAATTCATTCAAATTGACAAGGCCACCCAAATCTACCAGTGCAAAGACATCAAATGTTATGTATTCCCATTCTCTGCTGGTCCTTTGTTCAGCAAGAGAAGTTAATGAAGCCCATTTTTAGTAGCATGTTTTATTTTTATTTATTCGGTTAGTAAGACAAGAGTGTTGCATATTTATGCCAATTCCCAAGAGTCGATGGCAATTCGACCGCTTGACCATCGCCGATTTGCTTGGTCTGTTAAAATAATTTCAAAATTTGGCTAATGACTCCTATTATATTTAACAGGAGGCTGTTTTCATAATAGAATACAATGCGCAGTTACTTATTCAAACTACATAATAGATTTTTTTTATTAGCACGAAATGGATGTAAATCATTTTAGCAGGGTGGATAAAATGTACAAAAAAATAATGTTCTACAAGTCTACAATTGGCCTTTAAAGTTTTAAAATCCATGGGAGAATTATCTAATTTCATATGTGGTTTGGGAATATATTTTCAGAGATAGTGGTTACATACAGCTACTGAAAATTACGATAGACCAGGACTTGAACTACTTTTCTCGGCTAGGATTTTTTGAGGTTTGCATTCAAATCATGCTCTAAAAGCAAATATTACACAAACGCTTGACGTTGAGTTTCTAGTTATAATTTTTTTCCGCGGTGATGATGAGCTGAATTTGATTTTTCTGACTCTCTTCCAATTAGAATAAAAAAAATTATGTACATATACGAGAACGGGCTGAATTTTCTCCTGAAATAAATATATGGATTGTTTATACGATTGCCATTAAAAGGATATGGCTACTTCCTCAATCCCAATGCATCCTGCTGCGCTGAACTCTGTTCATACGGAAAAAGACCTACATTTCAAAACCGCAAGGGAATAACGAACAAAATTTAGATGGTAATGTAAAGGATCTTTAGTCTCGAAAATATTCAGATGATGGGCCTTTAATTAGATTGAATTGGTTGAGTTGATAATGACACTCGTTTGCCAACATACTTAGCCGTAGGTTCCTAGTCCAAATGGAAAGGCTTTTAATTACGAGTGCCTTTTACAAAAGCTCATGTACACACGTACACCGCCTTTGATAATTAATCATTCCATAAATCTTGTTGAACGCTAAGCTCAGAAATGAAGCAGAAATGAGGAAGAGGAGATCTCCACGCCAAGGATTACAGAATTATAATTCTAAAATACAATATTGACTAAACGGTTCCGCAGTTTTTACTTTTCTTTACAAAACTGCCCACTTCCATACCTGGTCCTGCTGATTCAGACGAGACGCGATGTAAGTCCATTTTGAGATAGGTTTGTAGTAGGTGAGGCCGTAGATATGTCTAATCGATTGAGTAGTTGTTTCGCATGTAATGGTATTTTGATACGATCTGGTCTTTGTAAAAGGCAGATTTTGATTTAGCGGAAAGCGTGGAGTGGCCATCAAGGACGTGACCAAATTTATGTCCAACAACCAGGCAGGCCATTATTCCCTTCCAATCAGCACCTTAACTCGTTTCTCGTTTCTGCAAATGGTTACATCGCCACCCTCGTCAATTTTATGGGGTTAAATACATTCGTCCCCATGCGAGTCCTTTGTTTTTTTTGCATTTTAATCATCCAAATTAAATTATGAAAAATGCGTCTTGGATAATCTAATTTACCATATCTGTACTTGTCACTGGGACTTATTTGGGCTGTAGTATTAGTATTATTCAGAAATCGTATCACGTATGACATAACTGCTTGTACGTTCTGACAGATACATAGTTACTTCCATAAAAAAAATGATGTTTTACTTGCACAAGGATCATAATTACTTAAATGTTTTTCAATTAACTTCAAACACAGCGAGGATAAGTAAATACTTATAATATTGTAGTTCATAACATAGCCATAATTTAGTTGTCAAGAAAAAACTATTAAAACTATTAAGATTTCGGCTACGATAGAGCGTGAGTTAATATTTATTAGCTTAACCTTGTTAGTCGCTACTACACAGAGCTTTTAGATAGTATTGGTTCACCACAAACAAAATGTACGGAACCACATCAGACATCAGAAGGACTCGATCGTTTAAAACACCTCCATTTACCTATTTGCATATGTGTATTAGCGTTTTAATACTGCGGTTATGGCTCAATCTTGTAAATTGTGACTCCTATTTGCGAAAAAATAATTTAAATCTGTAAATCGATCAAGATTATAAACTAATTTAAAATGATTATGGGTTTGATGTTTACAAACGATTATTATAATCTATTTTTTTCACACTCGTTTCAATGCAGAATAGTACATTGTATTGTTTCAAAAATTCCACGGCGTTAAGGAAGCAATCTTGCAAAGATTTTAAACATTAACGGAATATAGGGCTTAAAATTAGACCTTGGAAGAAGTTAACGTAATCTAGTATTATACGATAAAACATTAGATTTTTGTTGGTTAGATGATTCCGAAATCTGTTTCTATAATTAAATAATTTCTCATCTTATTATTTGTTCAAATTGCTACCAGTAGACGATTTCATATACATATGAAAACGAAATCGAAATACAAACTTGAAATTTCTAATGAGAATCTGAACACTATGATTAGTTTAAAACCACTCGTAAAATAGTAATACGTACAAGCATGGGTTAGTTTAATGGTCGAGATTCTAGAATGCCTATTATTGCGTTGGAAAAGGTTAATTATTAACTACAGGCGCATCTTCAAACCTCTTTAGCTTGTTAAAGAACGACTGGCACATTATTATTACTAAGGTGGCTGACAAACTAACAAGCATCGAAAGATAAGTAAGAGTTGAAAGTTACTAAGAAGCATTAATGAAAATAAGATTTTTGGCAGATCTGTAACGAGCTGAGAATACATTCATGCGTTTTTAAATGATAGACGCCACCACACCGGTGGCTATTTTCAGTTTCTAAATCATCTAAAAAATGTTTGAGCGGAAATTACATATGTGATTCTCTATTGATACTTAACAATGATAAAAATAATCATATTTTAATCTACTTTTTACCAACTAACGGGCCAACAACAATACATTTCTTGTGATTTCAAACATTTCTAACATGTCTAACCTGCATTTCACATTCAAGAGCCTTTCGTTTTTACACTTGCATCTTCATCGTCAATCATATTAAATCTCTGCCTCGAGCGAATACCTAATAATAATCTAGGACTCTTTATAATTCCATACATTACAAGGAGACGTCTGATTTCGACGGCACTCACATGAAGCACATTATGCACATTGATTGGCA
Organism: Desoria tigrina; assembly: GCA_906901685.1. Taxonomy (NCBI): domain Eukaryota; kingdom Metazoa; phylum Arthropoda; class Collembola; order Entomobryomorpha; family Isotomidae; genus Desoria; species Desoria tigrina. Next base: position 6,811,840 of record CAJQTU010000007.1, read on the forward strand.
CGTGCATAGCTGTGTAATTAGGCAAAATGTAATAGGTAATGATAGAAAGTGTTAACAACGTTAGAATGAGAGGTGCAGTAATGGTAAGGGTAATAAGTAAGTCAATTATTTATGAAATAATTAATAACTTCCACAATATTTGAATACAAATATCTATTTTTTTTTCAATTATTATTTAGAAGAACTAAAAACAAAGGGTCATAATGAATCCACTTCTTATGAAATTTTTTAAGTTTTGATTTTAAAGTATTATATTTTGCATTTTACAACGATTAATTTTCAATACATAACAGGTTGAGTAAGCAACGTATGTTCTTATCAGAACTTTTATCCTCTGGTGCATTCACACAGTTATACTTTTTATCATAATTGTGCATTGGCACTTGTATTTTTCTTTGGTGAGTTTTGAAGAGCAAAAATGTAAATATTATGATTATTGTGAGGATTCTGGGGAAAATCGTAATGGTCAGTTAAGATAAGGTGATAAGTACAAGGAGGGGCGCTGGTTAGGACTTAATCTCATCTGGGAAATAGAGCGTACCTTATCTTCTTAATGTGCTTCTGCCTAACTTGATAGGCTTTAGTATGTATTATTTTCTGCTGGTTCTCCTGTCAGTGAAATTCGAGAAAATCTGCTTTTTATTACTTTAATAACATTAACAAGTTTAAGGATTCCCAAATTCATTTTTTTCCACTAATAGGCTTGACAATATACGATTTTTTTCAACATAGCTCAAAGCTTCATGTTTTCCTTGACTTATTAAGTAACCGTACATTAATAATTCAGTCAGTGGATTTCTAATCCTAAGATACACTTTTGCAGAAGCTTAGGAGTATTTAGTTAGGTGTGCTCCTCTCTAACCTTCTCTCATGTCTCCTGGTAATCTAATCAGTGATTAGCAAGGGGTAAGGCATACGGCTTGTTCACAAGGATTAATTTCTCTGAGTTATCTGCATCACGTCAAGGTTTGCAGACCTTTAATAATTAAAAACTATTAAACCTTTTACACATCCAATGATTAATGAAAATGAGACTATTCACTAAAAAGTTCACGGCAAAGTTAATTATGATTATGCATATGTATGAGCTGATAATTTTTTGTTCGAAAATCTCATGGTTTCAATATACTTCGTATATCATCTTTCTGGGTTGTGTTTGAGTTTAAGTTCAAAGCCTCCTGTTAAGTCGCGTATCAATTATCGTAAAAAACGTGTTGACAATGATCGCCAATTGCACCCCTACCAGCTCGTGTTTACCTCGTTGTGGAAAACCTGACCCGTCTAAACTTTCTTTTATATTTTACGATATATTTCTTTAAAAAACCATGTAAAACTTGTGTGCAATATTATCGTGTTTTTTGATGAGTTTGCCAGCCAGTATTTTTCACTTCATTAAATTAAAAAAGGCCATCCTATTTATTAGCAATGCCATATTGAGGATAATGCAACATCCCTTGTTTCTGACTAGTTCGAGTCCTTAATCAATATTATCAATTCTTTAATTAACACTTTAATCGAAACTTTAATAGCTTGTAGTCTGTGTGGCAGTTTGTAACAAGTATTTGCATGCAAAATTTATATCATTGTTATTCCAAGTCCTTCTCAACACATGCCATGCTATTGCGACATCGGCACTTTACTATTTAGATTGGAACCCCTTATTTGGGTGAGTCTGTATTTGCAATTCTTTCTGTCAAACCTTTAACGCATTATTTTTTTGTCCCAGTGGGATTTTTAAGACCTCAAAAGATTCGAATCTGAAGTCGTCTTGTTCAAATATTTAAGAAATCTGCCTCAGTCACGATCGTACTTACCCGTATTGGGCAGGGAAAAGGCTCAAGCTACAACTATCTTGAAATCGAAACAAAGCAATCATCTCATTCCATATGGAGTGTGTCCTTTGTATCATAACTGTCCTGCATAAGTCAAAGGTGTCATCATGTCGCGAGGGTATTATATTATAGCTCGTAGTCCATATATAATTCCATTGCACGTTTGTGGTTTGTATGCATAATTAATAGAAACATAGACATTAACCTGAGCATCCCTGTCGCTTTCCTTTTATGCACTAATACCTCCGGTGAGAAGTGTTATTATTACATATTTTATTTTATGACTTTGCTCCATTACGGCGTGACAAAAAGGAATGCTAATCTGAGTATCTTATTAGGCTAATTCTTTTAATCTCTTTTGACTCTATGGCAGAGCTTTGCCAAAACTATTTAACGCTCTAGATTATTACAGATAATCTGAAAAGGCTAAAGATAGTCAAAAACAATAACCCTTTTGGGTTTGGTTGAATTAGGTACTTTACCGGCGTCTTGTAACACTTTAAATCCATTTCTTAAAGATAATATTGTGCATTCAGTTCCAATTGTTTTGATTTTAAATTCGAAAGTGTAGGAGTCCTATGAATTCGGCATTATATTGATCATGAAAATATTTTCCAACTTACAATAAATAAAATCAATATGACACAAAACTTTCCATTTACGAGATTCTTTATGGTTTCGGCTTGATTATTGGTTTTGTTAGAGCCGATCCTAAGTAGTCAGTAGTGGTGCTAATAAGCGATTATCAGAATGGGTTTAGTGATATTATTTAAGACATCTAAGTTTGTTGTTTTGTCGGCTTAAGCTATCACAACAAAAACTGAAAAATGAAAAAACTTTTCCTAATTTGAAATGGCAAGGATATCAATTATATTTTTCTTCGATTCAGTGTATAAAATAACATGTCCAAAATAGTCGTCTTTGAAATTCCTGCATAATTAATTCATTTATGCAATTAATTTGCAATATGTGTCTACAGAGGCTCCGGTTCTTCAATGCTAACCACTGACAGTATCATAATAGGCAAGAGAACGTAAGACAGCGAGTCATGTCAATCCATACGTCCTCCTCATTAAAATTAGTACTTTTGGTGATGAGCAAAAACATAAAAGGGTGCCCATAAGGCCCTGTGATGTAAATAATGAATGTCAAGTACGTAATTTGCTTTTATAGAAATAACGAAGGGGAAACTGGCTGAGATTTAATAATGCCAAAAATATACTAGCCCTCAACAATGAACTAATCGGGAATAATAAAAAAAATCTCCAAGAGCCAAACACTTGTCCTTGTCTAACATAAATAACTTCTAGGAAAGGACAGTTTTTGAAAAGAAGGATTCTTATATAACAAAGATTAGTTATTAGTTCATGATTTCATCAGCTCTGTATCCCTATGTTGCTCATGTCTCAATCCAATGTTTTCTTTAATGAAGGTGGCTATGTGGGTATTGACATCTTGAGAAATCAATGGTCATCCCAACTCCCTCATGGTCTTGATATTGTCTATTTGGCCAAAAGTGAAGTGGAACTTTCAGTTTTGTCCTCTTTTTAACGATGATCGTGAATTCGCAAAACTCAGCTCAAGTCACACTCTAAATTCGTTCCCATCACATCGTCGGACACTGAGTGAAGGGACTTTAAAATTTAAAATATGCCAATTGATTCGGTCTTATATATTGTTGCACGTATTAGTTGTATGATAAATAATTTTCCTTTGTAAAGGCATACAGAACGCTAAAAACCAACTTTATTGTCCGTAGAAAACGTACAATGCTATTACACACATAACTTACAGAAAGCCAAAAACCCTTTTTACTACACTATGGCGGTTAGAACTTTTCAATTGATTATTAGCTCTTCGTAAAAGAATGCACTATGGGAATATGTAATGCATTTAAAAATACGTTTTAAAAGCTATTGAAATTGAAGATAAGTAATAATTCATATCCATTTTCCATTGTGACAGAGAAAGTAAAAATAAACTTTGCATATACCGACAAAACCAAGAATAGGTTTTGTTTTTCGAGTTTCAAAAGCAGAACTTTCTGTCATCAAGATGTATTTTCCTTTGAAACCTTAAACCGTAGAAATTATACAAGGAAAGTTTATACAAGCTCAGGAAAGTTATCGCAGTGATAAAGTGATCATCTGAAGGCTCGGTGAGTATGACTTGCAAGCCGTTAGCGTGGCTCGAATGTTGGCTTAAACCACACTTTTATCAGGATCACTAAAGATTTGCTCAAGATAAGCATAATTTATTGAAAGTTTTTCGCAACATTCATCCTAATCATTTAAAAACCATGACAAGTCATGCATACATACATCACAATTTTAAACGGCTTGGAAATGTGATGAATTTAAAGCCGTTGCAAAATAAAAACATCGTATTTTAAATGCTAAATATCTTATCGATCACACACTTTCGAGCAATTAACATCTATTTAACTGCCAACACTTATGACTTAATTCAGAGCTCCATACTCCTTTATCGTTTACGTTCGAAGAAAATGTAATTTAATTGAACTTTTATGGGCTCTATACGCGATATCAAAATCTAATTGCATTAAGGTTTGGTAACTGTCCGTCTATAAGTACAATTTGCTGTAATTTTGTAGTGATTGCCTCCATCAATTCTCTGGGTTGGTGATCTCTGGCAGAACTTTAACAAGTAATAATCCAGCAACGCATCAAAATTTACGTACACATGTATTGCAATCTAAGTTATTGCTTCCGCAAAATTCTTTGATTTCTCTCGAATATTACTCAAGCATTTTATTAGCTTTACAATATGCCTGCATCCACAGGCCGAACAAACTTGTTTATTTACAAGATCCCATTATCTAAGAATTACTGGCTCGATAGAACTGAGAGCAACTCCAATTAATTTTGTTGCAGTTATTTAATACTTGCAGGAAGAATGGGGATACATCTTAGGATATATGCATGAGTGTTCTTTAAATGTCTAGAAATGGAGTAGATTCTATAACTCTGGCATTTGTGTTGATTCCCATTCTTGTTGTGTTTGGATTACAAATAGAATGTGGATAGGAAACAGAAAAGTTTTGGTGGGTCAGTTTTCGTCGTATCATTGGATAGAATGTAGGAAATAGCTGAGACGGTGTAGTTGAACAGAGTGAGCAGGTGTAAAAATTTGTGAGCAGCAAAGGAAAAGGCATTCTTGCGTAAGAACTCACAATCTAAAATCAACTCAATTTGCATGAAATGACTCGATCTTTTTATTATTTATCAAATCCCCCCACAGCCCATGCATGACAAGACAACAGTTGAGTTCCAAATAGACAAAGAACCTCTAGGGCGAAGGAACCCAGTGATTAAAGAACAACCTGTTAATTGAGATTGGCTTTTGTTTACCTGTGCCCCTGTGCCAGTACCAATATACACAGGATAATTTGCAGTAGATGCTTGATTCGTTATTTATCTTTTATGTCGATGAATGAATCAAGGAGCTATTGCTCTAATTGTAAGACATGATAGTCTGAGATTGCAGAATAATTAAAACCCAAACGGGGTCTTTGCTGTATTGGGTAACTGTGGGCTTTTATTCGTTGATTCTACGAAATCGTCGTTGTTACTTAAAAATTTTCGCGTGGGGAATTCGCCCATTTTCATATCGTTGAGTTTTATCCTAAATTCGTAAAAATATGTGTATTTTAAAAACCCATTCACCAAAGAAAAATCAGATTAAGTTATGTAATAGCCAAGCAAGACCCAAATCTAATTAGACGTGATTTAGACGTAGTATCATAGATTTTTAGAATGAAAAAACTGTTTACAAAACATCATGATTCATGGCCGTTTCAGCCTGGCAGGCTCATCGTAAAAGGTATTTAACTACAGACTTACCTGATTGATGAAAACTATGCCCTGCACATGTCTTTTTATTTGTTTAACAGGCTCAAGTTTGAATTCAAAGCCTACATTGCTTAAAAGAGCAGAACATGTCAAGCTAATCCATTCAGATTTTTTAAAGCTTTTAAAAAACAGCTATAATAGACAAAACAGAGGCAACAGGCGTCTATTATCTGAACGGTTGGTTCGGTAGTAAGTAGTGTAGACTTACTAACTAGGTCCGAAATGCATTACTTTACAAATTGCAGTCAACTTTGAAAATTATCCTAATGCCCTGGGCTCTATTTTTCATTATTATCATCACTCGTACCGTTTTTCGAATCTCAACGAGAAAATGTGTCAGTAAGTGCTTTAAAAAGTCTGGTTTTTAGCTTCAGTAATTTACAATGGATCTGAGTTCAGCGGGTCTGAAAGAATCGAATCAAAACAAGATAATGATGATCCGGATTGGTGTCAACTAATTGTATATTGATAAAATAATTGTATTTTTTGGCCAGATGCGTACTCAGTCTTATTAAGTTCTAAACTAGTTTAGGCAGAAGAAGGTTTGAGCCGTTGATCCGTAGGGACCTTTAGTTCACCGTGGGATGGGCACTACATTTGGTAGCAATCACCCACCTATTCCCAATTAATAATAGGTTGCAAATAATGATGTCTAGTTTTGAAGCAAGAGGGATAAGCAACAAGATCATTACCTGAACAACTAATCTGTCAAAAGAAGGAAATGATACTTCAATGGCTTTTACATAAAACTGTATCACTGTCTATAGCAATTTATACTTGTTTTTAAAGCAGGGTTGACGTCCACTTTACACTGTTGAAAGCTATCAGTATCAAAGCTTTAAAGTAGATGTCCAAATAATTAATTACAGACCTCTTTGTTCCATCAGTATTGGTGATTAAGGCCATGTTTACCTAACGCTATAATTAGGAAATTAGTAACGTTATATGTATCCTTAAAATAATTTGTTTCTAATTAAGTTTTTGAACTCTTACAAAGCTGAAGCGATATGCATTTAACTTGAAGCACCATATGCAATATTATAAAGTAATGCTGTGTTGTAAGGCTTCTAATTAGCCTCAATCCTTTTGAAATTGAGAATAAGACAGAAGAGATCTGTTTAGATTTGAGATTGATATTGGGTATTCTGTTCTTCCCTTTTTTCAGATAGTTCCTAGCTAAAGTGCTAAACTGTCTTTTCCTATGTGCTGTTGAATATTTATCTAGGGTAGATAGGAAAAATATAACTTAAACCAGTGACCAACCAACTGCATCTGCATATTTTTTAAAGTAACGTAACTGTTCGAAATTAAATACGATGTTATCAAAGTTTTACGACCTGTATGAAAGCAAGAACAATGAATTTCGCAGTCAAAGGAGGACTAGAGGTTTTCGTGTAGCCCGGAATAACGTTAATGGATGAATGAGCACGACAATGATGACCACAATTTTCGACGAGATTATCTAGCGGTTACTGTCATTATCGTCCTCTTTCATTTGAGACGTACAAATGAAGGAATGAGGAAGGTCCGAGTTTTTATCTGCCATATATCTGCAAGGAAATCAGCTAAAAGATTTAAGATGAGTTTTGAAACATGAACCATCAAGCCTAGATTTTTATTCAGAGACTCTGATATGCCTATTATTACAATCCTGAAGCCCATTGAAGAGTTCTAACGCTGATTAATTTACCAGCCCTCATAAATGTCACGATTGCCGGAATTTACCGGCCTGTTAAGAGGTTTATTAGCAATTAATTCAAGTTTTATTTTTAACGACGTGTGTACACTTGTTTTTTAACTAGGTATTTACCTCTGTTTATTATACCTTGGATTTTGGAGTTGGATATATTCGAATTAAATGCATCTTGGCCCTTCTCATTATAGCCTAAATTCTACGTAATACCGAAACGGCGGTTTGACCTTGCCATGAAAGCCGACAGTATTTCAAAAGGATTGTAACAAGGTGCAATTTTAAGATACGACTGTCCTTAGGTACAAAACAAGTGGAAAGGTGGGATTTCTTGAGGTTCTTTAATAGCTTTAAAAACTGTTAACATTGGTTGTACATTATTGTGGTGGTGGTGACAGACAGATTTAAAGGATGAACTTATTATTACAACGCCAAGTTGCTGGATGATTATCCTGAATTTTATTTAAATATTCCGTTTCTTTCATCTCATTTTATTATTGTAGGCTAGCTTGTGAATAAGATTCGAGGTTTTTGTGAGAATTTCTTTGGAAATTATAGAGGAAGATTAGATTGTAATTCAATTTTTCTAACGGTGTAAAAGCAGATAATAGAGCCTTTTACTGTGATTTTTATCGTTTTTGTCTTGAGTGTAATCTAATTCCTGGAGTATTTTTAAAATGCTTTGACTGTTGACAGTTCGATAATGGCTTGTCTAATGCAAAATAGAAGAGCTCTGATGTGGCCTGACAGCGAATGCAAATTCAATTCATAAGTGGTAAAGACCATCCATCGATTTGAATTATTGTAGATTGCCTTTGGATTTTTTTGTGAACGGACATTTAATAAACGGTATTTTAAAACCATTTTGTTAACAATTTCTGAGCTGTGAGTCTCAACAATATGTAAGTCTTGAAATACTTGTGCCAAGGAAGACTGTGCAACGTCATATATTATAGACGACTCGGTTTCTTGTAAAATTAATGGATGTATGCAAAACGCAACAGGGTATCCTTTTGAAATCGTTGTAATATTTTATATGAGTCCTTGCTATCTCCTTAACGTAAATTGGCTGCTTTAGCTTCTGTTTGTGTCTAAATATTTTTTGTAACATGCAATAAATACAAGCGGAGCAATATTACTATCTGTAGTTGGCATTGAATAACAAGCTTTTGAATACCGGATTCCCATTATTGAGACGATATATTGCATCACTGGTGCAAAACAATTGAAATGACAAACAGAACTCGAAGCTTTATAGCATTATTTATAGCTATAGAAGTGACAGTGCTATTTCTGATCTTCAAGTTCCGTTTGAATTTACTAATTAAGGGTTGTTTTGGAATTTGGATGCAAGCACGCAAGAAACTTTGTAATGTTTAGAAAGGGGACTTGTAATTCTATATTTCTATCTTTTATCTAAGATCAGCCAGATCTGCTTTAATTCAATATGTTTTTTTACTGATATTTCTACAGTTATGAATCTATAGTATTTCGTATCTTGTGTTTCAGAAATATTCCAAAATGTATAAACACTTGATTTTGCAATTAGCGAATACAAATATATATGCATCTGTGCGGTCACAATCCCAAACTCTAATGCATTCTCAATTAAATAACAATCTGCTGCGGGTTGGTTTTTATTTTCTGTGGAAAGAAACATAAACTCCATTTAACGAGGACGAATTAAGTTAATCCTCTCTAACGGTACCAAATTAATCTGCTTGCTCAGGAAGTTTAGGAGAATCCTTCGATAAAACAATTACTTCATATGATATGTGTAATATACGACAAGAATTCAAAGTTAAACTGCAATAAACCTAAAATCCCCTGGTGGTCTCGTATTCCATACCCTCCTATTGCATATTCGATATAGTCCTGTAATTACTTTATACCGATCGTGCAAAATTATTTTGGCAAAGTTCGACACAGGCCTAGAAGGAATTCAGTGAGCAGAGATAACCATTATGTAAATGCTCCCTTCACTCAGGTTTAGTTAGATTAATGAAACATGCGTAACAAGAATAACATGTCTAAAAAGCTGGCAAATTTCCTGATGGTGCGAGAGAAGAATTGATTATGTAATTTCCTAGCATGTCCAGCTAATTAATTATTCGATGTATGTAACAAATGTAACATGGCCGAGAAAAACTGGATTAAAAATGTTGGTCATGTTTGATTTTAATACATTTTCAAGAATACAAAGGACACGATGATGAATATACGCCCACACCGCTATTCACAACTGCCTGAAACCATTTTACTGCTCTACTACAACTACTGTGCGAAGGAATAGGATGATTGGGTTCGTCGCAGTCTCATTTTAAGAAAAGTAATCAGTTGTAAATAAGACGTTTCGAAAACCGCAACGGTATTATTGTGGAGCGGATGAAGGATATGAAACTTAATATTCCTCATCAGGACTGACAATACGAATACCGTATCCCGTAATAGTGGAAATTTTCTGCCTAATCCCAGGGGTTCATTTATTCGGAATTCGTTTCAGTCAAAAGATATGTGACTTATATTATTATTATTCCTCTATACAACATCAAGTGGAGACTCACGACCGAGGTAACTCATTATCGTAATAGGCCTCCCGTGGTGTATTGGAGCCATTCTGATTTTCAGATGACGGAGGATATCGTAGCGCTTTTGTATCCAATGGATTAATAAATGCCTTAGTTAGGCTTAATACTTGTCTATGAATTTGCTTGTTAAATGTTGTTAGCATTCCCTGCAGAGATGCTGAATATTTACTTTAAAGTTGAAATAAATGCGGATTCAGACGAAAGGTTCCCATCTTCTCAATTTTAGACGCTCATCATCCGTCTGTCGATATCGGAACCACAACTCTTTCATTTAGATTTCCAATCCTCTCAAAGGATTCGCTAATAATATTACAATAATTGACACTGATTAGAGAATCCATTACCATCCGGCTTTCTAAGCCTTAGTATTGGAATTACATCAACTAAATCAGATACTGATCGAAGGATCGTATAAATATGGAGGAATATTATTTTATTTCAAAGGATTTACGTATTTAGTATTTACACTTTCCCTTTCGGACACTGAGGATTCAAAATCAAAGCGTATATGTATGCGTAGTGCATTTATCTGGTAATTTAAGACCAAAAAAATAATGAGAATGAAAACTGACGATCGGGAAAACAGGTTTTTTGACCAAAAATCTCCGGTCACGCATAATCAATTTGATAAACGGGGAATAAAACCGTGTCAGAGTCACAGAGAAAAAAACATATTACATACACATCAGTCCACAATCGGCGATTTATTTGGGAATTAAGTTTCTCTTAAGGTCATAAAGGGCTTGTTCAGTTTGTGTAGAAAACTTTACTGTTTTCGTATTCTTCAACTTGAAGATTCTCTCATTGTCCTCATTTAAAACCAGACCAGCAAGAAACGTGGTGGTCAAATCACATTCACTTGTGCATGAAAAATGCATTATTTTTCGCCACCAACACTCAACAAACTTTATAAATTGCTTCTGATTGAGTTTCGAGACTTTTGGTTTTGTTGATGCACGTAGACGCCATAAAAACTCATCAACAGTCCTACAAGCCTGAATAAGAGTGTAAATTAGTAGATTTGCTAGAGAAGCCTGGCTTCGACGATCTCACTCATTCATTGAATTCTTAACGAAGTTCAATCGATACAAATGATCCTTTTGTTCCCTGCCGATCAATGGAAATATAATGAAACGGAGGAACGGGAATTGAACATCTGCATCCTAACTTTTCAAATTTCACAAGCCTCTCCCGATTTTGCTATAAAAAAACTGCAATATCACTTCCACTACTTGAGAATGATAGAGAAGTGTAAAAGTTTCATTCAAGTCTCGATTCCAGTGATTCTGAAAATCTGTTGAATTTTCCAAATGAGTAGATCATGTTCATGTTCATGTAAAATCTAAAGCAGAACGATGTCTTGTGTTTGCAGGAAATGGTCTCCCCTCATCCCATAGGTACAAATGGAAACCGGAAGGCAGGAGCCTGTAGACAAAGGAAGTGTTAAAATAAGGAACTTTAGTGATCTGCAACGGATCATGCTAATTCCAACAAGGAATATAATAACAAGGAAGGAGTCGTGCTGAAATCATAACGGAAAAGTAAAGATGAGGCTTTTCAATCGTCGTAAAGAAATGGAATTCGATGACCCACGGTTGGTGGGAATGTCTCCGTTGAAAACCACAGAAAACTGCGGCCAGTCGAACCTGAACCTGCCCACGCTTAAGGTGGAACAGTGTGGTGAAGGTCCTTCATTAACGGGGAACAAATCTAATGATCGACAACCTGACAAACACATGATTCCAAATGGCAAGTCATTCCCTAAATACTTTTTAATTATCGAGAGAACGCTTAATCATTGAGACTGCCACTGGTCACTGTTATTTAATTTATTTGCCGTCTTGACCATTTTTGGAGGATGTGTGGAAGATAAATTGCTCAAGAGGTCTTACTGCCTAATATTCCTATGATGGGTGGATCAGGGTTCATTCAAAAGTCACGTTTCAACACTTAAGTAAATGACTTCTTCCCCCTGTCAAGTACCATGTAAAGAGCCTCTCAGTTATTTCTCGACAACAGAGTTTAATTTGTATTGTGACATAACCTTTTGAAAGATGACCACTCCCCGTTATCGCCTAAACTCTATAATTAATGTTGTTCATTAGGAAACATGATTTATTGTCCTTGTCCTAATGCATACGATATTTTCTGTTTCCTTTTAGGAGGTCCGTCAAGTTGGAGAAGAGTTGCCAGGCCCTGGGACTCTCTCCGTCGTTCTGAATCGACTGAAGCGTTGGGAAGATCTGCCGTAATGTCTTCTACAATGAATCGTCGGAAAACGTTACATTTTTACTCCGAATTAGATGACAAGTCAACCGAGAAATGTAAACCTAATGTTCCAGAGTCGTCGGTAATTCCCAGTCCATCTCATACTGGTACCCTTCCAACGAAACGGAAAATCGGACGAGTAGAGTCCCTCCGAATCCTCTTGTCCAAATCAAATCGCATTTATCGGGGGAAACAAAATACAAACTCAAAGATTGACAAGGGAACAGGTACCGAGGATTTGGAAAATGACATTGATAGCAGTTTATTCAACTATCCTGATGAAAACGACGAAGTTTTTCATTCCAAATACTCTTCCTTCTCATCCCTGAAATCCGGCTCCTGTTTCTTACCCAATTCCTTGTCAGACAAAAATATTCGTCGCAGGCTTGACATCACAAAAACAATAAGCTGTGAGAATCTCTCCTTAAAACCTGAAAATCAGGGCATAACTCTACCAGGTCACAAAGACATGTCTACCTCAACCGCCCCATTATCCGGGATTTCATACCTGTCACAAACAAATTCCCTTGAAACAACAAGCCCAGCAAAACGGTCCTCGTTTCCATACGCATACATCCGATCAAGGCTGACATCCTTGCAAGAGGAGCCCAAGAAGCCCTCAACTGTCAAATCCACCACCACACTCAACCGTGATGATGAAAACATTCAAAGTCAAGATCAGAAACAAAAGTGTTCACTCGCGTCAAAATTCATGCACAAAGGGTTTTACCACAGCATGGGAAATCTCCTGTCAGAGTCCAAAGATGAGAGCAATCGATCACCAGGTGAAGATGAAATGGAAGAGGATGTTGGAGTGGATACTGAAGCAGTAGGCAGGATTTTCGATCCATTGAAGCAAATCCGGATCGATTTATTGCACAGGAATCCCTCTGAATTAGACGATCAGAGTCCTAGTCCAACTTTCTGGGGAAGAAGAAGCTATTCCATAGGGGACATGCTGGAAAAACGGAAAGGTAGTAAGGATGGCGTAGAGGAAAGTGGATATGATTCAGATTCCACAAGAAACGGCCACGAATCTCCAAGAAACTCCATAAAGCTCCAGTCCGAAAATGAAAACGAGCCGGACCAGTCCCCCGAAGAAGTTCAAAGTTGTAATACAAATAATAATGATAGCTCATCTACTCAACCAGCATTTGATTCCCAGTCCCAGTCAAGTAACGAATCCTCAGGTTCATCTTCAACTTACCTCTTTCCTGCCGCGGGATGCGTGATTACAATTAACCAAAGTCCGAATGATAGAAGAGAAAGCATTTCAAAGAGTATGTCAGTAAATCAGGGTAGCTCCAACGATTTAATCCAGCCTACCGATGCCGATTTTTATTCAGCAAGCCGTGGAGAAGGCCATGAATCCGAAGACGGGAACTGCTCAGCACGTCCAGTTACAATCGATTACAAACGAGAGTCCGGAAGCGGTTTAGAACTACAAGTCAAGTCAAATCGGTTACCCAATAATTCCGAGAAGTCTCGAACTACTGTTGAAGTCTCGGGCGGATCCCCCTTGAATTATCCACTTCCGTCAATTAGGATGGAAATGACTGATTTCCACAAGCGAACCGCTCCTTCCCTCAGGTTGCGGAATAAAGTCCGGGACAGAGATCGTGAATGGAATGTCTCAAGACCCAGTCGGTCCAAATCCCTTTGTTTATCCATCTTTACCGTAGCTTTCAACAAAGGGCCAAAGAAGAAGAGTTTAGGATTCTCCGTAATTGGGGGAAAGGACTCACCGGTTCCAGGGATATTTGTTAAGCGGATTTTCCCCTACGGGCAAGCTTGTGAGGAAGGGGGTCTTACAGAAGGTAGAATGTTAATGCGAATTGTAATCTGCAAAAAGTCATATTTGTCAGTAGAAAATCTCATAAACATATATTTTGATCATCCATCTTCATCATTTAATCAGAAATGAAAAGGACGGACGAAAAAAAACATGCTTTGGGCACTTCTCGTTATTTAGTAAATAATATATGACTTGCTAATCGCTGCAAAATGGAACAAAGCAACAGTTTGTGGAAGCATTTTACTTACCCATCGGCTCCATTTCGAAATTAGTACAGTATGAAAATGTTTTGAGAAGACAAATAGGCAAACAATAGGATCATTTCATGCTTCGAGGCGAATTTGTCCCCTGAAATACTTGCTAATGAGTTCATTTTCAAGGAAATAATAATATTATTGTAGAGGACTTGGAATTGCTTATGTCTTCTGTATTTTCCAACTCAACGCTGTTAAAGATTCATTTAAGTAACTAAATTCTTGACTTGTAAGTTGTTACTTGACTAGTTAACAAGTTAACATATCTTGTGGCAAAAAGTGAAGCTATCTCAGGTGCAAAAAACGTATTCATTCTTCTACCTGTAATTACAGTATGATTCTTTGTCAGTAGGAGGCTCTCGTGAATCTTTGTTCAATTCGTATTCAATCAATAGCATGCATTTATTTCAACACGATTTCTAACTTTATTTTTATTCAACCAATCTCCTATACCACATTCATGGCTTAATTGGCCGTACAATTTGGTTCGTCATTAGATAAAACCGCAAGTAAGGCTATTTAGATCAATTGTTGTTTTAAAAACTTATTTTCATGAAACCACTCATAAATAACAGCCGTTTTTACTAATTGGTCCTTGTTTTAAAGTATCACCACTACTAAAATATCCAATGATTTTAGGTTTGCAATCCATCTCTATTCAATTCGTTTTTTATGTGTACGAAAAATGGGATAAACCATATGAAATGCCTGATCCAACTTATTTTTTTTTGCGATAAAACAGGAGATGAGATTCTGTCAGTGAATGGACTTCCACTTGCAAATTCCACCCACGCGGAAGCCCTGCAGATATTCAAGAGCATCAAGACTGGTGAGGTGATTTTGGAAGTTGCTCGTCGAGAGTTCCTCCCAACCAACAGCCAAAATCTGAAGCGACAATATTCACAACTCAGCTCCAAGTCCTGCGAACAATTGCATCGAGCGTACTAAAATATATCGTCATCCCGAACTTTATTACACTAGAATAGCTACAAAATAACTTTCATGTTCAGCATTAACTTATCGCACTGACTTAAAAATTATTTCAAATGATATATTATTAGTATTACCATAAATTCCATTGTTTTATGCGAGCGATAACATTAAGCTAAATCTATATACCATTCAGGTTAAACTTTTCCATACTCCAATAATGTCCATTGTTGATGTGGCCTTTTGTTCCAAAAAATATTTTTCATTTTTCACGCTTCGTAGTTAAGATAAAAAATAGATCATAGTTATAAATATAAACAAGGAGTCATGCAACATTTCCTTCATGTTGATTTTAAAAATTAACCAGAATAACGTGTTGTATTTTAGTCAATATATCTGTAACGGAACTCAAAGAATTCCTTTGTAATAGAAAATGATAAGCATTAGATAAAATATTCTGGAATAAAATTTCCCTTGCTTATGAAGCTATTGTGTTGTCAGGTCAAGCCTTGTTCCATTACAATTAAAAGAGATTTGTATTTAAATTAGCTATGCAAAATAAATTGTAATCAACAGAGAGTTAGTTACCAAATCTCAGTAAAGAATTTTAAGTGCTTATTAAGGAGAACAAAGAAATTGCGGCTTGCGGATCTTGGCATTGGTTTAAATTACTAAGACCTTAGAATGTGACATTGGATTTAATCTAATAAGCTGGCTTACGCTACTCAATCAATTAATGTCGAGTGGCAGTATGAAAGCAGTGGGTGGAATTTTTCACTCATCACAAGATGTCAAGTATATAACTGTATAATAATCATATAATCATTTGATCACATTTAACTTGCTCTATTCCTGTTGAATATCATTTCCGACGGCGGCTTCAATTACTCAGCCACCTCCATGTCAATTATATTTCTCGCCCGTTTGGCACTACAACTGAGATAATAATGAATGTCATTCAAGTAGTGTAATCCTAATAATGAACGATGATTAATACGGAAGGAACTATACTAATGAAGGGGTTGAATCGTCTCATCATCATGGATTTGGCTAGTGATTTAGTATTGTTCGTATTTAATTGTTTAACCTTGGCCATTCATATAGTTCAATACATTAGATTTAGTAGGGGATTCAATAACAGGAATTAGATGCGAATCAGTGTTGAATAAGAGTTTACGGAAAACAGTTTAATAATTAGTTTGTGAGACTATGGTATCAGCGTTCTGGAATGTAGTTTCTTTAGTAAATTGTTTTCACTTTAGAGAGAATATCTTTACTTGTGCCCGAGATATAATATCAGTGAATTCTTTAGTTTTATTACTTTCACATAAATTTTGATGTGTTATTCCAAAGTGAATCTGAATATATACAGAAACGTGATATGTGACATTCCATTCCATTACTGCAAAGTGGCAAAGAATTTGATTGACGTTTACACAATTCCAGCAGTACTGAAATGTGGTGAGAAAAGCACGATGAGAGTCAAGTTCCTGGTTCCCTCCTTGTAAACAGTTTTGATTTATAAATCTATCGATTTTTTCCTTATTATATCATTTCATAAATTATATACAGACAAAAATATATTTCACTACTGAGTAGGAAGAGCAAATAGTCCAAAGTTCTAAAAAGGCATTTTCAGGTGCGTCATTTCAGACCAGAAGTCTCCATCGACTATTACTTTGAACAATGGGAAATCAAACCCACTATTGATTTTTTGCGGTCGAAATATTGAAAATTCATACATTTTACAACAGATTTTACCCGAACATGGAAATAACATGCATTATACATTATCCCATCACGGACCAGTAACACATGGAATTAATTACATGACTCCAAAAAGGGGATAAAGATAAACAGAAATGAGTCATTCCTTTCTCCTGTCATCTGCTTTGAATCACACACTTTTAGACAGGCTCGTCTCTACAACCTGAACCCGTTTTTGTTATGATGAATTCACAACCCGAACTGAACCAATAATATATGCAATATTATTATCATTATCTTTATTCCAGCCTGATAAAGGGGTATATATAAATGAATGGTTGTCGTTTTACAATATTGTTTACTTATTTCGCTATACAAAAGTTATACATTTATTTTATTACTACAGGTTCAAAATCGAGATATACCTTGTCCTATTTTTATCGACCATACCAATAACAGAAAAAAACAGGAATTAAAATTAGCAGCATCTGCAGGCCAGTCGTTAGTGTTAAACTGTTTGAATCATGTATCGTATCGACAGTCGTAATATTTTGTAGCTGCAACTGTCTGAAACCATTAAATTCTACGAAGTCGCAATTTACGTTTATTTCAGCCGGATCTAAAATTTTTGGAACATCATCTATTGGCTCCGAAAGTGTAAGGCAATTTAATAGACGTCAGACGATTTAAAAAATACGTTCTCATTTACGCAGGCAAAAATTACGATTGTGATTTATTGGAAATAGTTTGGGATTAAATACTTTTGATTGCAAAAATTCACAACCCGTTACAAGCATAGTATAAAAAGCTCAAATGTGACCAACAAAAGTATAGTTTCTAATTATATTTTACATACAATGATCCAACTTCATAAGTTTTTAAAATTAAAGAAATTCAGAAGCAATGGAAATTCACGATTAAGCAATGGATAATAGAGAAATATTATTATTACTCGCCATTCGAAAGTGTGTCGAAAATAAATAATCAATTTAACAATTGGACATAATTATAAGACCAGAAGTCACGTACTTCAATTACTGATTGGAAATAATTGCATGCCTTGTGTACATGCTGATTTTCGACTTTTCAATATCTCTTAAACCTTAATTCTTAATTGAGATTGACAAATACATCTGAGTGGATTTACTGAAAAAAATTGTTTAAATGGTTTTAAATTCGAAAATGCCGGAACGTGACGATATGTTTTCTGTCAGTTCGAAACCGACCTTGTTAATAATTTTGCCTCAACTTTCTTAACCTGCGAAACGTATTCGACATGTAATCATGCAAAGCAATTTTTTGACGCATCCACAACTTACAGCATAAACAGTTACATTTTACATTTTAAATCTACATTCTCTTTCTATCAATAATTACTACCGTTGAAACTGTATAGGTTATAGATTGAAGTAAATACATGCCCACTGCTAAGAAAGTCATTAAGAAAATGATTCACATTAAATTGGACGAAAATTTGATCTGTTTTCCAAGTTTATTCATTGTGTTTTTCGATTGCAATCGCATAACATTTACAATAGCTACTTTACGACCTAAACAAATTACCAGAGAATAAATATTGTAATATGGATTCATTTTGAAGTTTATGAAAAATATTTCGAGAAAATTCGCAGCCACCTCAATAAGCTGCCAAACTTATTGACATTCGACGAGAAAAAATCCGCACAAGTTCTTAAGTTTTACAAGAAAAATGCCCCTGTCAATTTTTCTGAACTGTTGTAACTTGAAACTCTGATAAGCCAGGGATAATTGAGCTCAGTGGGTGTGCTGATGTGATGAGTGCATGTATCGTACCTTCTGCAACATTGCTAAAACATGGAAGAGATAACATCAATTTTACTTGCAAGTGTGAGAAACATTATGCCAAGATATGGAGATTAAGACGAGATAAGTTTGGATAATAACATGGAGCTGTGCATCCTTTTACACGCAAATCCCATATCGCCTTCTGATTTGTGCTTTTAGCTGCCTATATACACCCAATTACGATATAGGAGTTATGAATGAAATTTACAACTTATTTACATATGGATTATTATAACGTAATAATCAGGCTAAAGGGTGGGAATTTGGGTAAAGCTAATGACTAATGGGTTCTGCAAAATGCAGACTTGAACCAGAATCAACCAAGGATCGTGATGCAGATCACCTACAGCTTCATTTCCCTTTGAAGAATCCTGGCACGTTGTTGTATTAAAGTCATATTTCAAGTTTTGAACGAATAGACAAAACACATATTCTAATCTGTGAGATCGAGTTATGGAATTTGTTACGTTCAGTTTTGACGGATCCTCTTTTATGTGTGTCAGTTAGTCGATATTCGAAATCCCATTTACAACAGCCTGCAATAGTTGTGTCAAATTTTCTATAAACTTATTGAAAACAGAGAAACGCAACATTTGGAATGCCTGTACACGAGTTTCCGCTCTAGCCCTAAAAGCAAGTGCTCCGTAGTTTGGAATTTGGAATCATATTCTCAGTATGCAGTATTTACTTAGGTCTGTTGATATGTGTCAGCGTTTGTGGATTTTAACATAATATTTGATCGGAAAACAAAGGTTCTTCGTATTTCATGAGTTGTATATTTGTCAAACAAACCCCAAACTTGACGACTTGACACTCCACTACACACTATGAACAGATTTTTTCTGGATTTGGGGCGATAGTGATAAAGTGATATCTTAGCACAAGATTGTTTTTCGAGACAGCTATTTAAACCAAACGTTTGATTTATCAATTAGACGCCAAGTGGCTATAAAGAAATCTATTTTTCGTTTAAGCAATTTTTTGTAAATAAATTAATTCCCATTTATTCTGCTTGACAGGGTTGGTAATTTGAGACGTTGAACGTACTGATATAAGGGCAATTTATCTGGATTCCGAAGTTAAAAAAGAATGCGTGTTAATAAAGTCTGGTGTTGTTTGCCAACTAGTGGCCTGGTTGCTGGTGGTGTTGAACAATCGAGTGTAAAACAAAACAGACGTAATTAAACCATATTATTTAGAAGGAGTAAACCTGCTTGGAACTTTATCCTCGGCTTTACTCCGAGTTATTCAGTTCGGTTTAGCTTTAGAAACTGGAAACTAAATGTTTTTTTAAAACTAAATACCAGAAGAAAATCCAGAACTGACTAATCGACATACCAATGGAGATTTCGGGGGTGATGATGCCGAATGTCGAATATCGAAAGTGACATTCCTCCGCGGTTGATTGAGTGGAATCTAAATGTGGAGCCTAAAGCCCAACCTGTTCTGTCTGTGCCATGGCGTGCCGATGACATTAAACACTGTATAAAGTATTCAAATTGCATTTCATATCGAAAAACAGGTTTCAAATCCACGACTCCTGCCTCCCTGATACAAGGGATTTAAATCCATCTTTCAACAATCGACCCTTCTCCTTCTTCTGGTCCATTTCAAGGTGAGCGACTTTCAATATCTTCAAATGCTTGACCTCTCTGCAAGAAGATCCATAACTTATAATATCGGGTACTTATTTTGATACCGTGTGGGATGTCGAATATGATTCATCCAGAAAGGAGAGCTCATTGATAAATTCTGACGCTTTCGATTTTGAAATCAGAAAGAATGTTGAAATCCCGACAATCAAATGCGTTTTCCCTTTTCGATCGGTTGTACATTCCTTGACTGACTAAGGTGTTTGGAAAGGAATGAGAACGGCATGAAAATTTTCGCCAAAAAACTCGTAAATTAATGATTTTGATTGATGTTATACTTAATTGAGTTTTGTGAAATCCGTAAATCGTGATGTAGAATTAGTTTAAAACCTTACTCTGATGCACACGACTTTAATGTAGCCTGTCCTTTTTAATGGATTAAAAATCAGGTATGTATATATAATGTTATGCTAATTCCGTGCAATCCAGAATATTTTGAAACACAAAGGCAAGTTCAAACCTAAATTATCATTGCGTGCTATTTTACATATAGCAATTATTCAAGCAATTTAAAAATATATCTGCATACGTAATTTTATTGTGAATTTGTTTGAATGTTTTATCAAAGTCGTTGGATTACTTCTCCGCCGCTTATCATCTGTTGAATTGTGGCCACGGCTTTAGGAATTGAATACAAGTGTCTTCATTTTTACCAAAATTAACATGTATCGAATCCTACCCGAGGTTTATAAAGTTCCTTGACTTCGGATCAGTAGTGTGTCTAACACAAATAACACTTCGAGATTGTTGATTTTTCTCAAAAGCATGTGGTTAATAGGCGACCAAGAAAAAGCCGAGAATGGCAATGATGGTGGTAGTGGGTAATTAATGTTTGAGCTACTGTTTTTATATGTTTCTCCTTGCAACTTGATAAGTAAAACCTGATCTTCGTACACGAAGAATCTCAATTTTTTACCCCGTGTAGGTAGATAGAGGCTGATATCGCAGGATATTCGATAAGTACTTGATCAACGGAGCCTACAAGGTGATTGATCCCCGAAAAAAGAAGTACTAAAACGCCGTGATGAGAATGCAAATTCTGGATAAGGATCCAATCCAGTCATTTTTTCTGTCAACTCAGAGTTTAAGCTCCTTTTGCTATTACTTTACGATCACTTCTCGCTCAATTCCATTACTTTTTGCCTTCAAACCTGATTGGCATACAATTACATATTCGTGTGGATGTTTGAGGATTTTAAAATGGCTTTTAAATTTAATGACTACATAACCAAGTAAATAATCCTCTGCACTAACAAGATCTGGCTCCGTGTCATTCCATTTTAAATGCACTAAAATCTCAACAAGTCATGAAAATTTATTCCGTTTAGAAACAAATAGTCATGTAGCTATTAAATGGGATTTAAAAAATGAAAACAGTGGAATTTTTCGAAAGAATTCTTTCTGGACTCGACTTCTCGTTCTAAATTAATCTGTACAACAAGTAAGCACCTAACCATGTCAGGATTGACCTTCAAATACCATTAACATTATTCTCGTTGAAAGATGAGGATTATGATATTCACGTTTTTTAGTGATATGTATCATCCTTCCTTGGTTGAGGAAGGGTGAGATTATGGGAAGATGTATTAAAGTGCCTCTCCCTTTTCCTTTAATGGGATTTCAAGAACAGAATCTAATTCCAAATAGCTTCCTATTCATCTCTCTTGGATGAGACTTGGAGAAGAGGTTCCATTCTCATTAAAAATAGGCGGTTTGGGGAAGAGTGCTGAGGATCGCTTTAAACGCTTTTCTAAAGCAACTAAAAACCCCACCGTAATTAACATGATAATCGGAATTTTTTATCAGATTGTTTTTGTATTTATGTTGTTGTTGCGTACAGGGCCAAGATCATCTATTGCAAATCATCTTCAATTTAAGATACCAATGATTAAATATCATTTACTACGGCCACTGATTGCAAATTCCTGATACTGTGGAGGGAGGAGGGTAAGGCTGTTGAATGTTATTACAACTTACAAAGGCACGAACAATGGAATCTGGATGACTCAGTCCTCGTAATAATACGTGAAGAAATGCAATTTGATGAGTGCAAATTCAGACTGCCTAAAGGGTTTTGAATTCGAGCCAGCCGTATAGTAAGTATTGCCGAAATGGATTTGCATTTAAGATCCATTGAATTCGTAATTGGGATAAGGGACTTGTGGCTTCTTATGTTGTATGAAAATGTTCCTCTCTCTCTAACTCCTATTTATTCATAAGGAGTCACTATTTTTCAGGATGACGTGTCGTCGTCAACAGTGAATTACATATTACAAACACAGGTGAATCCTTCAGGCATGATTCAAACATTTACATTTTAAAGAGACAGTGTGGAGGTACATTTTGCATCACTGGCTGGAGTTGAGATGAAATTCGCGATTATGTTTTTTTGGCCAAGCCCTGAGGTACAATGATCATATATCTAATATGCGAATAGCATTTAATTTTTACTAGCCCTTGTCTACCAGCACATTAATTCAGTTGGTTTACTGGTGCTTTACAGATTCCCTTACAAAAGGAACTACAACAATATGCCTGTAATTCTACCTACCCATAAGTT
The DNA here is from genome assembly GCA_906901685.1 of Desoria tigrina. Classification (NCBI taxonomy): domain Eukaryota; kingdom Metazoa; phylum Arthropoda; class Collembola; order Entomobryomorpha; family Isotomidae; genus Desoria; species Desoria tigrina. The sequence goes on from CAJQTU010000007.1 coordinate 6,834,812, forward strand.
CATCTTGGTTGATCATATTGTTATTATTATCAGTCTTAGTTAGTGAGTCGGGGAGAACATGAACTGTTCATCAGTTCATCCGTTGTGTCCATTTTAGGTTTCTAAATCGATCATTGGCGATCCCTTGCTTCTCCAACAAGAAGGCGAGAAGTGCTAAATTTATGGAGAAGTTTCAGTTACATGGATATAAAGAGCTAGAGTGGTGAGACTGTTTTGCATAATTTTAAGTATTGTGCCAAACGGGAGAAGTAAATAACCTTTGTCTTTCTAATGGACATACTCCAACTTCTCTGAAACCGTAGCAATTCTAATCCAGAGGGGTTTTTAATCTTAAGTGTGAACTCATGCTTTTGGATTAGGATCCATCACATCATCGCCGAGAAGAGATACTACATTTATTTTCATTTTTTTCGCACGACATCACAGTCAAAGTTTCCTTATATAGCTGTTTCACAAGGCCAATCGTTCAATTTTCACGGTCCACCTTTGCCAAACGATCTGCAATTCTCGCATCAATCTCAGTTCTTCTTTTGCACAGGGGATAGGAGCTACAAAGCTAGTGTGGAGCCATTCTCTTTAAATATTCATCGTTGGTCATTAGTTAGCAGTTAGTTAGCGTTAGGATTGTTAGTCTGCTTTTAAGTGTGGTTGGAGTGTGTTTTGAACCGTTGTCAAATTCAAATGGAACGTAGAATATCCATATTTAGCTAGGTGTCTGTCTCAGATTTCAAACTTTGTCCATATCTAGAAACTTATGGATTTTAACCTTCCTGGTGCTCCGAGACTGAGATTTTCAAGTCATATTTCATATACTTTGAAGTCCTTTTAAAACCTCGTTTCTCTGAAAATCAAGTATCGCCTTACATAGGAGGACTGAAGGTGGATGTGAACTTCAAAGCGTTGTGTTACGACGTTTCCACAATCATGAACTTGTCAATCCCAAATCGGTTCCTTGTGCCTTGTGACAAAAGTGGTCAGTGCGTGTGAGGACAACGTCGTGATTATCCTGATACTTTATCTATTTAATACTCAAGCTCAAAGTAGTTGTCACTTCCAATCTGTCCTTTTTCGTTGAATTATTCATTCCTTCGGGTGGGATTTTAGGTTTGTGATAAGCCGTGAGCTATTAAATATACCGTAACTGGCACCCACGGAGAGACAGCCAACGACATTAGTTTACGTCAGGTCAGGATTACCTGACTAAACTTAGGCTCATACAATATGTACGGGGAGGGTCGGAGGAAATCGCGTAAACCCTATGGTAAGTAACCTACCTACGCCTTGTATGAATTCCTACTAAACGTAGAAGTTAAATCATCGTCTATTAAAATAATCGCTTAAAATGACCAAGCCCAATAAGCACTCCAAACTTTAATTGTTTGGAAATAGCCATGATATTATTGGTGGTTTTACTAGTCATTCCCATCGAAAATGCTAATACAGAATACCTGAAGATCGAATTCCTAAACAGGATTTGCATTAGGAGAGGATTTCACTGTTAGAATTGCTTATTACATGCTAATTATTCCTGCACTAGCATCCTTGCATATTGAATCAATAAAAATAGCTCTTGGACGATGGGTTACCGAAGTAGAGCATTTAAAAATGTTCGACGCTTCAAAGAAGTCTCCTTGAACAAAATATGTATCTGGTTTACAGCCTTTACAGGCTTCCGCGATAATAAATTCCAAATGATTAAGAGAACAGTTAGAAAATAGAAAATGTCATTCACTCTTTCAATGCTTAATACAAAGGACGCGGTAGAAGAACTCGCCATTATAATTGCAACAACTAATGACTCCATTTCAAAGGCACAAAACAATAATAAAAAATAAGACATCTTGCCGAATTGATTTTTTTTTCATTATAAATAAACTAAAAATGAGATTGGGCTCTACCACTATAACCACGGCCTCTGAAACTGTAAAAGGTGGTCATACCTAATTAACTGTATCCAATTCCGATTGCTACGAGGAACTTTACGAGCCAAAAGCCGAACTTGTTAATTTAATGGTCAGAGTCCCCATTACAAAAATTTCTCACTCCATATTCATTAAAACATGCGTTTCCTTCAATACAGACTCTCAATTTTGCTCATTAGTGTGTCATAAATTACGACTCCATTCAGCATTCCCTTCTCTAGGGTGTCCTTGTCAATATGCATCAATAACTTCGGTAATCTGTTCAATTGGGTTAGAAAAGAATTTGAGGTTTCTTGTTGTTTTGCATTTGTATGCCAGTTCAGAGTGTTTTGTTCCAAGTTTCGATACAAATTCTTGTAATGAAAAAAATCCACTTAGCATCATCATCCATGTCTAAAGAACTGCTTTTGCATTACAGAAAGACGTAGAATGCAATTTAAAGTTTATTAAGCCACGGCTTTTATGGCGACATTATATTAGTAAATAGTGTACAGAGACTGCCTACGGAGTGTGTGAGACTCGAACTTTTTTTTGTAGTTTGTCATCACGTTTGGATCTTATTAATCTGTAAAGTATATTATAGTTTTTCCTTCCTGCCTTGAAAGAAAAATAAAAATAATAATAAAACCTCGTTCCTATATTAAAAATAGTTTTAAAGGCGAATAACTTTCTCTATCAGTCACAAGTCAGGATCAGTAGGATTTTTTTTAAAGTTCTATACAGAGTGACACGTTTGTTTGATTGAAGTTAAAACTATTACGTGGTCGGTCCTACCTAACACTCCTAACTGCGAGTAAAGCCCCCGTGATGTCTGACTTTTCAATTGGGCTATTGTAGTAACCACAAGACTTATATTTTATAATATCGCCACTTTCGTCCCTTCATTGATCAACTGTAATTAGTAGTAAACTGACCAAGGATTACACGAGGCATGAATAAATGGGTATTAAAATCATCGTCACTTGTCAGCTTTTGTGTCGCAACTCTTCGTAAAATGGCCATATCTTTTGTATATAAACAGTAGAGAAGCCTTCTAACGTTCTAACAGTGCAGTGCTGACTACTTCTAGTTAAGCTGCAAATATGATATGTAGACAGGTTTCTATTCCGCTCAAAAAGCCAAACATAATGCATTTGCAATAGTATTATAGAAGGTAATGAATGACTTTCAGATTTCATATATATTGATACCAAAGTATGTATTCCACCTACTCACTTGTACTTTTGCTTCAGAGGTTTTTATTGATTACACATTTGTATGATTGATTATTAAAGGAAACTTGGAGTTATGCAATCTGCGGCCTGACTGAAAAGACCATTTTTTAAGGTTTACATTAACGACTTGGGAATGCATACACTTAAGCAGGTCATCAATGGAGAGTAAGTAAATAATTTAGGTATAAGTGATGGGGATTTTTGCATATTACGCAACAGATTCGAGATAAATTCATCTATTCACCATCACTGACTAATTATCCGTATTGGATGAAATCCTTGTAGCAAATTATAACAGAATTTTCTTATTTAGGAAAACAAATAGAGATTCGTGTAGCTAAGAGAGTAAGGATTTTTATTGTGTATAATCGCACATGTAATAAAACATTCGTGAATTTATGATCCCTTAATTATCTCACTTTTTGGCTTTTGTGTAGGAAGATCTTCCTCACGAGGCAGGAGGAGTTCATGGAATGCGTAATTATTAAATTACTTGACCATAGCAATTGATAATGTTGATAACGTCTTACTCCTGAACTCTGAAAATCTTACACCTTCATCATAATTCATAACTTATGTCTGTGGATTTATTGGGTTTACGACACCTTTAGTACTGGCCATTTCATCTCTGATTGTAGGCTTTAAAAGTCATCATAAAATCAGACAAATACAACAACAACTGTCTACTCGTACTTTCAGTCAGAGTAAAATCTTGCTAAATCACCTTCATATTATCGCCCTGATCTGAGTGAACCTGAAGTTCATATTTTTTTAATGACATTGTTGCACAGACAATCATATAAATGTTTGTGATTGCAAAATGTGAGACCAATTTTTTCTACAGAAAAAAAAACTCAAACCCGCAAAGGTAACCTTAACATGATTACCTCTCTGAACTCTGAGGGAGGTAAATCGCATCAGAGTGAATTCATAATTCCCTGAGGACTATTAAAGTAGCAATTTACTCCATTTATCCCTGTCGCGAATATGTAATTATACACCTGCACTATTTTCCCTTTGTTTAACCTCGCCCTCGTTGAGCTCTTGAATTGAATTATGTGTGAGAAAAGAGTTTTTATTTGCTGAGATAAATGGAAGACGAGGTGATATTGACCATGTTATATTTATTGGATTGATACACAAAAGACAAAGACCTAGGGTCCTCTCGTGTGCATTTTCCATGTGAATCTCTCACTACGCACTTATATTGTCTGCCAAGATCTGTAGGAATTTTCTCAGGCAAGTTAACACAGAGATGCATTCTTATCTGATTTTGGGCCTAATCTCATCAGTAGATCGTTCGGAATCTGATTTCGTTGTACGAAAATGGCTCACTGTCGTGAGGCACGCGTGACACTGGTAGTTTCAAGCACAAGAACATATTCTTTAGCATATACAGTAGGTTTACTTGAAAATAATCGTGAACTTCTACATATCTCGACGCTGTGATTTTTCTAATCAACAATAACTTTATCTGCAAGTCATATACGAAAAGGTTCCCTTCCAACCTTTCAATTCAATTGAATAATAAAAATCGGTAATGATACTTACAACTTCCCTGACTAACCATTTTTTTGAGGAACGAACTTTTTCCAATTAAGATGACCTAGTTTTTATTTGTTATTTTCCAAATACAACTGTAAATAGTATAAATATGTGTACCCCGATCTTAAAAAAGTTCGAGTCTTGACAATAAGATGATCAATTTCGAGTCATTCAATCAAGACAAGTAGATAAATCAGAGTGATTCAAAATTCTAAGCCTCGGATGTTTTTTGGATGAGAAATATGCAGCTTTTGTCGTCTTTAAATATGTATAGCAATCTAAGCTACGCTACATATCATTGTCTCATATTTTTATTTCGAATTTGATATCAATGAATGCAGTTTCTTCCAAACATTCAAAATTCAAGGAGGTTCTTCACTTGGCTGAATACTCATTGATATTATTATCGTCTCCTCGTCATCCTTTTCCTTATAGATCTCCTCGGTAAAGAAATAATATCATACGGAACGAAGAAGATTTAGAGCGGTAGTTTTTCTAACAGATTGTCTGCCATGTAGGAAAATCAGTACCATTCCTCTGAAAAGTAATCGGAGATCGCACGTGAGTTATCTAGTAATTCAGGCGGATAAAAACTCCTCGGGACACCGAAATCCAGTATATTACTTACAAGAGGGAAGCAAATCATAAGGAACTTGAAATAAGGAAAGAAATCCCACTCAAGGAATAAATCAAGCTTTTGATGACAGTCGATTAGATTAGATCAGATTGAAGTAGCTTCTTCTCCTATTCCCACATTTCTCCACAGTTTGCACCATCCGCAGCCCTTGATGAAGTAATGGAAGTCTTGGAACTTCCAAGACGCTTCGTCATCCCGATCATCATCACGTCAATAGACCCACATTTGTCTTCGTGGAGAAGTAATACAGTCCCACTGACAGACAGACAGACAGACAAGCCGAGAAAAAGTTACTCTCGTTGTTGCATCGAAACCTCCTTTGTTCAGGCGATGAATAAGGTGTAAAAAGACGAATCAGTTTTCCGAACTCAGATTTCACGGATCTTCAACTCCGAGATTTGTTTTTAAAGGCTTGAAGAGCGTTGCTACTTGATCTGTGACGATGATTATCAAGATTTCCTAGGATTATTTTCGTAGGACAGCCATTTGCACCCAAAACCCAACGAGGTAGTTATATTCTTCTTTATAAGCTAAAAACGAAAGCGGATGTTTGCAGTAACATGGAAACTGTGCAAAGTCTGGTAAAATTATCTTATCGATCCGGTTTTCTGTCGTAATCCAATTAGCTCTCCTCGTGTACACGTCTCCATAATCAATATATAAACCTTGCATGCAGGATTTGCATATTATAACGGACGGAAAATATGAAGAACATGTAAACTGAAAGTGCGTAAAATGCGTCAAAATTCTACTGCTATTTGTCTACATAAACCCTCACGCTTATGGTGTGAAGGCTAATGAAAGTCAATCATTTTGACTTGCGATTTCCATACAAAATGTCATTATTATTCTCAAGTTTCCCTTTGAAAACGTGGAACTCGAAAAGTTTATTAAATATTTACTGGGTAGTGGAGATTCGTAAATCGAAGCTAATTTCCAATTTGCTTGGAAGCCGAAGTGTTGGTAAAACCATATATGAAGAAGTTCAAGTGTATTTTCCACTCTCACACAAAAGGGACGCCATATGGCTTCAACCATAATAAAAGCCTAATGGGCCTGCCCGCCTATGAATTTCCAAACTTCTACGGCAGACAATGATTTTTTGGTTAAAAAATGACACTATATAGTTGTACATGTATACGACATGATAATTTCTCTGAATCTGTTCCCTTCCTAGGTAAAAAAATCATAGGGAATAATAGTAGAGGTGTTAATAATAATAGTCTGGTGTGCACCATTAAGCTAGGCGATATTCCCTATATATAAAACACAACAGTAGTAAAATGCTTACGATCTTTTTATAAGGAATACAGCATAATGGATTCGTGAATTCATGACGAGAGGTTGATCATGATTTCCTCAGGATAAAAAATGATTATTTTCATTTCATGTGTCTCGTTTCAGTAGTTTCTGCATCTTCTGTGACTGATTACTCCTGTATTCCTAATCATAACAGATCAATATATCATCCCGGTGGTGACATCCAAAATCAGTACAGATTTCCATCGGAAAAAAAATGTTTTATCAAATCCGAAAGTGTGTCAGTGGAAACTTCAAACAGTTTCTGCTTTCTGCACGTGTGAGTTAGGCTAGACAGCCGAATAATCCCGTCCTTGCATTTTCAGAGCGTCTAGGCGAATCTAGATCAATTTAAATCTTAAAGAACAATGATGATATGATGATACAATTAAGAAATCGGAATTCCGTTCTAATGGCTTCAAGTAAAAAATCTAATCGGGCTAGATGAGCTGATGAAATCAGGGCCTACCAATCTACCATTACGAGAACAAACATTCCGATTTCCATTTGCAACAAAGGAAACCACATAATTGAGCACATCTCGGTAGTTGCTTTGGAAAGGTAATAGCAAGTCGTTGAAGATTGTTAAGTTTTTTGTCAAGAGCAATCCATGAGAGTAATATAAAGAGCTACCATTTTGAAGACAAGCCTTATCATCCTACAATATTATATACGCAAATGTAAATACAGATATTCCCGTACCGCAGTGGCTGTGAGTACCACACAATTCGACAAGGAACTACTGAAGATACTCAAGTCTTGAAATTTTAGGAAGACTTGAAGATGAGCCCCGGTTCTTTCCTATAGGTAGGGAAGGGAGGGTTCTTAATTTGTAGTCCATTTCTTTTGATCCTTGTTCTTGGAGCCAGGTACATACGTGAAGGATAAAACTCGGTTCATGTTGATTCTGAAAAATAAAATAAAAGTAACACATGTAGAACTGTAGAAGGACTCTTCTGGGAGGATAACAGGTGTAACAATGGGGTTCTGTTGGAACTCTTACACGGTGGGGTTGCCCTTCCATGAATGCTTTTTCAGAGGCTTCCATCCCTTCTCTCCTGGATCTGATGGCTCAGGACAATATACAATATTATACTATCCTAATGGTTATACTGACTTCCAAGAGGTTCTCTAGCTTTATATTTTATATGACGAGAAATTCAAAACTAAGAATTAAACAAGGGTCTTCCTTCCTTCACGGATAAGATGTACTCATAGAAGAGGAAGATGCACCCACCTTCCCTTGATGGTTACTTTACTTACCTGGCCAAAGATTTTTTTGTCTGTCCCTCTGATGTGCAGGATTTTAAGATATTATGCAGCCATCGTATAGAAGCCAGGTAGATTCTAGTTTCTCTGTAATAATATCATCTCTAAATTCTAGATGCACGGTGGAATAAGGTGTAGTCGTTAGAAGAGGTAGAGATAGTGAAATAGAAACACTTTTGACTGTAACACACATTCATGCTGGCAGTATTTCGATTGGCATGGTTCTGTAGCAAGGACTTGAATGTTTTCATTCTCGTTCAGGTGCTTCAGCAGCAGTGAGTCCGTACTAACTGCCTAGAAAAACTATAATATATTAAAACTTAACCAAACCTACCTGACAATCAAGGCTCTGCTTGTTTGGAACTATCTTTTGACGTTCCTTCCAACCTGTGGTCATATTACAAGCTGAAGGAACCCTGTTGCATCTTATCTATCAACCTGTTCAATATTTACCGAGGAATATCCCACACGTCCTCATGCATGGCATGGGGCATTAGCATAACTAAAAATAACACCAACAGAGACAAACAACGGGTTGAGGTTCTGTATACCTGTAATTTATCGAACTCCATATAATATTATTGGAAGTTTGGATACGGGACTGTGGCCCTAGTCCATGTAAAGGGTGAAGTGTAGGTAGGACGGGAAATAAATTCCTAGTCTCTTCTGACCATCAGGAATTGAATAATGAACCATCTTTTGTTAACCCTACCTGAATCTCTAAGGTGCACTTACAATCAACGAGAGGATCATGTAAGATATGGTCCGGTTTAAAATCGACCTCTCCTTGATTGAGATTCGAGGTTCGTCGACGACTGCCTTTGTTTGGTTAGACTAATTGAGACTGTGCCAGGAACGGTACTCGGAAACATTTTGAAACCACAAACGGTTGGCAATGCAGCCTCCTCTGCTCTCAAGATGCAGTTAAAGTAGAGTATGGATTTAAGTGTGTAATCCAACATCCAACGGATCTAAGAAAACATATTTCGTGTCCCTCATGGTGTCAAATCGAAGTTTGGAAATTTAAAAACCTGTTTTAATTATGTGTGCTCAGGTGGAGGGATAGAAAGTGGTAGTGGTGGTCATCCCGGTGCTCCCGTCCTAAAAATACGGCAAGGTGAGAACAATATGAAGTGGTTCGGTTCGAAAGTGATGGATGGAGGTCCACAACTCCTGAGCTTGTCACCGCTGCGGCTGGAAGATGAGGACAAAGGAAGTCTCTTCTTTCCCCCCTCCGCCCCCTCGACTCCCAGCGAAGTTAAGCGTCGAACTCGTGGACGAAGTAAGTTCATTAATTTTCTAATAATATTTTGTTGTCACTTTTTGGAGAAACTTTTCCATTACACTCTACATGTCTTTTCCGGAAGGGCTGGGGGTTTTGAACTTGTAGGTTGTAGCTAGCAGAATCAGGAATAATTTCCAATTCCCAATTTCTATCTTTAGAATTTAGAAGCAACTCGCCTCGGTATGATAAGGAAATCTGGGTTTTCTCTATATTGAATGAACAGGAAATTAAAACTTTTATGCTACTATCTATTATGTCTCATCTATTTTTGATCTCGAACACGGAAACTTTGAACTTTTCCGAGTTGGGTATTTCGAACATGAGGGAGAGATTTGGAGAAGAATCTTGGGGCATGCCGTATTTAATCTTTTTGATTTAAATACAAAAGTTTCTCCAAGAGGATGGAATAAACTATATAATATGGACTATCTCCGGAGTTTACAAGAAAGTTGTTCTTGCAGCAAACTTTTTCATCAAAGTTCATTCATCCGGTTTTGTAGTTTTGGAGTTGAAGTTGAAGGCTTTGGAGGAGGCAGAGTATCATTGCATCCAGAAGCTTTGTCGCATGTCGAATGTCGATTCCTAGCAAAGTTCATCTACGTCCATGTAGTGATGTAGTAGAGCAAAAACTTACGGGGAATGAAATACAAGCATGATTTTGTCTAAGAAAATATACACAGAATAATAATACACAAAATTATATACAGAACTTCAAAGAATTGAACTTGAGTTGCTAAATGGTGGATGGAAAATAGCACAAAAATATGCCGGAGGAAAGGGTTCTCGTCGTGTCTCGAGTTATAAGACTCATTGCATTAGGAACCGTGAGGAACATTGCCAATTGAAATTATCATACTGTTGACACCAACAGAGTGACTAAAACATAATGAGTAATTTCCTATGCATGTATTACATCCTTGTGAGTCAGCCAAAATATGACAAGTGTCTTTAGTATATTGTGGTTTACAAACACTCTCATCTTGTTGTTATCAATGAAATCTAGGTCCATGTTTCCTATAGATTTCAATATTTTTTGCACTTACACAAAGTCAAGCCTTCAAATTCACCTGTCAAATTGCGCTATGATTATTGCGAATAAATACTCCATCCTATTCCCAATACCTTATTTAGAAATCATGTATTTCGTCGAGTCCGACGGGTCCACATAATTAAATGTGCCGTATCATCATAATTGTTGACAAATTAGCCTAAGCACACAGTACAAGGTTCTTTCTCTCCCCAACCCAAATTAATTTATGCGAGATGATATCAGGCCCAAAGTTACAAATCCACATTAATACATAATTATCACATTAACCTCTGATACGTATGTCTATTTCGATACCACGTATTGCCAACCAGGTGTCAAAATCCTATGTTTGTGTATGACAGTTTGTGCAAAGTGATAATCAAATCTGCTAAAAGTTATGCAGTTTTTTTAGACGCGTGGGATTGCTGAATATAATTTAGCATATAATTTAGTAGTATGAAAAAAAATCTGTCAGTTCATGCATTTAGTAATAAATATGATACAAAACGTAAGGGTGCTAATTACGCTGCGAAAACTTACATCCCAAAGATACACAATATTCACCACAACCAATTAAATGCGACGATTTATTCTTGCCGTGGGAGAATTCTGCCCAAAAAATAACTGAATTTAGCTGGAGGGTAGACGTGATGGACTAAGCTATTAGTTCCATAATATATTTCAAATTTTCATGACATTCAAAACCTTTTTTATGTGTAAACACATTAAAGAGGGTGACATATTTAAAAGGAAAATCATTTATATGCTAGTTAGGGGCATATAACACATGAGAAAAATTAGAAACTCTCGCTGCATGGAATTGGAACACAAAGTAAATACTATAAATCATATCTTGACTAAATGTTGATATAGAGATCGTATCTGCTGGTAGTAGCTTTTTGGTATAATTGTTAAGATGTTGGTTTATGATAGTCTTAGCTGCTGTCCTGTGAATCTAAAGTCAAAGCCCACTAATCAGTAATCTCTAAACATAACTCCAAGAATGATACGGGGTAGTAATTAAAGATTTTGAAAAGCCCAACCAAGATGAGAAAAAGAAGGCGTAGGGGGAATAACAATAGGAAGACAATCGTGAGTTGCATCAGGAATCTCGGTGTGTGTATTTGTATTATTTTTACCTTAAGACGATTGACTTTGTCAGTCTTAAAGAGATTTTTAAGAGACGCAACGAAAGGGTGTGTGTGGGGAATGAAACTCAGGTTCTGCTCCGCTGGGATCATTAATAAGCATTTCCTGTACTCTTTATTTGTAGATTGTAGTATGAATGCTATGTGTGAGGTGAAACGAGAGATTCATTCACATATTATATTATGCGCTTTTAAATTCGAATATCAATGAATACACTTTTAAAAGAGTTTAAGGAAAAAGTCTACCTCCCATTCATTGTCCTGTCTCGTAGCATATGAACATGTTTCTTTTCCCTTATTTGCAGGCATTTCTCCATGGCTGAGGCGTAAACTTCGACAGGACTCGATTGACGAGGAAGTGGATGACAACTTTAGCATGTCATCTGTAGAGAAACATAATGGTATATTGGATGATAAGAGAAGTCGACATATGTCATACTCCGGAAGGATCCGGTGCTGGTCTCCAACAAGGAACTCATCGGGTTACCCAGGAGGAAGTACAATTGCAATTGGCCTAGGTCCATCGCCTCGACGGACCCCGCTCTCCCAACTGGATAGACAAAATGATCCGTTGCCAAGTCCTAAATTATCCTACCCTTCTTCGTCTTCGAAAGAGTCATCAGCCGGAAACTCGACTGATTTCAGCATTTTTCGACCGTACGCACACGAGCGGATGGGATTTACCTTGAAAGGGAGAGGGTTGAGTGAATTCCAGCCAAGAAGTTATGGCTACATCTCAGAGGATCCCAACTCCAAACCCTCTCTCCTGAATACTAATAATCACCCCTCTCCACCTGAGTATCATCAGGATGACGAGTGCGATATGAGTCCAAAGGACTACCCTGACCATGAGGACCATCATTTCCGAGGGGGAAGTAGTCGACTGTCGGATTCCTTAAGACGGAGCCGGGAAAGTAGTCCCTGTCTCAAGAGGATTAATCGACATCATGTCAATTACGCTTCACAGTCCCACAACAGCCCCAATTCAAATCTCAATGGACATCATCCAATGCAGCAGCAACAAAAAGTCGTCAACCTTCCCCCTCTACCTCTCCAATCCAAGCATTTAAAAGGGATTTCGCCCTCGACCATCAACTACAAGAACAATCCGGACTGGAAGTTGGGGAGTAAGAAGAGCCCACAGGCCCATGACTCCAACTCTTCCTATGAGCAGCTCAAGACGAAATTAAAGGAAGTTTCGGATAAATGTTTTAACTCGGGTAAACTGTCGTCGAGTAAACTGTTCTCGAGGTTCTGTAAAAATGATAAACTGGGACCGGAGAGTAGTAGCATGACTGGTGGTGGTAGTAGTAGTGGAAGTGTGTGTAGGAGGATAAGTGCCGGCAATAATAATAGTAGTACAAACGGTTCGGACCAAAGTAGGAAAGTGCGGAGTTTCTCCTTCGGAGGAATCCCACAACTTGAAGAGTTTTCTAGGGAAATTGATTATGAAAACGATGAGCTTCGGGTGAATCCGCTCTACGTTGAAGATGGGATGATGGCCGGTCATGAAAATGAACTTGAAGGATATGACAGATCATCCTCCCGCAGTGAATACCCGACTCTGAAGAAGCATCCCATCTCGTCCCCGAATTCCATGAGTGTTCCGAGGAACTTAGATTTTATTACGTCGACCTCTTCGGCCGCCTCGTACCACAGTCATAGCAGCCAAGGAAGTGGAAGTAACCATTCGGATGGCGACAGTGGGATCGTCAATGAAGCGGTCGATGGCGGGTCCCTGTTCCAAGAGTCCCTCACAAATGACTTATCTTCCTGTTCCAATTCCAACGGTTGCTGCCTCGTCCGATTTCACGGAGACAGTTCATCATCCTACTCCTCTCTCCGTAATAGTAATAGTGCCAATAATACGCCTCCCCACATTGTAAAGGAGCCCCCGCCCCCGCCCAATGAGAAGAAGAAGGGCAGTTATTTTGATTACAAGCGTTCCAGGCATCACAGCAGTTCCTCACTCAAGAATGACCCGGGAATGATGATGGGTCGTAACTCCGTTAACTTTATGAGCCCGGTCCGGAGCAATAGCAATGGGAAAATTGTCGGGAACTGCAGCCCTGGAGACAGTCCCTGCCTCCAGGATTTGAATTTCCAGAATGAGCAGTATCTTAGTTCCAATGAGAATTACAGTCCACCACCAGGAGAGTACAAATTGATGCGGATTAGGAAACTTGGGCCATTTAAAAATCCTAAGAACCCTGCCACCACCACCGATGAAATGCATCCCCATTTGGGAATCACGTTAGAGAAGAATCCTTACGATTCGAGCGGATATCTCATTCGACATATTCATCCCGACTCGTCAATTGGCAGGTATACAATGCAATATAATAATATATATGCAATCCCACGTTGATTACGTATTATACAATCAAGTTGCACTATTCAGTCCTTAATTGAAAATGTTCGGGTTCACCACCCGCGTAGAAAGCCGACGAGATCAGTTTTGCATACAACCCCTTTTCAAGTACTTCAGTTTATTACGAATCCTCTCATTCCGCACGAGAAATAAAAATCCTCAAATTATGGATGTATGTGCATATGGGAGTATAAAAGACATGAAATGAAAAACGGCTTTGATACTCCTCCTCATAATATAAGAATCATGAAAAAGGACATAAAATTCAATGCCGACAAATAAATCTTCTTCCCATTCCCTTACAACTTATAGCTTGCCTCGTCGTAGCTCAATCGGAACAAAATCGATCTACTTCACTGCTTTTTCATATTCTAACACATTCTGGCAATTTTATTTTACCAAGGATGTAGAAATCGAAACAGCTAAACACTAGAGACACTTGCCAGATATTCCATGAATTCCAATTAGATTATTTTAATCCACAGCGGTCTGGAGATTAGTGAGTATCCTTTATGACCCTCGTGGTCATAAACAGTCGAGGCTTTACGACAGGTATCAGGTTGCATTCAGAGAGAGAGAGGCGACAGAGCTAGGAAAGTTTAGTAATTTCGATCCCCCTTTTCACTCTTCTGTTTCATCTTTAAATTCTATTCTCCCCTCCCTTCAACTTCGAGATCTCGAGTGGAGAAAAGAAACAAAGGGCTTTTATTTGGGAATATGGATGCAGATGCAATCATAGTAGAATTTAATGCAGAGATTTCCCGACATTTCCATACCATCGTTGGCATATAAGACTCACGTTGAGGAGTTTTATTATGCAAACTGAGCTCATAAATACAAAGCTTAGATTGAGCAGGTGACACCTCAACTAAATTATATGAGGATGGTGGTAATTTGAGACTTTATAAGACAATCTGGAGATTCTAAACTACTGAACACGGTTCGATCAAACAGAGGCCAAGTCTTTTGTGAGAAACGGCGAATTGAGCCATTTTTTACAATATTTACGCTTTTTACGTTTGAGATGATGAGCTGGGAACCGGAAGTCGTGTAATATTAAGATTAAGAAGCATAACATCTCCTCCTCATGAGATTGCAAATTGCAGTTTAATGATGTGAACTGAGGGTTGCTCCTCTACTTCCAAGAGCGGAACTCAAATATTAAAATCGCATTAATTTTGATTGGTACAGTCAGGAGGAGTTGCATCTGGGAGATGAGATAATCAGCATCAATGGAAAGTTTGTTCGCGGTCTCGGGCTGCCAGAAGTATACTCCTTGATGATGAGCGGCCTAAAGAGGGACATGGACGTCGTGATTCTGAGGCACATTCGGCAATCTGCAACTCCACCACCACCCTTGCCTACGTCCCCGGCCCCGCTTTGTATTTTGCAAGAGTCTCAGAACAAGACGATAATTAAAATCTCATATGACGATGACGAGGTCCGGTCTGGGAGAGGCGGCTCGAGCAGTTCCAATTCCAGTTCTGTTCGGAAACGGAACGTCAACCGGGTAGCTTTTGAAGATACATCTAGTCGAAATGATATTAATTCTGCGAGACGGAAGTTTGTAAACAGCCTAATGGAGTCCTCCTCGAATACTGCCTCATTGGACCTGGAGTCTCCGGCCGGGGCTAATGGGATTGAGAATAAGAAGGTTAAGGACGAGTCCCCTTCCTTCTGCACTCTGCCAAGACGACCCAAATCCTCCTGTCTCACCTCCATGACAATTGTCTTCGAGAAGGGTGGTGGTAAAAAGCCACTCGGGTTTACAGTTGTAGGTGGAAAGGACTCACCTAAGGGAGACATGGGGATTTTTGTCAAAAGTGTTCTACCTAACGGACAGGCTTTAGACGATGGTCGGCTCCAGGAAGGTAAAATTATCACATTGTACTTTTATTTATTTTTATTAAAGGAATAATAAAATTTGTCTCCATTCTTGTCTGCCCTCCGCTCCACTAAGGGTTTTAAACTCTGAATTCCTCCCAAGGTTCTTTAAGGATTTAGGGCTGAAAAACTTTCTCTTGTTAGCTACAAATCACCCAATATGAAACTTCCTGTCCATTCCAATCAAATCCATTCAATGCCTCCGTCCGTTCCCCCTGTACAAAGGATAAGTTTGTAACAATTAGGCTTGGGAGGACTACAATGCTAATCTTGAATTGCAGTATGATAAAATATGTCAGTGTATTAGAGCTAGGTCCATGGCACATGCTAGCAATAATTCACGTAGCTGACTTCTTTGACTCTTTGTATTACGAGAAACGGAGAACGGGAAACAAAATTGCTCAGAGTCCGTGACCGTAGTCTACTGATGCTACACAATGCCTTACGAAATTTTTTTTCGGGGAAATTTCTCCAGGAGTTAGGGACCTATCTAGAATAATGCTGGATCGGAACTAATATTACTGGACATCCAGAGAGCGTTGTCCAGAATTGGTTGTAGATTTCCCTCGCCTAATGACCAGTAGAATTCCCAATAGGCAATAAATAAGGGCTCTGTCAGATGCTCGTACAAATGAACCCGTCACCGCTGCTATTGTGTGGTCCTGTGAACTAATGATTGTGTTTTGTTCTGATCCGACCAGGAGATGAAGTTCTAGCTATTAATGGCGAACCGATGGACGGCCTTACCCACATGGAGGCAGTCAGTTGCTTCAAAAAAGTGAAACAAGGCCCCGTCGTAATTACCATCAACCGGAGGGCGAAAAGAAAGCCCAGCTCCTTGAAATCCCAGTCATGTGACAATCTCATCGATGCCTGATTACATCTCAAGAGCTTTCTCTTGGCTTCTGACTTCTTGATTACTGTAATTTTAGTATATAACTTTCGTGTGTATGAGCATTCAAAATAACTTACACTTGTGCTCGGTATATAATATTGTCTTTATTATTTTGTACAAACCAGAATGCAGAATGCGTGTTTTTATATGTACGTATGTTGAAGTAGTTTGGAAGATCCTTGTATTATCAAATAGAATTGTGTAAATGATAATCTGTGAATAGACTATAACTGTCCCGATTATAGACTTGTATTTTTAATTTGACTGGAAACTATTAATTTTTAACTGTAAGACTGGAGTACTGAAATGTAGATTTTAGGGTACAGACTGTTGAGTTTGAATTTTTAATTTTAAGCTGTGCCAACTAATCAATGTGGTCATAAATAGTATGTTTCAGCAATTACTAAAAATAAAATCAGATTTTTAATTTCAACGCTTTAACTATTTTAATAGAAATATTTATATATACTGTAATAATCGGAGTTTCAAAGTCCATTTACTTACATCTATAATGTACTGGTCTATGAATGGTCTATGTCTAAGGCATCCAAAGATGTGTTTTCAACTATTAGAGTTTGTAGATGTTTAAAACGCTCAGTAAAAGAAATGACCTTAGATCTAGAAAAAACCCCAAGTATGAAATTTAGTTCAACTAATTACATTTTTTTAATGTAAAAACCAGATTTAGCAAACATTTAGAAGCAACTAAGGAAATTGTAGACGACAAATATCTTTGTTCGACCGAAATATAATTCAATCGGAAAGGAAGAAATTACATTGGGCTTCGTGTAATTGAAAATGCTATTTATTTTGATCTCAATGTAACTTCAGCTTTCCAACAAATCCTGAATGCACAAGCCTGTAAAAATCAAATTACGTTCGGTTCAAAAGCCGACTGCTAAATAATTGGATCAAGATATTTAGTCTCATTTAAGTAAATAAATGATGGTAACAGGAAAGAAAATTAATAGAAACTCGTATTCAGGATGTTAAATTAGTATTTTCTAACGTCAGTAACCTGAATCTTGGATGTTCAAATGCGACATGCCCGGAATATTGATTCCCTGTTCATGGTTCTACACTGCGAGCGAATGCATCTGATCTCCGAATGAACTCTGAGATTTGCCTGCCTTTAGAGTTTAGATTGTAAGCACGTCCCGAAATCGGGAGATCCTGAGTTGCCTTTTCAGTTTACTGGCACAAGGTGCCTGAACCCGGTAGTCATTCCAAATGATGCACGTAGTGAGTTGTGTTTGAGTGTGTTTGTATAATACATTTAACTCTACTGATACGATTTTATATTTGAAATCCCGTAGAGCATAAAAATTAGAATACGAATGTTTCTATTTCGAATTTTTTAAATGATTATGCAAGTAACAGTGTATACTAAAGGAATTTCCAGCAGAAAAGCATATACTTACACTGAATCGTGAATTTTAAGACGATTACTTTAGATAAACCGAAATGTCGTGTCGATGGCAAACTAATTATATTGTCAAAGATCTGAATTTATTGGGATTAATATGCACTATGACTGTTTGCATTGTAAATTATAAATATTTTGAATGCTTAGTATGCAGTTATCATGTTATAAATATAATTCGGATAATCTAAGCAAGATTTAGATACGAAATAGCGAATATCTAGATCGAGGGCTAACAAATTAAGAGAAATCATGAGGTTTTCGGTTAGTGTGACAGGGAATAAATTGAAAGTTAGAGGTTATGTTTCCCAAAAGCTTTGGAAGAAACTTTCTCCTCTGACATTTTGGCTGCATGATTTCATATTTGCTGATTATGCAAGTGATATCCTAGGTCCGTAGGCTAGTTTGGAAGATGTTAAATTTTAATTAAGGTTACAGAGCAGTGAGAACATGACATGAACCTTGACGCTTATGAAAAACCGCATCGCTTTTCTTCCAACAAAAGTTAATAAATCACGTCTGCATTTAATTTTCTTGGCGTTTGATATCATTAGCATTCAGTATACCACACACTATTCGTTTTATCATCTCAATGTAAATAGGAAGATATTTCGAGCGTGTCACATACCGATTGTTAATGTGAGGATAGTATAGGGAAAGGATAATGCATAACAAGGAATCCTCATAGCTGGGAACCTTTGATTCGTGAATATTTCAGAATAATGACTTAATGACTGTCATTAACTGTACCATCGATCTTAGAAATAAAATATCTATAATGTTTGTTTTTGCTTACTAGGTTTACTAAAATTTACTAGTATTGGGCATAGAAATACTAAGACACTTAAAATTAATGTTTATGTAGATAAGTGCATGCGGTCAAAAATTACGAAAGTCGAGAAGTAGTCACATAATTGTAGTTTTCAACTATTACAATTTATTCATGAATTTGTTGATGATTTTTTAAAGAGAAAAGTACGACTTTTTTTAAATCGATTTAAATACTCTTTTATAGTCAATTATAATCGGTACGGGAATTGGGATGTGTTATCTAGTTAGGTTCAAAATCGTCTGGTTTTAATTTAGTTGCTTGCGTTCAGTCCAACGATTGAAATACACCACTTAATAATTAGGCACGGTAATTGACGTGGTCTGGTTATGTTTACTTTATGTGATTCCGAGATCTGCTACATCTTTACTGGAACCACATTTATAGTTAGCGATGTTTTGCATTTTCAGTTTAATTGGCGGTGTGTCAATTCCTTCATAACCCGCTGTGTTGGTTGGAATTGTATTTATCTAAACACCCGATTGTCGAAATCACGCGACGAAGAAAGATAAACAGTCAGTACAGTGGGCATGCAAAGATTGTCCATTTTCTCAGGACTGGATATGGTACTGCAAAAGTGGCAAGAAAAATGGCTTGATGGATCTATCAACGGTAATTTGGATTGGATCATATCGAATTCTTCGAAAAATTGAGAATTCAAGATCGGAAAAAATTAAATTTTTTATCCAGAGAAATGCTGTCTATTTTTGAGGATTTTATTGCTGAAATGTTGATGACTGAAAAATAATCGAAAAATTTCAATTAAGAATATTTTATGTATCATTTTACAAGTCGAATTTAAACGAACTCTGCCCTGAATTGCTCACCAGCACATCAGAAAGTTTTAAATCACCATCATCGGGGATGTGCAACCTCTGGATATCTATTGTGAAATAGAGAGCTCGTGCTCATTTTGTGACTATGCAATATGCAATGCAACCAATCGAGAATACTGAAACAAGTCCGGTAAAATATTTTTTGTGGAACTATCATAACGAGGCGAGATGGGGAATTATTTAAGGAGAGGCATCTCCAAAAATAGTCGTTTGTTTGGTTCGATTATTTTTTTTAATACTCGTACTGGGTTTTTAGGGCTTGGAAGAGAAAGCATTAAGAGAGGCTAGTTTAATTCTAGATAATCGCCACAGATAGAGGAAGGCTTAGGATATTATTACGAGTAGTAATCTAAGACAACAACATCAATCGGCGACATCCGCGTATCTGACATTCAGGGTTTTAAATAGGTTAATTTAGATTAAGACATTAAATCGATTAGACAATCAGGGGTTGGAAATAGTTGCCAAAATGCATATTCAAAACACTGTCGAACAAACAAAGGTGAAATCATCCAAACTAAAGGTTTTCGGAACGATTTACCTTCTATTTTTATGTATCGTGACTTCAAATCCGAGTAAAATCCAAAACCCATATCGTTTAAACCAAGAGGCACGGAGAAAAATTCAGGAACTTATACAGTTTAGTTTGTCTTCTCATTATAAGCCAATTACTCTTCGTCCAGTGATTTCTAACAATTTAATCGCCCAAGATATGTTTGACTGGAGTTTGATATCTCACAATGCCCCTATTTTATTACTCAACGCAAGGCTAAGCCCAAAAATTCGTCGTACGTTTTTCGGATCAACCGTCCTTTACTGGATTTTCGACGAAACAAGTTTTGAAGAAACAATCGATCATTTAAGAAACGAAACTGCTAATCGACGTTGGGACTCTAATATTTTGATTGGAAAATTGGAATTTATCCGTGCTATTTTTGACCATCCCGTTATTCAAGGTCTTCGCCTCAAGGTAGGGTTGAGTACAGACGATCTACATTTCTGGTTTGAGCCCAGGATTTTCAACAGTGAAGAAAATAGAGCAGAATCGCTTGAAGTCTACGCTAATTATCCGGTGATGGGAAAAAATTTGCGCGGTCGGAAATTCAAAGTTGGCGGGTGCGAGTTTCCTCCTTGGACGCTTAAGATCCGTGACGAAAATGGAGGGGAGCGCGTTGCGGGAACGCATTATCAAATGGTTGCTTTTGCGGCTAAAATTTTTAACTTCACATTTGAAACGCATGTATTGGATGGGCCAAATTACGGAGAATTACATCCGAATGGATCGTGGAGTGGCATGTACGCTCAAATATATTACAGAGAAAAGAACATCGACTGGGTATTTATGTTAGGGCATGACGCCTCCTGGTCAGCCGATGTTGACTATGCTTCTACGTTTGGAATGATTGACCTCATATTCGCGACTGGATGGCCCTCAGCGGAACTAAAATTGACTGCAGTCCTGGAACCATTTCAAAATATAGTGTGGTCCGCGATTCTCGTTTCATTTCTCTGTATTGCTTTTTTTATCTTCATTTTCATGAAAATCCAATGTAATCACATTAGTAAATTTCGGAAAACTAAATCTAAAAAAATCTCAATATTGGATGCGGTGCAAATCCCGTATTCAATTATAGTTGAACAAGGGATACAAGAGCCTGATGGGGTCAAATCTCTAATCGGCGTATGGCTAATTTTTACAATAGTCATCGGCACAGGTTATAAAAGTACGTTAAAATCCCGATTAACTTACCCAACTCCAGAAACGTTACCTTCAAACTACAAGGAACTTGCTGCCCGGAATGACTACAACATCATTTTAAATGCCCAGGGCGTTGTGGAAAAATACTTTTTCGCTACAACCAAGGTCGCTGAAATGATTAATATCCGGAACCGTTTGAACCATGAGTTTTCTACAGAAAAGTGCGTTACGGCTGCGTTTCTCGACCCGCATTCAGCGTGCATTGGATGGTATCCTTATTTCAAAGTAATAGTCACTTATTTCCTCAAATTTTAAAATGCTTCTAAATGGCCAACGGCAAGAATAACATGTACAAGCTGGCCTTTTAAATTGTATTACAATTGATCAATTTAAAACGATCTAATTTTGACTGTTTTCAGCAAACAGCTTCAGCCACGTTAACGCTCTTTTCGGGACTAGAGCCTCTAATTTATACGAAGCAGGCAGCGCATTTCAATTCCCTTTCTATGGCTTTCCAGAAAGACTCGATTTTTGTTGACGCTTGGACACCTATAACTGCAGCTTTGTTTGAAACGGGAAATTACCAACGTTGGGAAGAAGAAGTTAATAATTACTACAAAGAAATTGGACGACAAAAGATTATCCGAGAAGGTTCTAAAGGACAAATTTACGATAAGCTTGTTGAACTATCCAAGGCTGGTGAAACAGTTGCAAAGCCCTTAAAAAATAAAAACTTATCCATAGTTTATGTACTTCTTTTGATTGGATGGGTTCTTGGGGCCTTGCTATTCTTTATGGAAAAAATTTATTGGAAAAGAGTACACAAAAATACAGATTCAGTATGAGAATTTCCGTAGTTAGTAAAAGATGCTTTATTCAATTTATAGATAAGTATTAAGTACAGGACCTCTTAGTTATTTAAAATGTCAAAACTTGTCACGGATCAATTTGTTCGCATAGATAGTGTAAGTGTGGGGAAATTGTAAGTTCTTATTAAAGTAAATCGCTCCGAGTTGAGTTGAGACTCAAACGGAAATCCGAGAAAGCCATGAACAACACTGACAAATCTGATGGATTGGAAAATAAAGTGTCAACTGCAGAAATACATTTATGAATTAAATGAAAAATATATTAATCACAACATATTGTATGATATCTAAAACTCTGTACTTTTAGAAGACAAAATAATATTTTGCATTAAAATAAAATAACTTGACAAAGACAAATAAAAAGACAAAATAATTCAATATAGCTTGTTTGCACCTGTTCTGAGTAATTGTTATTCATCGTTCATGACAATCATAACGGATTAGGGCCATCAACAAAAGCAATGGTCAATTTTGAATACAATTTACAGTTTACTGTGTTCGAAATATTATCATTTCTATCGTTTTTGTTGGACATAATCGGGAAATAAACCATAACGAAAGCATATGCAAAGCAGTTTATATATTTTGGTACAAACCATGCATACTTAATTTTGCTTTTAAAATAGTTGATGAAATGTATAGCATCCATTTGATGAACGGCAAAATTTGCTGACTTTTAATTATGTTAATTTCAGATTTGTAATATTTATTCACAATAATTTCTCGTTTTTATATAAAAATGTCACATCTTTAAATACTTCCCAAATAAAATAAAATTGATGAGAATATCAACCTGTAAACCCCTATAAACTACGATAATTCTCAAACTGGAATAATAAATGATCTATAACATGTATCTATGTTAGCAGAGCACTACATATTCTTACTAAATAGGATAGTATATTTGGTTTATTTACGTCTTGCTTTCATACGGATGGCAAAACTAATCTCTCTCCCTATAAATCTCGCTTACTTTACTTTACACACAACACAACTCCTTACACAATATTTAAAGGATTAGACCCAAAAACACGATGAACAATGTGTTAAAATTTCCAAAGGCATTCGATGTTTGTATTCTAGTGGAAATCCAGTAATCCTTGAATAAATATCTCAAAAAGAAGGATTTGATACTATTAGCTTCCCAGAGCCAAACAGCAAATAAATAGTTTTCAAAAGTATAAAACGGATTTTAAACGGTCCACTGCAGATCCGATAATTTAAAATGCTTAACGGAAACCAGAATTTCCTACTTCCCTCTTGTAAATTCGAAATCAGCCAAGGTAGTGTAAAGACCAACTGCCTTGGAAAGGACTAATGCGATTTATTCCACGGTGTTGACAATAGTGGATGAAATGAGGTAACCCACCACAGCATGATTCTCTATTGTGGTCAGTCGTCCATTTACTCCAACAAGAGAAGATTGTTCATCGTTTTTCTAGAGAAGGAAAAGAGGGTGATTGGATGCATTTGTCGAAGATCAGAAATTGACCAAAACCTTTGCCTCAAAGTCATCAGCAAGGTATATCGCGTTAAAGGCCAAGTCTAGGGAGAGAACTCTAACTCAATGCAGAAGGAATGAGATTCGCAGAGGAGCATGACATCAAAGAGAAGAAAATGTATTACATCAGATTGCATAATCTTTAAGGTTTCTTGAGCAGAACTAAAGGGCGGACCAGGTTATATCTCACTTGAGTGGTTGAGGGATTGAACGGATATAAGTCACAGTCACCGTGAATTGCCTAGATCGACCTGCAGGTTGGCATCAGGGAGTACAAGCCTTCTGCACTTTGATGGGCCTACACATCTTACAAAGTAGAATCCTGTAAATCCTGTTCCTTCTAAGGAGGTTTGGAGAAACATCTTAAGGTTTAAGGACTTGCAAGAGTAGTAGTGGAAAGTAAAAAGTTTTTATTCACGGCGGAAGAAGGGAGTTTTCCCAGGTTGTTTCATCGAAAACCAAACCGTTGCTACAGAGAGAGAGAGTCTATCTTGAAATCCGAGTACTTTACGTCGGATGGTAGAGCGTGGTGAAAAGTCGGATGTACATTGTACAGGTAAGGTATTACAAGTAGGGAAATACATATACGATATAGCATTATCAACGAAGCTTAAAATCTGCTATTTGAAACTAACAACATGTCTCATCGGAACTTGTAAATGGAAGTTTAAGGCCGACGAGCACAACTTACACTCACTTCGTCTGCACCGCTGGGGTTAGGGTTATAAGTTTTTGATAGTAGTTTACAAAGTTTAGGAAAACCGGAGAATAGGATTGGAGAAATTGTGGAAAAGTGCATTATATATGCATCACATTACACACTCCTTCCTATGTACGTACTTACGGGATAAGATTATAATAATACCCTCCCGACGAAGTCTGTTAAGGGGCTGTTGCCCCTTTTCTATGGTGGGGGTACCCATTTGCCCCAAGTTTCAATGATAAAAGGTGCGGGATACTGAATAACCCAATCACATACGCTTAAATATTTAAAAATACGACATTCCGGGCTTTTAGGCATCTCAACTTACCCCACTACTCTAGACTCTAATGTTAATTTATTATTTTTTAATGATTTCAAATGGAATCATCTCCGTCATTTTTAATCAAACCTCCAACTTTTTTATTTTAAAATGTACAAAAAAAATCGCTCAAAGATATTAGGATCTTTTTTTTAAATATTTTATTTATTTTCCAAAAATATTTTTAATATTATGGCGAAATCAAATAAAAAACTTTCAAAAAAGTTCCTAATATTATAAAGCATTTTTTTTTATGAATTTTAAAACCAAAAAGTTTGAATTTGGATTAAAAATGACTGAGATGATTCAATTTGCAAGCATTTATTTTGCTGACAATGCCATCTTAAAATGATTTCGACAGTCTGAGAGACTATGCAGTTGCATTTGAATCTCTTGGATAGTGAAGATAAGGATATCTGAAAGCATGCATGCAAGAATAGTACGGGGACGACGGTTCGGAGTTTGAATCTCCTTTATAAGGTGGAAAGATGAGTTGTGCAATGGTAATCTGGCCGAAGTGGTTCTACAATCCCGTGTTGTAGTAGAACTAGTAGTATTTTTTGGACCCAGTCTCTGAGTCTGACTTTGAGGAGGGCTACGGTGAAGTGTGCCAGAAGGTTTCCCCAAGAACAAGTTCAGTTCCAGTCTTGACGGTCCGGGAGGACTACGTATTCCGGCTCAGAAATCTCAACAACCACCACCACCACCAGTGATCTTGGCTTGGCCTTCGAAGTCTTGGAGTCATCATCATTTCACCACACATTAAACCACTGCTACAGGAACAGGACCCACGTTAAGAGGTACGGAGATCTACATTTATTTTATCTACATAATAACCACATGGAGTGGTAGTGGTAGCATTGTCATTTTATCCCGATACACATGAGATATAAATATGCTTAATTATAGTTGTAACCAAGCCAGGGTCTCTCTTCACCCGTCCCTTTTTTTCTAGGCCCTGATGCAGTTGTGTATTTATTATATTACTTTGTCCGTATACACGTTTGCCTTTCAATGTTTCTAACAACTCATAAAAAAGATTTACTCCATCTTCTTTAGAGCCAGTTTAATCCTTGAAAAAAATCAAAGTAGTCTGTGGACATGGACCATGGATCCGATACTTTAGTTCTTAGGATAGGGGCCAGAAGAGAGAGGAAAGTGGCAGGATTATTATTATGACTACTTCATATACGGTGATGAGGTAAGAGTTGAGATTGAAGAAGTTAGTCAAACCACAACAGATGTTTGTTGACTGAGCACTTGCTTAATGCCGGACTGTAAAAAAGTATAAAAACGGAGATAATGATTATTATATAGCAAGGAAAGCATATTTCTTCAGTTCCCTTCCGATACATTTTAGGTGAAGGAATAACTGGAGATATTATAATATAGAAGGATGCACGATTTATCTCTCCAGGATTGAAGTAAAAACCTTTTGTTGTAACCTTAGATGTTGGCTGACACGTGAACGTGAGGAATATTCTTCTGGAGGACCTGGAGGATATTACTTTTTTTATCGTAGTTTAAGTTGTAATTTCACCCAGTCGGGACAGACTGGACGCTCTGGATTTGAAGGCTTGTGTGATTTTTGAAGTTTAAGTCGAGAGGATCGAGACTTGCGATTTTTGTGAGCCGTTTGAAACTAATTTCATCAAGGGTGAGCGGTCAGTTTTTTATGCGGACAGATCCGCCAGGACTATTTATCATTTTTACTCAGTTCTCGGATGGATTTCGGGGATATCAAAAATGTGTCTGCTGAGGATCATTCATCTTCCTGCTTGAAGCCCATACGTTCCGAATTGTTCCACGAGAATACTTGAAGACTCTTCTCCTCTTATTTGTTGTTGGTTTTTGGTACACGAGGAGATGAAACCACTAAGGCCCACGTCGGAAATCTGGACATTTATTTTGTTATGACCCCTCTTCTTGCATCGTCTCGCTACTATGAATAGGTCCCTTGTACTTTTTATCCTGAAAGCTTCAAGAAAAGGATGTTTTGGTTTTGAGATATTGAGTAAGTAACTGGTGGAGGACAGTGGATACTAAATATTTACAAAGTGAATCCTGTCTGGAAACCTCTGGAGAGAATAAGTGCAGTTTTTCTTTGGAAAATGGGACCTCAACATTCAAATTTTTAAAGGTCAGTATTCAGTAACGAATTGTTTATTTATTTCCTCGATACGGCGGAATGACGGAGCAATTCTGTTTAAAACCTTTTGAGCTTGAGTCCCATGCTTTTTTTATTTGACTTCCACGATCTGCATAATAGACTTCGTTACGTCTCCATTGCATTAGAGCATTAAATGCCTCTATTTATTCCGGTTCCGAGAACTGCCTTTTTGTTATTTGGAGGAGTCCATATAAAACTCTGTTTGGGAGTCGCACAGAGAAACATGAAAGTATCCAAGTATGAAACCGTCAACCTATTCAAATCCCTAGATATGCAAAGCTGACTTTTCAATCAACCTTCAAAATGCTTCTTTGATACAAATTAGATGTCAAACGAGGAGAAAGGGCGCAAATGCAGTCTCTAAAGCTCAACTACACTACTTTCCTTCGATACCATCTCCTTCACGTGTTTCCCTTATTTCCCAACAACTCCCTGGGTTGGGTGTACAAATAAAAGAACTAACGCCATAAGTCCTGAGTAAACAAAGTTTTGTCAATAAAATCTTTGACAAGAAGAAGGACAAACTTGGAAGGAATACATTTATAAGGAACGGCTCTTGTGGCTATGATGGCAGGTAATGCCAATTTGCATGACACTCTTCATCTCCTCTAATATTTTACCTTCACTAAAGTAAGGACATATTCCAGAATGCGACAGTCATAAAAATTCATAAATGCCAAACTAGGCTCCTTATTCCGCTCCTTCCTTCATATTACTTTATTCCATGGTCTTTGGCTGGAGCTTGGAATGGCCCTGGTGGTGGTGGTCATTGCCGTTCTTGCATCATATCTTGACAAGACTAGGAGCCCGACTGGCAGCAAAGTCAGTAGGAATGCAATATTTGTGCAGCCGTGTATATAAATACAGGAACAGTCAGAAAAAATGGAGCCTTAACCTTAAAAAACCTTACCTTTTTCGTTGATCACATCACATTTACTTCCGCGTGATATTATCCGGTTTAATATATTCAGCTCCAGTTGCTCATAAAGAATGAATAGACTTGGAATTTGGAAATGCTGGAATCTTCTCGGAGGAAGAAGATCCCGGCTGGAAAAGAGAGAGGAAGAAGATGAACAGGAATAAATGACTCGCGAAGTTGGGCCCATTTATCCATATCCAAGTTCCTATTGTTAGTTATTATTTTGCATTAGATTTTGATATCGTACACCGGGAGAGGAGATAAGTTGAGTTTGGCTGGAACATGATAACGCCCACCCGGCAAAGTAGTCAAAGTAGCCTGTTCAGTTACCTTAATTTGAGTTCCATAAAAGAAACGTAAATATATATGCATTCTACAAGGATGGAATCATGTCATGCATGAAAGTAATCAAGTTAACCCAGCCATACCCAAAAACCCTGAGAAGCTTCCTAGAATTTTTTTCATTCCTATAGAGTTAGCTATCATCGTTTGTTCCTTTTTGTATCTCCGGATCCTATTTTTCTTCATTTTATATATGGAGTAATGCAGGGCGTGGACTGGTGAAGAATTAACCCTTTTTTGGAACGGGAAAAGTACTTTCGTAAATTGAACACCTTTGCTTCTTCCTTCATGTGATGATGATGAAAACGACGAGAAAGAGACTGGAGATAATTACTTAACATTTGTTTGACATATTATGGGATTTGCAATCAGATGCGTTTATAGGTATTTTGACGTCCCGATCGTATAAAAGTTTAGAGATCATAAAATGTGACATTTACCATTCCTCCTGAATGACAAACGAGTAGTTTATGAAAGGAAGGATTTGGAGTTTTATCGGAATTGGTTTCGGTAATTTTTGCCAAGGGTTTTTAGAAACCTGAATTTCTGAATTATTTGATCATTGAAGGAACGGTTGATTTGACAGCTGAGCAATTCAACTCTTTCCTGGAATAAATTAGAGTTCTTGACTGTGAAAAATTTGAGAGAGTAAAAAAGAGAGAACAAGGAGCCAATCATCTTGTTGATTCCGGAGAAAAGATTGGATCCAGTGTGAAAGATTTAATAATAATATGAGACCCCATCCCAAAGCTATAAATCCTTTATTCCGCGTATAATAATGGCGTGGTGGCAGTGGGGACATCATACTGGGACCCGTCACAGGGACCCTCCTGTACAATTTAAAATAGGGTACATTTTCAAACTCCGAAATGGCTTAAAAAGAATAAGCCATCTATTTTCTGGCTATGCCATTTAGTTTTCACACACGGTTTGATTTGGATGTTACAAGAAATAATGTTTTCAGTTCATCTTCCCTCAAAAGATACATGAGTTGGGGACCCTGCCTGGCCTTGGCAAGGGTTTAGTTTAGAGATCCTCTACGGACAGGATAAATGGAATAAGATGATCAACGACATTATATTTTTATTATTATTGCGTGTATGAAATCATTGGGTCTCAACTTCTAAGGTATCAGTATCAGTTGGCCTGTATATCAGGATCTCTGATCAATTGGTACTACCTTTGGTAGTCAGTCCTTCATTGGGTCCGTCTGTTTTCTTTATGGACCTTTTCTCGCCATTTCCATCCGAATTCTGAGCCCATTTAAAACAGATCTCCGCTTCAGAACCAACCAGACAAGGGGTTTCTCACCACGAGGACAGGACGAGTGGTCCATAAGAGATAAATATCCTAAACCGATTTACGGGAGATCCCAAAAATATGGTGTATATGAGACATTTTTATTAGGACTTTATACCTGCTGCCTTTAAAAAATATCAATACTTCTGTATATCTTCCTACATATAATCTTATAATATGGGATACGGTTGAATGAAATGGGACTTTCGGAATCTTCGAAGGTCTATCTGCCTTACTTTCAAAGGTAGATGAGAGTTTTATTGTAAGGAGATCGGCCATTCAGTAAAAACTGAGTCTTTCCCTCCGATATTCTTTCCTTCCTCTTGAAATGCCCGTTACTTTAGTACACACTTACCTCGACGGGTAAAATGTTAAGGTAAGGCTTGACTGCTCTGATTCTGATCCAAATATAATGGAATTCAATTTCCTCTCCTGAAGATCTGGATTCTTGAGGCAGGAACGAATAGGGATTTTCCCCTACTGACTACTGCCTATTAGAAATATAGTTCGGTTCGGATACTCTCTGATCCTGGAAAAGAAGAATGTATTCTTTCAGTTTGGAGAAACCTCAATTGCTCATTCATCCGTGTTTGACACGTGAAAAATCCAAAAAAAAACTTTTTTTTAGGTTTTCTTGCATCTTTGTTGGATTCTGTTGTCCTTTTTCTGATCCAATTTTTTTCATTTACCTTTCGATTTCATTCTTTATCTTGCAAAGTTCTGTAACGTACACAGATCTTGATATAATGAGATGTATAGGTTGGTACTTGGTGGTTGGCAGATGTTCCCTTCAGTAGAGAATTGCCAAACAAGTTGTAACGAACGACTAGGCTTTCGGGTAGGTCACTTACCCAAGCATTGTTCGGTTAGACGTCGTCTGCTGTTCCTTTGCCAAAGATGACTAGAGGAGAGATGGAAAATGTAAAGATGTCGAATGTGTAGCAGAAGGTGAGGCAGATTGGATAAAAAGGTGAGGAATTCTGAATTAGGTATTTTAAATTTATGCACTAACCGATGTTTGACATTGCAATGTGGCCATTTGTCCCGAACGTCGTAAGTCAAGGAGACAAAAAATCCCTTTTTAACTGAATCTTTTTAAAATGCCATTATACAGTGTGATATTTTGTACCTACATTAAATCACATGTTTTCTGCCCCATAAATTTGATCAGATCGGAGAAGGTAGGGTTCAATCCTTGATACGGCTGTAGAACCAAATGAAGTTTATGATCCTCTTCCTTTCATTGGGAATATTTTAATTTATATTCAGTAATTCGGTATCACTTATTTTGAATAATGTAGTGTCGAATCCAATGTGCATGGTGAAAGCCATTTTTATAGATTAAATATAGTTAAGCGCATCCCTGTGTTAGTTATGCATGTTTTAAGGGTTTCGGACGAACTTGGTTGAAATCGTCCTTGTGTCTTCTATTGTTAGCTTAACACGCACAAATCTATACTTCTACACAGTGGATATTTACTATGATGTTATGAGCTTAGATGGATTTTAATATCATCAAGGGATAGATGTGCATGAAGTTTAAAATTAATTCAAAATTTTCCATGCATTATTTCAGTATTTTAAAGGGATAAAAGGGAGTTGATCGTATCTGCATTGTACTCTCTGTTATATAGCTTTATTGTTAGCCCTTCAAATTAAATTTACAAAAGGCTCCTCCACAGAACTTAGAGCTGAAGAGTGGAGGGGATTGTCTCAAAACTGAAACAGCAAGTGGCCGATTTGAAAAGCAGGTACTTTTGTCCATCAATTAGGAATGGAAGGAGCATAAATTTAATGACTCTCCAAATGAAATACCCTTGGAAATAATTTTGGTTTTTAGGAGGGAACTCCTCCGTTCCGGTGAGAACGGACTGAGATTACCTTTTGCTCCGGTAATTCCATGGGTTGGTTTCCATCTCCAAAGAATAAAGAAGAAAGGGGAAGATTCATGAGGGCATTTAAAGTCTACCTGCAACCAAACCGCACTTGCTCTCCCTGTTATCTCTATCCCTCTTTCTCACGATGATCTCCTCGGATATATTATAGGAAAGGCAAAGGAATGGGTTTAGGATCTAGATTCCAGAGTTTAGTATCTGGCGATCTTGGATGATATAGAAGAATGATTATTACGGGAGACTGCTACTGAACAGAAAAATAATGAAACTTTAGGCCAAAATTACGCCCATCTACATGCTCTTGAAAAGCCCTCTTGACATCCGAAAGCTTACTGAGTTTCAACTTCATCTTCACCTCTTTAAAACCACCGACGAGGAAGACTCATTAATATTTAAATAACACTAATACCTCTATGCCATACCTCCTAGAACGTGGCTATAAAAGTCCTATATAAATGTATGCTGGAATCGACGGGGGTACGAAGTACTGGATGTTGGATATTATGCAAAGTTAGATGGAAACATTAGTTGTTTCAGGGAAAAGCCCCCAAGGACCTGTCGCCTGTGACCTGGGAACTTTTCGAATAATTTGTTACCTTACCCATTAGGAAAAGTCCGTAGTCAGAGGAGTAAAACGCAAAAGAGATACCCGCGGATTGTCTATTTGGGATCGAGTTGGCTCTATACTCTATATGATGCAAAGTGGGCCGTTGGATTGTGATAAGCCATTGTGGCTTTAGTAGTGGTGGTGTGAAATATTAACTCAAGTTCCTCTACTAATGACTCTACTCCCAACCTACGGTCTTTTAAACATAAACAAGTAAAATGTTTGTAGATGAGTAGCCTGCAGACTTGTAGTAAGTCTTGCTTTCTTAGTTAACTATGGTACTGTGTGGTCTAGTGACTTTTAGAATGCTCCCACGACTAGCTTGTTGCAAGGATCGTTTAAATTTGATAGGAAAATGCTGAAATTCCGAAAGTGCAAGTCCGCTTACTTACATATGTATGTTTGTGTGTAGAGAACAAAGTTACGACTCGAACTGTTATGTTATTATGCGGTTATGACTGACTCTTATCGCATTTCCTGTTCAGTGGAATTCCTTGAAGTAGAGTACAAACTTTAGCTCCCTATATATAGCACTGAGATGGTAGATAGGAGATAGGTTGTGCAGACAAAGTATTGTTTTTTTTACTTCCTGACTAAAATACTTGAAATTAAAACCACTTTCTGCGGTTTGGTAGGTCAACTTTAGAATTGAACTAAAAGTTCTCCTTGGTACTAATTTGACCAGAAGTCTCTCACTTGGAAATTAAACAGTCAAAATTCGGAATATCCTATTATCATTATCTATACATATGAAACAACATGTCAACTGTTCCAAACTTCTTCCGTCTCTATCTCGCTACTTCCTCTGAATACCAAATGTTTCTTTCTCCAACTTTTCCATCTACTTGGTATCAACGTCCCGATTTCAAGATAAGGTTCCATTTCTGATGCAAACATAAGTGTGGCAGACTCGGATTCAATTAAGTTTCCGTATCATCATCATCAAAAAACGACTACTTCTACTCCAAGAACTTCCTTACTCCAAATCCTCTTACATCTTATCGAATGCATAACGTACACTTTTAAACTAGCTGGATAAAACTTATCTTTTAAAAGACACCCTGTCCTCCTATCTCTAGACTTGGGCAGGAAACTGTCTCCAGTCAAGCTAACGGGCCGTATTCTTCTTGGAATGACTCTTTGCATAGTGATCCAAAGGATGGAACATGGCTCGAATATGTAGGACAACTTAACTTGAGAAAAAAACTATGCCAGCATGAGGAGGGTATTAAACCCGAATCGTGACAAGTACTTTCTTCTAAATTAGGATCCTCTCCGACATTTCAAAGCAGAATGACACTGGGTCATGCAGCTTAATTACGCTATCTAATTAATTCCCAACCGCCTTTTTTACTTTGCATTTTATCTCCCCATATTTTAAATACAAAAGTCAAGCACGAGTCATTGACATTGACTCGGAAGGGTGACAGTTTTTTAAAACAGGGTAAAAAAAGTAGCCGTGGTGGAACTATAGGAAGCTAGAAAATTAAACACCCGGCATTTAAATGAGTTAAATATACAGGAAAGATCTGATAGAATCAGCAGAGAGATGGCTAGATGGATAAAATAACAACTCGAACGTGCTTTTCCCAATGATACTCCTCAAAGGGGAATCATTACAGAGACTCATCGTAAAAATGAAACATTGTTTATCATCTGTTGCAGAAGAGCTGGTCGGTGGGCATGATCAATATCAATGATGATTGCCTTGCAGTTGATGATGTACTAAAACTAATGAATATTCACAAGAGTCAGGAAACGATATCAGAGGACAAATCTACAACGTTCAAAAAGAACATACGGTTTTGCCCGTTTGTCAAGTGTGATATAGTGGTTCTACTAATTTAGGAAATGGAAGATCGGTTATGAGCAGAGTTCAAGTTGAGGCTTTTGGCTTGGGCCATTATTGGTACCACTTCAGCTGGGCTATTAGGCCGAACATTAGCATGGTTATGTTGTAGGACATTGCAGCACCTGACCATAGTGCCCTATAAAATATCAAACGCTCCAATAATTACCCGTATTTACAAGCAACATCTACTTGCCCCACTGTATATAGTACCTTTCATTAGTTTTGTTATTGAGCAAAAGCCCAACCTCTGCCACGGATCTCTGAACCCAAAGGGTTAAATTTAAAAGTATGCTATTATGTTGTATCTGCATTATGTACATGATACATATCGTTAAATTGAATGCTGTTCCTACCGTTGTTATCAGTCAATGATCATTCTGTTGATCATGGATGGCTGGGTTATATAGATTTGCTCCCTAGCCCTTCTATTATACCAAGTCCTCTTTCACTGCATTATGATTAGGCCCTCGGAATAGCCCTTACAATTAAGCAGCCTACATACATGAGTTGTAATAATAATTTTATGGCTCTCCCTGACTTAATAACTTTGGCAGACTTGACATGCCTTCGGAAACTACAGACTCATTACAAATTTAATCGAGGTAATACCAACACCGAAAGTATTTCTCTCTCCTCTCTCTCTGCCCTACTAATAACGCTTATCACCTTAAACCTCTGCGAGGTTCAGATTTTCTAAAGGGGTGACAGACAGGAGGGCTTGGCTCGAGCACTTCTGGAAATTTATTAGTTTTTTAAACAATTCGAATTGAGTCTATATATATTAGGGGGATATATCGGGAAATGCAGAAAGACGGTTGACGGTTTGTGATTTAATCCTCGCGAACTTTTCCCCAGAGACGAGAATTTTAATAAAGGAACTGTGTATTTTGTGCTTGTGCTTATGTAAACTGGTGGAAATTTTTGTTGAGATTTGAGATGTGAGCCGGCTTGAAGTGTCGTTATTGACTCAAAGAATTTGTCCTTGTTTTGTATGCAGTAGGACTGAGCTGGAGAAAGTTTTAGCGTGGATTTAGAGTGCCATAGTTGCGGAAGCTGTGGACGCTAGATCATCCTGGAAATTTGTTTTATCCGAAAAGTATTAAGTCATTATGCGGTTATTTCGTCGGAAAACTGAAAGAGCTCCAGCAGCTGCCTGTCTGGTGAGCCTTTCTCCACTACAACCCACGGAAACGACGAGTTCGAATATTGGGATCACCGTGGGAAAAAGCCAGAGCAGCGATTCCATTTTCAAATCTGGTGGAATGGTCCGTCCTCAGAGTCTTCTTCTCAAGGGAGCAAAAAACAACAAGCCCTTGGCCTTGGACGGAAGTCCCCAGTCTCCTGTCAGAAAAGGTATGACGTATGATAATTATGTCTAAATTTAAAACCAGGGGAAGATTTCTCAGATTACCTCTTTCGGTTTCAAAGGCAGCCTTAGAATTTCAGAACAGAAGGATTATTTTTCATAGAAAGTGAGCCATGAAATTCCATGAAAAATTTACATCCGTCGTTTTGTTGAAGTTTACATCTTCACTGTATTTGTACTTGTTGTATGCAAAGGCACTTTACAAGGTGGTAAAAATGCATAAAAGTCAGTTCGTGAAAAAGCCCATCCTCCGTAAAAAATAGTAAAACAATTTAAATGCTCCATATGCATCCCTCGATGATTCATTTCCACAACAGACAAGCATGTCCATATTATAGCTCACTTTCCAGGCAGATGACGAGCCGACGCCAGTACCGATCCGAGATATCATCAATTTTCGCAGTTAAAAAATCGTTTTCCATGCATAAGCAAACTTGTTGATTTTCAAAGATATAAACGGGCTGTTCGTTAGGGTTGAAGGATTAGGTAATATACAATAATAAGAAGATTTGTTGCTGGCTCAGGCAAGAGGTTTTCACGCAGAGTGCGTGCAATATGAGGATGAGTACTAGTTTACACAGGATGAGATGGCAAAGGAGATATCCTGCACGCAGCTACTACTACAGCCATTAAAAATAATGTCTTAAGCCACATTATAAATGCATATCAATTTTTTTTAATCCTGACTCCCTTCTTTGTTTTTATTAATACCCTCACACAGGCTTTGCGACATGGGGTAGAAAGATGGGGAAAACGTGGAATCAACTCAAGAATGCAAATGCAGGTGACTTGACTGCAAGTGTAGAAGTTGCTGGACCGACGGCTAATCCTAATAAGATGAGAGGAAATGGAACCGGTGGTGGTGGAAACACGGCTACTATTCAGAGACAATGGCGTCTTTCACTCGGGACCAAAGAAGGACATCGTCATCACCGTAAAACGGAGAGTAATGGGCCCAGTAATAATCAACATCAGGATTACGAGTACAATCCGGGGAAGAATTTTAATCCCAGAGGAGACATCACCACCACGGCAACAACTTCTTCCGAAGATCCTTTCAGGCATAAAGGCCACAACAGCCGAAGCAATGGACACGGCCATTTGTACCGAAAGCCGTCCTCGTCGGAAGAGAATTTAGGGTCCATTCTCCAGAGTCGAAAAATTTCGGCGTTACCAGGTGAGGAGTTTTACTTGGACGCTAAGGGACGACCCGTCCGAAAATGCGCTACCATGAAAGCTCCAAAGACGAAAGTAGACCGAGTGGAGTCAATTAAAGGAATGATCCTCTCACGAACTGGAAGAAGTCCAGCCCGGCAAAGCAGTAGCAATGGTAAAAGAAACGATTCCAGTGGTGGTGGTGACAGTAATAAGAAGTCACATATTAATCAAGGAGGCCCAAGACACCTGAAAAACTCGTCTCCATTGTTTAGGAGTTGTTCCACATCCACGCTTCCCTCATATGTTGCCGGAGATGACCCTGCCGCCGACTTGGACTTTTCCCCAAATATTAACCACTCCAAACTAATAAGTCATCATCATGCTGCAGCTAGTAATAATAAAACCAAAACGAAAATGTTGGGTGCGTCACCTTATTATTCCACTTACTCACCAACCTCCCCTTCTGGATCACCCACTAGTAAGAAAGCAGTTAGTTTGGATAACATTGCTTCAATGGTCGGAAATGACGTAACGACGCCACTATCATCCTCGTCCTCGAATAAAAAGTTCGGTTTTCCTCATAGCTTTGTTCGTTCCAAACTAACTGTCCTGCCTGAGGAGTCACAACATCAACATCCTGCCAAACTCCTTGTTAGTAGTCTCAGTACAGATAGTGTCCATCTCAAGCTCGTTGATAACAGCAGTAACGACCATTCCTCTCTGAACGTCCGGGGCATTTCCAATAACCATAATAAATCCCATTCCAATAAAACGAGGCAGAGGAGCAGTAGCCAAAGTCCAAGTGCAGCCGAAGCTATTGTCCAGCGGACAAATCTGATTAAACCAAATCTGTTTGCTTACAACAAAGGGAGACGGAGTCATCGGAGCAGAAGTAATAGTCCGGTCACAGGTACAACGTATGTGGCAGGTGTTTCTCGCTCATCATCCCTTCCGAAGAGTAGTCATCCTTCGGGTACAAAAAGTGCTAGCAACAGCTGTGAAATGCTCGATTCTTTACAACTGCAACCCCCTTTTTGCCATGAGAATCCAGAGGCCAGGGATACCATGGAAAGTGAGAGTCCCAGCAACCGAATGAGTGCAAATGCAAGTGAGTTCTCGCAATTGAAATTCACGGATCCCAATGACAAGGGTGCCCTTCCTAACGAGACGTCAGGTCCCTGTCAGATGAATGGAGATGCCTCTTGTCAAAGTCAGGGTGTAAGTCGCCCCAAAACGTCACCTTCCTCGTCAGGGACATCAACGACGACGGGAGGATCGACTTACATTTCTTCCAATGAGTCGGGATACGACTCCGACTCTGCCAAGAATGTTGATGAAGGGACTCCGAATCAGAATCTTAATGACTCTGGGGAATCAAAAACCGTTGGGTCCGACCCTTCCAACTCACCTTTCCAGGACGGTAAGGGTTCGGACCTGGATAATGAAATCCATCCGGTTGAGCTTGGGGTGGATGGGAACCCTTCGTCTCATCATCTTCAATGGGATTTGGAGGAAAGTGCTCAAGTACAAATGATGAAATCCAAGACTGCCGTAGTTCGTCGAAAAAGTGATTTAGCCAATGCAATTATTGCGAGACATAGTCTTATCTCGGGTTCCTTGTCTTCGCCCTCCCGAGCAGCGTCTTACAATACTACTCTATACGAACACTCTAATCTGAGAACAAGCCAAACAAGTAATTTGGAAGGCTCATGTTTCTACTCCAGACCTCCACAAGTACCGTCGTCTTATATTGCCCCCGTATCAATTGGTTCTGCTGAAGGCATTTCTCATCACAATCAGTCACATTTCCGGACCCGACGGATCGGCAAGTCCTCCTGTATTCCTATGGAAAGTAAGGAGATCTTCCGTATTTGTACTTCTTCTTCGGCTCAATCATCTTATCTCCTTGACAAGGAGACATTCAATCCCGAGACTTTCCAAAGTTCCTCTTCTGCCAATGTTGGGAGCTTGGGCCCCCCTCCCCCGCCCTCAGCCTCCAAGAAACGGTTTCAACTTCTTCATCTAACAAAGGCTGGGGACGAGCCTTTGGGAATTTCCATATTCACGAGTAGTAACAATGGGACCGTGGAGCATCAAGTTCAAGAGATTCACCCAGGCTCAGCTGCAGAACGGTAAGTTTCCGTAAATGGAAGATTGAATTGTGGATTGAAACTTCTGCATGCGTATCTATTTCCTAGTCCTTTGTATTCGGATCTATCTGTGTACACTCGCCTGCATATTACACCCTTTACTTAAGCGTCGGGAATTCCGAGAGAATGACAATTTCGAATGTAGTTTATTTATTCAAATATTTCGTGAAGGTCGTAAAGGGGGAGAGAGAAATGTTAGTTAGAGAAGAGTTTAGCGTTGAGAAACGCAGACGAATGAAAGACAATGAGAGATGAGGTGGATATATTTTTCCTTGTTTTATTTCACCCATTCTTCTCATTTGAACAGGGATGGGCGGATTGAAGTCGGAGACGAGGTTGTAAACGTCAGTGGACAACGGATCCGTGGGATAAGTTCCGAAAATGCAATCTCCGTCCTAAATGCCACCGCATTTAATTGTCCCCAACTCGAGTTGTTGATAGCCCGTGAAAGTCAAAGTGGCAGTGTGGGCAGCCGGAGTAATGTAGGTACCCCTGACTCTGGAAACTTCATGATCCCGGAATTCCTCCCTCCATCCCATGGACCGAAAACGATGAACCCGGCCCAGGGATTTTATAGAGTTAATCCCCATTCGGAAGCTGTCTACGATTCCATAAAATCCGATATTGGTGCAATCGCGAGTAACTGCATCCGGGAAGAAGATGAGACGAGTTCCCTCAAATCCAGCTCCCCATTGAAGTCCATGAGATCTTCGTTAAATGAATTAAATCAGTTGTCAAGCCCTTCCAACTTCCAAACATCCTCTTACACAATAAATGCAACACCAGAGAATAGTAGGTGCAGTGGGGCTGGTGCATCCAGCAGAATTAATCAAAGGACAGTGGATCATCAAAACATGGGGAGGGACCTTGCATCAAAAACAAGTTCTTATGTCCCTACAATTAATCCTCCAGTCTCAATTACAACGAATTATTTCAACTCTCCCTGTTCTAATACGTTCCTCGAATCGGACTCCCAATCAATAGGCTCACCGATGCTGGGTGCGGGTAACTTCCTCTTGCCAAATCAGTCCTTCCAACAGCAACAGCAGCTCATTAAAAAGAATCGAAGACACAGCACCCTGACTTACTACAACGCGGATGCGGATGCTATTAACTCCGGCTATAGTTATGACCCTTTCCCACAGCCTCATAATCAAAGTGAGGCAGATGCTCAGTACAATGCAGCGACTAATTACTACCTGACAACTACCAATCTATGTACTCTCCCTCGGAAATCAAAGTCATCCAAAGCATCGAGCCAGCCTCCTCCACCGACTTTCCGAATCCTCAGCGTTGCTTTCGAAAAGGGACATGGGAAGAAAAGCTTGGGCTTCTCTATTGTTGGTATGAAAAGAAAATATCTCCAGTAAATTAGTTTGATTCGTTTTCATTAACATTCTTAGAAAATACTTTTTGAATTTCAAAATAGGTGGAAAGGACTCGCCTAAAGGGAACTTGGGAATTTTCGTTAAAACCGTATTCCCATCCGGACAGGCAGCTGAGAATAATTCCTTGTTTGAGGGTAAGTTGCATTCTCTCTAGCTTCCAGCGTGTTTCTTGTCTGGATATAGAAAGATATCCCGACTTTTATTTCAATCGGTAGAGAAAGAATCGATGGAAATTTTCTTCTATTTTTTGTTGGCTTCGGAAAGCCCTGAAGCTTGGGAGCAATTTGAATTCCGTAAACCTGGAGTCTTGGCGTTGCGGAGTTTAATTTCCGGCAATATTCATCTCATTTTCATTTATTTGTTTGTTTTGTAGGAGACGAAATCCTGCAAGTGAATGATCAATCCCTCCAAGGTTTCACTCATGGGGAGGCGATTGGAGTTTTCAAAAAGATCAAAGCTGGTCAAGTACACATCCACGTTTTGCGACGCACCGTGGCTTCGAAATCAAAGTAAGTTTTTCTCCCTTGGATTATAGTTTAGTAGACACGGCGGTTCCTTGAATTACTTTCTAGATTCGGGAAAGTCGTTTGAACACGTGCCAAAATACAATTTATGATTTATCCGGCTTAACAGACGTTTTTAATGTGTTTCCTTCAGGTCGCCAAAGTCGAAGTCCTGTGATGACTTGGAGAGCATCGAAGCCATCGATACGCAGAGCTAACGGGTTTAAGGAAGACATAACTAATGGAGATATGTTTTAATGAACCCTAAAGGTGCTAAAACCCGCAATTTTCGATCATGCCGAATATCCGGAGCACTAATTGAGGAACCTCTAAAGCTCCACAGGATTACAAACTTTGGATCTCATCACTGCTTAAACGCACTTTTCCATACGCATCGTATCAGAACGCGGAGCGGTGCCACTTTTGAATTGATAGCTTTCAGCTTCTAGGAGCATTTCCTCCATCTCGTAATCCTTGCGTCATAAATTCACCATCTGCAGATTTTATTTATTATTAGTTCTCGTTTATGGTTTAATGACCAAGTAAAATATATTTATGTTATTTTTCCTCCATACTACAGTTTTACTGTACATATTTTGTATGAAATGATAAGAAATTTAATATGCTCACTTTCCTCCTGTCTTTGGAGAAACATAGAAGTTACTGTGCATGAACGGTTAAGAGTATTGACTCTATAAATTATGTATACTTCGTAAATTACCTACAATAATTATTAGATAGTTAAATTGTCTTAAATGTAGTAATTGTGATGTGGAAGTTCAATAGATTTATTACTAACGGATCCAAAGAAAAAAGATTTGATACTTTAATATCTACGGTTGAAAGATGCGAATGTGAACAGGAAATGGATGGATGCACAATGTGAATTATGAAATGAAATATGTCGTTTGATCTTAAGAATTAGGAACACTCTAGTCCATATTTTATACACGCGACATACTTTCCAGCAACTCTCAAAAAATGTCCATAGGTAAATGTTTTGTCTGTCATTGTTTCCTACACCATGTTCGTCAACTCCGAATTCCCTAAAATAACGGGAAGATATGGATTTTAATTGATAGGGAGTAAACTTTATATGTAGCACGTAATAAATGCATTATTAATAATTATACTTAGATAAGCATTTCACCGGCTTTTCCATGTTCACTAACCAAGTGTTAAAAACGAGTGTGCTATGTACTCAGATATTATTGTTAGATTATTTTCTTTTGGATTATTATGACACAACAACCTAATTTACAGCTCGCAGCGGATTTAATAAAAAACCAAAGTGGAGCGATTTATTATATTGAATAACCGAATTGAATCACTGACATTTGCTATTGAAATAAAATATATACCGTTTTTGAATTAAAATCCTCCGCTTGCATTACTGCGGTACTTATTCCATTCCATATTTAAAAAATAAGGCTCCTACTAATAGTAGGTTTTAACACTTTGCGAATTATGCAGGTAATTCGAAGTTCATATTATACACTCCAGGTATTCAATTGAATTAAACCCCATCTTTAAAACATTCAAGAAAGAAATAGATTCAATATTTTGTAATCCTGAAATGCTTAAAATAAGCACCACAGTAAAATTATTTTCCAAGCTCTCGAAAAATGGGAGTTATTTATAGGTTCAAATGGTTCAATATATGCCTAGTTTGCATGCATTCTCCTTAAATCTTGGTTGGAAGGTTTAGACTACTGTTAGAAAGAAGGATAAAAGAGAAAGTCCTTATTAAAGGAGATTGTTCTTATAACCTTCTGATTTACTTATATTTAATTATTTACTTGTTTACATTACGTTAGAAATATCAACAGTCACTCAATATTCGTTCGCTTTGCACTCAAACGCTTAAACTGCATTATATTGAAACAGGAATAAAAGAGGATTAATTTTAGCTGAGGTACATTGAGACGTCGTTTTTTCAAGTCTCTGATTCCCCAGTTATTTGGAATTGAACAAAATACGTTCAATGCAATAGTTCAGCAATCCTGGATATATCCATATCCAACAAAGATTTCAACATTTCAAGATGCCATCCTGAATGGGTAAAGTGAGATCTCTTAATTCGAGAATGCTCAAAACGGTTTCCGTTTACAAGCAATATCTTGCGTGCTGCAGAAGCGTTTTTTACAAGCTACTAACTCCCACACGAAAGATGGCAATAAGCTGAATTAAATTGTATTTTCAGTTACAATGTTTTTACTCGCATAGCTTCCCTTTTGCTACGAATCTCAACTACTCTCATTTTCGACAATGAAAGTGACAAAAAATTAGATTAAATGGGAGCTTAATTAGATTCAGTAATTCGCCAAGGTTTGCAATAATTGCAATCAATAAAATGCCAGAGAACCCATATGGATTAGCCAGACTTCTAATACTTTATGGAACGGGGAAGTTCGTAAAAACCAAAACATCATGGCGCGATAATAAAATAAAATGTAATGTGATTATCCTAGCACTTTTCGTATTAGCAAGTTTACTTGGTACATTGTTATTGTTGTGCACTTTCATATACCACACACTCGTATACATTATAACTATCATGACAAAATAACAAAACATGGCCTTCGCGATCGCGAGTCTCACTCTCCTCAACTCGATCTTAAATGCTAGAACATAAAAAATCTCAGATCCTGAAGAAATAGCTACTTTGCATTTTTAATGTAATCTATGATATTTTGTTTATGATGACAGTATACAAGCAAGGATAAAGATCGACTTGAATGCCATCGATTAAATAAAGTAAAAAATTGAGGAAATAAAAAACTTTGTTTAAGTTATTTATTTGCTACATCAAATAAATAACTCCCTTTTATGTATGTATATTGTGGATTTTAATCCACAATATAGTGGATGTGGATTATTTTGTTATTATACTATCCATATCTATGATTTTAATAGATATAATTTGAAGTTTTTATTTCCTCTCATTTTGGGAACTGTACTGATCTGTGGATTTATATTTATTCAAATTAGTTTTGAAGATTGAGGGGTTTTGTGTTTGGTATTACAGAAATATTTTATAAAATTATTCAAATCGGCTATTCTAGTGGTTCAAGTACATACTCTGATTTCTAGAATAAAAATTTTAAACAAGTTTTTGGCATTGAAATCTCAACGTTGCGTTGTATTGCTATCGACTCTTATAATGTTTAAGCGTTTTCCATGTAAAAATCCGAGAAAGCCTGGCTAATAAAGTTTGATTTTTAGTCCAGAATGACTTCGCATAAGATTCGATACCGTGCATGATACATATCATGGCGATACTTAGCCAATGTGGATAATTGGCGAATGATGCATCGTTTGATTGTGGGATTTGAAAATTTTACCACGGACGGACATTTAATATTAACATAACTGGAAGCACTGACAATTAGGTGTATACTTAATCATGAGAAAAAGGTTTTCACCTTGAAATACTGGGCACTGGAACCTGAAAAAGAATGCATGTAATATTAAACTGAGATTTGGTCATGTATTTATTTAGAAAATTCAAGGAATCGTGACAAAGATGAGGTATATTGTTGAGTAGCAATATGATTCATTCGAACCAAGTTTTAAACTAGGTGTAAATAGAATGCAGTTAAAATAGATTTCACAAGGGTAGCTTTACCTGGTGTAAACCATCATTGACTTTATTTTATTAGCCTTACACAAGTAGAAATGGTTTGCGCTAAGCAGTTCAGCAGCAGTAGAATGTCTATGGGGATTTAGTTATTTCAGATAATTAAAATATCAAGTGTATCCATTACATGGTGGAATACATTATGCAGATATAATTTGAGATGAACAAATACTAAGCATCAAGAAGTTACTGTAATTATTTCTATGCATGTCTTAGCATTAAATTTAATTCATGTAGTCGCTTCATCTCTCCATCCATAAAATTTATGAATACAAGTGACTCTGAAGGAGTCTTAAAAATGCATTGGCGGTCTTGCAATAACTGTTTGTAATCTTCTCTAATTTCGAAACGTCAAACTGTCAAAACTGCATGCAGAACGAAAGCTTGCACTTTTGATGAGGATAATTCATGAACAATTGAATTATTCACTTTACTCCACTCTGAAAT
Source organism: Desoria tigrina (assembly GCA_906901685.1). Taxonomy (NCBI): domain Eukaryota; kingdom Metazoa; phylum Arthropoda; class Collembola; order Entomobryomorpha; family Isotomidae; genus Desoria; species Desoria tigrina. The sequence continues at coordinate 6,879,226 of CAJQTU010000007.1, forward strand.
AATGTCTGAAAATGTTAATTCGTATGAAATAAACCTTTTCAAACGCACATCGAAAATGGATGAAATCCCATGAAACAAGACGTCGAGTAACATTTTAAGTCGTTGTCCGACAGGTGACATAGTTTTGTACAAGAATCTCCCATTTCCCCGACCATAAAGTAAAGTTGTTAAAATACATGGTTAAAAAGCTATTGTCGAGTCGAATGTCGAGTTGCAATTGAAAAAATGTGACCTTCGACAGTAGACCCTTGACATTTGATTTGATATTTGGTCATTAATGGTCTCCCAAAAAAATCCGTTAGAGCTAGAGCACGAACGGACGGACAAACAGTCGGGCAGATGGACGGACGGACAGAGTAAAGCCATTAAAGCGTTTCAAATAACTACCCTCTCCTTAATAACTTCTAAAGCCAAAATACCCCAACTGGTTCCCTTTAAAAGTAACTCACTGGTGGCCTTAGATTACTGTTTACGCTACAAATATCTTACAAATACTTGACAAGGTATTAAAACAAATGTTCAGAAATTTCAGAACAAATAAAAAATCTTCAAGAGTTATAACTCCCCGTATTTAAACACTAAAAACCTTGGAAAGTGAATATAACCATAGCTTATTTTGGCTAGAATTAAACAAAAATCATTAGAAAAGCCAGACATAATAATATAACTATTTACAGGTTTCTATTAAAAAAAAGTCGTATGGGTTCCATGGTCAGTCTTTAATATAAACAACATGTCAAACGACGACTATAATATTACCCAAGAAGATCATTACTCAAATATTCCCATTAATATTGTCAAACATCTCATAGTCAGGATTGTGTCATTTTAATGACAAAATATAGACACTATCGACTTATTCGCTTATAAGGAACATTAACTTTAATTTTTAACTGTGCTCAAGGAATGCTCACCATTCCAAGAATCCCGTCGCCGTAGCCTCAAACTCATGAATAATATAACGCTCAAGTGATAAGCAAACAATTTGGAGCATTTTTAAGCAAGATTCTTTATAAACTAGACAAGCTGTTGGATCAATTTAAATTGAAATGACTGACCATGGCATAGCTGTCGCCTATATAGGCAAATAGTACATGCTAAAATCTAAATCTTTTAAAACAAATTCGAATCCCCAAAGAGCATCTATATCCTCGTTCTCTGTTCCTCTGCTTTGCCTACTATTTGCATATTACTCTGAATTATATCAGAATGAAAGGGTTACCAGATCTCGTCTATAATCCTCTGAACATGGGCAAGAGCTGAGGTCTCCAACATGACGTTACCAGCTGAGGAGGCGGAGAAACTAGTAGCCTTGAGGGAATTTCTCCACTTTTATATTTTGACGGAAGCAAAAACGAAATGTAAAGCAAAATGTAAAGCATATAAAATATAGCGAAATTGGTTGATACCTTTAACCCTTCATTTGGCTACTACGTTAATAGTAGATGGTCAAGTTATTATAACTATGCAATCTTTATGATGGAACAGAGGAATCGTGTCAGTGTTCCTTCGCCTGATCTCTGAGCCAGTCAAGTCAAGTAAGAGGGATCCGGAAAGGCTTGACAGAGTTAAAGTGGTTTACCACATTACCACCGTGTCATTCCTAAATTGGTATTGAAATTTTGAACTTAAAGTTAAAAAGCAATTTGTAACCATCCTGTAAACATCTAGTCCATTTTAAGCCCAGAAATAGATCAAAAAAGTTCTTTAAGGAGTTCTCGAACCCGTCAAAATCAATACCTATAAACTATTACTGTTCCTTAAATAAGTGAGGGTTTAATTCCCATTAAAACAGAAAAACTTATCAATCGATATCCACTATCATCATCAACTGTAATTTTTGGCTATGCAAAGGTAATAACAACTCTAGAACAAACTAGACCACGAAAAGTTGGGAGTTATTGCGAACAGATCGCTTTATATTCAAATTCATTATCTAACATAACTGGTGGTGGCTAACTGTTCTGAAAACTCTGCCAAAGATACTGACAAACAGAAACGAGTCAACCAATTTTATTATATTATATGAACTTTAGATCGGACTGCCGTGTGAATTCATGAGTTTCTGCTACACACATCTACTTAGATACTTAGATTTATCAACCTTTAAGTTACATTCCATATAATATATTGCGGCAGAACTGTGCTGCAAGTAAGTAAAAGATTTGATCTATTGAAAAAGGTAAATAAAAACATAATTAAAGCAAGTTACACATTCAGAGGACTTGTTAAATTGTTTAAGGCACTAAATAGTACCTTGACTTGCTTGGATTTTAATTACTATATTTGTGATGGGCTTTACTATTAATTAGTATATATTAATTTTTAATTACCTTTACTGCATGTTCCTTTGCAGTTGTAAACCAATTAATTACTATACTATCACAATTTTTATGACCGATACTACCTGCAATGCAATTTTTCATCGTTACTTACTTACCCAAGTATTTATAGTTTGCATTATGCATTCTTTTAATTCTAATCCATGAGTCAGAATACTGCTCGCAAATAATGTAAGGCACATAATAGTAAACGGCAGACCGTAGCCAATTACAAATTAGTTATAATATGTGCCGTTTTTATATAACTCTGCAAATAAAATGCAAGTAAAGGTAGAATGCATGGCACTACTACGAGTATTAGCGTTGCACTGCAATTTCTTTAAATTATTCAAATAGCCCTAACTGCTTAAACCTGTAATCTTAAATCCAGTCACCATCTCAGTGGCCTGGGCCTGCAATCTGCATGGTTAAACGTCTTATACTTATTATCATTAACTACAACAAGGAATTTATTCCGTCAGTTTTGTTGAGCAAAAAGAGGCGAAGTCTTAAGTAATATATGATGTTAGTTAGCTAAGTTTTAGCCAGTTATTTTTTTAGTTGTCTCTCACTAAACTTCGAGGTGAGTGTGTGTTCTCTGTTCAGTTTTTTATTCAAATATTATTATTAAGAATACGAGTCAGTGGAACTCAGCGTAGATATCATAGTATAAGTGAATGTTGAATCATTATCATTAAATATATGAATATCTATTCCTTACATTGTTATCTTTGTACTGCAAGTAAAATGCAATGTATTTGCATTTCGTATACACATATACGATTCTCTTTTAAGTATTTACAGGCCCTTCTCTTTAAAAATATTTTATAAAGGATAATATTTATACATAAATTTTCGTATAGATTATTTGTAAGGGAATTCAATAGTCTCTATACATAATGTAAGTTATTTAGTACTCAAAAAATTGTTCTGCTTGCATTGTTCAGTCGTATGAATGAGAGAATGATTTCGTGAAGGTAAATAGAAAAGTGAGTTTATTGTGTGGTGATGTTCTGATTTGTGATAGTTCGTATAATACACTCATTTTTCTCTTTTGAATTAAGTAGGATTTACATTTTATTTTTAAATACTGGGTTATTTATAAGGATTGACATGGACTAGGTTGTTAATCTAGTGAAATATTTGATTGAATTCCAGGGCTTTAAGGAGAGATATTCAAAGGAATAGGAAACCGTATAACCCCGAATAAACGCCTACTTTTTTTATTACTTTTGGATACTCGGCGACCTTCACTTCTGGACCATAATTTCTCCAAAAGACGCCAGAATTAATTGAAGCTATGAAGAAGGAGTTATCGGGATTATCAAGGAATTGAAGAGTAATTTGAATACCAACTGGGAATTTAAGTGATTGTAATGCAAATAATTTTGATGGGCAACATCTATACGAGTACGAGTAACGGTTGTAGTCTTTAAAGTTGGAAATAAAATTACACCAAGTCAGGCTGTGTTAGAATAGTGTCGGTCCTGCATTCGACAATTTCTGGAGGAAATAATTGTGACATCATTAAATTGGATATCAACTATTATTCATGCGGTTTGGGTTTTTATCGTTCTTCTTTGGAGTCAAAAGCCAAATGTAATCGTACATTTAATGATTCTTGTCAGGCCGTGGAGCACTATTACGAGAGTCCAGCCCAGCCCATTAACTTTGCTATTTAAATAGTCCTATATTATCCCAATCCTCGTATTTGTGAACGCAAATATTGGCGAGATCAACAAGCCAATGAAGGTGTCATGGGTGTGAGTACGAAGGCAACGTATCCCCGTTCGACCTCAATTAATCAGAAAAGGAGATTAAGATTTTAAGAGACATTTATCCTTAAGTTTTCGAAGTAGTGGTGGTCCTGGTAGAGGTTCTCAACTCTGCCTAAATCCCTTCACTGCGGAATTAATATGTTGTTCCATTTAAGGACTTTAAGAAGACGATTAGTGCCAGTTTGGCCAGTGTCAGTTGCCGTGAATGTGATACTTCTTCTATTCTGTTTATGCGTAGCCCAAACTAATTCACTTTATTCTAATCATTTCGCTGTCCATGTTCCGGCCGGGGAGTCAAGGGCCCACGAGATTGCTAATCAACATGGGTTCGTCAACATGGGCCAGGTGCGTTTCGCGTATTTATTATCCGTTATCGAAGGACTTCGGGATCTTCCTTCAGATCCGTTTCCTTGTGTTGTTGTTGTTTTTGTAATCTGTAAATGGTTGTCGAGATTTTATTATGATTTCATCGCTACACATAATATTACTACATTATTACAGAGCAATAAATACTTGTCATAGTTGATTTGCTTCCTGTCCTCCTATTTCTCCCAATACTCCTATACGGTTGCTTACACACCTACTTTCTAATTTGAATTGTATTAATTACACTTGTCAAAGTCAGGTCATAAAGATAACTGGGCCAAGTTTAGGGAAATGTTTTTATTTTTTAATCGAATGTGTGCTAGTGAAATCTGGAGCCTGAAATTCGACTCCAATGATATCATGTATATCTCCAATTTAACGATTCAATTATCAAAGGTTGTAGTTTATTGTGATTGTCATTAATTGCAATAAGCGACAGTGTTTCCTTATGATTACAGAGCCTAGACTATATTTTATTTATAAAGGATGTCTGAACGAAAAGATAAATAGTTAATGTGGAGAATCAATAGTATATTTCACAAACGGTTAGTATTTATTCGTAAATCGTAACTCAAGATTTAGGCATAATTTGTAGGCTATCAATTAAGTTACCAATTATAGTTACTCTGTTTTTGAAATCGAAATTTTTCTAGTATTACAAACCCACTAAGTGGGTGTGTCTATTAGGGGGGATGTTTTTAGGAGAGGGAGAGGGAATCGATTTGTAGATTACTACCATGTTCATGAGTTGATATCCATACAGTATTTTCAATCCGTTAGATACAAAATAATTCAATTCTGGTTTAATTTTATTGTTATCGGTTTTTGAGGTAAAATAATGAAATTAGACGAATAATCTGGTTTAAATTGTGCAGAGTTTTTGCACAGAGTTGAATAAATATGATCTGTAAAAATTGCACCACTTTTACAACCAATGCATACGATGTTTCGTTAGGGTAAGGGGTGACTAATCCATTGTGTGAAATAACCGGATGCATTTTTTCTCGCCGATGTTGTTATGTACACATCCAGAGAGTAAATAAAAATTGTAACAGGAAATATATAAAAAATGATATCAATAGAGGATTAGTAGCAGTTAGTATAGCACTCATGTAATAATATTTTGACTTGATGCACATCTTAGGAAATACTTTGCATTTTCAGCAATGCATCCATTCAAGTCAAGTCCAAGGGAAGGACTGATTGTGTAATGTCTAATCCATGTTTCCGTTCTCCTATTATTAGTCGTTAATGTTTTGAAATTAAGAGTCGTTGTCGACTCATTCTTAGAATTATGTATTAAGTCGTAACTATAAACTTGTAATATAATAAGAGCTCGTGGGAATTTGCTTCTTAAACAGCCTTGAACCTGCATTGGTTACACATTACTATATACTATACATATACATATTTCTTTTTTTTTATTAAAATAAATACGAACCGGATTAAATATATCGTATTTATATATTTTGCAATACTAAAAGTGTGTGTAGGATCTGATATTTGTATTTTAACTTTTAAATTTAAAACAATCAACTTCAAAGGCTCCTTCGTTAGCAAAGTTAACACTTTCTCCCAAATTAAATATATGTCATTAACATAAAAATACATATACTTAAATTTAAAGAGTAAAATGAAAAAGCGACAGACATAGACGTAGAGAAAGGTAGACTACATGCATTTTAAGCTTTGATTCCAATGCAGAAAGGCAATGCAGGCAGGCAGCAATTTAATAATTTTTTCCTGATTACACATAACACACTTTCATTAGAATTTTAAAAATTCGCATTCCTAGATTGTTGTACGAGGGCTTGCCTTTTAATGTTCTGGAAACGGAAGTCCATCTATGGCAGTATGCCATATCGCTTTGTTCATATGTGGCAACTTCCTTCCGCAGCTTGCCAGAGAATATATGGACATAGTGGATAGAATTTATAAAAAGCGTGTTTGTTTGTGTGATCTTTGAAGCGTTTAGGAACAATAGGTGATACAGCAAGTTTGGCAGGGCTTTACCATTTACCATGAAACTCTGCGAGCGAATCTTCATTTTATCAAGGGAGTGGTACACACGTTAGTGATCTTCAGAATGTCCTTTGAATACTTGGCATTTAGATTTTGTGGATTCATGCACCCTTGAACAGAGGACTACTCGACAGGGTTTTTAGGATTGAAACAAGTTAGGGTCGAGGTTCCAAGGTAAATTCTTTTGAATAGATGAAATAATTTACAGTTGGCATTTTACAGTAATGGATGAGCTCTATGAATTAAAACCGCTTCTGTAGATCAAAAGGGGTTACACAATTTAGAAATAAGGTTGCGTAATCGATTACATTGGTAGTATTTAATATAGAGTAATATAATTAGGACGTGTTCACAATATCTGTCTGCTACTACAACTAACCTGAACTGCGAGTATTCCATTGCAGTTGTTTTTATATACTAATGATCTCTATTTTGGTAGTCGACCATGGCCATTGCTAAATCTAAGTTTTATTTAAATTGAAACCGCAGGCTACTTTTTCTATTAAAACGTGGCTGGACGTGAATGTAGATTTATTTGGTAATTAAATTCTGTGGAAGTTTTAAAGACAAATAGTGAAATAGAATGCTAATAGAATGCCATAAAAGCGACATCCTGCTATGTCGCATCTTCTCAGGAATAAATTGGGATTTCAAAATCAATGGGAGGTTTCAATAGGAGCAAAGAATAGTGAAACCGTAATCTTCTTTCTTAATACAATTCCCCATCATCCTTGAGAAAAATTTCACTTGATTTCTTGAAACTTGTCTCAATTTTCGTAGATAGTTGTGAATTAGTGTTATTGACGCGGAACGGCAATAAAAACTTCGCTGATGTTGTAAATATAGCAAGGACGTGGAGAGAATATATGCTTCATATTTGATTTATGCTTAGCATTGCAGTAGCAAAATGAACCTTTAGTTGGTTTAATTCCTATAAAGAAAAATAGAAATCCAAGTTTCGATGCTTTTGAAATTATTATAATAACTCCGCCGAGATTAATAGTAATTTCCCAAACTGGTGACTGGAGGTTTTACTACGAATATTAGCATTTTTTCCAGAAATGTCCATGCCACTCACTTCTCATTACCAGCGGCTATTTTAGGTTCTAGACAGACTTTGATCTAATGGTTCACTTCATTAGTAAGTGTTTGAAATCAAAAAGGCAAAAAATGATCAACATGCCAGCGACGAGTTGATATTTAATCAGATCTAATGAAAGATCATCACGTCAAGATAGAATTGCCGCAAACTATTGACTGACTGTATTGATACTTCCTGCGGTAACTAACTAGTAGAACATGACTTGAGGTTTAATTTGTACCCTTATAGAAGTACAGGAATATACTGTTCCACAGACATTGGTGGGTAGGGTCAGAAAGTTAGAATGTAGGAGTTAGGTAAGCCAATAAAGCAAGACCTAAAATGCGGTTCTGTGGCATGAGAATAGAAATTATCGAGATGAAAGTAGAGCAATGTCATTCGTTCTATGGTCGATTATAAATACAATTTATTTTAAACTGACAGGAGAGGTGCTATTTTTAGGCCAATCTCATATGATTTTAGTATGCATCATTGATTCCCTTTCCCCATTTTCTTTTCGTCACCCGTCACGCTATTTTTAACTCTAAAATTAAAATTAAATAATTGTAGAGATTCGTTGAATTTAGATTTGAAAATTAGATAAGGATCCTCCTGTCCGTTAATGAGATATTTTTACATAATGAATGAGGAGGATGATGATGGAGCGTGGGAGATAATAATAGCTTATTTTTTGACAAGAGACAAGGAGGACTACCCACCTTGTACGTAATTTGTTTACTGTCTCCAACAATGGAACTCGGTAGTTTGGAGGATGGCAAAATTTTGATTGTAGTAACTGAATTAGTGAAAGTTATTTAATACAATAGTGCTGGCCCACTCAAGTGGGTAAGTGGTCTGGCCGTCAACTCAATCTCACTCTCTGTCTGAGTTATTGTTAGAACAAACCCACATTATTATTGCAATAATTATTAACTATACTGGGGTTAGTTTCTGATTAGTTTGTGCATTCAGTCGGAACGGGACTTTGCTGTGGATTTAATGCAAAGATTACGGCTCAAGATAATATTATCACGCTTTGTAGAAACTTGTATGTGTACGATGAGCGATGTCTGTGTAAAATAAATAATTAAGTTGGAAAAGCTGTGAGGGAGAGTATTGATCTCTCGGATCTTAAGGAAAAGTTAAGCATAAAATTAGATTACGCTATCCGTCTCACCCTTGAACTTTCAAAAAATCCCAATTTCATCTCACTTACTTTTCCATGGACGACTGATTTGCTTTCATCTCCTTCCATCGTGATCAACTCTTGATGAATGTTTATTTATGAGACCAATTCTCAATTGTCCTATTGTATTGCAGATTGGGAGTCTCAAAGACTATTACTTGTACGAGCATCCAAGAATCAAAAAGCGATCTCTTGAATCGAGTGATGAGCATCATGTTTTGCTAGAGGATGAGCCGGATGTAAGGATATCATAATGTGTTTCGTTTTTAATTAAAAACGGACTTCATGGGGGTTTAGAAGATTTTAACGAAAAGGTGTCTTTAATTTTAGGTCCACTGGTTTGCGCAACAATTCGAAAGGAAACGGGTGAAGCGTGATTTCCACTATTATGAAGGGAATACCAGGGCTGCGGGCAGTCAAGGCCAAAATCCTTATTTCTCATCTTCCGCGCACTCCTTTCTACCCGCTTATACAAATGGTTTCTTAGATCCCTTATGGAAGGAGCAGTGGTACTTGGTAAGTCTCATTTATAATAAATAAAAAATATGGGAAATAGGCCGAGAATTATTTCAGCTTCGAAGAAAAAATTAGGTATTTCTCTAACAAATCGAAATAAAAAATGTATAATCCCTTAATCTCACCACAAATAACTACGAATTGAACAAGATGTAAACAGTACTCAAATTATCTTTAAGACTGGGGGCTCGAAAGACGGATTCGATATGAACGTTCTTGCTGCATGGAAGCGTGGATTCACTGGAAAGGGCGTTGTTGTATCTATATTGGATGATGGAATCCAAACTAATCATCCTGACTTGCTTCAAAACTACGTAAGTCTGATTCGGTTTCCGCCGTCGAATTCTTTGTTATTTAAAAGACAGAATAATTACTATTGATTTGAAAAAACTAAAATTGCAGGATCCACGAGCCTCAACCGACATCAACGATAACGACAACGATCCAACTCCCCAGGATAACGGGGATAACAAACACGGAACACGATGTGCCGGTGAAGTTGCAGCAACAGCTGGAAATAATATTTGCGGCGTCGGGGTCGCATACAATGCCTCAATTGGAGGTGTCCGCATGTTGGACGGAACTGTCAATGATGCAGTTGAGGCTAAAGCCCTTGGACTAAATCCTGATCATGTCGACATTTATTCCGCTTCGTGGGGACCTGAAGATGATGGGAAGACTGTCGATGGACCTGGCCCATTAGCGCGACGTGCTTTCATTTATGGAGTTACAAACGTATGCAAAATATAACAGGATTTGAATGCTTCAAGAGTATCCAAATTAAAACAATTTTAAAATCAAATTGCTTGGGGATGTCATATGAAGTTTTGAATTAGCTAATCGCTTGTTCTATCTCAATTAGTTAGTTTGGTATTCAGACAATACAGCGAGTTGTTATCACAGAATTGTAATTATTTGCGGTTTTAGGGAAGGAGAGGCTTAGGATCTATATTCATCTGGGCATCTGGTAACGGAGGTCGACACGTGGATTCCTGTAATTGTGACGGATATACCAATTCCATTTTCACACTTTCCATTTCATCGGCAACTCAGGGTGGGTACAAGCCTTGGTACTTGGAGGAATGTGCCTCCACGTTGGCCACTACTTATTCCAGTGGTACGCCCACCTTGGACAAGAGCGTGGCTACCGTAGACATGGACGGACGACTGAGGCCTGACCACATCTGTACAGTGGAACATACTGGAACCAGTGCCAGTGCACCTCTTGGTAAATTTTTTAGCCTATTAAAGATCAAATTCAATGATTTATGTAAGATATAAAAGAACGTAGAACCAATGAATAAAAAACGCAATTTAACAAATTGGGTTTGATTTAAGCTGCTGGAATTGCGGCTTTGGCACTCGAAGCAAATCCAAATCTTAGTTGGAGAGATTTGCAACACCTGGTGGTTATGACTAGTCGATCTGAGCCCTTGGAGAAAGAGGAAGGGTGGTACGTAAATGGAGTACAAAGAAAATGTAAGATTTAGTAATAACTAAATTTCCATTCAAATTGAAAAATCATAGTTTTTCATTTGCTTGAAATCTTATACTTCCTGATTACAGTTAGCCACAAATTTGGCTACGGTCTGATGGATGCTGGCAAAATGGTCGATTTGGCTCAAGATTGGGCTGGGGTGCCACCTCAGCATATCTGCAAATCCAGGGAAATCAGAGAGGATAGAGAAATTCCAGGTGCTCATCTGGGAAAAGTAAAAGTTTTTATGGACGTTGATGGATGTGCTGGAACGAATTCAGAGATTCGGTTTTTGGAACATGTCCAATGCAAAATATCGTTAAGATTTTTCCCAAGAGGAAATTTACGGGTACTGCTAACCTCACCCATGGGTACTACATCCGTTCTCTTATTCGAGCGACCACGAGATGTATCTAGCTCTAATTTTGATGATTGGCCGTTCCTGTCCGTTCATTTCTGGGGTGAACAAGCTCATGGAAGATGGACATTGGAAATCATCAACTCTGGAAGCCGAAGAATTAATCAACCAGGTAATTAACATTTTTAAAGCAATTACACAAGTTTGTCCAGTTTTCTTGAACATGCTAAATTCTAAATAAATATGCAATTTCAGGGATCTTGAAGAAATGGCAGCTGATATTATACGGGACGGATGTCAATCCGGCTCGACTTCGATCTCGATCTCTGAATCAACCAACTTTTGAACCATCTTCAAGCCAGTTCAGGGAAATCCAGAGTCAAGGCCCAGCACCTAGGTTCGTTCCCCAGGATTATCTTTATCCCGGAGCATCAGAATCTGTTCCCCAAGTCCAGAAACCGCAGATAATTCGCTCCCAGTGTCAAAATGAGTACTGGATCTCGGACCTTGGAATATGTGTGAATGATTGCCCTGATGGCTACTTCGCAGGTATTTTTTGTCAGACATTCAAAATAATTTATTGTTCTGTTGTCTGTTTGATAAATCGAAGCTAAGAATGACATTTAATTTAAACCTTAGATTCTGACAGAAAAGAGTGCCTTTCCTGCCCTCAACGATGCAAATCCTGTTATAACAGTACTTCGTGTACAGCCTGTGAACATAATTTAGTTCTTTTTGGAACATCGTGTGTAGCATCTTGTCCATTAGGATATTATGAAGCAGACTCATCTTGTGAGCTATGCCCCATGACCTCATGTGCGTCATGTGCCGGGCCAATGGGAAACGAATGTGTACGATGTATAAATGGAACATATCTTGAAGATGGTTCATGTGTTCCCAAGTGCTCTGCTGGGCGAAGGTTGTCGAGATCGGGATACTGTGTAACATGTCCAGTAGGATGTGAATCTTGCACTGAGAAAAAATGCTCCCAATGCGTTGAAGGTTTTAAACTGTCCCATGATTCAGGATCGTGTGAGCAAGAAAATCCGGTAATGCGCTAAAAATATGATCAATTTAACCAAGCACTTTGACGACCAATGACATGAATCTAACGGTTTATTCTGCTTTTACCTTAGGCATGTCCATCAGGACTTTTCCTTGACATCGAGAGTGGACAGTGTTCCGGATGTGGCGTAAACAATTGTGTCCGATGCCAAGCTCAAGGACAGTGTCTGCAATGCCAACAAGGACTTTTTGTTTATCTCGGAAATTGCTTAAATAAATGTTCGGAGGGTTCATATTCTGCTTTTAACAAGAAAGAGTGCTTCATTTGTCCCAAACTATGTACTAAATGTTCGTCTTCCGAAAAATGCACGGAGTGTCGAGCCGATGGTATGCTACAGGGTGGGAAATGTCTTCCTCATTGTTCCGAAGGGTTAGTTGGTTTGAGTTTGTCATATATTCCCCATTTATAAAAGGGTAAGCTTTTACTAAATGAGTTTTACAATGTATGTTATTACTAATAGACATTACAATGACGTTGGAGTCTGTTCGCGTTGTTCTTCAAGTTGTAAAACCTGCATTGGTCCAGGTGACAATGAATGCGTAACATGTGAGACTGGCTTGAAACTTACAAGAACTGGAACCTGTATCCGGTCTAATTTAACTGCTCAAGATCCTGCTTCCAACCCCGATAAACCTTGTGCCGATGGATTATGGAACAATCGTGTTGAAAACAAATGTCAACCCTGCCATCCCTCTTGTTCGAAGTGTAATGGTGGGTAGTTTAACAGAATTCATACGATGGTCTTTGGCTCTAACAATCAGTTTGTTTTCATTCAAATACTCTCTTTTATTTCCAAGGTGGAATGCCATACAACTGTCGCAGTTGTGTCAATCCATTACGACTGGACAGAGTAAGTAGCCGTTGCATTCAATGTTGCCAAAACACCGATGATCAAGACTGCTGTCACTGTGATGCTAAAAGGCGCACTCAGCCGATCAATCCTTTAACGGTTGATTTTGATGGTATGTCATTGTAATACCATCGATTGGATATAATAAGACAATAAATAAACTAACTGTAACCCGCATGTGTATAGATTGAAATATTCCAATTTTAAAATCTTTAAATTTCTAGGAGAATGTCATTTCGTATCAAGAAGAGTTTCAGAATCGGAAGAGAGGGAGATCGGTTCCGGTAAATGGACAGATTCGATGGTTCTTAGCGGTTTCTGGCTTTGCGTCTTTTGCATGATCGTTGTTCTGGGGTTAATATTCAGAAAACGGAAGAAACGGCTGGAATCGTATAGTTATGATCATAAAAACATCCGATCAAGGAGATTAAATGAAAGTTCACATTCTGGGGCAAAGTATACCCCCGTTACATTTCAACATTCGGACAACCATTTCAATCAAGACGATCTAGACAATGAGAGTGATGAATTGGACGTGGAAGTGGATTTTGATGATGGGTCAGCCTTATTATCGGAGGGTGCACCACTGGTCACGAAGACTTAAAGCTGAATGATACAGTGTAATTAAGATTTGCCTATGAATTTATAATAGAGATTTGATAGTTATAATATACGAGGAATGAGAATTCAGAGTCAGACATTTTTTACGCGCATGGCGATCTAGAAATTATTCGTAGGTTGAATCAATACTCGAACTATGGGCTTTAAACGTTGCGATGTAGTAGTAGCATCTCCAATGAATGCAAAGGCATGTAAACCAAATAGAAAAAGTACGAGCTGCCTTAGATAATTATAAAGAACATTGATATCTACATGAACTACCATACCAATTACGATTCTGGGCTAAACAAATATAAATAAGTAGATAAGTCAGGGTCAGGATCGAGAGATCGGGACTTAAACAAATTATTGCAATGGAAGTGTTTTCCAACATTTTTATATGCAACCTCTTTAAGAAAATACCAGACGACTTGATCCATACCGATACCCCCTCCCCCCAAATATTTTTATTAAGTAGTTTAAGATTAATTATTTTATATTGTACCGATGCGATGCATAATATTACATTGTGCTTTCGTTCAAGATGTGATGAATATACAATACGCTATGTTTTAATTAGAAAATTATGAATTATTTAGTTTAAAGACTTGATACACTTGTGAATCGCTACTTCTCTTTCCCATATAGATGTTTAATTTTATTTGACTTGACAAAATAAATATTCAAAAATGCTATTTTTAACTTTCAAATTTCCAATTCAAGTGGGTGGTGGGTTTCGTTGCACTTTCGTTGGTCTTTTTTAATTTATACACATACAGGCATATATGAGTGATTCCGGAGAACTCGGGAACCGTGCCATCACTCATATATGACATACAGGTACAAGCTGGCATATATTTCGACAAGGAGAGTGGCATTGATATTACATTTGCATGCATACGTATATGGTTTGCATTTGAAAGTCAGCCATTGTCTTTTTAAAGGCTTTTTAAGTATATACTATTATAACGAGTTATAAATGTGTATTGAGATCTTTAGATTCTTAGATTTTGAAAGTCTAATGTCTGGTCAATGCTAAAGTTAAATTCAAGTATGGATTACGCATTTCAAGAAATCATAAAACCCTATCTAAAAAAATTAATTATGCAAGTGTTTTGATATCGAACACACTGTCAGATAAACTGTATGAACATATCGAGAAATGTAAAACACGTTTCCTAGTACTCGTAAATCAGTTGAATAAATCTAATGGAATCGACGCGATATAACTTTTTGGTACGTAAACAAGTAATATTCCAGCTAGAGCCAAGCATACTGAACCATGGAAGGACTGTTGACCACTCGGCAAAGGCTTTGGAGTTGAAGACCGTGGTCGCCTGGTACTGGTACTTGTCTCCATAAAAGTAGCTTCTATTCGGTCAATTAAGATATAATCCTGTTCCGTGGTTGCAGTGAGTTCGATGGAAAACTAAAATTCATATGAAATATCGTTTTTTTAACACTTTGTTTCATACATTATCATTTTAAATCGCCGTTGTGATTTTTAACTTAAACAATCATAATGTGACTGTTCCGTCATTAGAAGGGTAATTGATATCCTTACTCTGTTTTTGCCTTCCACTGGTACCGTAATTTCCATCCAGTTTGGAAACATCTGTTCCGGCGTTTGGGTATAGTTTTGTTTGGCAATGATTTTGATCATAGAATGACCACCAGAATTGTGCTTGATAGTCACAAAATCTAGTAGCTGTGCTGACGCCGAATATGAAAATGTTACTATATTTGTAGACAATGCCACATTGCTAATCGTCGAATTAGGGAACGACCGAGGCAAAATAACCCAAATTCCTCGGGTATTTGATATAGAATCGAATGGAAAACGAGCTGGCAGTTTGTTACGGAATTCAGATAACTGTTCCCCACGTGGAATGTAGATATATTCGCCAGAAACCTTCCACCCATACGATAAATCGGATGAAACATCGACGACAAGTTTTTGCCCTGCCAATGTCTCATGAAATGTACAAAGTCCAATCACTGCAAATATTGCAAGTCTAACGTGGACCATGGCTCCAGGTCTAGACGCTAGATCTAGATGAACTAATATTTATTATTTTGCAAATAAACTTAAATCAACAATACCGAAAATCTGAGATTTTAAACTTCTCTGGGAAATCGATACTTGAAAAATATTTGGAAGTTTAAATTGAGTAGCGATTGATGCTGATAAAATAATAAGTATCAACCCTGCGACTGTAAGACGATGATTAACCAAACAAATTCATTCGTCTGATTCTTGTAGACTAAGGCGTTAAAAAGCATTTCAACGACAAAAGATAATACACCAGATTAAATTATCCCAGAGTCGAGTTATTGAAGTGGTCAGAGTTTCAGACGTATACTACATTTATAAGTGGAATAGAATAGATAAATAGTAGAATTTCTTAGAATTATTGAGGGTATGATGAATCATCAAACATCATTTCTCATATTATTAATAACTTTCAGATTGTGCTCTAGCCTTTGAAAACTTATTTCTATAATTCAAAATGAAGGCACAGTTCATAGTCCTTTTTCCGACATGAGATGTACCTCTACAGTAGGAAGAAATGGGACGTATTTTTATCTTATTAATCGGCTTTGGAACGTTGGAAGTAGGCATATACAAATATTACAGGCGATAAGACGATAATGCAATGTCGAACCTCTAAATTAAACTGCATGAACAAAATATAGGTACATGAAAAAATAATTTAAAAGCTATGAATTACGTTTATTATCACCAGGCCATAACTAAACAGTTATAATGTTTCATAATGTATACAACGATTGCAATTACAGTTGAGAAAATATGGTGTTGAATATGTATTACGGATATTAAAAATCATACAGACAATTTTTTAAGGAAAAAGAAAAACCGTCCATTATTGGCATTATTAAGTGTTGAAAACACTTTATGCGAATGACCAGTCCGTCTGTCCGTCCGTCCGTCCGTCTGTCTGTCTGTCCGAGCGATAACTGGAGAACGGCTTGACCTACGGTCACCAAATTTTGTACACTTGTTCCTTGGTTCAAGAGTGAGGCTAACAAGGGAAGTTCATCAGAGTGAACTCAAGGAATACCTTGAAACTTTTATGGTCGTATCTACAACTAATATGGACAATAAAAATATAAAAATTAGCGGCACTAATCGACGTTGACTATGTTTAAAAAATCGACGAATATAAAAAATCATGAAAATTGAGTTTTTGAAATGCTCATAAAACGAAGAGTTTTAGTCCGATTTTCAAAATTTTTCGAGTTTTTGAATGTCAAAGAGTTGTAGTTTAAAGAAATGTCAAGACTTGAATTTTCAAAAAAATATTGATAAAATTCATTTTTTTTCAAGCACTTCCAGAGAACTCAAAAAGTCTAAAAACTCCAAAAAAGTAATAATTTTTTTTAAAAATTCAAATCTTTTACTTTTCTTGAACAACAACTCTTTGACATTCAAAAACTCGAAAAATTTTGAAAATCGGACCAAAACTCGTCGTTTTATGAGCATTTCAAAAACTCAATTTTCATGACTTTTTATATTAGTCGATTTTTTAAACATAGTCAACGTCGATTAGTGCCGCTAATTTTTAGATTTTTATTGTCCATATTAGTTGTAGATACGACCATAAAAGTTTCAAGCATTTCCTTGAGTTCACTCTGATGAACTTCCCTTGTAAGTTCGAACTTGGGTCAAATCGGTCACACCCCCTGTCCCCCATCAATTAAACCCCAAAAACAAACTATTAAATCACACAGAATAGTGATAGGTAGGAGTCCACCGCCAGGATAGGGCTATTACTCATTTTGCAACTGCCGCTTAGGTAGTTTACATTACACTCTATGTCTATCATCTATACATGATAATACCCTGAAACTACATTTCAGAGTGCAAAACCTCGGCTTTTTGGGGAAATTGAGATATGGGGTTTAAACGATTTTCTTGAGTAATAGAACATCTTTTCCGCATACGGGACCACTCCCACTGACACCAGGGTGCAAAACCCGGGCTTTTTGGTGAAATTGAGATACGGGGTTTGAACGATTCCCATAAGTAATAGAACATCTTTGACGGATATGGGACCACTCCTACTGACACCAGGGTGCGAAACCCGGGCTTTTGGGGGAAATTGAGATACGGGGTTTAAACGATTCCCATGAGTAATAGAACATCTTTGACGCATACGGGACCACTCCGACTGACACCAGGGTGCAGTACCCGGGCTTTTTGGGGAAATCGAGATATGGGGTTTAAATGATTCCCATGAGTAATAGAACATCTTTGACGTATAGGGGACCACTCCCACTGACACCAGGGTGCAGTACCCGGATTTTCGGGGAAATTGAGATATGGAGTTTAAACGATTCCCATGAGTAATAGAACATCTTTGACGTATACGGGACCACTCCCACTGACACCAGGGTGCAGTACCTGGGCTTTTTGGGGAAATTGAGATATGGGGTTTAAACGATTCCCATGAGTTATAGAACATCTTTGACGAATACAGGACCACTCCCACTGACACCAAGGTGCAGTACCCGGGCTTTTGGGGGAAATTGAGATACGGGGTTTAAACGATTCCCATGAGTAATAGAACATCTTTGACGCATACGGGACCACTCCGACTGACACCAGGGTGCAGTACCCGGGCTTTTTGGGGAAATCGAGATATGGGGTTTAAATGATTCCCATGAGTAATAGAACATCTTTGACGTATAGGGGACCACTCCCACTGACACCAGGGTGCAGTACCCGGATTTTCGGGGAAATTGAGATATGGAGTTTAAACGATTCCCATGAGTTATAGAACATCTTTGACGAATACAGGACCACTCCCACTGACACCAAGGTGCAGTACCCGGGCTTTTTGGGGAAATTGAGATATGGGGTTTAAACGATTCCCATGAGTAATAGAACATCTTTGACGTATACGGGACCACTCCCACTGACACCAGGGTGCAGTACCTGGGCTTTTTGGGGAAATTGAGATATGGGGTTTAAACGATTCTCATGAGTAAAACAACATCTTTGACGTGTACGGGACCACTCCCACTGACACCAGGGTGCAGTACCCGGGCTTTTTGGGGAAGTTGAGATTTAGTTTGTTTATCGTTATATTTTCAACACTTGGTTACACCCGTTACATCGGTTTATTAGTTTTTAAAATATTAAAAAGTCTAGCAGTAGTGGAAGACAAAACTATTTTAACAGTGTAAAGTTCATCTGAGTGTTCCGTAACAACGAGTTACTATTTTTCGATTCGAATCCTTTTGTTGCTTACTGCTATAACATGACAGACTTCTGCCTTTGCACCAATAGAGAGTAGAAAATCTATCCAGATCATCTGCTTGGCCGAGAGGGAGTCTCCGGGACCTTTTACTTCCACGAACATGAAGTCCTCTTCATTCCATACAACAAGATCAGGAAATCCACTTCGGTAGTGACGATAATTTCTTGCTAGCCGTTCACATATAGCTGCCGTAATCTGTAGACCCATAGCTTTAACAAGAGTCTAAACAGTAATTAATTTCTTATTTTGAGATCACTGCCCGAACAAAATGTACATCTTAAAAAATAATATTTAACGTAGAAGCTTACTTTCGCTTTTTCAATATTCGGAAAAACATTCCAGCTCACTATCGATAAAACATTAAAATATTTCTCCCAATTAACTTCCATTATTTGAAGACAGTCATCCATTGA
This sequence comes from Desoria tigrina, assembly GCA_906901685.1. Taxonomy (NCBI): domain Eukaryota; kingdom Metazoa; phylum Arthropoda; class Collembola; order Entomobryomorpha; family Isotomidae; genus Desoria; species Desoria tigrina. Next base: position 6,898,545 of record CAJQTU010000007.1, read on the forward strand.
CCAAGTACTTCTTAATTTAGTAAGCTTTTGCGTGATGGAAGCTTCTCGGCGTTTATAGAAGTCTTCGAAATGCATATCAAGTGGAAATGCTTGATACTGAGCATGAAAAGCATCGCTGATTTGGTCGTTGTATATTTCATCCCAAAATATTAGCCCGTAAACCGATGTTACTACAGAACCCTCCGCATGAATTCCTTAAAATAATAAAATACTGTACTATAATTAAGAATTGGTACGATTTAACAACCAGAATGGAATAAAAATACCATATTTATATCCCAATGTTTTGTAATGTTCAGCCGCAAATAGTTCTACAGATGAAGCCGTACTTGACCCACTGGAATCTCGTTCACCAATAAAAACAGATTTTCCTTTGGAGTTGTCCCTATAGTATTTCGAATAAAAAAATAAGTTTAAATCACTTGCAACTTTGCCTCAAGATAACATTTCATGAACAAGGAATATCGCTTACATCTTTTCTCCTTCAATTGTTCGACTTGGCGTATCACATCTCAATCGAAACAAAGACTCATGGACATTCGTGTCATCTTCATCTTGAGTTAAATCTAACGGTTGGCTTTCACCCTTTTTAGTCCTGGCCCTTGCAGATTTTGATTTATTGAGCTGTACTTTCCGTTTGTCGTTAAGCTTTAGTAGTCGATCCGAGAGAGATAGCTTATGAGAATCCTGTACATATGGATCTGATAAAGCTGCTTCCAAGGCACATTTGATTCGGAAGGTCGGAATCTTCAGATGCTGCATATTAATGACAGATCGTTCATACCATCGACCACGATAATGTGGTAAATAGCATTCTTGACTAAGAAGGAGCTCAATTATTTCATTGGCTTTATCGTATTTTTTTAATTTCTGAAACCCATCAACTCCAAGCCACGAAACTCTTGTCAAAACGCTGCCAGCAGTATAAACTCGTAGAAATGCTGGTAAACTTGTATCATGTTCCTGATCAACTTCATCAATTAATTGGTCTTGGAGTTGTGACAAGGATGTTTTTGTGATTTCAATTACGTCGTCCCAACATTTAGATTCTAATAGGCTGCTGATGTCACAATGAAGAGACCATGCCTCGTGAAACCTTTAAATATTCAAGAAAATGTGTAGTAATACTAACTGATTAAACAGCAATTGCGGGTCTGGAATATAAATATGTAATAAATATAATTACATAATATGATTTATGTACTAAATATCAGCTTCTTCAGAATAAAAGGTTGAAAAGTGTATTTACCTGATGAGACTATTTCTATTGGAATAAATCTTAGTCGTTTTATTTATGGTATATGCAGGGTACTGCATTTGGCCAATGTCATTCATTAACATTTTGAGCAAATTATTTGTCGTCTGATCCTGTTCATCCTCCCAATACTGTGGTGGACTATAAAGAATAAATAGTCGAGAAAAAAGGTCCTTGCGGTCCTTTTCTACTTGATAGGTCGATCCAAGTATATTCAAAGCTCTACAAACAATTAAAACACGAAGAAAACTTAGGGTTAGAGAAGCACGCTGAACTTTTTAAAGAAATATTATTATTACCTACATCCAATCCATGGAGTTAAAAAATGAACAAAAAATATACTGACCTTCGAACGAGAATGTCGCTGCTGCTTCCGAACAACGTTTTTTGGTTCTGTGTAGATTTAATCAAAGCGTTTTTACAGAGCAGCTTACTTTTCTTTGAGGGGTCTACTTTCATTTGTTTTGAAAGAGAAACAATTTGTTCCCCGCTTAGCAAATCCAAAAGGCATTCTAAGTCAGGTGTATGTTCTAAATAAAAAATGAACACCACCGATTAAAAATTTTAATTTTTTATATCTTAATTTTACAGAATTTTGATTTATGTATATTTTGAATTTTGCTTTAAAATAAATCTAATACCCTTGATTTCGATTACAAAATTAGCTGCGTATAATTCTGTAAAGACTGGAAATAAATCTTCCGCGATCTGTGGATATTTTATAGAGGTGGCAACTTTCCACTCCCATTTCCTCTGAAATAATCTAACGTATAAGCACTGTGCATTAAGACTCAAGCGCTTAAACGTGTGAACTGTTTCTCTATCATCTTCGTTCAATAAATACGCATTATGATCATCCTGAGCAACAGAATCTATAACCAGTAAAAAGTTCTTTAAATAGTACGGCATAGGATTGAAATATTGTAATTTCTTCACGGGTGTTCGAATTTCTTCACTCCCATGCCTCCGGAATGGCGAGGACTTTCGACTAGGAGAAGGACTATTACTGTTACTTCTGTTGCTGCTAACACTACTTTGTGACCTCGATCGCTTATTTTTTGCAAGGTGACTCAATGGAGAGAATTTATTCACTTTTGGCTTTGGTGACTTGGTTGGCGTTTGGTAAGCAGGCGATGGATTGGTTTGATGCAGAGCATTGGATTTTTTAGGGGTTGTTGAATCCGACGATGACGATGGTTCGACTTCATAAGTGGACACAGTTTTGGTTGTAATTCTATCTTCTTGTGATATTATTATTTCATCAATATCTAATTGAGAGAGAAATTCTTCACCTGAATCCGTTTCGGGGGTTAAGCCGCTGGTTTCGATTTCGAGTATATTTTTATCCTTTTTTCGTTCAAATGAACTTATATTATTTTCGTTATTCATAGCTTCAATTGTGCCCAACTTTATTGGGTCTTGAGCTTTAATATAGGTACAATTTTCGCGTAGGTTCTTCTTAGGACCAAGTACATTGGATTTGTCCTTTTCGCTCTCGGAATCTGAATCTTCTACTAATATTACTTCCCCGTCGAAATTCAAATGAGGCTTGGAATTTATATTATTATTTGTCGACTTCGTGCATTGCTTGATTGTATTTTTTTCTTGTTTAAAATATGGGGATCGTTCACTTGGGCCTGCATCATCAGAAATGGTCTTCTTAAAAAAACTCGTTATTTTCTGCTGTTGATTGGTTATATCCTGTTTATTGTTATTTTTAGACTTCCCGTTGGTTTGCTTACTAGTAGTTCCACCTCCACGTCCACCATCCTTAAAATTCCGTCTCATTATAGTTGAGATCGCTTTGTCTCATTTAGATGCATCAACCTTAAAAAAACAATAATTAACATTTTAAACTTCAAACTTTAGTTTTAATAGACATACGATTTATTTAATGTATTTAGAATTACAGATTACTTATTACAGAGTCATTCATAACCATAATCTAATAGCTAGTCGGTTGAGGTTGAGAGACTCGGCAAGTTTTGTTTTGCGGCATGATTGAGTATGAGGGTATGAGGTGTCTCATATTGTGTCTTGTAGCAACACTGACTGCTGAGATCATTAATTAAAAAGAAATGTGAAGTCTCGGGTCTCAAATTTTGAATCCGTAATTTGCATCAGCATATACGTTGTAAGTTCTTCCATCCATTCCCACATTGTAGCTCGTAGTGTAGCAAAGGGTTCAAACTGAACTGAACTGGTCGAAAAATTCCTTCAACCTGTTTGTACCAAAACGTAAAAACTGTTTTTTTAATTATTATTTGGATATTTTACAGAACAAAGAATTGATCGATGAGGATGAGGAAGAAAGAAGATCTTATTGACTGTAATAGCTTTCAAATTTCGCGACAAATTATTTCCCGCAAAAAAACACAACCTTGACCTGCCGTAGGAAATGAATTTACATGACGATTTCTTTATGACGTCACTGTTCCTCTGATAAAATATACTTTTTGGGCCTCCTCCTTTCTTGCTTTATAGCAGCCTCGTGTGAGGAAGAAGGAAGAACGCATAGCAAACAACTCAGAAGATACACAAAATTCTCAAATGGCTCAAATACAGAATTCGGCGAATTCGATCTTCAGCTTGGGCTGAGCACGCCTAAAAGTTATATCTAAACACTTTTGGTTATTTCTTTGTTTAAATTTAAATGGGGTCAAGTTTTCATTTTTACCGCACATTTATATATATAAAACAATGCTTTCCATCGCACTAAGAAATGTCAAAGGCAAATCTTTGGACCATGCACTGCACTATGGATGTTGTAGGGATATATGGGTTGGATCGTATCGTAGGCTTAATAGCGACCTTAACGTTATAATATATATTGTTTAGTGAGAGTTTCAGACACATTATATTGTTGGGTTGGGTTGGATTGAGATTTTAACCTTGCGACGCAGGAATGAGCGAAACAGGACCCAAACAAATAATTCGGATTGAGATTTTAACCTTGCGACGTAGGAATGAGCGAAACAGGACCGAAACAAATAATTCGGAATTTGTTTCAGTTTCACAATCAAAACCAAGCACGCCTTATAATTTATAATCATTTAATTAATTTATTTGTTTGTGCTCAATTTCAAATGTACACATTTGTAACGTACATATTATAATTACGCATGTGTTGACTTACCGCTTTATTGGAAATCAACAAGTACATCTCCCCAAACTTTAATCAGCATTTTTGGAAATCGGATACCAAATACACTAATGAACAGTACTAATTCTATTATATAATAATAATAATCGATAGGACAGATTTTGCGATAGCGCGTTTCATGAGGTGCTTGGTATTTGTAGCGGTTTTATTCAAAGTTAAAAAATATGGCGTAGCGAGTAGTGATTTGAACTTTTAGGCTAACTCGACTCTGTGTCTGTGTAGGCGAGATTTTTGGAATATTTTGAGTAAAGCTCACGAGCGAGGGCTGCTCGCCCTAGTGGAGAGGAACTGAATAGGTTCGAGTCAATCTACTCCGTTCTTCCTTTATTTCAGGATTTTCAATCTTTTGGAATTGAACGTAATCCGTATGTGAAATACACTCGCTCGCTAGCAACTCTCAATGCAATAGTCTCAATCCCTTTGCTACTGCTGTTTTGTGAGCCCAGCCAACCTCATAATCAGCCTTCCTATTTGAATCTATATAGTCAAACAATCCATGGTATATGTACCATCCATGTACCTAAATATAAAACTATACTTTATTAAACACACTATCATTTCCAATGCCACCACGACCAGACCAACCTCCACTTTCTATTAGCCACAGCTTCACTTGTTATTATTTCATACACAATCCATAAATCACTGTTAAAGAACAAAAGAAAGTTCATCGCCAAATAGAAAATTCAACCCGTTTCAATTAATTCCAACAAAATTTACTGATCACCGAGCAGAAAGGACACCGTCTCAATCATCAGGGGGGAGAAGGAGCGAGGAATCGACGAAGATTCCAATATTGAAAATCTTTTTTAATTGTATTTTGTAAGTGTAAGGTGTAAGGTTTCAGGTTTCACAAAAATTCCAAAACACGATACGAATTACAACTGATATCCCGTTGTACATTGTATGTTCAATGTTATAGATAGCATATAGGATACAGGACACAGGAAAGGAACGTATTTCATATTTTGTATTTTCAGCTCACAATTAATTTGTAATTTCAAGTTTCAATTCACAATCTCATCTCTACAATACAATACACAATAAAGTTAGTTGATGTTCCGAATCGTGAATCGTTTCAAAACACATAAAATTCAAATTCCATTCCTTTTACCTTGTTTCTTGCTTGCGTGACTTGAAAAGTTGTACAAGTTTTAATGCAATGAAATGCACAATTCACAATTAATGTCAAATGCAAAAAATGTGAAATGTGCAAAGCATAGAACATATCAAGGATTGATGTAGGAATACAGTTTACACTTTACACCATACACAGGAACGCAGTACACAGTACGCAGTGCAGTGAAAAGTAATCTTGACGACGAACATAACAATTGATTGCACTCAGCAATAGTGATTCTGATCACTGATTAGTTTAGTTTTAAATTGATAATTATGGGAAATTATTTTGTATTAACATTAGATGTTTTTTATTTTTTCAGAAGCCTAAGAAGAAAGTGACAATATAAAATCAGAGATCAAGTTCAAAGTTTTAAAACGGCGATCGTGGGGACTTGAGTGGAGAAATTGCAGTGATTTCCAATCGAATTCACATAAAATGGCATGCTTGAATACATTAAAGCAAGAAATTAGATCCGTCGAAAAGGTCTTTCACAAAGAGAACGAGCGATTCCAAGTCATTACTGCAAGCGTAGATGAGTTAGCTTGTCGATTTGTTTGTGCAAATGGAAAGAAGCATGATATCACTGCTAATATCACTGTAAGTGTAAAGTTTAATCAAATATTATTATTATGTAATATACAAAATATTAAAGATATCTACTTGATTAACTTTATAATGCCATTTTATAAATATGCCTTTTAGGAGACCTATCCTCATACACCACCCGTTTGGTTCGCGGACTCAGAAGACTTAAGCATTACTGGGGCCGTGGAGATGTTAAGTAATACTTCAGGACTTGATAACCATGTACTATCACAAGTGGGAATACTCGTTAGAGAACTGTGCAAAGCTCAATGTCTTCCAGACCCGTCACCGGATATAGATCAGCTTTCAGTTGTGATGGCCAACGAAGTCGCCCTCTCAGCATCCGATTCCTCATCTTCCTCTAAGTCGGCGTCCGGAAGTAGTTCGACAACAGATAATGGATCCTCTGAAGATATGGATATTGAGTATGAATTTGATGATGACGATGACGACGACGATGATGATGACGGTATTGAATCTCCTTCAATTCTTCATATTTTGATTTCAGTAAATTATGGGTTAATGTCATTATTAACTCGACGTTGACAAAATAATAATTAGCAACCAGTTTCACTTCTCAAAGTCTGATTTTTTTTTTACAGATACCGAAGAAGATGATCTGCATCTAGAGTTGGAAGATGAAACAGCCAACAAGAATAAAGAGAAAGAGGGGTTGGATAGCGAACACATTGCGACTTTGGAAAGACTTAAGGCAAATCAGCGTGCAGATTATCTACATGGAACAGTCACTGGGTCTGTACAAGCCTCAGATCGCCTGATGAAAGAATTAAGAGATATATACAGATCTGATACTTTCAAAAAAGGTCCAATTATTTTCTTTAAATCGCATAGTTGCCAGACTTTTACACGGTAATACTGTCTGCGTATTGTAATTTTTTATGAAATTGTAATTTTTACGATTGGTTTTTATTATTATAGGTATATATAGCATTGAGTTGGTTAATGACAGTCTATATGAATGGAACGTGAAGTTAAAAGGAGTCGATAAGGATTCGCTGTTATACGCGGATCTTGTTGCGCTAAAAGAACGCGAAGGAAAAGATTATATTTTGCTGAACATACTATTCAAGGTTAGTGTCTAAGTTCTTAAATTCAATGTATTTCGGAGGATAATAATTATCCTTAAATTAAATTTAATTGTTGTTTTTAAAACTCAGGAAAATTATCCGTTTGAACCACCATTTGTCCGAGTTGTACATCCGCTTATATCGGGAGGATATGTTCTATTGGGTGGAGCAATCTGTATGGAATTGCTGACAAAACAAGGCTGGAGCTCTGCTTACACTGTTGAAGCCGTCATAATGCAAATTTCTGCCACATTCGTCAAAGGAAAGGCTCGGATACATTTTGGGGCTAACAAAATGTCTTCGTCATCGGTAAAAGCATTCTTCTAATTGCTTATTATGAACTCGTGAACGGAATAAAAATGGTGTGTATTAATATTATTGCAGCAAGGGCAGTATAGTCTAGCTAGAGCTCAACAGTCTTACAAATCCTTGGTCCAAATTCACGAGAAGAACGGGTGGTTCACGCCTCCCAAAGCGGACGGTTAATGCTGTAACGTTGCTCATTCTACTCATCCGCCGCTATCGTTTATTTCATCGCCCGCCGCTGTCTTCTGCAATCGTAAATCGTAATTACAATTTCCAGTAGACTTACCTGTGTACATTACCTTCTAACTACGTTGTATTAGTGATAGGTTTAACGTTTGATACCCCGTCTTCAGGGGACAGTCTAAGCGTTGTCTATTGCAATTACAAAGAACGAGCAATTCCACTCATCTCATCTTCGGTGGTGGCAAGTGTTTTAAGTGCTACACGTTCAATGAAATGATAACCTCTGGAAATGAAGACTGATAATTAAAAATCATTAAAATAATATTACCAGTGTGAGAGAACCCCAAGATCATGCAACAAAAGAGTGATGTCAAGATGCGTTCGGTGTAGGCTGTGTTTGTATTTCTTATTAATTTTACGTCGTCACTTGTATGTATTAATGTATACTACCAAACGCATTATAGTAACTAATTTAAGTTACTAGTACTTAGGTTAGGTTAGAAAATGTACCTAAATCGAATATGTCACATGAAGTTTCAATTATATGATGTTCTAGTTATATACAAGTAAAAATTAAATTATTCCAACGTTTTGGCGAAGATAAACTCGGTAGACAAAATCAAGACTCAAAACATCATCATAACTTGACGTGCATAGCAATTTCAATTTGTTTTCCAGAACGTATTTTTATTCCAGGGTTGAACATTAATTTGAGAATCTTAAGCCTAGTTTATAGTATCACTTCCTTCCTACTTTCACTTCCTCTTTCACTGCAAGAATCACTTCCTCCTCCAAAAATTTGCGTTTAGAGTTCAAAGCGAAATGTGGAGTGATCCTCGCAGTGATCATGGCAACTTTCGCTTCACTCTTTTACGCGTTTATAGTTTCAACTTCACTTCCTACTTTCGCCTCAACTTCACGAAAATCAAAAGTTGAAACCAATCCTACTTTTGAGGAAGTGAAGGAGGAGTGAAAGCGGTTTTCAGAAGAAATCTTCATTTCAGTGAGGTGTAGAGAAAGGAAAACTCTCGAGTTTTCTTCTCGCTTTCACTAGCGGCCGCTTTCACGTCAATTTTCTTGACGATTTCAAAAGCAGTGGGAATTTTCATATATTTGAAAACCATGATACAGAAAAGTACAAAACTTTCTATATGAATCAGGACTTTCAATCAAGAGTCTGTCTAATTAATAATTAAAAGTCTTTTTTTTTTAACCCGCCCGGCCGCATTCATAATTTCTGGAAATTGGGTTTAATTGGAGTCATTATTTTTATTACTACTCTTCAATCTCCAAACT